>CM070541.1:6510955-7110955 GCA_036346415.1 Raddia guianensis | reverse complement strand
GATGCGTGGGAGTGGGCCTCGGAGTTAAATTAGGATCCAGGGTATATTAATCAACTCGGCGTCCACTAAATTAATCCACTCACGAATGCATCCGTATGAACAGTACACTAGCCAAGTAGCCATGCCGTGTACCAGTACCACGCGTTTTCTCCTCATGTACGTGCTGTGTACAACAATCTCGAGTCCAAAAATATACATGAACGAATGCGTACGCCTTTATTTTTCTGGCATTTATTTATCCGACAATTTAAGCCACCTTTCCTTTGCCAAAGCTGGTAACTTTGACACGCATTTCTTTAATCACGTGCCCACGTGAAGTTACCTTCTTGGGGCTCGCTGCGTACAGTACTACTCCACTTTTTCCCGTACTACATGGGTAATTTCTATGCATGAATGCATGTGTGTTTGATTTGACAGACATCTCACTCCGTAATGCATTCTTCGTGTAATTTTATACGGTGCAATTTAACTTAGTACACTCTTTGAAACTACGCTTTAACTCTTAATATATCTCTTGTAATATGCTCCTTTCGTTCCAAATTGTAACTCGATGTTGGCTTTTGAACACGCCTTTTCACCATTCGTCTTATTTAAAAAATTAATGCAAACACGAAAAATATAAGTCATGCTTAAAGTATGTTTAATGATAAAACAAATCACAACAAAATAAATAGTATTTACATATATTTTTTGAATAAGACGAATGGTCAAATAGAATATCCAAAAGTTAACAGTGAACTACAATTTGTAACGGAGAGAGTATGATTTATAATAACAAAATTATCGGTCATCGAAAAGTTTCAGATACAAATTCAATGGCATCACTTTTATATCGCAAAACATTACATGTCTTTTAAGAGCATGAGCAGCAGCTCCCCTATCAAGCGTTGCCTGCATCTATCAGCATGTGCATGTGCAGCAAAATTCAAACTAATACATGGGTGCGTAGATTGCAGCCTGCTACCATTTTCCCGCGATCGTGTGATGCCAGCTCGTGATAGGGAAGTAGCTGCACATGCTCTAAAAACAGTTAGTTAAGATCGCGAAATTAAAATTATAATGCATATATACGCGTCTTATAAAATTGGACAAAAGGAAGCATTATCCTATGGTGTTATAAAATACAATGTATGATATTACACTATAAGAAAGAAATTCCTCGGAAAGCTAGCATTCTATTCTTAGGTTCTTTTGGAGCTTCGGTAGGGATGACCATGTGCAATCACGCAGCTTAGAAGTGCTCGTGGATGCATGCTTGAGCTGGTTGCTCCCTCGGGCATGCATGTTGTGAGATTTTGATATCTGGAGCTCGAATGGAGGAGAGGTCTGGACAGGCACCATCAAAGAGCATGATGAATATAGATCTGAGCCCCATTCCTATCCGCTGCCTCCACTCCACATGCTCACTTCTGAGGCGTTTCAGGAAAGCGAGCAACGTGGGCATGCAACAAGCTATATCCAGTCCAATCACTGAACCATGCACATGGACATGGGTCTACCGCTACGCTATGTTGGCATGCTACGAATCTGTGAGTTTGTATCACAAATATGAAAGCTTCTGGTCACTGTTCTATTAAGAAAAGGAAACGAAAAACTTTTTTAAAAGAAAATGTGACATGTGTTTAGAAGTCTAATGAGCATGAACAAAGGTAAGGGTCACAACTCCACAAGCCCCCAACCAGTCCATAGGGTCGAACTTCTCGAGCTGGCCCACCAGACTCATTAGAAGGTGAACTTTTAAATCGGGTCTCACGCGTTGGTGGCTTGCAGCCATAGGAATATCATTGAATCCCTGCAGTGATCTCCAAAAAAAAAACAAAGCAACAAAAAATAGAAGTTGATGAATGACAGAGCTAGTATCGCAACGCATTGGTCCGGCCCAACTTGAAGGCCTAGTACGGAGCACATGGTGCAGACAATCTCGGCCCAAATCGGCCTTTAATGGAGAGTAACTGGCCCATCTCAAGCCCACAATTTCCTTCCTTCCTGGGTCAGGTTGGTTCGCGAATCCTCGCGAGCCCGGGGAACTTGAGCTTTCCGCTTCCTCCCCGCACGGCGCCACCCACCCACCCGCCGCCGCCTGCCGTTGTTCCGGCGCGAAGCAAAATTCCGCTCTGCCTCGCCGGAGCACGCCTCCTTTCACCCCTCCCCCACTTCTCCCCACCACCCAAGGAAAGAGGAAGGGAGATCCTTATAGGCCGGGCACCTCCTCCTGCCTCTCCTCCGGCATCGGGGAGAGTTCCTCCCTGGATTTGCTCCATTCCGCTCCGCCGGTACGTGCGTATCCTCCACTCTGCTTCTTGTTTTTGTTGGTGCTAGCTTGTGCCTGTGATGCTTCACAAGAAAAATACGGGTTTGATGCGTGCTGCGATGTTGTCCAGAATCGGACTTGAACCGCATTTTCGTACACTCTGTGTTCTTGATCGTAGAATGGTCGGAATTGGTCCGGTTTGCATTGGTGGATACGGTGCCATGTAGTAGAGTATCTATTTGTGCGCGTCCCATGTCATAATTGTTGAGGTTGGGCCAAGAATGCGATGTCATCTGAACACTGAATGTTAATCACCTTTGTGATAGCCCTTTCGCTGTTCAATGGTTCAAATGTTTGCTGCTGAGTTGCTCAATTTCATGTTTCGTCAAGTTTGCATGAATTAAATTATCCAGGGCAAGCAAAGAATGTGATTATTGCTTTGTGTGGAAGTCAGCCACTGTATAAGCTGCAAGTTGTAATATTTTAACAAGCCATGTAGTCCACAACTTTATTTTGTTGAATTCTTTTTGCTGATTATTCGCGTATGTTTTTATTAGAATAAAGTGTTTGTGTGGATAGTGCTTTGTCCGAATACATCATGCAGTTCCTAAACTGGTGCTGGGCTAGGAATAGGATGTATCTGCTGTTCTTTGGGCTTTGGTTGTGTGTGCTCATTTTTAATTCAAGACTGGATAATCAATAATGACACCATTGTTGCACTGTTTCATATGTTTCATTTGATCATGTACGCACAGATCATATACTTAAACCGGATGATGCTCTGCTCTCCCGCGGTCTGTTTGCGCCGACCTGCTTCCCGCAACATGCATTCACAATCTAATCGGTTTCAAGGAGGCTTCAGACAGAGTATGGCCTTACGGAAGTGTTCACAGTCACAGTCAAACGGATACCATTATGTGAAGTCTGAACCCATTGATTTTTATCTTAAGAATTTAACATCTTCTGACCCACGAAATCTTAAGTACTTTGTCAGTTTAGTGGGCCGACAGTTCCATTGTGGAGTGTCAACCAGAGAGGGAAATATAAGTATAAAGCTTGATGTGCCTCCACGGGAAAAAATATCTAATATTAGCTGGAATTGGAGGGGTATGACTCAAGGAGGACTTTGCTTAGGTTTTTCTGTGTCTGGAATAGCTGCAAACGCTGAGGGTCCTGTGGATGGAAACATCGACGACGCCCAGACTTCATCATCAGGTACCAGTTCAACTCATGGGAAGAAAGTCTACACAGATTATTCTGTGACCGGTGAGAAATGCAATTTTTAACCTTTGTAAAAACTTGTTTTAAGAAAAACTTCTTGCAGTGTCTTCTCTATCATATAATCCTAGTTGGCCACCTGTGACTGATTTACATTGATCAACCCAGGTATTCCTGGAGATGGAAGATGTTTATTCCGCTCTGTGGTTCATGGGGCATGCATTAGGTCGGGGAAGCCCATACCTAACGAAGATCTTCAGAGAAAGCTAGCTGATGAATTGAGGGTATTGGTATGTTGGACTGTTTACATGTAATTAGTTGCTAATGCTATTGACTTTACTCTGAAGCTCATAAATAATTTCGTCACTGTATAGGTTGCTGATGAATTTGTGAAGAGGCGGGAAGAGACTGAATGGTTAGTAAATACACTTTCTTACTGTGATTCTTGTTCTTCTGGGTTTTAGTTGAATTTTAGCCATGAATGGTTATGGTTGATACATTTTGAATTGCTGCATTTCCTCATCACCCCAATCACAGGTTTGTTGAGGGGGATTTCGATACATATGTCTCCCAGATTAGGAAGCCACATGTGTGGGGAGGTGAGCCAGAATTGTTCATGGCTTCACATGTTCTTCAGTAAGTAATTTACTCTCTGGCTCATTTAATTACATTTATATCAACATTCTAGTTATAATATAAGAAGATTTGCCTATTTCTTGTTAGCTAAAATATATATTTATATCTGGTAGCATTGTCAACTGAATTAACTTCAGGAGAGAAGAGCATATAATAATGCAATAGAATGTGCCCTTTTATTTTTTTCCCTCAGTGTTGATAATATTTTTTTTTCACCTATATTACTACTTCTTTATAAGTAACCTGTTAGCTCTTCTGCGTTTGGGAAATAAGTTGATGTCAAATCATTTTCCAAACTCCAAATGGCGTAAGAATAGTTACTCAAAAAAAGATTAATTGGACAATGCTCAATTAAGTGGACTAAATTTCTAGTGAGAGTTAAAATTAGAAAAATTTCTTGTGTCGATGCAAAGGGAAAAAAGTTCCTTCTTAGCTTGATCTATCTCTAGCTATCAAGTACTGAAGCAGCACTGTCAATGCAAGTACTAAAGAAGTAAGACCATTACTTTGTTCACAGGATGCCAATAACTGTGTACATGCATGATGAAGAAGCTGATGGATTAATAACAATTGCTGAATATGGCCAAGAGTATGGTAAAGAAGATCCAATCCAAGTCCTATATCATGGTTTTGGCCATTATGATGCTCTAAAGATTCCAGCAAATAGGGGTCCAAAGACAAGACAGTAGAATTTTGGAGTTCAAGATTCAAATGGCAAGTTCAAACTTATCCTTTATCCTTCTTTCTATATAGATATGTTGTTGAAAATTGAATTACTAATGGTGAAACCATGAAAGTGAATCTATTTCAATTGTTTATATGACCTCTATGAACACTCCAAGGTTTTCAGCTCTGACTATGTGGATATGCGTGATGTCCCTGTTGAGAACACTCTTATACAATTTCTGTAGAATTTATTTTCATTTTCTTACGGATCTATAATTAGGATATTTTGCTTCCATATCCACGATCTACCCCTGTTTGTATAGAATGTAGCGTGTGTGAAATATCTACTACAGTGCAAGTGTTGAATCCTGAATTTCTGCTGTAGATACTGCTTATCTAGCTAGATGAAGCAAAATCCCCAAAAATTGTGCTCATTGGCAAACTTTTTTTTTGTAGGTACTGTTGCAAAAGCATTTGATCGAGTACATTGCTTGAATGGCTCTTTCTTCATGCACGGGCTCATAGAACTGAGATGGTAAGAGATATAAGATGTTTCATTCTCTGTAAGAAGCTGCCGAAGAACAAAAGAGGCGAGTACATTGCCCCCAGAATGCCAGACTATTCCCAATGTTTATGAATCGTCCAACAAAGGCAACAACCTGAGTTGACGACTAGACTAAATCTTACTAACTTCACCCATGATAAGGCTGTTAGCGCAGCTCACTGTACGAACATGTAAGGCATTTAGCCTGTAACTTGATGTAATCTGCTGACTTCACCCATGATATGGGAATAAGAAAGATAGCAGCTTTCTTCCTGCCAACGACCCTGTTGTTCATTGCGCAAGCCTTGATGCAAGACGCCTAGAGCATTTTTTGTTCAGATCTAGTTAGTACCAATGTCCTACCTTCTATTTCATAGTAGGACCTCAATTTGACCTTAGGAAAAATGGAAGGGTTTGCTCTGTCCTGGGACACTGTTCTGAAAATCAAAGTTAATCTCTGATTACTACCTGATCAACTCTAATCAGTAGTCCAACTAAGCCACCTTGTACATATCCTTTTGAGTAACATATGTCTGTGGGTAACCCGACGATCTTTTTTCTTTTAAGACAACTTCAAGAAGCAAAAGCGTTTAGTTCAGCTCAATTTCGAAACCTGTAGCAGGTAGGTAGTTCATGGATGTCGAAAATGTGTGCTTGCAATCTCGCAAGAACATGGGCCGGCAACGCTTAAAAGCGGCCTAACAACCGGTTGTCCCTGGCCGGCCGTGGTCCTCCTGCGAAGTGCGAACACCCTCTACCTGCTCGCCACTGGAATTTACTGCCCGGTTCGCTGGGTGCACTGTGCGTGCGCTTTGTGTCTGCAATACGCAATGCATGGTATCAATGTCCTCGCCAACCTACCGCTGTTTGATCTCACACAGGCCAACGTAGCGCCTCAGCAAAATTTGAGTCTTTAAAAGAGGTTTAAATATTGTAAAAAAATAATTTAAAAATAGCTTTAAGTGAACTACTAAAAATTTGACAAAAATCATTACAAATTATTACACCAAATAGACTAGATAAAAAGATAAATTTTGCTGAAACGCTACACTAAGCTGAAATGTGCAATGCCACAATCACACCCCGCGTTCACCTTTTTTATGTTCGATATTGTTCTTTCCGCGTATCGTTGCGTTGGTGTATTTACTGTATTAAATTTGAGAGTACTCGAAAAAGAGGTCTAAAGATTATAAAAATATAATTTAAAAATAGTTTTATAATCTTTGGAAGGACTATGAAAATCCACAAAAAAATCGTTACAAATTATCACAACATATAAACTATATATAAATAACAAAAATTGCTATAGTAATACGCAAAACGGTACAATACGCTAAAAAGAACATGGCCTTACTTTCGATGTTTACAGTGGACTTCTAGGTTTTAGGTTTGCGTGGTTCGGCCTCTTTTATTCGTGATTTTTTTTTTTGGATGTGCTGAAATTTGTAATTTTTATATAGACCATTTTGGTGTAGAATTTGGTAATAATTTTTTAAAAAACATTATAGAGTTTTTCTCAAGCATCTCAAAAATATTTTGTTAATCTTTTCATGCCTCTTTTTAAAGGAGGTTAATTTTTTTATACAACTAAACCGAACCGAATCGAACTGCAAATAAAGATTGAAAAACAATGCAGCTTGATGTACACCGTAATACCGCATCTCATTGCTTTGGATTTATGTGTTCGTTTAATCGGTTTTGCTGTACAGCACACCGTCATTTTATTCTTCTTTAATTTGTGCATCCAGTTGCTGCATGGAAAGATGTTTTGAACGAGTTTTAACGTGCTCCAAAGAAGATGTACGCACGCATGAAACACGACAGTGTATTATGAACCCAGGCAAGGGCTTTTATCTTGTTAGATTTTTGAGAAAAGAATGTAAAAGTCAAGGCGTTTGAATTTTTTTTAAAAAAATAGTCATGATAAAACTGTGTGAGGCAGTGCAACATGACAAGACTGTTTAGTTTCGGGCAGCTACTCTATTTGGTTTGGTTGGTACAGCATATCCAGAGTGGACGCAACTGATGCTATTTGCTTGTTTTCAGTCACTGAGTGGATGTAAAACCCATACATCACCAGCACAGATTTTCTAGGAAAATGCTCGTTCAATAGACTTATCCATATTATGCCTCATAGAACACTTGAACCTCCACGATTCTTTGGCATTAGATTTTGACCTTGTATGATAGAGAATCTATTAGGAAACAAATGTAAAACGTGAAAAAATTTATGGAATGAAGAAAATCTGGTAGAGAATGCATTAAATTTAACTAGATAGATTGGAAGCACGGAGAACATATGGAGAATTTGGTAGGCTTTTACGTTTTTCAATAAGGGGTGTAACCCCGATTTCCATTATCAGCAAGACAACGGAAACAACTCAAGTATCTGAGATAGCCCATGTTTACAAAGTCTTAAGCATAGCTTTTTAGCTACCAAACAAGCACCACTTATCAACCCTTTCACCATTAAGCCATCTACTTAAGTCTTACAACTACAGAAACGTTCCACATAGTAACATCCCTTACTGAACCTTACAACACCTAACCATTGAGGACCGTTTTTTATTACCGACGATCTTTTTCCCCCGCAATGTGCTCGCCTTTCTTAGCACCCCTTCAGTATATTTCAGCCAACAATCCTCACATGCCAGCTCCTCATCCCGTTCTTCCAGGTACTACAATTTCACCATCATCACATCCTTGATCCATTACCATTGTCTGAGTTTTTCCATTTGAATTTCTTCCAACCTGCAATAAAAACACCCAAACAATGTGCACAGTTTTTCGCAACCTGTTCCAACTCACCTTTTTGAACCTCAGCCCAATACTCTAAAGTGGCACACACCATGTGAAGAATTGATAATGGTGATTTAAGCAAATTTCCATCAAACACAGATTTATTTCTATAAGCCCAAATGGACCAGCAAAACGCTGCAACGCAGACTGAATGTAACTTTTTCGCCCCTAGCCACACTCAATTTATCCAGTGATAGAAATGCTCCAAGTCTTGAGGTCTACCCTGAGCATGAATACAACTTGAGATGACCCCGCAAAGATTTAGAAACAACACAAGAAAAGAATAATGATCGGCAGTTTCTATGTTATTGCAAAAGCAACATGTAGGATCCCCACCACAGTTTCTCTTTATTAAATTTTCACTAGTAAGAATAGAGTTCCTGTGCACTACCCACATAAAAATTTTGATTTGAAGGGGCATTTTAGCTTTCCACACATATCTCTAGTCAATGTCTTCATTGCTAGAATAAATGTTTTCATAAACAGAGTTGACAGTGAAAAGCTTTTTCTTCTCCAATGTCCATCTAGCCACATCAGGGGGGAGGAAATTTAGTGGCACTCGGTGCCACTGTTGCGCCTAGAGAGAGATAGAGGGGGAAATGAGCTAGAGAAAGACTAGGAGAGAGAGGGAGAGGAGGAGAGAGAGAGGAAGAGGAGAGAGTGCCATATAGTAGATTAAATGGCACCGGGTGCCATATAATTTTTTCCACATAGGGGCCTCTTCCTATTTGAATAGCCTCAAATTTTTAGATTAAATCTCTCAAGACACACTTTTCCGAGGGTATTAACCATCTCCTAAACACAAGCCCCCACTGTTTATCTTTACATTGCGCCACAGAATTTGGTAGCCTGGTAGGCTTTTACTCTCTAGGCGGCTACATAAATTTCAAGCATTTCCGATCCGAACCTAAACTCAACTCATCTCCCTACAGGTTTCAAAACCCGCAAAAAATCGTCCAAGATTTTTTGCAAAAAAAAAAAAAACCTGGGACGTGTCATCCTAGTCAAACGCATTTGAACGAGAGGCCCAAGAGTCCCACGCGGCCCGGGTCCAGCCCACACTGTCACAGTTGCTACTGCTCATCTGTGCTCGCTGCAGCAGAGGGCAGTGTGTTTATACATTGTTTTTTTTATAGCATTTATACATTGATTAATCATGGGGATCAACTATAATCCTTGAGATTTCCCACATGCAAACACGCTTAATTAAGCTTTACCAAAAGTCGTCCCCGAACAAAAGCTTCGAATCCTCCTGTCCACCTCACCCCCAGCTCAATTCCCCGTGCGCCCACTGCGTTCAAATCTCCGTGCCCAAAATACCCCGTCTCAGCACTGGAATTACCACGAAAACCTGAGGAGAAAGATCACCATGTGGTGGGCATTTATGTCATTTCCACCTCCCGAATCTCACTCTGCTAAACCCAGACTCGTCCACTCCCCTATCACTCCGCTGTCTTCTTCCTCCTAGTTCTGCGCGGCTGGTGCCTCCTCGCGTGCTTCCAAGAAATGGCAGGGTTTTGATTTGGCGGTAGCTCCCAGAGAGGCAGCTGGTTCGGCGATGGCGGCGGCGGCGGCGGTGGCGGTGGTGCTGGCGGCCGTGGCCTTGGCGCCGGCGGCGGCGCTGAACACGGACGGGCTGGCGCTTCTTGCGCTCAAGTTCGCCGTCTCTGACGACCCCTACAACGCGCTCGCCACGTGGAGGGACGCTGACGCCGACCCCTGCGGCTGGTCTGGCGTCACCTGCGCCGACGGCGGTGGCGGTCGGGTTGCCGGCGTCGAGCTCGCCAACTTCTCGCTCGCCGGCTACCTCCCCTCCGAGCTCTCCCTGCTGTCCGAGCTGGAGGCGCTCTCGCTGCCGTACAACCGGCTCTCCGGCCAGATCCCGTTCGCCATTACCGCGCTGCAGAAGCTCGCCACCCTCGACCTCGCGCACAACCTCCTCTCCGGCCAGATTCCGGCGGGGATTGGGAGGCTCGGGTCGCTGGCTCGGCTCGATCTGTCCTCCAACCAGCTCAACGGCTCGCTGCCGCCGGCGATCGCCGGGCTCCCGCGCCTCTCCGGCGTGCTCAACTTGAGCTACAACCACTTCACTGGCGGGATTCCGCCGGAGTTCGGCGGCATTCCGGTGGCGGTGAGCCTCGACCTCCGGGGCAACGACCTCGCCGGCGAGATCCCCCAGGTCGGGTCCCTCGTCAACCAAGGCCCCACCGCCTTCGACGACAACCCGAGGCTCTGCGGCTTTCCGCTCAAGGTGGAGTGCGCCGGCGAGAGAGAAGAGCCGAGGATGCCGGAGGCGAACACCGGCATGAACCCTGGAGCGGCGGCGGAGGCCGGTAGGCCGCTGAGGCGGCGCTCGTCGCCGACGGTGCCGATCCTCGCCGTCATTGTGGCGGTGGCCATCGTGGCCGGGGTCGTGCTGCAATGGCAGTGCCGGCGGCGTTGCGCGGCGGCGAGCAGGGACGAGGAGAAGGAGTCGTCGACGAAGGAGAAGAGCGGGGGGGCGGTGACGCTCGCTGGCGGCGAGGATCGCCGCAACGGCGGGGAGGAGGGGGAGGTGTTCGTGGCGGTGGACGACGGGTTCGGGCTAGAGCTGGAGGAGCTCCTCCGCGCGTCCGCCTACGTCGTCGGGAAGAGCTGCGGCGGCATCGTCTACCGCGTTGTCCCTGGCCACGGCCCCGCTGTCGCCGTCCGCCGCCTCAGCGAGCCCGACGACGGCGACGGCGCCGATGGCAACGGGTGGCGCCGTCGCCGCGCCTTCGAGACGGAGGCCGCCGCCATCGGCCGTGCGCGCCACCCCAACGTCGCCCGCCTCCGCGCCTACTACTACGCCCCCGACGAGAAGCTCCTCATCTACGACTACCTCCCCAATGGCTCCCTCCACTCCGCCCTCCACGGTAATGTCAAATCTGTTCTTGCTAATCTGCCATTACATTTCATCTAGAACTAAAGCTGCAATTGCTAATTTGCTTTTACATTTGATCAAGAACTAAAGCTGCAATCTTTTCTCCCTTACGAATTGCTAATTTGCTATTACATTTGATCAATGAAGAGCTAAAGCTATTTCTAATTTGGAATTTGCTATTACATTTGGTCAATGGAGAGCTAAAGCTGCAGTTTTTATTGTTTCTTTCAGGGGGGCCAACGGCGTCGCCGACGCCATTGCCGTGGTCGGTGAGGCTGTCAATTGTGCAGGGCGCGGCGAGGGGGCTGGCCTACCTGCACGAGTGCAGCCCTCGCCGGTACGTGCACGGCTGCGTCAAGTCGTCCAAGATCCTCCTCGACGACGACCTCCGGGCGCACGTCTCCGGCTTCGGCCTGGCCCGGCTGGTCGCCGGCGCCGCCGCGCACAGGGCGGCGGCGGCGCCAGCGCACCCGAAGAAGCTCGGGGCGCCGCCTGCGCGCCGCGCGGCGGCGGCGCGCTGCCGTACGTCGCGCCGGAGCTCCGCGGCGGCGGCGGCGGCGCGGCGGCGACGCAGAAGGGGGACGTGTTCGCGTTCGGCGTGGTGCTGCTCGAGGCGGTGACCGGGCGCGAGGCGGCGGAGGGGGAGGGCGGCGCGGAGCTGGAGGCGTGGGTGCGGCGCGCGTTCAAGGAGGAGCGGCCGCTGTCGGAGGTGGTCGACCCGACGCTGCTCGGCGAGGTGCACGCCAAGAAGCAGGTCCTCGCCGTCTTCCACGTCGCGCTCGGCTGCACCGACCCCGACGCCGACCTCCGCCCCCGCATGCGCGCCGTCGCCGACAGCCTCGACCGGATCGCCTAATCCGTCGACGATCCAAGCCACCGCGATCGAAATCAACTGAACGATCTTTAGTTTGGGTAGATTAGCACTCGCCAATGTGAAGTTAATTTTATGGAGTTGAAAAAAAAAAGGAAGAATCTTTAGCTGATCTGCTCTACCAAGAACCACGTTTTGTAATCGTTGCAACCTTTGCAGCCGTGTAAGTGATGATCGTGATCTCGCCCCCAAACAATTCTATCTGCCTTCTCTTGCTTTTTCCTGCGTTTTTGGCTTGCATTGTTTACCTACGCTTTCGCAGTGAAAAAGCTTGGCTTTCTTGGGGTTGGAACTTGGAGGATGGAGAGCACAGCAGTGTGCTGTTTACCTTTGGCTCAATTGACTCTGAAAAGATGCGACAATGACAGAAAAAGTGTGTAGTGTCCGTCCGTCAGGTCAGTGTGTTGTCTTTTTGCCTGATGCCCGAGCGGCTGTGCTGTGCCTGTGCTTGCATGCATGCATAACAAACAGCTGGACGCAAGGGGCAATGGCAAGTCAGGGCATAGAGCAGGATACCTTACGGTATCGGGCAGTGACTCTTAAGACAATTAGTTTTGAATAGAGTTAGTGCCTGATGGAAAAATAAAATTTTTTAGGATGCAATGTAAAATATAAAAAAAAAATAGAGGAGAGGATAGCGGTAGTGTCTGATAGTGAAATAGAATTTGTTGGTAGAGTTTACGGTGCCGATGCTCTTCTATCTTTCATAATTTACATATAATCTATTTTTTTCTAACAATTATTCTAGTCAAAGCTACAATATTTTTAGATGCCTGCTAAGATCTTTGTTTTTCTTATGAATTTAAAAGCAGCAGCTGAAAATTATCGTTTTTATGCAAACAAAACGCTATAGCATTTTACAACCATTTTTGTAAGATTTCGAATGGGTTTTCTCAAATCTTACGGAATCATTTTTTCTCAATTTCTTGGAGTCCTTGAGCCTCCTATAAGGGTATATCCATGACTGGTTTCAGTTCAAAAGAGCAAGGCTCGTTCAGCATAATTAGCCATTAGAGCATGTCCGATGCTAAATTCTTTTCTTATTGTAGTGTTCATATACCAATCTATTTTTGTGATCAATACTATGTTTATATTTTTACTCTTTTTTTTACTATCTACACCATATTTCCACGATTGTAGTCTCGGTTACGACACAATAAATGGAAAAGCTATCCACTGGTCTGCAGGACGGTCATATCATTGATGCCATGATGGACACCGGCAGGATCCAATTATCTCCTCATCTCAATCTAGGATATAAATTTCAATACAATCATGTCAATCGAGACAAAGCCGTGTGTATTAGCTAGCAGCAGAAATCGCTGATTCAGTCTGAATGAATTTTTAAGGGGGGACTACACGGTGTTGTACCACCCGTACCCGTCCAGGCGCGCTCACACACACACCGTGTCTCCCCTCTGAATGCCCCAGTTTTTTCATTCTTCCCGGACCAGCCTCTTTCAAGATCTACCCTCCTGACCTCCACCCTCTCCCGGGAGAGGTTCCTCTGCAGTCGACTTCACGGTGACATCGTCACTGACATGTGGGCCTGGTCCCACGCGTCAGTGACGGGGAGTGACTGCGGAGGATCTCATCCCCCCTCTCCCTTGTCTTCCTCAAGAATCCCTCGCTACTCCCTCCTCTCTCGGCTCTACAGCCGTTGGATCCACTGCCCACTGCCTCCAAGATAGTCCGTCGTCAAATCCGCCAACTTCTAAATAGTACTGCCTTCGTTCGTTTTTTATTTATCGCCGTTCACTTTTGGATGCGAACTTTCGTTATTCATCTTATTTTAAAAAAATTAGTGCAAATATGTAAAAATAAGAGTCATTCTTAAAGTACGTTTAATTGATAAAACAAAGCATAACAAAATAAATGATGCCTAAATCATTTTTTGAATAAGATAAATGGTCAAAATATATATCTAAAAGTTAACTGCGACAATAAAAAAATGGAGGGAGTATATCCCTTCGCTTGTCTTCAAAATGAATCCCTTGCCCCACCCTCTTCCCTCGTCTTTGGCAACTTTCCTACCACCAATCCATTGCGCACCACCTCATTGGCGATTCCACCACCAATCTCGTCCACTGCCCTCCGTTCCCAAGACCAAGGCCGCGTACTGTGATACTTTGGCGTACTGATCTCTACAGTTGTGTCACTGATATGTGATTCCACATGCATAAGGTCCACATGCTAGTGTCTCACTACCTCTACAGCATGTCAGAGAATCTGGTTGCCAAGGCCGCCACACCCAACTCCGCTGCCCCTATCATCCATCGCTAAAGCCTTCACCTCCCAGGCTCCCAGCCGCCCTCTAAGCGAGGGGCCAAGCAAAATAGGAGGAAAACTATTTTGTCTTTTTTAACCCGTTGAGTAGGGATGGATACTGTTCTCGAGCATCTCTCTTTTTTCCGATGCACTCACCACTGTAGCATAAGCAGAGCCCTCCATTTCGTTAAACAAAAAAAATACTGTCAGTTTTCACTGTTACACAACAGGAAGAACACTGAAAGATAACACATGCAGATACATAGTGATATAGAAATGCCAGCAGTCATAGCCGCTCATCCAAGTCATCTACCGATGAATCGGCTGATGGCCTAGGCATTTATAATCATCCAGAGCAGCCAATGGTCCACTGGGAGAGGGACTATTTGCCCCGTGAGCAGACACAGGTTTTAAATGGCAGTAAAGTTCTTCACCAACCTTGCTTCCACGCCATATTTAACAGAAACCAAAACAGCACATCAGCTGCATGCAAAATAACAAACTTATGGTTCAGTACTACAGGTTCAGAGCTCTGCGTACAAGCCAGAGCTCACTGCTCAGAAGAGGTCTCACATCTTATCATATCTAATTACCTTCTGGCCGCAAGTAGGAGCAGCAGTATAAAATTAATGACACGATTCTTTGATCACACCGGCAGTCCAGTACACATTTTGAATGAGCATGTGAGAATACCTAACCGGTCTGGAATTGAATTTGTAAAAGAGAATCCGATGGGGTCCTCTTCCTCACATCAAATGTTCATCAGCCACAACTGATAGTAGTAACTCTGAGGTATCATCATCAATCTTCAGCCCTATGAATGTACTGGCACAAATTTCTCAGGCAAGAGTTTTCATGCATAAATGTCCTCTGCTGGGAATAGTCCCTGTGCATCTTCCGGGAGCTCTGGTTGATACTGGAGCTGCTCGTAGTTCAGCTGTCGGGCCGCTTCATAAAGTGCTATTCCAACACTTACCGAGAGATTGAGGCACCGGACGTAGGTTTCCACCATTGGAATTCGGATTGCTCCGCCACCTAGGCCATCTCTGCAGCAATCATCGAGGGCTGACTTCGGTAACCCTTTTGTTTCAGAGCCGAAGACAAGCCAGTCTCCTGGCCTATATGAAAAATCCTAAGCCAAGATGTGAAGAATCATCAAACAAATGCAAACCATTTAATTGGAGAATCTAACATGCGCTTTTACACTGCTCTCCATCCAGACATCAATTTAGCGGTCGAGATATTCAAGTCAACTTCCTACAATACAAATTACCATTTGTGCATATTAGGTATATAGGAAAACCATTGTATGCAATAGTTGTGGCTGTATCTATTAGCCATGGTTCACTGACGTCCATACACAACAACATTTTAAAGCATTTGACAAGCGCCCATGTTTTGCTACAAGAAAATCCAAATTCCATTCTGGAGGTCTGAAGGCTATGAACGTGCAGATCATACGCCTTCAGTGTTGTTGTGTATGATTGGTGCTACACACCACACTGTGTAACATGTCGCAATCGACCACGCACGAGTCATATGCAATCGACTACCGCACAAATGGTTGTAGAGGCCAAAGCACAACACGACGATATACTTTAGTTGTGCCCATCATCTTTTTTTCTTTTTCTTTTTCTTTTTGTTAGGTTAGATACCATGAGTTTGTTACAATGGATGTCATAATTGGTAATTTTAGTGAAGTAAATGTGTTTGTTACGACGGATGGCATTGGTGGATAATTCTAGTGAAGTGCGGTCACCATCACCCATAAAGACTTTAGTAGAGATTTGAGAGTTGACACAGGGAAAAATACATCTAAAAATTTGAGGATGTGCTTTAAGCAAACAGAAATGATTAACACAGTTACTCACTGAATGGATGTTCGTGCCTCTTTTGGTAAATGCCAACAACCTTTTTTCTCCATCCTGATGTAAGAAAAACACTAGTTATATTCAACATTTTTCAGTGATTATATTGACACAAAATGAGATAACTGCAATACCTGCTTCATAAAATAATCTCGGAAATCATCCCAGGAATCATGAATCTTGACAACAACGTATCTTACAAGGAATAGTTAAGGTTGAGACTTGCTAATTGCAACCATTCAAAAGGAGTGTTTAAAGTAGATACATATAGAGACCATTATGTTCAAGGAACTGGACTTTCGAGTTCCAGTGTTTGACACATTATATGGAGTATCATATAAATGGAATACATCCAACCATAGTCCATAGGATACGGCCAATAATCCAACCCAGCACGCTTCAGTTTCGTGTCATCTACCTTATAACCTAATGGCTAGAAAATTTTCCAAAAGAAATTCAGTTCACACATACAATATGAATGACAATATATGAAAAAAGAAACAAGAACATTTGACAGTCTTTAACTAATCAAGACATAACAATGAACACTAACCTTACCCCGACAAGATGCAGGCCAACTGCCGAAGCTGCACAAGTCCTTGCAATTGATCCAGTGTTTCCTGGGATCTAAAGAGTATAGTAACAGTTTGGTGAAACCACTAACTCAAAATCCCAAATGATCACCTCACTAATTTAGGTAGGAAAATCTCACTCTATTTCCACATAGCAGAAGAGCGATGCTTAGGATATGCTGTACAATGCCCCTCCAGTCCTCCACTCTTTCGATCGTTGAAAGAGTAACAATTCACTAGAACGAACCCAACGTACAAGCACCAATTCTAAGCCATACGTATTTCAATTTTGAACTTAAACAGCACAAGTTACTTAATTAGCACTAAATCTTAGCCACATGTATCTCAATTTTGAACTTATATATCAGAAATTAGAATGGCAGTACTAAATCTAAGCCATATATATCTCAATTTAGAATGGCAGTACTGTTGATATCTCACTAATTTAGGTACGAAAAATTTTCACTCTATTTTAACATAGAAGAAGAGCGATGCTGGTAGGATATGCTATACAATGCTCCTCCAGTCCTCCACTCATTTGCACATGGAAAGATTAACAATTCACGAGAGCGAACCCAACTACAAGCACCAATTCTAAGCCACGCGTATCTCAATTTGGAACTCAAATAGCACAAGTTACTTAATTTAGCACTAAATCTAAGCCACATGTCTCTCAAATTTGAATTTAGAATAGCAGAAAAGGTGCTTCAATTCACACGGGAACTAACAAAGTAGCGGTGTCTAGTTTGAACCCACAGCCACAATCAACAGCAGCCACATCACATGTTCATCCACATGCCATCAATCGAACACAGAAAGAAGAAGCATTCCGTAGGAGTTACCAGGGGGGAAACCAGCACTACATGGAGCATCCTCTTGGCACGCGCAACCTCCGCGCCGCTCCCCACGGGACCAGCCGCCGCTCCGTTGCCGCTGGCAGCAACTGCAAACGCGCAGGGGGGGTAAACATCAGAGAGGAGGCCGGCCACGAGCGTACCGAGGTGGAGGACACAGACCGGAACACAGGGCGGAGGAGGGGGAGAAGGGGACGCGCCGCAGGCGGCGAGCCCGGCCACACGGCGCGGTCCGAAGCCCGCCGTTGCAGTGGCTGAGGGCGCGCAGCCGCAGGCCGAGCTCCATTTCGTCTCCCCGGACGACGGCGGCGGCGGCTTTCCCTCGGCGCGCTCACAGGTCCCGGGATAAGGTTCAAGCGAAAATAGTAGTGATGTTAAAATGGGATGTATGGGCCTTCGCTTTGGTGGCTTCGCATCTTTGGGCCGAAATTTGTGCCCGATTGATCCTTCACGATAAAAACGGGACCAATTTGTGAGGCATTTGCGAATTTTTCACTAGCTCATTGGCCGAATCGTACACCGCCATGCGATGCGACATGATTTATAAACTCGATCTAAATTTACAAAACCGAGCAGTAATTATCCTTGATCAGTGAAAAGTATTTTTGGCCGACTTTAGCTGAGGCGGGGTTTTGGTTCGGCGTGACAATCCATCTTGTAATTTTCGCTAGTGTGGCAATCCACATGTGTAGCTTATGTGTCCATCAACCAAGGGAAAAAAAGGCCTAAAACCATCGACTAGTTAAAGGATTATTTATGTCTTATTTAAAAATTTTAGGAACATTTTATATCCGATATTTTAAGTGGAGGTATCGACTTTACCTGATTTTAATTTTTGGGACGAAAGGAGACTACAAAACCCAGGAACCAAAAGATATGCCCCTTTCCTATCATGATTTGCCTATTAGGTTCTCTTTGATTCTTTGCTATAGTTTAGTTTTTGTTTTAGTTCGAAAAGTTGATGACCTTTAAAAAGAGATAGAAAAAGGTTAAACAAATTATTTTAAATTTTTTTTATGAATATTGAGAAAAAAAAAACTATAAAATCCCTCAAAAATTATTCCAAAGTGTTACATTGGGTGGCCGGTAAAAACAAAATTTTTAAACAGACTCAGAAGTAAACCAAAACAACGAATTAAAGAGAGCCTAGACCTAGGCCCTGTTCTTTTCAGCGTATCGTTGCGTTAGCGTATTACTATAATAAATTTGAAAACACTTAAAAAGAGGTCTAAATATTATAAAAAAAAATAGTTAAAAAAATAGTTTTAGCATATTTGGAAGTACTACTAAAAGTCATGAAAAAAATGTTACAAATTATCACAACATATAAGCTATATAAAAATAACAAAATTTGATATAGTAATATGCAACAATACAATACGCTGAAAAAAACGAGACCTAATGGGAGTAACGATTCCCGCCACAACTCATCCAGAACAACCACACGAACAGTGTCTTCCTGTATGCCTTTCTTGAAACACCAAAATCAAAAAGGCAAAAAAAAACAAAACAAAACAAATCAAACGCAATAGAAAGTCCTCGAGCTTTATCTACATGCAGCAGTGAGGATCGAATATTCGAATATGTATTATGAGCATCGAGGAACAATTAGCTCTGACATGCTAGATGATAACACATTCCCCTGCATCTGTTCGAGCTACGACCAGGAATGATTCTCGATCGCTGCCAATGGCTGTGCTGTCCATATCCATCGTCGATCGTCAGGAACAGAGGAGACATTGCTCCTGTCCTGGCACAAAAGGGGCAAAAGAGAGAGCTTCCAAAACCAACGAATCACGGCTGATCTGATTATTCGCCGGATAATCAATTGGCACGCAAAATTCTTTTTTCGTCTGTCTCAATAATTTTGTTCTCCTGAGAAGAGTAGAATTCATGGGGACCTGGCCAGGTAGATGAAGGTATCAACTACCAAAGTTCCAAAAGGCGCTAGAAATAGAAGGAAGAGGTATATCAAAAACAAAGAAAACCTAATAGGCTGTTTGGTTAGCTGCATTTACAGATATTTGCATTTACAGATGCAGAATCTTGCTTTTTTCTTGTGTTTAGTTGCCTGCATCTGGTTTTGAGCCTGGCTCTGTGGATGCAAGATTCTCCATACAGCCTGGCTTTAAAGAAACACAGAAAATGAGCGTTTCTTTAGATGCAACGCATGACAGCCTCATGTTCTGTGCATGGGCCACAGTCAGTCATCATATCAAGCCATGCATGGACTGCTAACGTGGCAGGTAAGTTTTTATTTTTTATTTTTTCTTTTTATCTTTTTATTAGCATATCCGATTATCGAACCGATTCCAAAAATGGATTTCTGATATTTTTTCGAACAAAACTAGACCACACTCGCTATATAAATTTCAAAATAATTAAATTTTAAAATATTCACCTACTAAACACTCAACCAAACACTGTGTCTGCACCTGCACATCCCGTATCTCTCCAGCCTGGCTGAGTCGGACGGGCCAGGCTCATGAGAGAAGACAACCAAACAGCCTATAAAAAATTGTAGGAGGTATATCAAGGGTATTTACGAAATAAATGATGCTTTATGCCAAAAATCTGAAAAATCGTGGAAATTTCATCTCTATCATCTTCTCACTAAAGTTAGGTAATAGATAGTCTCTACTATACACAATATGATCAGGTCATTATTTGACACTCTATAGGTTGCCATTGGTTTACCCTTTAGTTTATGTTATTACAGACAATTTGGTCTCTCTATCTCTTTTATTCCTCGACTCATTTGTTATTGCCAACGTCCGATTGCCTACCTGATCACAACCTCTCTCATCTCCATCACTAGTGTTACTTACAATAAAATAGCACAAAATCCATTTTACCTTGTCATTTACCTTCTTGAAAACATGCATCCAATTAAACCCCTAAACTGTATTTTTAAAATATCAACTTTGTAAAATGCTAAAAATGCATTTTAAAATATAGTGTTTTTCGAGAGAAACATTTCACATAGAATTAAAAGGTTATATCTTCACGCTATATTTTATGAAACTAAGTAATTTTTGGACTACTATATTTCTGTGCAAAAGTCTATTTATAACTATTTTAGAGTAAGTTTTGAAAGATGTTGAATATTTTTTAATAGTATTTTGTAGTTTTACGGGTTATTGTGCTTTTTCAATAATTTGAAAGGTAAAATGGATTATTCCGATTAGAATTGTTAAAACTGCCTTAGGGGTTATTTGCTTTGATTTTCATAGTTTTTTAAAGGGTATAAGAAAGACACACGCAAAATCAATATACCGCGCCCATACATACCACATGTATGCACACGCTAGAAACTGCAAAGTAACATCAAGGCACACACGTGTGCATGCCCACTAATAATTCCAGAAAAAATTCAGAAAAGGGTGAGAAATGGGGTTTGAACCTCCGACCTATAGTTCTCACAACTAAGATGCTTCTAGATCAATTTGTTATTCATAGTTGAAAGTTATAGTTTATTAGATTAAATGTAGGTATTTTCTTTTCGTCGTTTGTAGCAGGGATTTGACAATCGGCTGATACCGATCAATTATCAGTTCATATCGGTTCTATCGGATACCCCCGGTTATGACCGGTTTGGTCGGTTTTCACTATATCTAGGTCGGGTTTGAATTTATTTAATTGTTTATGTTCAGTTTCGTCGATTTGAGTGTTTTTTAAATAAATCGACTGATATCAATGATAAATTACTGATAATAGGTTATATTTATGTCATCAATCCTAACAGTAAAATTCTAAAACCGATTATCATATCCTTTGTTCATAGGTGGAAAATCCTTCTTTCTCTCTCGCCTTCTTTCCTAGCGTCCTAGTTAGCTTCGAGCTCTTTCTTTACCCCTCTCCCCCAAGCCAGCAAAGATGGAAGACAAGATGGTTCATGCGGCGGCAGGCAGTCGTAAGGCACGTAGCATGCATGGCGACTATAGAGAGCTCCACTAAGAGTATCTTCATCCCAAGCTCTAAATGTACACTCTATAACACTATTTACGTACGGTACAACCTATCAATTTTCTAAAATTTCTTTCCTCTGACAGATACTTTATCTCTAGCTTAATTTCCCTGTGCTCGCTCGCAGGCCAGGGAGGACACGGGTCGTGTAATTAGACGTGGATCCACATGGATCGCAATATCCTATGCCTGCTGGGGCGAAAGGGACGGGACTGAGCTTGAGCTTGGTGGACTCCGCCTGGGCAGAACCGTATTAAAACCCCTCTTCATCACTCGCGTCGGAGCAAGATTAAAACAATCGCTGATCACGCATCGTGGGTCGAGCATTCGGGGCAAGATCTGGGCTGTGTTTTATACTCTATATTGCACCGTGGAGTCATTGCAGCTGTTGCCAAGGTTTAGAAATTAGGGCCTTGTTATTTTTAGTGTTGAGTAAAGTTGAGTTTTACTGTGTCAAAAGTCGGAAGCTCTTGAAAAGGGGTCTAAAGTGACTGAAAAAATAAAAAAAAATAGTTTTAAGATCTTTGATATGAACACGTACAATAAGCCTTGAAAAAATCGTTATAAATTATTACAACATATAAACTATATAAAAATAACATATTTTGTTACAGTAAAACTAAACTCAACTTTACGCTGAAAAAAACAAGGCATAGAAAGGGTTTCTTACAGGAGAGCTAGGGACCATGAATGGGGTTAGGCCAAAGTACATGCGAACTCTCACCTCAAGACGATTGATGACGGCGCCAAGGTATGGTTCGCCGGCCGGTTTCCAGTACGGCGTGGCATTGGACAACATGTTCTTCATTTTTTTTGTGGGTTAGATTTATTTACGGACTCACTTATTTGCTGAAATTAAAACTGAATTTCGAGAACTGTTCATAAAATGTGACTTGTTTTTTTGTAGATTTGTAAGAACTGGCTTCAAGATTTTTCAAAAATGCTCAATAAGCTAATGTATTTGGATTATCTAAACATAGAAAGAAAAATAATCCCGTAAGTCTGAGACCTTGGAACTAATTAACGGATCCTGACGCTAGGGAAGGCAAAATCAAGGACTCTTTTATAGCGTTCCCTTCTACCGTAGGGCACTATCACTATCGGTTTGAGTCACGAAACCAGTAGTGATGTCTCATAGAAAGATAAAGTTAAAAGTAGTGCATACCCTAGTTGTATCACTACGCGACGTTGAGTGGATTGGTTAGAAGAATGAGGATGAAGTCACGAGGTTCGCTACCAATTCCACTACCCGTTTTAGTGTAGCAGGGATACCGTGAGTTATCCCGGTTAGCTGCTACCGATTATAAAACCAGTACTGTAGTCAGTTTGAAACCGGTAGTGTTGGCCGATTCTTCCGTAGTGCAAAATCAAACATTCTAGGAGTTTTTACCACTTCCTTTTTGAACGGTATACCATATTAAGCATTTACATGATAATCTTAGTAATCTTTAATCAGTCATGCCTTTATAAATATTCAAGTTAACCAATAGTGTTCAACTACTACGAGCAAACTAGAAAATTATAATGGATTTTAAAAAGGTATATAATAGAAGCAACCAAAATTTGAAAAAAAGAAAAAAGAAAAATACTTAACCTCAACTACTGCCTGGAAGAAGAGTTCATATCAACTACAATAATAAAAATTCTAGAAGAAATCAATAGAAAATGTAATGTACGTTCAGCTTTTGTAGCCGATATCAAAATGTATATCTATTTTTTTTTTGCAGCTTCTCCCTTTGGTTGGGTGTTTGCCATTTCCTCGTAAAAACTGTTTACCTCACTGCAGTTGATGAACACGTTTTTTAATAAAAAATCAGCTAATTAAGGATTAGCTCTTTGACTAATAACTAAGAAATGTTGCCCTAGTGCTAGACCAAAAAATGATTAAAAAATTGAATTACGAGCTTGGAACAAACATAACTTTAAGAGTAAATTACACAGGCGGCCTCTAAACTATCACACAATTCTTATCCAGGTTCCTGATTTTTCACATTGCAGTTTAGTCTCCCTAAACTATTTAAGTGACTCAAATCGGGTCCACCGTGGCCCCACCAAGCCACAGGAGACTAAACTTCAATTTGAAAGATCGGTGATCTGGATGAGAACTACGCGATATATAGTTTAGGGACCGCCCGTATAATTTACTCTTAACTTTAATGAAAGAACCCACCCACACACACAAATTATTATTTTTTTGGCCCACACACAAATTATGTGCCCAAGAGTTCGGTCTGGACATTGCAGATTATAATTTGAAATTAAGGTAAAGAAAACAATGAGATGCAGAGACTATTCATTTATGGGCTTAGTTTGAGTGGCACCATGGCACTGTCTCCGTGTCTCATCATCCAGTGACTAACCTGGCCAGTGGCCACACTCTGGTCGTTCTGCTTGGTCGCACAAAGGACTGAATAGCCCGTGGATCCTCATGCATGCATGCTACTATGCTAATGAGTTCAATATCATAGGATTAATTAGGGGCCCCATTATATAGATCCCAACAACAGTTCAGTTCTATTTTATAACAAGTGAAATGAGTTTGATGGCAGATTTGTACTGCAGGCAGAGGCAGGCTAGTCTATAGATGCAAGCTCAAGAGCATCTCTTGATCTTCCTCAATAAAAAAAGAGCATCTCTCTATCCTCCAGTGGTGTACTACCACATCTCTCCATTTCTTGTTCATGCTGCACGTGCGGCCCACGTGAACGCACCCTGCCTGCTCCACTCCACTCATCTCAGGACGTTGAAAAATTCGGGAGATCTAGGAGATTGGATCTTCATGTCTCCATCTGTCCACACCCCCACACCTTTTTTTCCCTTTCCCTTGCTCTTTTTGATTTCTTTAAATTATGTTTCAGTTTCTCTTATGTCATGTTTGATTCATCTTAAAATAGCTTAGAATATATGTATAAATTTTTGATCATTTTATACGAGACATACTTTTGTAGCACTTTGTCATTATTAAACCATCTTAAAATCTACGTATTGAAAATTTGTCATTTTTTACGAACCATACATTATAGCAATTCATTGTTATTTTTTGTCGAGTTTTTTTATTGTTCTTCTTGAATATCTCAAAACTATTTTCAATAAATGTTAAAATCCTTTTTTAGTCCCTTCTCTAGACCCTTAACTTTTTATATTGTAATTTTATTCATATTTTTAGATGAATCAACAGAGCGTTAGTTTGGTTAAGAACGTCGGCGAGCGATGGACGCTGCTCTGTTATTGTTTACCTACCAATTAATATTTTTCCTATTTTTATATAAATTTTAAGCTATGCTTGCTTCATGACTCAGGAGTGTGTCGTCGAAGCTAAGGACAGTCCAGCAAATTCGTCAGCGCGTAGTCATACTAACTAGTACGTAGTACAACGGAACCAATGTATATATATTGATTGCCCTCGAGATGGATCTCAAGATCGCATCTAGTAACGCTCACAAAAGGTCTAAATCGAACAAGAAAAATACTGTGCTACTCTGCCCGAATTAATCAAGCATTTATTTTAGCATGGAAAAGATTCCATACGGACAAGCATGGATATGTATGAATATGCAAATGCACATGCACATGCACATGAATATGAATATGAATCAAAATTGCATGGCCAGCAAACCAGCGAGCTGAGCTTGAGGCTTGAGCAGCCATCTACATGCTGCAAGTAAGTGCATGTACGCTGTGTATACGTGCATGAGAGCATCCGTGGCAGATACTCTAAAACATTGTGGTCCTGTATAGAATACATGGTAGAGGGAGAGAATCTTTTAAAAACATTATAAATTACGAAAGAAATTTACTGAACATAGCAGAGGAAGTACTGGTTAACAGTGGAACAGAGCAAGGAACAGAGCACATCGGATGTAGATGCTCGGACCTCCCAGAGCCCTGCCGCTGAACCCAAGAACACAGGCCCCAGGCGCTCACTTGGATCGAAGAGGCTGCCTGCCACCTGCTCTGCTCTGTCCCTCCCTGTCTTCCACATCTGATACACCCCAGGTGCCTGGGATGGGACACTGCCGGCGCGCCGCCGTGCATCCATCATTGGAACGATCGATCCAGTTCGGTTCATCGATTCTCAGCAGTAGCCAGTACCGCAGTACGCCACCTCCGTTCTCCACCAAGTACCGGCTCCATTGCACAAAGCTCTTCTGGTTTTGGTGAGCATAAACCTTTCATCTTCTCGAAGCCGCTTTCCCGAGCTCTCGGATCATAACATTTTGCTTCGTTAGTTATTTTGAGCGAAGAAAAAAAAAATCAATTTTGCAAATATATATATACCGCAGGGGCTAGCTTGATGTTACGCTACATGTAGCAATAGGGCCGGAAAAAAAAAAGCTCATGGCTCGGTTCGACACGGCTTGGTAGTGCAAATGAGCGCCAACCAAGACTATTTTTTGGCTCGCCAAAGCAGCAAGCCAAGCCCAGCTCTGTTCGTTTTTGACTATGCTAGCTCCCCTTAGCTAGGGTCGGCTCGTCTCGTTTACTGAATATGAATGGAAAAAAGGCTATGACTCGTGGCTTGGCTCTGGCTCGAATGAGTTTGTCGGCTCCACGCGCCTCGGTGCTATGAACGAGCTCCAGTCGAGCCTATTTCTGTGTCTCGCCGAAGTAGCAAGCCGAGCATGGTTCTGCTTGTTTTTGACTGAGCCTAAATCAACACTGCTCGGCTCCTTTCCACCCCTATGTAGCAATTGCTGGATCCAATAAATTGGTCAACAACTTCCACAACAATGTCAATAATTTGAATATATGGTAGACAACTTTATATTGTCATCGACCATATTTTGAAAAATGTGGTGGACAAATTTTTCTGATGTCGACCATAATCTAACGGCACGATCAACCCCTCACGAGGACTTATGGTAGACGGTCGTCGAAATACTATAGACCCTATTTTGGTCGACAACTATGTCGTCGACCATATATTTATAGTCGATCACACATTCTGAACGATCTATGCATGGTCAACAACGATTGCCATCGACTATATCTATGGTAGACGGATTTTATCATTGAAAATATGGTATTTTTCTGTAGTATAGCAGGCCAATGCGTTTGAGATTTGTGGTAGTTACCTACCAAAGATCATTTACTTATGAAAACAACAAAAACAAACAACATACATAGGGACTGCCTTCTCATCAGGCGACTGAGACTTATTTAACTCTCAGTCGATTTTATGAGCCGTTGATCAAACACCTCCATAGTACACATAAAAGATACAACGAACATCTACGTATGTGAGAAAATTGACTGAGAGATAAATAAGTCTCAATCGCTTGATAACTAGCAAAGGTGACATACAAAAGGTTGTATAATACTCCTAATAAGCAAAAAGTACCAAATATAGTTAACCTAAAAAACCTTATAAATCAAATTTGTAGACAAAAACAACACTAAACTAGTTGACCATAATTTTACTAAAAGTTTTATGCTGGCAACTTCTATACATCAGAATTTTGCAATACAAAATACTACCTCCGATTTTTTTTGTTTGACGCCTTTGGCTTTTGAGAACGTCTTTGACCATTCGTCTTATTCAAAAATTTAATGCAAACATGCAAAAAAAAAATCATGTTTAAAGTATCTTTATTGATAAAACAAATCACAACAAAATAAATGATATTTACATAATTTTTTTGAATAAGACGAATGGTTAAACATGTGCGCAAAAGTCAAAAGCGTCAAACAAAAAAAAACGGAGGGAGTAACAAATTAAATCTTCACTATCAATATCAATAGTACTACTATAGACAATCTAGAGAAGGAAAAAAAAAACAATCGTCTGCTCAAAAACATATGCCATAACTTTTAGGCCCTGTTTGAAAATGGAGTATTTTTGTAGTTTCTATGCAAAATACCATGGTATTTTAGACCATGAGGTGTTTGGAAGCAACATCAAAAATTCTGTTTTGAAAATCATGGTATTGGCAATACCATGGAATTTTTGAAGTATTATAGACTCCACTCCAATCTAAAGTTTTCTCACTTGTGCTAGCAAACGATAGTATTGAAAAACCATAGTATTTTATGGTCATAGCAAAACACAAACCATAGTATTACAAAACCATGGTTTTAAAAAACTTTGTTGCCAACCTTCGATGGAAGCTAGAACGATAGGAGGACTTGCATGCACGGGTTCCCCATGGCCGTGGGGTTGAATCTGCAAATTAAAGTTTGGCGAGAGAGCGCCAGCTCGGCCGCTTTTGGGCGCGTCGCGTCGCGTTCCTTCGCTCGCGCGCACGCACCCGTGTGAGCTGCGGCGTCGATCGATCTGCACCTAAAAACCCAGCGATCAGTGCACGCCACGGCGTGGAGGAAGGCCGGGTGGTGGCGCCGACGTGCCGTGGTGGCGCGAGGCCGCGCGCGCGTGGATTGAACTCAAAGCGCCACCTTTTCCTTCTTCCACACGGCCGGGGACCGCGCGCGCGCTGCGGCGAGACCGATCGACGGCCGCCGCCGTCGGGCACATATGCATGCATGCAAGGGCCCCGTGAGCGGCGGCGGCCGCCGGCCGGGATAGGAGTAGGCGGCTAGGCGCCGCCCGCCGCCGCCGGTCGATCGCTTCCAGCCGGCCGGGCCGGCCGCCGCCGTTGCACGTCGGGCTAGCCACTTCATGCGGCCGGAGTTGTGCTTTCGACGTCGCTCGAAGTATAGGCTTTTGTCCGAGCACGTTTGGGGCGGCGCACTCACGCATGGTGTCCGGCCGAAACTGTGTAGGGATTTGACATGCTTGTGCGTGAAGTACGACACTACGTACCTAGAAATGTTTATGTAGCATGTACGTACGGCTTCGTTTTAGCATTAATTGATGAGATTGAGTGGTACAGCAAAGGCTGAGGAATGACGGGACTTCTTCAGGAAGTAGAACCTTTGGATTTTGGCCCTCTCTGGTATCGTTTGTTTGGACGTCGCGTCGTGTTTGCCCACCCAGTCACTGGTTCAAAATACACGGACGCCACGCTACCAAAAACACGACGCAACGCTATCAAACGCCGAAACAAACGAGCCCTTTGTTTATGGCTGAACCAACGACATAATATAATTAGATGAAGTCATGGACACTTCATAGAGGGTTTGAAAAGCCCAAACATTGTTTTAAAAAGTGATTTTAGAATCTTATAAAAATTAAACAACGAAAGTGCAAAATGCTTAAATGATAACCACGGTTCACAAAACCGCCGGTTAACAGCATGACTCATGAGGCTCAGTTAGGTAAACCGGCGCTTTAGGGCATGTATAGCGAGTATGATCAAGCCCTCATTTCAAATTTGCCCACCCTTGACCAAATTTCGTCTCTCGCTTTTGTTTGAAATTTTCACCCGTGTTACTGTAGCTACAATAATTTCGGGGACCTGCTGGGGATGCTCTAAGGGTTTGGGCAAAATTCGTTGAAATAAATTTTGAATGTAAAATATACATGAAATTCTTAAAAATACTATTATTCATTCTAAGCATTTTTTGCTTAAAACAAAATTGAAAATTCAAATTTCTAATGTATATTTTTAAAGAATTTTACCAATTAACCGCAAACAAAATCTGAAAGATGGAGTTTTAAATTTAGGACAAAAATCGTACAAAACCATCGATTAACCGTTAACCGGCTCCACGCTATTGCCGGCTTGGAAAGCTCACACGGTTTTATGAACCCTGATGATAACTAGTCGAGTGTTCGAGTTTTACTATGAAAAAAATTCTACCATAGAGGCTAGATACAGCGGGTCATATGCTTTTAGCTTTTGGATGGCCCAACATGCCAGGCGCTAGCGTGTGAGGGTCTTCTCAATGTATGGCCGCATTCTAATGGTAGGTACTTGTATTGGATAAATTAAATTAAACTAGGTCTACCTGTGTGATCAAAGTCATCAAACCCATGTAGTACTAGGCTACGAGCCCTTTCAGAGAACGAGAGCCCTAGTCCAAACTCCAGACTCCCGTGTAAACAATCGTTTTTGGCCAGTCAACTCTGAGCTGCACACACGAACGAGTTTAAGAAATACCCATTCCCTCCTCGTGGTGACAAATAAAAAAAAGCGTGGAAAAAAATAATAAAAACCGCATAGTATATGGTACTCCTTTGCAAGTACACATCCATGAGCATCTGCCCATTGACCAACACCTGCGTCGCCTAGTAGCACTAATCGGAGCTAATCATTCTCCAATCGCAAGTGAATACCCCTAATTCCCAGGATGATTAGCTGTGACGCAGACCATTTCCAAGAAAGAGGGAGGCTGTGCTGCAGTAAAAATGCGTGTCAGAGACTCAGAGAATCAGTAGAAAAGGCTATAAAATGAAATGTGTAGAAATAAAGCGTTTAACTAAAGAAACGAATCTTTTATGGCATAGGATAAAGTGTTAATGAATTTCAAAGAGATGGACAAAGTTATAGTGAATAGTGTTGTAAATTGTGTATTTAGACTTCCGGATATGGCATTGAGAAAGATCTCAGGCACGACAGGAATCTAGTATAATTTCGTCCATCTGATACCAACGAAATTAAGGGTAATGCCGATAAGATTAATGTAATTTTGTCGGTTTGCCGATCAAATCTACGCGACCAAATTAAATCCGGTTTTGTGACTTTTGTCAGCAGCCGACGAAATTACCAAGATTTCATCGATTTTTTTGGCCGACCGACGAAATCTAGTTGAGCTGACAGCAGCCCAGGTGAGATGCTAACATGGCAAAGTCGGCCTGAGCGCCAGCTGGTGGGATTTTCAGCTCCAGGGGCCAAAGAAATTACGTGCAATTTTTTTTAAAAAAATAGTAGATCATTCAAAAATTACAGAAAATTCACAAAGCGCAGGCGATCGACGTCGCCGGCGACGTCATGCGCCGGTAATCCTCGCCTGCTTCGGCTGCGCGCGCGCGCCATGATGACGCCTGCGTCCGTTGCTTCTAAACATGGTGCCGTTGCCTGGTCCTAGTTAGCTTTGTTTGCGCGTACGTACCTTTCCCACCGCATATACGCATTATACGCCGCTGCATCCCCAAGATAACGCACCCGGCAGCTGCATGTATGATGTGCGACCCGGCGTCACGGTTGCATGCTTGCATCTGCACCGAGATTCCAAGCTACATATGCACCGCGTCGATATCTCCGGTATAAATAACTCTTGTATTTTTTTTTTAGAGCTAAATAACTCTTGTACTAATGAACGGTGTATCGTTGCTACGGTATAATTGTTTTTTGTGATGTTTCATGCAGTGTTTTACGGGCATTTTATGTGCTTTGTGTTTCATTATTGTTTTACGTGGTGTTTTTTTAAGTGTTTCATGTGTTTTACACTGTGTTTTCTCACAGTGTGTCATGCGAAACATCTATACTGTTACAATGATATATCGTTTGGTAACAGCCCTCATAAATAAAGCAAGCTAAAAAGGACATTATTTTGATATGTTTGATTAGAGTGGTAGTGTGAGATAGGAGGAAATTGTTTCGACTAATGTATGTTCGTTCAATTGGTTTGTATGTCGATGGTGTCATGGGATGGTTTGATGTTTGGAGAGAAAAAAAAAAGAGAGAGTTGATAAATGAGATAGTTTAAGGTCTGTTCCTATAAAATTTCATTATTTGATCCTTGAATGGATCCTATATCATGTCTTTCGACTAAATTAGCCGAATAAAACGGTATAACATATAAGAAAAATAATTCTTTTAAGTTATATCCCACTATTTTATACTTGTGTTTGCACTACGGGAATCTCCCTCAATACCGAGGGCTAAAAACCCTCGCGAGAAAGGCAGAAGCCCTCGCGATTTACTATTCACGAGGGCCGGCCCTCGTGAATAGGTGCTCGCGACTGTTTCCCCGCAAATAACAACAAAACACGGGGGCATGGCCTCCGCGAATAGTTAATCGCGAGGGTTTTATTGCGCCCTCGCGATTGACTGGCCTGCGGCTTTATTGCAAGGGCCTCCCAGCCCTAGCGAAAAGTGTGTAGGGCCCACGGTCCCTGGCGCGAGGCTAGCCCACAGCTATTCGCGAGGGCCACACAGCCCTCGCGAATAGCCTCCCAGCCCACAGCTAATCACGAGGGCCATATGGCCCTCGCGAATAGCCACCTAATCACGAGGGCTCTTTAGCCCTAGCGAATAGCTGTGTCCTGTGGTTTATTACGAGGGCTATCTGGCCCTAGCGAATAGCTGTGTCCTGCGGTTTTTTACGAGGGCCCTTTAGCCCTCGCGAATAAGCATATTCAGAAAAAAAAAGCTTTCAAATATGAATTTGAAACAAATTTCAACAGCAGAAAACACAGCATATATATATCAATCAACATCCACATCTCGACACATCGACATCCACACATCGACATACACATCCACATCCACACATCCACATATCCACATCCTCGACACATCGACGAAGCACAAAACATATATCCGCATACACAATATTTCTAGCTACCATTATACATAGCATATACATATAAGAGCACCATACGCATAGTCTCCATCCATCACGAATTGCTGCCCGGATTAGGGAAGATGGAAGGAGTACCGTCCGGTGGAGGGAAAACAGAAGAAGCACTCTCTGGTGCAGGTAAGAGCGAAGGACTGCTTAGTAGGCTTAGAAATCCGTCAGCCCCAGCATCCGCCCACTCGCGCCGAGCATCGTGATCGACTCCCTGAATCTGACTTGATGGAGCGGAGCCCTAAAAACATTAAGAATTTAAGTTTTATTCAATTGACACTTTAGGTTAGACTTTGATGAAGTGACGACACTTACCTCATCTTGGGCCTGAACAAAGGGCCGCGGTCCCCCGTTAGGCGAGTAACTAGAGCCACCACCTTGATCAACATGCCTGCTCGACCCACCCTGCATATTGATGATCAATATAGTGTTAATGCAAATAAATGAGGATCTGATATAACTGATGAAAGGGGTTAAATGGGAATACCTGCACGAAATTGCCCCCTGAGTGGAGCCTCATGAACTCAGCCCACCTTTGTTGTTGTTCTCTTTCCCACCGCTCCTGAGCCGCTCTTTGATTCATCTCCATGGTTAACCACAACTCATGGAGCTCTTTCCTGTGTCGCTCCTCTCTCTCCCTTTCCCTCTCCCTCTCCATCTCCCTCTCGTGAGCTCTGTCCATGCAAGTGCCGGCGGGACCTAACATCAGCGCATAAATCCACCGGACACCAATGAAAAAAGTGTGGTTAGTATGTAAATGTCATGTAACACGGCGACCAAAGGAATGGCACAAATAAAGATCAAACTCACGATGTGGTGAGCCCATCCCAGTGCGACCGTGCGACTTATGCCCCATATGCGTGTAGATTACTTGACGTCCGGCTCCTTCTCCGCGTCTGGGTCCTTTATCTGGGCCGTGCGTCTCCTTATACGCTTGCACGTACCGTTCCTGCATTCAAAACTACTGAAATTAGCAAGTAGTGATAAACATTATAATAATGATATAGATTGCACTTACAATCTTGTCTTGCGTGTGGTGCCACTACCGGATTGGGAGCTTCTCGTTGTGCCTTGGTGTCATTGCCCTCTGTAGCATTCAAAGGCACCTATGTCTTCCCACCCTCTCGGATTGCATCACATTGCGGGTCATAGAGAAAAACATAAAAATTAAATTAAAGAATTGCTCATTACCTCTTTCTTTACGAAAATGGCGGGGACCACCTCCGATGTACTTGATTTACTCCTTGCGCCGCCGGTTAAGCTCGGATCACGAGACTTGGCCTTGAACTCGGACTATTCAATAATGGCCAAGTCCATCCCAAGCTTCCGGACGCTTTTGGACCCATTCAGGCCTTTTGAGTGTCTTGCTTTCGAGGTCAAGTACTTGTCTGAAGCCTCGATGTCGATGATCTTCTCGCCATGCTCTCTCACGTATGTTGATCTGAGTCAAACAACATTACTGGCATTGTAAAGAAGAGTTGTGATTCAACTTACTTGTACCAATCCTTGGTCGCATTGACACGTGTCCGCCGCAGCTAATCCCAGAAAAGACTCTTGGCCTTGATGTCAATGACATTGTCGAAGTCTGAGTGGGTGAGGGGCTCACAAGGTCGAAAATGTGTCTTAAACAAAATGGAAAACATATTATTAGCGTGAGGAATAATGAAAGTATTTCGACGGATGGAGAGGCTTACCCAGAATTCACGAACACACTCTGAGGCAGTCGACACCTGACCTTCTTCTTGCACTATCTTGTAGTCATCGGTGATTCTTTGGGCGAGTCCGCCGTCCTCTTCCACCATCTCGTAGGTAGTGCGGTTTGAGCGACCTTGAAAGTACAGGCAGGTTGGGTCTTAAGGCGTGTGTCGACTGTAGCCATGTTGTTGTACAAGTTCGAGAACAGTTAGACATTCACAAGAACAATAATGTATGGAGTTAACATTTTCTCGATCAGAACTTACCCGTCCCCTAAGATGTCAATTGTGACACGCATATTTGTATCTTGCGGAGCCCTAGGCATTTTATTGGGCCCTCTTCTCTTCCTTCGGCGCCGAGTGGCGGTCGGCTGGGTAGACCCCTCGCCCTCCTCAAAGCCACCGTGCTCATGACCACTAGAGTCATGACCTACCTCGTGACCACTGGAAGTCTGACCTGCCTCGTCCTGACTTGCCTCCTCACCCGTGTCTGGTTGATGAACCTTCGGATTGGCATCCCGCCAGAATGAAATAGATTATCTTCATAATAATAACAAAAACAAGTTAAACTTAAAATTAAATAGTGTTATGTAAATAATGTACCATACATCTAGCAGTAGTTCGCATCAACATCGAGTGAGTCGATGTCCTCGATAGGATTATTGTTAGCATGTTCATCGCCCTGGATAGGATCCTCGGGGTCTTCTTGGCCTTCTTCGTCGACAGTTACAACATCTTCGTTGATGCTAGCAACTAGATTATCGAGGCCCACTCCAGCATCAATCACAAACGTGTTTTCTAATAATTGATCTTGAATTGGGCCATCTAGCAATCTCCCATGTGGTCTAACCTTATATACAACCCATCAATTCTTTAGATCGGCCTCATCTTTTTTGAGACTGCCCTTCATTAGATGCTTACATGGATATGGCAGGTAGTACACTTGCTCAGCTTGGTTAGCTAATATGAAAGGATCGTATCCTTTAAGTCGTGAGGTATGTTTCATACATTAAGCCAAGCTCGGTCGTGTTAAGTAGACCTCTAACGGGATCGAACCATTCGCAGTGGAAAAGAACTACCGAGAGCTTTTTGCTTCCTTCAAATGTCAATTCGATTATTTGTTGAATTATACCGTAGTAATAGAACTTATCTTGCCCTTCTGCTTGGCCCTCGCAGACAACATAGCTATTCTTGTTCGCAGATTAGGCTTTGATTGCTCATGCTCATGAACAAAGCGGAACCCATTGATATCATACGTCCCATGCACCGTGACACGTGTTGAACATCCACGCGACATGGTACGTAGATCATTATGTACACTAAGATTTTGCTTACACTGTGTTTGGAAATAAAAGAAGTTAGAATTATGAGTCGAATAACATACATTAGACCTTATTTTATAATTAAGACACTTACATATTTTCAAAACCAAGACAGGAAGTTAGGTCCGCCGTTGCCATCACCTCTTTCATTCAAAGCCTTCAGCTCGTCCAGTGTAGGACTCCTTCTTCCTTTCCAGTAAGTTGACACGAATTCTCTAAAAGATATTGTTAACTAGAATGCGAGTCTAAAAAAAAGTTGACACGAATTCTCTAATAATGACACAACGACTTACAATTCAATGTCGCGAACTTCCTCCATGTTCTCAAAAATGTATAATACTGCTACAAGATTGTCCCGCTGAGAAATCTCTGTTCATCACCCCCATAATCATGACCAATATCAACAACCATGTCCTCCATCCGGTCTATTTCATCAAAACCTTCGGGGGGTCCAGCAGGCTCAACCTGGGCACGATTACTCTCCCCATGGTACACCCACCGATGGTAACCAACCTTAAACCCATTCTTCACTAAATGCATCTCCATTTTATCACGAGTTCTCTTCCGACAGTTACCACATTCAGCACAAGGGCAATGGACAGAGCCTTGCGCCCCTTGGAAAGCTCGGGACACGAACTGACAAGTCCCCTCAAACCATGCATTTGTGGGACGTCCGTTCGCCACCCACCCATCGTACATCCATCTCCTATCTTCTTCCATTCCTTCACAAAAAAGTAGATACATATACGTACTTGCGTCAGGGGTTTTGACACTTGGCTGATTAGGAAGGTTTCTAAACCCACCCACGAATGACCGTTCGAGAACGATGCGTCCTATCGCCTGTGGATTCGAAATGAAATTTCGGTAGCATAACCCTACTGGTTCCCCATGTGCAAGTACGGTCGGGTATTGTTTTTAATACACCGACACTTATATTATGCACCGGAGAACCACAGGGTTATACAACCGAAATCTCATTCCAAATCCACAGCCAACACGACGCATCGTACTCAAACGGTCATTCAGGGCTGTCCACTGGGGCGCCCAAATGGGGTTCACACCTCGTAATGAAACCTAACGAATCACCGTCTGGTTTCATTACGACTTATGCGTTCCCGAACGGGTGACGTACGGCTAGGTTACATACACACTAAACCCGTTAAACCTAAACGCACATAGTTAATATACATAATATAATCGCATATAATCAACTCTAAACCCACAGCCCTCGTAACTAACCATTCAAACAGAAAAATACGTTCACATGCAGCCCTCGTAACTAACATTTAAACACAAAAAAAGCGCGAAGAAACCTTCCGGTGGGCGAAGTGCGGTGTCGTCTTCTTGAGGCTCCTCCTCGGCTCGTGCTCTTGCTGTCGTGGTGCAGAGCCTCCTCCTCACCTCCGACACAATGACAGCGGCCTTGAGCAGGGCAGCGACGGGAAGTGGGGTGGCGGCGGGAAGTGGGGGTGGCGGGGGGGCGGGGAGGTGGGGCGGCGGGCGGGCGGCGGTGGCGGCGGCTGTGTGGCGGGCGGCGGCGGCGGCGGCGGCGGCGGCGGCGGCGGCGGCGCGGCGCGGCGGAGGCGGCGGCGGCGGCTGGGCAAGCTGCAGCGGCGGCGGCGAGGTGGCGGCGGCGAGCTAAGGCAGCACGGGCTTGGGCAATTTTTTGCCCGAGTTCGGGCCGGCACAGATCTATATCAGGCGGTAATTGCGAGGGCTAGGTGGCCCTCGTGAATAACCCTGCGCCACTTATTTGCGAGGGCCAGTTGGCCCTCTCGAATAAGGCTGAGTCAATGTTGCGTTGGCCCAGCTCTGACCGCCAGTGCATTGCACAGTAGCCATCTAATCGCGAGGGCCATTTTGCCCTCATGAATAACTGAGTCGCCGCTTTGTCGCGAGGGCTGTCTGGCCCTCGCGAATCCCGCTGGGTCAATGCTTCGTGGGCCCAGCCCTGCCAGCCAGTGCACTGCACAAGATCCACTTAATCGCGAGGGCTAGCTGGCCCTCGAGAATCTATCTTCCTCACTGCTTGGTGGGCCCACCACTGTGCGCCGCAAGCCAGCACCAGAGCCTACTAATCGCGAGGGCTTTGTGGCCCTCGTGAATAAACGAGCTGCCTGTCTTTCGCGAGGGCTGTGTGGCCCTCGGAACTAACGCTTGGTCACTACTGTGTGGGCCCTGCTCTGTCCTCCCTTGCCAGCATAGGAGCCATTCCTAATAACGAGGGCCTGTTAGCCCTCGCGAGTTAAGGACGCACACATTTATTCGAGGGCTCATTCTGCGGCCCTCGTGTCTATAGGTAGTTAAATACGAGGGCCATATTAGCCCTCGCGTATAATAATTATATACGAGGGTTTTTGGCGGAACCCTCGCTACTAATAAATATTCTCCTTCCCTCCTGCACTCAAATTATTTTTTAAAAATACCAAATAATAGTTTAAAATATGTTTGAGTTGATAATATTCTTTAATGTACCATTTGTTGCAATAGAAAAAAAATAAAACATAAAACGAATTTTTCCGATATTAACCCTTTCTTATCTCACACTATCAGCTTATCGATATACTAAGCATTCTAGTATACATTTCGGAAATTCATTTCACGAAATTATATAATACATTATTGATAAATTATAGACATTACGCATTACCCGTTACACACTATTTTACACTTGTCTTCTCTGGAGACTGATGATGACTCCGTCTTTTCTCTGTCGAATTCGAATTCGAGAGAGAATCCTTCACGATATACCAGAGTTAACCAAGTTTCTGTAGACGAACGAGATAAAACCACAATGTGCGGGAGATTTAAGGCTTACAGAGGGATTTGGTTTTCAATTTGTAGGCCTTTTATTCGAGAGGGCTGGAGTAGGGCCCTAGCGAGTAGTTGCTGAGGCACCCTTTTTTCGCGAGGGCCACAGAGCAGCACGCGGCAGTTATTCGTGAGGGCTGGAATTAGGCCCTCGTGAGTATCCTGCTGCTACTCTTTTCTGCGAGGGCTACTTCTTGGCCCTTGTAAATATAACATGTTTAACAAGGGCGGCAATGTACCCTCGTGATTTTATGTTTTATTACGAGGGCTTTTTTGCAGCCCTCGTGTATAATTTTTGGCCCTCGCGAAATTGGCAAATTCCAGTAGTGTTGACTAGGATTTACAAGCTCCGAGAAGTAGTTGAGGAGCTTCAAAAAATCTTCAAGGAATCGGATCGTTTTATGTCATAAACTTTTTATGCACGGATAGGAGTGCTAATGGGTTGGGGTGGATTGGGTTGGATTTTAGAATGGGTTAATTTGGATAGGTGGAAATGGTGTTGATGTTGCTGATGGGTTGGGGTGGGGTGGGGTGGGTTTTAAGTTGAAATGGGTTGGGTTGGGGTGGGGTGGGTTTGAAAAGATTTGGGTTCAAATGGGTTCAACCCACGGATTTGTATTGAATGAATTCATATGGATTCTATAAGATATCATAATTTTTTACATGTGGGCTCCACCTATTCAGTTTGACTTGCCAATTTGCACAAAGTTGCTTTTGGATATGTAGAGTTATAAAAAAAAATAGACAATTTAGATGATTTTTTATGGTGTGAACGTGAGGTTCGACGATGGAACCAGCCAACCTCCTCATTGCGTGTGCGCCTAGACTCTCGGTGGTGGCCTTCCTCACCAAGCCCCTGGTGGCCTCCGGGCTCAGGCTCCCTCAGTCTCCGGTCACAGGGTCAGTGGTGCGGAGGTGAGTTAGCTGGGAAGATGAAAGTGTGGTTTGGTGTGATTGAGCTGAGAAAAGGAAAGTGGAATGTGAATGAGGGATTTTTCCCTCGGACACTACGTGTCCAACTAGCTACAGTGCTAGGTGATGTGCTGGCTGAGAGTATGGTTACAAGTGTATAAGGTTTTTGCACTCTGCGGCTATGCTGGTACATGAGCTGAGTACAAAGATGAAATGGATACAGATGCTAGAGACAGGTAGTATCAAAGTAAGACATTGGAGAGAGTGCCAAATAAAAAAAATCTGGCTGTGTCCTAGAATAAAGCTTATATAGATCATTTTAAGAGATTGATTAAGTTGTAACTTATTTCTATGCCTAATTGTTCTTATATTTAACCTCATGTATATGAGCTGATGATTTATGAGAGATAGATGAATACTAGCTAATGGATTTAAAAGCAAAAATTCATTTTTCAAGCTTAATGACCGAGTTATGAAAGCTACACCTAGCTTATGCATATAAATCGGTGTGCCTATAGTTTTTTTAAGAATTTATTTTTGATTAGCTTTTATTATTATTATTTTTAAAGAAAATCTCTTTTCTAATTAAACAAGATCTGATTATCATTAAGACTAAGGTTATGATAACCGGGTTGTTTCAGCGAGGGTGGGGCGGAATACCAGGAAGGGGCATCACCGGTGGCCGGTGGGATAGGCAACGAGCACGCCGCGACAGACGTAGCGCCGGCGTCAATGGTGCTGTGCCGCGCACACGTTACATGTATTGTTGTGCTCTCGGATGCATACAGCATGTTTCAAAACCAGCAGAGCAACCAGTCTGGAACCAGTATGGCAGTATTGTAGTGCTGCTCCTTAGCGGTGTAGACCAAAGCCACATGCGTGGGTAAAACTAATTCAAATTCAAAATTGAAAAGAAAACAAGAAAACATTATGACGTGTTTTCAATGTTCAGCGTATTTTTAAATGATTTTCACACACCCTCCTCATCACACACACACTCTCCTCCTCTTGTATGCCACCTAAAAATTTATTATACTTAGGTGGTTTGAGAACTTAAAAACGCTTGGTTAGACCTGGAGAGTTTTGAAACGCTTGGTCAGAATCGCGACAGAGATGCACGCAGACGCAGAGCACCACCAACCTCACCACAGGGCCGGCCATGGGCTGGAACCCGGCCCGGCCCGGCCCGGCCCAGCTCGGGCCAGCCACCGCCCCTGGCCACTCGCGGCCGATCCTTTCGGATAACGTCCGAACCTTTTGCCTCCTGCCCAAAATGGTTATCGCGGCGCTTGCTTAAAACGGCTGGTTGGCCCTCTGACCCCCGGGCCCCTGCGCAGGTGCTCCCCCATGGCGGCCGCGGGCATCGATTCAAGAGCCCCCATTGGCTACTGGTATATTATGCCTTTTTCTTCCATTCAAGTCGTTTTTTTAGTTAATTTACATTTTTGCGTAAAGGCCTCCCGAGCAACCTCAATTAGCGGTTTGTTTCGCTTTTTTAGTTTTTAATTTATTTGTTTTAGATGTTCTATGGGCACGTCTTGGTTATTCATGTGCCTGCTAGGACCATCTGGTCACTGGTAGACCAAAAAACAGAGTGGGTGGCTACCGCGTAAAAAATTCTCTCTTTGTCACTGATTTCTACATACTCCCCCCGTTTTTAAAACATGTCACTGTTTGTTTTTTAACACATGTTTCGTTGCTCGTTTTATTTATAAATTTATTATAAATATGTGAAAATATAAGTCATACTTAAAATACATATAATAATAAACAAGTCACAACAAAATAAATGATATTTACATAACTTTTTTTAATAAAACGAATGGTCAAATGTGTGTTCAAAAGTAAACAGTGACATTTTTTTAGGAAAGGTAGTAGTACCTTAATGCTCAATGGTCTTGATTCCCGACCATATAAATCTTAGACAATAAGATTCATTCGACTTACTTATCGTCGTCAAAAAATAAGTAAAAAAAAGCTTATTTTTTGCAACGAAATATACTATTTTTAAACATTTCAGCAATATCACAATATGCATAAAGTTTGTAACACAGACATTTTTTTTTTTGCTTTTGAAAAGCTATTATGGGGCCTTCTCAGAGGAATTGGAAAGGGTTCACAAATTGTTACAAGAGAAAAGTTCATTTTTGTGATTTTATTTTCTAAAATTATAGTGAAGTCTCAGTTAGTCATTTATAAAATTTACTATTTTTATATCTTCAACTTGTATCCATGCTCCACATCCCTTAACCATTCAAGATGTCATTAAATACTGAGGTGATCGTTAGTATTCAGTTAAATGCTAATATGGTGATAAACATTCCTTTAAAAAATGAAATAGCATCATCTCCTCCCAACATCTCTTTAAAAAACTCAACTTTAAAAAATTTAAGTTTCTCAATATTCAAACTTTAAATATGAATTTTTAAAAGTTTAGAATTCAAAATTGTGCGACTCAAAATTATGTGCCAACCTGCTTACTCACTTAAACTCTTTCGCGAACCCCCTCCCCTCGACTTAACAAGGAAAAGAGGGGCTTTCGCTTCTTTATATGTGAGCTACTCCTCATGGATCTAATGATCCCGATGTAATGTTAGCAGCACCCAACGGACATTGATAGCCCATATGTAACCATTTAAAATCAATGCTGCTAGCAGAACGTTATACTGTTCGAATGATATAAATGTATTTCTTATAAAACACCGTGGGCGACACCATGTGCAACACATGAAACAACTCATAAAACACCACGTGAAACGCTTATGAAACATCTATACCGTTTGCACGATGTATTTCTGTTTAAAAGTATCCATAAATTATTGAAGGGAAACGCCAGGAGCCGGGAGTCCGGCGCATCCGGACTCCCGCGCCGCGGCCCGGCCCGCGTGGGCGTGAGGGACGTGAGGGAGAGATGGGATTGATACATGCACATGCAAGTGGAGCCCACGGGTATTTTATTTTTTCGGCGTCCATAATTTTTGACTGGGTGCTCCAATCCAAAAACCGTTTGCGCCAACGTGTTCCTCATATTTTTACAAACAAAACAAGATATATTTTGCCATATAACTCTTCAAACTTATCTGATGAAACTTAGGGCTCGCCTACTGAAACTTGGGTTTCGCCTAGTAAAACTTGGGTTTCATACTCGTAAAACTTTACCGAACTGTCAAGTTTCATCAGGTTCATCCAAGTTTTTTCAAGTTTCTTGAAGTTTCATCAGGTCAATACAAGTTTCATCAAGTTTCAACAGATTTCATCCAAGTTTCATCAGGTTACATCGAAGTTTCATCAGGTTTCATCATAACACGGCCAAGTTTCATCGAATCTACCAAGTTTATTAAGATAGATGTAAGTTTCATAAAGGCCTTCTCCTAGTTCACATCAAAAAATCGAAAAAGTGAAAAAATTCAAAAAGTATTTAAAATGGGTTGCTCTCGATTTTATAAGAATTATGAAATTTATTCCACGCATTTTAAACACTGTTTGAATTTTATACAAAAATCAGAAATGTAATTGAGAAATTGATCAAACGTACAGAGCTTTGCTAGTCGCTGGCTTGTGCGCTTGCTAGTCGCTGAGGGAATCGTCGGATTGGCGCGGTTCCATCGATCCTACGATCGGGGCTGGTCCGGACGGCGCGCCAGGCGTCGGACGTCCGACACCTGGCGCTGCCCATTATTGAATCATTTTCTAGAAATAAATCCCGTTATTATAGAGTACAACCTGCGAGACGAGGGCTTAAAATCTGTGCGAGGACAGTTCTATCAATTGCGCTTGGACAAAAAGGCAACTGGATGGAGCATCTCAAGTTCTCAAGCCACCGAAGACCTTTATTACGCCGCATTGTCAACCGAGGGGCAATTCCGTAAAGCCGCGCGCGAAAGCACCGGCGCAGCAACCCAGCGCCGCCCGGACCCCCGGCATCGTCGTCTTCCCCGAGACGCGCTGCGGGAACCGCGACGGCGAGGGCACTCTCGTAACTTCCTCCCCCCGCGCAGCCATGGCCCCCCGAGATAGCTCTGAGCTCTCACTCCCACACATATAAAAATTTGCTCCACGCACACATAAATCACAGACCCCAATCCGTGCGATTAAACTAGCCCCACAAAAAAAAAAAGCAGGCACTCCGAAGCCACCACCACTTCCTTCCTTGGGTTTGCTGCCCTCTCTCCTCTTCTTCTTCTTTTCCATCTCCTTCCCCTGCCGCCGTAAAGAAGCGATAGGGAGGGATCAGTAGGTTGCGGAGATCGAGCGGGAAAAGGCAATCCGGTGTTCCTGCTCGTCGGTTGGAAAGTCTCCGATCTTTTCTTGGTGCTTGGGGTCGCTGAATTGGTGGATTGGTGGATTGGTTCGGTTGGCTCTGTGTGCTGTCATGGCGAGGAGGCGGAGGTAGCGGAGTTTGCCCATCCGGGTTTCTTGATTTGCTCGTTTCCGGGGGAGAATTGGTGGGGGAGAGGTGATGTACGGCTCGCCGGTGTCGAAGGATCTGAACCTGCCGGTGCAGCCGCCGCCGCCGCCGATGAGCTCGTCCGGGCTGCTGAGGTACAGATCGGCGCCGAGCACGCTGCTCGGCGAGGTCTGCGAGGATTTCCTCCCGTCCGGCCACCGCGCCGCCAGCCCCGACGGCGGCGCCGACACCGTCTTCTCCCGGTTCCTGGCCGACCATCAGATCCGGGACAAGCCGCCGGCGCCGGCGCCGCCTGCCGCCGCCGCGGCCCACTTCCCGGACGAGACGGTCATGGCCTCCCAGCAGCAGCAGATGATGTTCCACTCCCAGCAACAGCAACAGCAACAGCAGCAGCAGCAGCAGCAGATGGCCTCCGTCGAGGGGCTCTACCGCACCGTGAGCTCCGCCGGGATGGACGCCGCCGCGGCCACCGCCGGCGGCGCAGGCGGCCTGATCCGCCAGAGCAGCTCCCCCGCCGGATTCCTCAATCATTTGAACATGGACAACGGTTGGTACTTCCTTAATTTGGCCTTCTTTTGGTACTAGCAGTTGCCCCCTCTCCTGCGCGCTCCGCAGCAATTATTGCAGTTCTTGGCGAGTTCTTCCTGGAAACATTTCTATTTCCGGAACTGAATCCTGCGGCTTGCACTGTGCAATTCAGGGTACGGGAGCATGCTGAGGGCGGGCATGGGCGTCGGCTTTAGGAACGGCACTAGCGCCGCCGACTCGTCCGCCGCAGTCACCGTCGCCGCCGGCGGCAGCCGGCTCAAGGGGCAGCTCAGCTTCTCGTCGAGGCAGGGCTCCCTCATGTCGCAGATCTCGGAGATGGGCAGCGAGGAGCTCGGCGGCAGCAGCCCCGAGGCCGCCGGCGGCGGCCGGGGGTACATCCCCGGGTACCCCATGAGCTCCGGGTGGGAGGAGCCGTCGCTGATGTCGGAGAGTCTGTCCGGGATGAAACGCCCACGGGACTCGTCGGAGCCCGCCCAGGTGCGCCTCTGGCCGACGTGTCGTTGCCGCCGCCGCCATCTTCACTACCATTCTATCCCCTCCCCGGCGGGAAGCACTACTGAATTGGGAGTATGTGTGTGCAGAACGGCCTGACGCACCAGTTCAGCCTCCCGAAGACCTCGTCGGAGATGGCCGCCATCGAGAAGTTCCTCCAGTTCCAGGACGCCGTCCCCTGCAAGATCCGCGCCAAGCGGGGCTGCGCCACGCACCCGCGCAGCATCGCCGAGCGGGTAATAATCCGGCCCTGTCCTTGCGCAAAATCGCCAATTTCCTTCCGCGATCATCAGCGCCGATCCTGATCTTGCCGATGCTTGGGCAGGTGAGGAGGACAAAGATCAGCGAGCGAATCCGGAAGCTGCAGGAACTCGTCCCCAACATGGACAAGGTACCACACCACTGCTCAATTGGCAATAGAACAGTGCATGCTTATTAGCTCAACATATTCGGGACGCAAGGACCACTCCAGAATTAACTCATCCCGCAACCTGCACTACCATTTCCTGCAGCAAACCAACACCGCAGACATGTTGGATTTGGCTGTCGACTACATCAAGGATCTCCAGAAGCAGGTTAAGGTACGGATCTCATCCACAAATTAAATTCCTCGCCGGAATTAGCTCAGCGCTTATCTGTGGCTTAATCAGGGGGTCAACCATTCCTGGCCACTGGGGTCGAAATCAAGAAGCCGCCGCTTTGCCCTATGACGGAGGGCGAAGGGCGCCTCCTTTTTAATTAGTCGTATCCCAATTGCAATGATCCAGACAGTAACTCGTCGCTGATCAATCTGTCTTCTTCCCTGAAGGTTTTGAACGAGAGCCGCGCTAATTGCACCTGCTCGGCGAGCAAGCACGAGCAGTACTCCGGCTGAGAAGCTCCAGACGCCGGCGTTGCACAAGACCTGGAGGCCTAATTAGGGGGGCACAAGAGATTTGTTTAGGTGGCCAAGAGGGATTGAAGATGTGTAATGATAGTTTCCATTTGTTTGGTTAGGATGATTATGAGTAGGAGCTTTAAGGCTTGTGTGGCCAGGCGGTGTACTAGCAAGAGAGGGCAATGGAGCAGTGGCATCATCAAGGATTCAAGAAAAAAAAAAATAAAGAGGAAGAACAAGGGAGGGTGGTAGCCTGGTAGGGATGGGAGAAGAAACAACTGTATAGTTTTGTTGTAACTGTGCTGTATGTAACTACCCTGCATGCCCATGTCCAGTGCATCTGATTCTAGGGTTCATCCAACCGTTTTTTACCATAAAAACCGTTGGGGCAGCGGTTTGGCGGCTATACGCTAGCCGAACCGAGGGGAATCGACCGGTTTAGGTCTTAGTGGTCGCTCGAAAACCGGTTTAGCCGGACGGTTTTGTAAAAATCCTGATCTGATCTCCATAGAAGTTACTGCTGTTGCTGCTGCTGCTAGGACTGTAAAACTGTACCCACACCATCACTCACACCAGCTCGCTCACCAGTAGTAATTAATATACTCCGCTTGTCTTTTGTTACTTGCTTCGGGGTCAAGTCGTTTTACAGTGCAGGAGGGCATGAATGCATCATCCTCTTCTCTGGGTGTTCATTGAAAAGGCTTTTTACTGGCAGAGGTCACCGTCCTTTTCCATCCTTGTTTTTTTCTACTCCTTTTCAACTCGCTAATGTGAGCGATCTGCTCAGGTGTTCATACACTATTAACAGGGAGATGCTGCGAGATCTCTCCTGTGTTTCTTTTCCTACGCGTGAGCTCACGGGGCGTTGAAGTAGGCTCAATGGTTTGAGGCGTTCCTATGCCGATTATTTTTAAAATACATATATACCCCCCCCCCCCCTAAAAAAAAAAGAAATTGGATTGAGCACACAATTTATTAGAGTAATCAGACCTAATAACATGCTCTGAGTTTATCGCCTGACCAACACAATTTTTACAAAGCAACTAAGCATTTGAGTGGATTCAATTAAATCAGTAAAAAAATTCCTGCGCGAATGGTTCTTTGTCTCTTCTTCATCTACAAAAGGCCCTTTTTTATTCGCAGTTGGGTTCGGTTTTGTTCGACTGGACTAAATTTATCATTTTTATACAGGCTATTCGGTGTAACTCTTTTTAAAAAAAATTTGAAGCTTCGTAGGATTTCACAAAAATATATTTTAAAAAATTCTACTTTAAAAACCTATAATACTTTTCTCAACCAAAATTAAACCCAGACCAACAGAACCGCGAAAAAGATGCTGCATGCATGTACGCATATACTATCTGTGCATATGATCGATGTCTAGAGAGGATTCTAGTCTGGAAGGCTCTATGACTCTGTGCGCGCAGTGGGAACCCTCCAAACTCCGAGTATCCGGGGGATATGGCTCTCGCTATTTGTCCGTGCTCGCTTTTAATCTTTCCAGTAGCATCACTGCGTGAGCCATCAGGGGAAGCGGGAAAGGTTGATGGCACAGTGTGAGGACAAGAGAGGGATGTGCGTCCATTGTGAAAGCAACCGCATCTATCTGCTCCGTTTCACTAGGCACAGAAATCATCGTTTCCCTAGGGAGCCGAGAGCACGGGGGAAGTGAACAGAGGCGTCACGGTGGCTGGCTCGTGAAACAGAGAGGGATCAGTGAAGGGCTGGTATCCTGCCGTTACCGGGCCCACGTGTCAGTGGCCGTGACGGTGCTACCGTTACAGCAGAGAATCCCTGCGGATCAATGAAACCGGGTATATGCTCAATGGTCGCTTCATTTTGGGATGGCGTGGTAATGGTGCGGCGGGTGGAATCTGGGGAGATTTATCCAGAGGCCACCCAATTCGACTACCTTGACACAAACGACATTAATTTAGCCTGTCTTTACGTCCACGACACCGTATACACGAATTTGTTACCTCAGCGACATTTTGGCCATTTTACCTTCTTTTCCTGTCATTTAACTCTTTTTTCAATGCTGAATTGACTTTTTTGCCCCTAGTCCGTTGTCCAGCAAAAAAACAGCAAATTAATTAACATGCTAGTATTCCAAATGCGTCTTAAGTAATTGATTAGAGTAATTTGCAACAAGAAAATGGTTTGACGTGTGAAAATAATATTCAAGAGATTTGAAATTCAAATTCGAAAGAAATTCATTGTTTTTGACATAAATTTGTCAAATTTGACCAAGATTCATCAATTTTGATAGATATTCATCAATTTTGATAGATAATTATCGCGGCTGCCACCGGGGGAGGCGGCGGCGACGGCCTGGGTTGGGGGGCGACCACGAAGAAACTTGGAGAAGAACAAAGGAGTAAATCGGGCATAGTATTAGGGGAATGGAAAGGGACAAAATAGTCATTTCAATAGTGAAAAAGGAGCTAAATGACAGGAAAAGAATATAAAATGGCCAAAATGTCTCTGAGGTAACAAATTCGCGTGTACGGTGTCGTGGACGTAAAGGCAGACTAAACTAATGTCGTTTGGATAAAGTCCGTCGAATTGGGTGGCCTCCAGGTAAATCTCCCGTGGAATCTGTGGCACAAGACATGTTTGGTTCATTGTCTTTTAATGATTTTATCGATCTATGGTCACAACCAATCAAAGATATGACCATTTCTATGTGATTTTGTGTTGTTTGGATCTAAGCCAATGAAGCTTTTTTAAGTTTGGTAAGAAAGGTGGTATGTTTGGTTTGTTGACAATGCAATATGCCAAATGTTTACATAGTCAATTAAAAAATCATAAAAAAAAACTCAAATGATAACTAAAAATAAAAAATATAAATTTTGAGTTTAAAATTTTAAAACATATCAGAACAAGAAACCATTTAAAAATAAAAAAAATAAAAAAACCAAACAAAAAGGATCGCTTAGATTTTAGACGAATTATAAAATTTGATTCATGCAATTTGGACATGTAATATATATTAAAAAAAATAAGAAGTATAAAATCAACTGAAATAGAGCTAATGAGCAGGCTAGCTAATTGTTACTGCTGCACCTGGCTGTGTGTGGCTGGCAAGTGGGCCAGCGTGGCTGATGGCAAGAAGGCGCGGGCGGCCGATTCCAGCGGCCGTCGCCTTCGCACCGTTGGGCGTTGAAAAAATTAGCACGGCACGTTATTTTCCTCGTCTTTCGTTCACTACGATCTACGGAGTAGTGAATAAAAGCTAAGTTACGAGGACGCGCCTTTAGTTGAGGGATACATATGCTGTGCAATCACACTAACCGTGCAATCGCCATGCAATCGAACTACCAAAAGTTGCAAAAAATTCTGAAAAAATTTGTACATGTACTTTTCAACTTACTCTATCTCTGGTTAAAATTTCAAGTTCAAATTCATCCTATATTAAGAGTTATAAAAAAGAGAAAAAACGGACAGTTTTGATAAGTTCAAAATTGATAGAATTTTCTCTTTTTTGTAACGTTCAATATAGTATGAATTTGAACTTGAAATTTTAACCAGAGATAGAGTAAGTTGAATAGTACATGTACAAATTTTTTTAGAATTTTTTGTAACTTTTGGTAGTTCGATTGCACGGCGATTGCACGTTTAGTGTGATTGCACAGCATATGTACCCTTAGTTGAGAGGCTAAACGAGGATCGTGATGGATCACGTCCATACTCCGTAGCGAGGAACCGTAAATATAAGGACAAGTAATTTGAGAATAGGAAATGATAGAGTAGAATTTTGGTAGTGAAAATGGTAGGAATTGTAAATATAGGGAGAGGTAATCTATCTATTATATATATAAAGGTGGGGAAAAAGAAGCCACCACGTTCGTCCACATTATCCAAATTATTTCAGCCGTTCGATCAAAGGTGGGACCAAATTATAATGGCCAAGATCAATCAAAGAAATTCTCACATAAATCAAAAAAAAAAGATCTATGCCGTTGATTTTGTGGGCCGGATTATAACAGCTTAGATTAAAAGAACTAACATGTTAGAGATAGATTATGAGTTAGAGATAAACACTATATACCAAAACAAATCTAGCCGCGCAAACGTGCAGACCACCTCGCTCGTTGAGATTAAAAAGTGATGGCGCGTTAGATATTGCTTAGTGAAAATTGGATTGTTGTTGAGAAGGGAAATTGCTATAGGAGGTAAATAGTGTTGGAAAAAAGAAATGAATAGTGGTAAGGAAAAAAAATGGGTAGTTGTTGGGTATGTGTTGTTGTAAACCGAAGGAGGTAAGTTGTACAACATAAATTATTACCTGGAATTTACTCGTAAAGAAAATGGTTTTTAAACTATAAGAGCATCTCCAATGGGGACAACTCAGTAGGCTATAAGGAGTCCACATCATCTTTTTGCTTATGTGAAGGAGAGAAGGAGATAAGAGAGATAGAGACTAGCTCTTAACAAAGAGCCAGTCTATAGCGGATTACAAGGTGCATTGCACCTATTACATACGGGCCCATATTGATATCAAGAGCTAATGATATAGCTAATCCATTTAATAAGTTATATACAATCTATTTATAGATGATATGGAGTTTTCTTATAGCTAATAGTTGGCTCTACCATTGAAAATGCTCTAACAACATTGTCAACAGGATCTCTATATTTTGTTCTCTATCCCTTCTCTAAATCACTATTCGTTCCCGTAATCTCCAGCAGAGTCTCTATCTCTGGATGGGTATAGGGACTGAGATTATACGCAATATTTTTTTAGGTAACGGTTTAGAGAACCTGCTAGAGATGTTCTAACTCAACCCAATTTAGTTTCTAAAATATAAACCATATGAGATTGGTACTCTCGGTGTTAAAACCACGTTAATTTGATATTTGGATAATGGAAGAAACTTTTGACATGGGCACCAATTGAAGATATAATACGACCAATCGCACCGATTTGACATGTGGTCAAACTCGGGTTGAGAGGACAATTCAATAAATGTCCAAAATTTGATGGGTCCTCTGATATATACCATTAATTTGGATGTGATGATTTTTTGCCACTAAGTTCATTGTTTCTTCTTAAATATATCACTTTTCATATATTTTGTTTGAATTTTAGCAAATAGTGAAATGAAATGTCTATTGTGCCCTTAGCTCACTTAATCCTCCCCTTCCAAGCCCCCAAGTTATATCTCCCCGTCCTCGGTGGCGAATCCAACCACAGGGGTTGGTGGGGTCTCTGCCCTACCTAAAATTTTAGTCCATTTATACCAGATTAGAGTACATAGTATATTTTTGGTATTTTGACCCGTAAATGGGGCATATAAGCAGCCCATCGTTGATAATTTGTATATTCAACGGATGTGATTATGAAATATTGTGTTTATTATTACCAAATTATTTAATTTGACTAGTCTGTGGTGTATTTTGGTCAATGAAAAAAATAAAATTCTATACTTGTCCTACCTATATTTTTATCGTGCGTCCGCTGCTACCCGTCCTGACAAAGCGGTGCTGGGTGCTGGCATGTTAAACCGGCTCAGGGGCTGGCATTGTCCGTCTGCCACATGCTGCGGTAGATGAAGTTGTTGGTAGCGTTGCACCCGGAGTGGCAGGGTCATGTCACCGCGCCATCGCTGGCCGTCGACTACCTCGATGTCCGGGGCTCCCGGCGCGGCGGTGCAGCGAGGCATCGAAGCAAGCATGTACGCCCACAAATTGCAGTCGTTAATCGTGCCAGAAAGCAACGGCTTTGAACAAACAATCTTTAATCCAATCATCGTAGCAACCTATAGCTCGATGGACACCTCGTCCTAGCTAGTACTCTTTAGGGATGCAAATGGGCCGACTCTAGGACCACCTTTGACCCTCCCTAGTTCGTTTATTTGTACTAAATAGATAAGGAATCAAATTTTTAGTAGAAATAAATAAACTAGAAAGGGCCAAAGGTGACCCTAGGGCTAACCCATTTGCATCCCTAGAACTCTTGTTGCTGGCCAGAGCACTCGAGGTGTGGCTGGCTCGCCGGCCGAAACCGAAGTTGACGCCTGGCAGTCGTGGAGGGGAGGGAGGTTGAGGTAGAGGTAAAATAGGCATTTTATCTTACTGTTTGCTAATATTTAATCGGAATATTTAAAAAGGGATATATATTGAAAGTTGTAACAAACTCAGTGGCGAAAAAGTACTACGTCAAGTTAGTGGCATATATTAGACCCATAAAACTGAGGACGGTTCTACGTGAGCAGGGCATAGAGAGCCATAGTTTAGCTATCAAATTAGTGCAGTTTCATATACACGTTTGTTTTCCTTAAGGGTTAAAAGTATACATGCCACTACAGAGTCGTCTTTGAGCAGAAATGCCACCGCAGAGATCAAAATATCTGAGACGCCATTATAAAGTCTTGATTCGTGCATAAATGCCATTTTGGACAATTTACGGGAATTTCTAGAGAAATACTGGAATAAATACGAAGCAAAATACGCACTGACATGTGGGGCCCACATGTCATCCTCTTCACTCAATCTTCTTCCTCCTCTTCCCAGCTCTCTCTCTCTCTCTCTCTCCCCCCCGTCTCTCTCCTCTTCCCCCGTCTCTCTCCCCAAGCGGCGGCGGTCGGCGACGGCGAGGGGCGGCGCCGCCGAGCCCCTCCACGCCCTTTTCCCCACCGAGCTAACCGCCGTGTGTCTCCTCTCTACCGATCCACCTCAACGGCACCGCCTCACACCCTCCCGATCCCAATCCAGCGCCATCGTCTTCCTCTCGCCTCCCAAGCATCTCCAAGCACCTACACCCTCCCTTCCTCGTCGGCGATCCTCTCCGCCAGGTCTTGTATCCTGTCCTCTGCCCAGCCCAGCTTAAGCCGCCATGGCCGTGCAATCCTTGTCACGACACCACCCCGACGACCCAGAGGCACCCTCTTTCTTTCCTCACTCGCCTTCACCAAGAGCCAACGCTTATCGCGGGAATCGCCGTTCGAAGCGTCTTGCCTTGTTCCTGCCTCGGGTCGCCGACAGCGGGGGCCCATGTTAGCTCCTCCGCCTCCTTCAACTGGGCTCTCGCCGCCGCCGCCCTCGCCGTCGCCCGGCCGCCTCCTGCCACCCGCCATGCCAGCTTGGGAGAGAGACGGGGAGGAGTGGAGAGAGAGAGAGCTGGGAGGAGAAAGAGGATGGAGTAAAGAGGCTGACATGTGGACCCCACATGTCAGTGCATATTGTGCTTCGTATTTGCTCCAGTATTTCTCTAGAAATTCCTGTAAATCGTCCAAAATGGTATTTATGCACGAATCCAGACTTTATAATGGCGTCTCAGATATTTCGATCTCTGCAGTAGCATTTCTGTTCAAAGGCGACTCTGTAGTGGCATGTATGATTTTAACCCTTTCCTTAAAGTTCAATCAGTACCATAGAGCAATGTATATATCTATATTTATACCTAATACATACAAACTATACAAGTATATACATGTGAGAGATCTACCTGCCTCCACGCCACTCGATCTCTCACAGCAGCACGCGACGCGAGCACCTGCAGCCGCTGGATGCCGATGCCGCGGGCGGAGCAAAAAGGCAACGTGCGCGCGTGGTCCCCGACTCCCCGTCCCAGGCGAAGCGGAAGTGCGGAACGGATCCCCCATCCCGTACGTCCAGCCGTGCGGCGGCGGCGGCGGGCGCGTCTCGGCTCCGTTCTGGCGGCGTTTGTCGTGGGCTCGTGGCGCACAGCTTGGCTCACAGGCTCACTCACAGTCACGGCAGGGTTTACAAAACCGGCTTGGCTTCTTCCAACCGTCTACTGCGTGGAACCGGTTAACCGCAGCTAACCGGTGGTTTGCTATGGTTTTAGCCCTAAATACATTTTTAAATTTTGTCAAAAATTGGCCGGTTAGCCAGCGGCTTGTCACGGTTAGCCGTGGTTTTTTGCCGGTTAGCCACGGCTTCGATGGTTTTGTATTTTTTAACATAAAATCATGTGAAATGATGATAAAAAATTTGAATTTTTAATTTCTGTTTAAGCCAAATTACTTAGAATAATTAATAGTATTTTTAGAAATTTTATACAATTTTCTAATTCAAAATTTATTCGGATGAATTTCAAACGGTTAGCCTCCGCGGTTTTACTAACCGTCCACCCGCGGAGCACGTAACCGCTAGTTTTGTAAACCCAGGTCACAGCGCCGCTGGTGGTCACGTTTTACTACTCTACGGGAGAGGCCAGCTCCATGGCTAATCGGGTTGTTTTAAAGTTTTCAAACAGTTAAAGTATTCTTTCATTCATTTACGCTATTTGTTTTTCGCATAGTTCGATAGTAGGAGATTTAGTGATTTCGTATTGGAAGAAACATTTACGTACATTGACTGGCAACAATCATATTAATTTTTTATCGATCGATTGATTCGCTGTTCATTTTGCTAGAGATTTGGTTTTTTAAGTAGTCAACGGTTGTTTAGTTTGTGTTCACTATTTTTACGCTTACTTCGATAGTGGAAATTTAGTTATTTCGTAGTGAAAAACTTACATATATGTATGGTTACATTAATTTTGTAATCTTTTATTCATTAGTTATTGTTTTAGATAGAAACCTGATTGTTCATTAATGTTTCCTTTTTTTAAGAAAGGTTAGATTTAAAATTTTGATAGTTGGTCTGATTTCATAATTTTTAAATTCCTTCATATCTCAAAACTTTAAATTTGCCAAGATTTTAAATTTTAAACATGCCCATGCTTAAAATTTTCCAGTTCGGCAGAACTCAAAATTTAAGAACTTATACGATTTGACGGACGCTAGCTAGCTGACCAAAAAATGGCATAGAGGAAAATAAAAAAATGATTGCAATGGCATACAAAGGAGAGACGACTTTACAACGGTGTAGAAAAAATCGAGCTTTTTTCGGCGCCAACGCATGGCTTGATTTGCTCCCAACCGCTAAAGAGGAGAAAAACGGTTAGGGAAAAAAAAAAGGGCAGGGCGGTGATTCGGTGAAAGATGAAAGGTGAATGAAAACGAGCTTCCATCACATATTCACATGTGGCGGCTCCGGATCGCCCAAAATGCTCATCTTTCCGACCCTGCCCACGCGTTCTTTCCCGGTTTTGCCCGGCAAGCGCTGCCCACGCATGCGAAGATGCCATGCACCTGGACCTATATGGCTTCCTTCAAGTCTGAATCCTCGTGGCTTCACGGGCCATTGGCAGGTTGCCAAGTCTCTTCTGTAGCTTGTTAAGTTTATGTCCCGTTCTTTTCAGCTTAACGGTTTAACAGCTTAACAACTTATCTACGTTTTGAAAACACATATGCTTTGAGTTTTTTTGATCCGTCTTTTCACTGTTTTGAAGGTGGGTCCTCACGCTTTAAAAGCAAGTCAAACGAAATGGATCCAAATATTGAGACCACCTTAATAAGCTCTCGAAGTTCAGTCAATTCAGCCGTTCAGATCAGCTCAAAAGAATAGGTAGTTCGGTTAGACCAATTTCTTTTCACAAACTATTCGGTGTAGTACTTTGTAATAATTTTTTGAAACTTTATAAGATTTTACTCAAAGATCTTAAAAATATTTTTTACATATTTTTTTTAATTTTTATTCTATTATTTTATGGTTCTCAACTTTTAGTACAACCAAACCGAATTGACCAAAACTGCAAATCAAAGAGGTCCGTGCGAAAACGCCGAGAAGTCAATATATGCCTTGTGAAATGAGTCTAGCCGGGCGATTACATACAGAGAGTCAGCTGCCTACCCATGAATTTGTCAACCCGTTAAATATTAGTAGCTTGGTCATACGCATAGTCAACCCCTGCGATCAGACGCCAAGAATGCACTGTAAGAGCATCCCGGGAGGTCTTGCAAAACGCTGTTCATCCAATTTAGTGTAGGAGATATGCTGGGTGAACAATCTTTTTAAATCATATCGCATAAAGAGTGAAAAAAAATTATAGAATAAAAAAATTTGGAGGATACGATAGACAGTGTTACCTTAGCTAACTGAAGGCTGCTGCAGGTTGCAAGAAGTCAATTGCAAGCAGAATCCAGGCATGATGCCTTTGTACGTTGCCACTGCCGCTTAAAGGATCATTAGTAGTGCATAATAAAGCGGAAAAGGCAGCGGGTGATGGGGTCCCAGGATGAAACACACAGGAGCCGCCCAATCAGCCCTGTGCCGACGACACGACAGGATGACAGGGCAGCATCCCTGACGGTCCACATCGATCGCGGCAGCCAGCAGCGCGGCGCAGCTGATATCTTGTCACGCGGCCGCCGGCCGGCCACCGGCGAGCCTGGGCCTGGCCGGTGGCCGCTCGTTTCTTGGCCGGAATGGGAAGAGGAAAGGGAGCCTAGGGAAGAAGGGCCATGGCCAGATGACCTCATGGAGTCATGGGTCACTCACTCGTACCGTCGTACGTGTGGTGGTGTCTCCACAGTGGAAAGGAGCAGCTTCTACTCTACTCTATCCTCTGCTCTGCTCTGCCCTGTCCCAGCCTGCCTCAGTGATGCACTGCACATGCAAGGAGAGATCGAGGTGTGAGCACGCGCACTGGGAGTCTGGGGCTGGGAGAGATTGGCCGGGAAGGAACAGTGGGAGAGGCTGATGTGGCCACGAATTTTGGTGGATGGATCACATGGATCGCCGCAGTTGCGTTGCGCCCGTCGGAAGCGTCCTCACGTACGATTACGGACGAGTTCGGCCGGGAGATGATGGGCAATGAGTATTTTTTGCGTCCACCCTAGGGTGCTATGACCATAAAAACAACGAAAGTTCTTTTTTTTCCCCCCCTTAATGGTGTTTTTTATTTTTAAAAAAATTAGGCAAACGTTTTATGTGGATCGGACGGGTTCATGCACCATGCGAGTGCCCAGAAATTTCTCCGAGCTTCGGTGGTGCCCTAAAGTTTCATCGGTTTTAAACCAAGTATCATCAATCTTTCTTTAAATTTCATCGATAGCTTTTGTAAGTTTCATAAACAATCTCAAGTTTCACTTATAATTAGTCAAAGTTCATTGGTTTTTTTTTCTACTTTCATTAATAGTTTTTCTTGGTTTCAGCCGCTATTTTTTCAAGTTTTATTAGTTTTTGCCTCTGTTTCATATGTGTATCAAGTTTCATCAATACGTCTCACAAGCTTCTTTAGTTATTTTTTTATAAGTTTTCTTGCCAACCTTACCATGAACATCTTGCATCTGATGGGATGATTCCCACTCGATCCAAGGTGCTCGCCAATTAAATAGGTATGCAGATGTTAATAGTACAGTACCACAACTATAAATATGCCAAACGAAAGGTAGCTGCATTTTTATTATTTATACCCTGATTTGAGCCTCAGTGATGAGGTTCTCTACCGTGATCCTTCTGATCTTGCCTGTTATCGGTGGTTTTTGAATCCTTAAAAAGAAAAACCCAAAATACTAGACTTTTTACATTAGATAAATTAGCATTTCTTTCCAAATTTCTAAAATGATTTTAATCAAGATGGTTAAACATTCATTTACCTCGGCAAAGACAAGCTTCACCGGTTGCTAACAAGGCAACACACATAGTTTATACCTAAAAAGGTCATCATTTGTCGACAAGCCCTAGAGATCCCCTAAAGCTAAATTGGGATGTTGAGGCAACATTCATCCACTGAATGGAGGCAGGACCATTGGAAGCGAGAGCATACGAGCCCTAGAGATCCCCTAAAGCTAAATTTGGAAGTTTGTATGTGCGATTATTTTTAACTATTTATACAACGTGGCATCCTAAAAATGAATGTATTATGAATGCCAGGAGAGCTCTTGAACTTGCTTCGGATATAACTTTTTTTTGTATATCATGGAAGCGAAGTTTGTTATGAAGACAATTTTATTCGTCTTTCTATGAGGATGTGGGTAAAGAAGATGGGGTTAACAGGCCGCAATCCTCAATTTCAACGATGGCGATGATTAAAGGAAAGTTAAACGCATATATTGCTTTACAGTTAGGTCTTTTAAAAACTTTGTTAATTTGGTTGTTGCCCTTTGGCCTCATAGTAACTCGGTGTTTCGCTAAAAAACGAAATCTTTCTCTTTCTAAAAAAATATTCCTTATTTTTATTTACATATTTTTGGCAGGACGACGAAGGAGTCATGGAGGCAAAGCTGCACCGGTTAGCTCTGGCTCTGTGAGATCACTGTCACGAGATAGGGTTGCCATGAAGGCTGATGTGTGATTGGACGGGAGGCGCCGCCTCCTTACTCCGGCGGCCGCGGCGAGAGCGCGTCCGCGTTGACACGCCGCCCCTGTTTCGGTTGGTCGACCGGCCGCCGGCCGGCCGATCCATGATCCGTCCCCGCGGGGTCGTCGTGCGCTGCCTCCTGAAACCTTGGTTCAGGGAGGAACACCTCGGAATCGCGGCGCAAAGTCTCCTGGGTGCATTAAAAAATGGAGGAGGTGGAGACAGGTTCCTTCTCTCAGTTCTCTGATGGTGACCCAGCTAAATTTCTTCTCTTCCGCTTTGACGTCGATCCCCGATGTGCTGTAGCGCTCTAGTGCTGTGATGTTTATCTTGCTTTGTTCGACTTGATAATTTAATAGTACATATACAACCCACAATGGGATACATGTTTTTACAAGCAAAACGTTTTTGTGCATTGCGGTTATGCCCCCCTCTCAAAGCTCTTAACATCATTTTGTCCAAAAAATTTTCAATATTCAAGCGTCCAAACGAAAACCCATAACCGTTAGCATTGTGATTCACGTTAGTTAAGGCATATCATAGCGGCGTGTACCGTGTAGGGGGTGGAAACGAGTCGAGCATGAGCATACCGGGTTATCAGGCTTGGGCTCATTTTGTAAATGAGCTGGTTGGCTTGGCCTGTTTTTAAGGGCGAGTTGGAAATTGGGCTCGGTCCGAACTCGGTAAAGCTCGTGAGCTGCTTGTGGCTTGTTCACCAAATCACCGAAATCAAAATTCAAGAACCCATAATCCCTATATTTATGTTATTCCATAAATCCAAAACACATGCACACCAACACTACGCAAGTATTATGCAAGTGTCTTTCGAAATGAATTAATTTAAATGTATACATTTCATCCGCCCAATTCAAATAGTTAAAATTTATAGATAAAGTTTTAAAATTTTAACTTCGGACAGATCTAAGACGTCATGTTTTGAACCGGGTGACTAAAGAGGGATAACCTTCTGTGATTTATAAAAGAACGTATGTATACATCCGACCATATTAGTATCGGTGCATGCCCATATAAGAAAACCATAGAATACCAGTAGTTGCGTTATAATATTTTCTATAGACAACGCTAAACATACAATCCATAATTTCCATACTGTACATTTTGTGTACTTACATGCTTGCTCTACTCGTCTACTATACATTTGTCTCGATACTCATCTCTTGCTCGTGCGGCCATCTCCTGATTCATGGTTTAAAAATCAGAACTTTACACTTGGGATTGAACATGGCCCAATTCCTCTGGTCATCTCTCCTGATTTCCATACGTTTCGTGCAAGGAAACTGGGTTTGAATTTTTTTTTTTTTTTTTTTTGAACTTGGGTTTGAATTTTGAGCCAGAGATTGTTTGAGACCAAGCGCACATTACAAGTAACAAACATAAATTAGCAAAAATCATATGACCTTTGCGGTAATCACGGGCCGAATACAAATCCGATTGCTAAGAGGGCGCTGGGCCGCATGGGAGTTTGGGCCCCCGCGAGTTGGGCAGGTGCAGCGCATCGCGGCAGGCTGAAGTTCTCGGGGGATGGAAATGGAATGTGGGCCTGTCATGAGCGGGCAAGACGACGACAAGGCCTGCCAGGCCCAAAATGTGACGCGAAGGCCTGGTAGGCCGTCGTGGGAAACGTGAGCCCGCACGTGCTTACGCACGATTCGAAGCTTCTATTCAAAAGCCCAGGCACTAATTCTGCCAAGCCTCTGAAAATGCTATTTCGTTCATTTTTGAAGAATAATTCTGGTGTACAAAAATATTTTATATTTTTAAAACATGCATTTTCAGGTAGAACACTTCGTGTACTCCGTGGGAATTCATTTCGTACAAAAATACGCTTGCAAATGCATTCGTTTTATTTTACGCCAAAGAGAGAAGATAGAATGTGGCATATGCAGTAGCTGACGGGTGAGACAATAATTAGTGTAATGAGAAATGGATGGTGAAAATTAGAGGGATTGATGTGGATGCTTTAGCACAGGATGGACCGACCAGTGTGCTGCTTTTTGAGCCCAACGATTAGGTTTCTCCAATTCTCAGGTATATTTAATGGAAAATTGCACTGATGCACATGGTGTTAAAGTTAGACCTCTTGCAAAAATCACTCTCCAATATCCATACGTCCATCGGTTTATCCCGTAAATTTGGCTTAAGGGAGCATTTAGGAGAGCTATTTGACTTGAGGGAGAGCTATTAGACTTGCTTAAGCCTAAGGCCCTGACATAAATCTGACTAAACAGTGATCTCTCTATTTATATTGAAATTAAACCGCTTTTCTATAAATTTTAAATTTCCATACGATATTCTTGTGTTCCAAACAGGATCTAGGAGGCTAGGATACCAGGTGGCACTTGCACCTCACGGTATCCTCACTCTTGTTCCACCCAGAGCTTACACGTTCATCATCTAGGTTACAAAATATGAACATGGCAAAGTTTCTCGTGTAAACGGGTTGGGGAGCTTTTAAGATCAAAATTTCAAGCTGTAAATCATAATTCACAAATATTGGTGGGGCCTATTGAGCTATTGCATAAATCCTTTCTTATAAATGGCTTGCTTGCCCCAAATATGTTACTAATCTATGGGCACTAGACATGTGAACCAGAATTCTGACATACACTACATCACACTAACAACAATCAGTTAATATTTTCTCAAAAAAAAAAGCAATCAGTTATTAGAAGATTAAAGTGGTGCCTTGGCTCAGCATTATACTAGGATCTAGCTGTACCTGCAGAGCACCCTGCATTTGAGAAGTCGATCCTGGACGTAGAACCCAGGCATCACCATGATCTTTACTTGACAGGGGTTCTGAGACCTTTGTTTGTCAAGATGGATTTCCTCCATGTAAATCTGATCGAATGCCCGGTTTTCCTCAACCCGCAGTATCATCAGCGGAGGGTTGAAGGAGAATGCCAGCAGGTGGAGCAACCAGATGCATTTCGCGGCCACGAAGAAGCACTGCAGCAGCTGCTCTGCCCATGGCCACGACCAGTTCAGAGTGGACACGATGCAGCTCATCTTGTGGTCGCAGAAGCGACTGAAGTCCTCGCAGTAGTACTTGGTGCCCTTCTTCAGGACCTCATTCCAGCTAAGGTTGCGCAGTGCGACAAACGAAGCAAAGTTCTCCTGGCGATCTTGCTTAGGGTCGAGACACTTGGGCGGGCCGTTCTTCTGGAATGTGCAGTTCTCAAAGTCTTGATACATCGCTTGGTTCATGAGAGCTTCGAGATGATACAATACTACTTTCGAGGGCTTGTTGGTGAGCGTGAGCTGATATGGTTGTAAGAGTAAGTTTAGCTTATCTGATAGCCCATTGTCAACATCCTCAACTTGTTGAATCAGTACCTTGCATAACTGTTTGATGGAAAGACGCGCCTCCGATACTATCTGCAAGAATCCTTCTACCATTACTTCATGGCTGACAGGCAATGAATTGTCTCTACTGACACCAACTGATCTTGCTGATCTCTTTGAGTGAGATTGCATGTTCTTCATGCTCGTTGCTTGCTTTAGAGCCTTCTTAAGTTCTGAACAGTATGCTTCTAAGCTCACTAGCTTGGTAGTCAGTTCTCCCAAAGAAGATTTCATCTCTGTGGCTTCTTGCAGAGCGGCATCCCTATGCTCATTGGCCTCAACAAGTTCTTTCTTCAGAGCCTCCAATGAAAAGACCCCCCACTCCTTCAGAAGTTGTGACATATTCTCACATTCGATGGTGTTTGGTGACATTTCTGACTTTGGCTTCCTCTTTGACTTGGGTAAGAGCCATGAGAGAATGTGTGGCCCTTTTTGCCTTGTCCGAGAGCAGGCAGAGGGGTGGTAATTAGACAGCGGCACTCCACTGTTGAGGTTCTTCAGAGACTTGGCATCAGTTTCAGGGTCCCTATTGATTGTTGCAGGCTTGCAAGTGTTACACGTCGTCACAGCCTTAAGTTCTACCAAATCTGTCCTCCTGCTTGCCGATTTGAGGAAACTGTCAACAGAGAGAGCAGGCTGTAGGAAGGAAGGATGGTTTCTGCATGCGTTTCTGTTCCGCATATGCTCGTTTGATGAAGAGAAGTGGAGCTCACTATTTGATGAAGAGAAGGTGTTGTGATTGTCAAAGTCTGAGAACGCCACCTCATCTTCCTGACCTTCGTGGTCCAAACCAATGCCACTCCAGTTCTCAGATAGGCTCCGGTTGTCCTGGCGAATATAGTTCATTCCACCCAGGGACTCTTCATCATATGTCTAAGGGAATTCATCACAAACAATAAGTTCTGTCAACACATAAATCAGAAAGTAAATATTGTTGGAATAAGTGAATTGCTCACCCTTCCCCATCAGTTTAGGCTATTAGCTGAATTGGTCGGTGCATGCAACTTGATATGGTATCAGAGGCCGAATTCAAATCCTGGCCAGCGCAACTAAATAAGTTTTCCACTCCTATTCCACGTCCGAGGCCTATGGGAGCCTCCACGTGAGAGGGATTGTTGCAATAAGTGAATTGCCTACCCTTCCCCATCACCTCAGACTTTTAGGTAAACTGGTCGGTACACGCAACTTAATAAATACCACTGAGCAAAAAGAGCATGAGTCATGCAAGTTGACAAATTGTGTACCGGCAGGCAACACAAATTTAGGTGTAATGTTTCAGTGGAGAGTTTTTTAGCAATTCAGTAGAAAATGGTACTACAAAGTATACTGATTCTGCGCAACATTGGGATAACAAACTACCGAAGGTCCATGAAACTGGGGGGAAAATGCATCTAACTGCTTCCATCGTCCATCCATACCTTCTTTTATATTTTCAATACAATATTAGTTACCACTTTTTGGCAAAAAAGGAAAATCACAGGGGACACAAACACTTTGTAAAAATGTCAGGCAATGTAATTTTTCAGACAATGAAATAATGTCCCCGCCTACATCGCACAGATGAACACAGCCAGGCCAGCCAATGTAATGCAGACTGCAAAAGTAGGACAATCTGGAATGTGGTGAACTAATCAATATCAACACACTTAGACACAAATATTTCGCTAGCAAGAGTACAATTTTAAGCACAGAAAAATCAGATTATTTAATTCTTCATCATTCTTGGTTTCTCTTGTCCTAGATGGTAAGTGAAACAGCTTTGACAACAGATTCACATTTTTAATCATGATTGAGCAGACCTAAAATAATAAAGTTAGAGCTTCCCCTAGCAAAATCTAGCCAGCATTAGCAAAATCTAGCCAGCATTATCATTTCCACCAAGGTCCACCAGTAAAGCCAGAACCTACTTTAGAAAGCAAATTGCCATCATAAGGTTCTTAGCACGAAAGATTTAGCAACCTTACACTCCTTTGTCCTCACACAAAGAACAAGCAAATCATGCACCAGTTTAGCAACAATCAATTGAAACATGTCCAAAATATGTAGCCTTGAAGACAAAACATGCAAATCCAGCACTAAAGGAGCCACCTTTCGGACACAAACGCACTTGCTCCCTAAACCAAGAATCAGTGCTAGAACCGAAGGGATCACACAAGGTTGCAACTTGCAAGAAGGGCCAAGTGCTCATAAGCTTGCTCACCGGAGTAAAGACGGGGTAGTCCTCGGCGATGGCCGCGGCCGCAGCGGCGGCCCTTGTGAGCGCCGGTGACGCGCCCGGCGGGAGGCGGATGACGGCGGGGCTGCGGCTGGCGCCGGCGTAAGCAGCGTACCCGCCGGCATTGGCGCCGGGCGCGCCGCCCTGCAGGAGCGCCGCATGGAGCGCGCGCAGCTCGGTCGCCTTGACGATGGCCGCCTGGAGGTCCTGCCGCGTGGCCGGGACCGGGATCACTTGGTGGGAGGAGGAGGTGGCGGCAGCGGCGGCATCAGCGGCCATGCCGACGGCGATGGCGCCGGCGCCGGCGCGAGGAGTGGGTCAAAGGCTGCGCCTTGGCTTCGGCTTTCTTGCAGAGCCGTGGTGCTACTGGTCATAGGCTCATAGCAGAGCGGCGGAGGAGGAGAAAGGGAGGGGAGTCTCCTCTCCTCTTCTTGGCCGTCTCGGGAGTCTGGAAATGTGAGAGGGAAGAAAGGAATAATGGCGTCTCGCTACTCGCTAGTTGCTTCGCTTGTCTCGTTTCAAAGGAGAAAGAAACTCACCGAGTGCGTCGGTTTGGACGTGTATTCTTCCTGTGCGTGTGATACTGCACTGTGCTGGAGTAGACTTCAACGTGCCACAACTCAAGTTAGGCAGGCCACGGTTCTCTAGGCTAGCGTTTGGTTATGGCCCTCTTTGATGGCTTGTTTAGTTTTAGTTTAGTTTTAGTTGGTAAAATTTGACCATCTTTGAAAGTGGTATGAAAAGGCTAAATAAATTATTAAAAAAATATTTTTGAGATCTTTGAGAAAAACCCTACAAAGTTATAAAAAAATTATTTTCAAAAAATAAAGTGAATGGTGTATATAAAAATAACAAAAGTTGCAATCCCAACCAAAACTAAACTAAAACAAGGTATCAAAGAGGGCCTATATGCTAAGCAGAGGCGTGCCATATCTTTGTAAACAGATTGTGGCTCGTTTCTTCAGCTTTTTCTGCCGCACTGTGTGGCGCTCAAAAAGCAATATAGCTTGTCATTGCATTGTCCTATTGTATGCCTGGCGTTCCTCGGCAGGAACCAAACAGCCCTTTAGTTTTCTATGTATTATTCAACTTATCTACTGAATTGCTATGTTTGTTTAAAATATAAATAATTTAGTTTTTTAATATTATTTTTCTACCTTCAATACGTGTTTAAAAACTATCTAAAAAAGTTAAATAATAGGGACCCTTGTACTGTATATTAGTTTTCCTAAAAAAAGTTAAAATACCCTATATATGAAACACTTGTACTGTACATTAGTTTTTCTAAAAAAATGAATACCAAGGTGAAGAAAAATCTCTTCGAGGGAAAAAAAAAAAAGGATTGTTCTCCTCTTTTTACGACACAGTGCAACAACTGCTTGCAACGGTGTGGGTGTGGCATTTGAAACAACTGAAATCTTCCTTTCTCTACATTAGGTAGCGTTGAACTGGGTATTCCTCTTATGATCGCTAGTAGCTTAGAGCATACACAGCACGCACGCTTTCAGCGCTGGCCGGCGTCAGCGGGCGTTTGCGCGCGGGAGAATTTCAAACGCAGCAGACACTGAGCACGGACAGGCGGGCGGGCACGGCGCTATTAGCGCGTGATGCAGGCTGTATTGGGGATGCTCTTAGGACATCTTCAGCAAACTCTCAATTTATTCATTGTTCTATATCACTTCCCACATGTCACCTTATAAATGAAATTGTTTCGCCATAATTTGTTACAGTGACGGAGCATGAGAATAAGTCATTTATTGAAGATGCCCTAACAACGCTACCGTTATGGCAGAGGATCCAATTAAAAATGCATAATGCTACATCTCATGCTTGAACAGCTTGGTTGCTCTACGATAGACTAATTAGATCATTGATAAATATAAATGGTTGTCACCCAGGCCGAGCAGAACGATGAACAGGCAAACTAAAAAGCACGGGGTGGGTCCGACAGGAGCAGTGCATTGATTGGTGTCACTGCACGGTGACCACTGATGCCCTTGACTTTTCGGGTACGCGTGCTCCAGGGATGATGCCTCCTGTCGTCTCACTGACGTCTCCCATACAGTGCATGGTAGCATCATCGCGTCCCTGCACACCTGTACACAGTGTACGTGTCACCGTCTTTTAGGGCTCGTATTAACCGTCTGAACAAATATCACTGGCCCTCGACACCGAGAATTTGTTTCGATGGTAATGATCGAGAGACATGGCATGACAACCGACCAAAAACAAAATTGTTTTACTAGTTTTAACCGTGAGAAACGACGTGATCAATTTCTCGGTCATTAATGGAGGAAGAATACTTGACTTTGGGCCTTTTTGGCTGAAACCTGCTTCTTGTTACGATGTAAAAGGTTGTAGATCCTTGTTCAAATATATATAATGGTCGATATATATATAGCTATTATCTCTAATGTTATGTCATGTCACTCAGTAACGGTTAGCCATTTAGAAGTCCTCAAGCAACAAAATATGACGAAGAACACATTTGAAGATGAACCGAGTGTTTAAAGGATGAATCTAGCTCACAGGGGTGCTCGATCCCACTTCTTAAACTCTACCCAAACCTTAGATCAAGGGGAATTGCGGTGGGGAGAAGGTTTAATGTTTTTGAGGTTGCTAGAGGTGAGTATTGATGATAGTAAAGTGCTAACCATGCATAGAGCTATCTCAGAAGTGGGGATCTGTTATCACCGTCATGAGCAAAATGATGTAGCTCACCAACTAGCTCGCTGGGAAAATGAAGTGGGGATTTTTTATGAATGGAGGAACGGGTTGGACAAGAAGTTGCCTTGCGGTGTTCATTGGTGGCTTCACCAAGCAGGCTTTTTGGGCTTCTGCGATGGGCTTTTGCATCAGGGGAATGGGGTGGAGTCTAATGTTAATTTCTCTGTAAACGCTAGGCTGTGTATCCATGATCAGTAATAAAGTTCTGACTGCTTGTCTAAAAAAAAAGAGTAAAGTGCTAACCATAGCTGGTTGGTGGGAGGGGTGTTAAATAGGTGAGGGCTTGTGCTAGTCATCAGGCAGAAAATTTCTACCTGCATTAGACACCGTGATGCAAAATGCTCCAATAGATAAACAACTCAATATTGAATTTCCAGACATTACGATCTCCCAAGTACCGGATACTCTGATTCAAATCACTGGATGCTCTGGTGAAAATAAAATATTATCAGAGGAAAGACATAGCTCATCAAATCCTGAAATTTCAGACATTCTGATGTCCTAGGTATCAAATACTCCAATACTTTAGACCAGTGAATATCTGATAATTCAAAAAAAAGAGAGCATCAATTCTTGAAATTCCGAACAGTATGATGTCCAAGGTATTAGATACTCCAATACCTTGGACCGGATAGTCTGACTCCTGATAGCATAAAACTATGTGTTTTGGGATTGGGATGTGATCATGTGATTGGTGTCTCTACCATAGGCTATACTTCATCCAATGAGCACTGAAACATTTAAAATGTTTTTATTGCATCCCTCTTAATAGTACGACCGTTTTTATGTTCAAATTAAAAACTATAAATACAAGTCTGGAAAACCGAGCTTCTTTTCTTTTCACCTTTTGAGAGGTTCATGATGCCTTCAATAGTGTTGCCATATCGATTAAACCTAGTCATAATCTCATCTAAAATAATAGTCTAAATATTGTTTTGTCATTACTCACCAGATCAAGTTAAGGGTCTAGATGTACTTTCAAATAGTGAGCTCGAGTAGGCACAACAAAATCTAGGTGCCACGGTGGAGATAAGAAAAAAGAGAGAGAGCTTATGAGGGAAGGAAGAGGATGGGTCGGAAATAAAATAAAACGGAAAAGGAAAACAAATAACATATCACTTGGACTATGATGTGGACGATCAAGCAAACAAAGTCAGCCACGTTAGTGTCCATTACTAAAACTGCCGCCATGTCACCCTAAAACCACTAGTTGACCGGTCAAAAGACTAAATTAGGGCTTTTGCAATACCCCAGGGAGCCATCCCACCCGGTTTTGCACCACATAGACCAATTTGGTGCTCGAGCAATAGTTAAGGACAAGATCGTCACTTTTTCATTGCAATAAGTTGAACCTCGATATTCAATACTAGAAGTTGTGCTCCAAAATTATTTGAAGAAGCTACTCATGCAAGATGGGTGCTCTCTCCAAGATTTAAAAAGATTTATCTCGAAAATCACTTCGATAAACATCATAGTTTAAGTGGATTATATTGGATTATATATTTAAACTACAATAGCAATCGGTGCTCAAAGTTCTATGAAAATCATACACATATTCGTCTCGAAAAGCACTCTAATGATCACATCAATTTTACTGAATTCACACGTATAAGTTACAACATCAATTCATATGTATAAATTACAACTTAAGTAGTAATCAAGATTGTATTTTAAAGGCTTTTGTGGAGAATACATCCATATCGAAATTGGAACGGACGATGACGCAATAGTACATTAGTGCCGCTCCTACCTACCGGGTCTCAAACCAGGCAGAGACGTTGCAAGTTTGTGAGGCTACGAAAACGCCATTAACTGGCACTTATCCTACAGGACAGGCGCCATTTATTACGATGCATCCTAAGCCCAACTCGGCTCCAGCGAATTAACGACGGACAAGCCGGTTGTTGTGGGCGCCTGTACTGTAGACCCATGGCTTTTAAGAACATATATATCGGTAACTGTAAAACATCGTGGTTTTAAATAAAATAACTGATGGATAGAAAAATCGAGTGTAGCATAAATTATGAGAGAGTGTAGCATAAATTATGAGAGAATGATAGATTGAATAGATAAAAATATCTCCATCAAAAATTCTAAACACAAAGTATATTACACTATTCACTGTAACTCTATCTCTCTCTCTAAATGTTGTTCACATTTTACACTGTATTTAAAAAATTCTTTATCTCCATCAGACGCTCTATCGCTACACACTTTTTTTTAAATCTTTTCTCGTGGATACTCGAAATAAAATGGAGTGCAAGAATAGAGTGTCTGTTGTCGTGGATGCTTTCACTGTTCACTCACAGGCGCTCTCTCACTCTGCAGGAGCGACGACACTGGTCACACTAAGCCAGGACGGATGAAGCAGCAGCTAGCGATCTCCAGCTCCAAGATGCAAACCAAGTACATTTCCTTCTTTGTCATGGTTGGCACGAGCTGCTTATTAGGCTAGGTGATGGGCCTAATAAGCAGCAACAAAAGAATAGCTGTAGCTGGTACAGCGTTGGAGATCGAGACTCGAGAGTTGGTCTGTGGGACTGGAGGAGCACGAGCATGTCTACTCTGCCTCCGATGATGATTCCATTTGGTTGGTTTGTTTAGCCCCAAAGTGGCGCGCAATGATACCGCCCATTGGGCACTAGCGCCTAGGGGGATGTGTAGCACCGCTGTGCTTTTGCATGACTGTGGAGTTTCTTTCATCATTATTATGGTTCTTAAGCATGACTGTTGTTATAGAACTGCATTTCATACAAAACATGATTTAATTTATATGTCATTTCAAAATACAATTTATTTTAGAACCGTCATTACAAAAGGTCTATGTGATATACCGATTGAAAATACGCACATTAATACGTCTCACGTATAAAAATACGATCTAACAGGTAACCCCACATGCCATAATCTTTTCTTCTTCTTCCTCCCCACCTCCCCCCAACTTCGGCGAGGGATCTTCCGAATGAGGAGGAGGCACCGAAGGGAAGCTCGAGACACGGGTCGCCGGAGGAGGAGGCGCAGTCAGAAGTAGTGCATGTCGCCGGAGGAGGACGTGCCGGAGGAGAAGCTCGAGACGTGAGTCACCAAGGAGGAGGCATAGGTCGCCGAAAAAAGGGAGCTTAAGATGCAAGTCGCTAGAGGAGGAACTCAAGATGCGGATCGCTGGAGGAGGAGATGGCGCGGGCCACCGGAGCGACGGAGGCGGAAAAGGCGCAGGCCGCCGAAGGAGAAAGCGGTGGCCCACAGTGACGAAGGGGGAGGAAGACTGATAGGAAGAGTATGGGGCACAACGTGTATTGTTCGTATTTTGAGTTGGTATATGTTGGAAACCCTTAGTAATGACAATTTTGAAGTGAATCACATTTCGAACAGTTATATAAGGACACCATGCAAAAAAAAACCTTATTGAAATGGTATCCTAACAATCAAAATGAGAGAAGAATTTTACTGATTTATTCATATCAGCTCTGTTTTCATATTCCTTCTCTCCCACTACCAAGGATAGGTTCAAACTTCGGCCATGGGAGCATTGTCGCCAAGAAAACCCTAATTACTAAGAACTAGCCCAGCTACCCTGACTACTAACTACAGAACCGAACAGCCTAATTAGCTAGCCTTCTTCTCGCCCTGGCGCCAGGATGATGCTAGATTTGAGGAGGCTGAGAAGAGGAGGAAAGGATGCACACTTGGACTAAGGATGAGCATGGGAGGTTGGGTCTAGGTTTTTTGTTTTTGTTTCCACCCTCTACATGAAGGGAAACTACGTGTGTTGTGTATTCACAAGTTATTAAAAGAGCTTGACTAAAAAAAAGTTATTAAAAGAGCTAATTAGATAGATGCAACTACAAATTTGAGGATTCTAAGAAATGTCACTCCAGAAGTCTATATACGACTACGAAACAATCAATACTAAAATATTGCCAATCCGCATAGTTTTTTTAAAGTTGTTAAAAGAGCTAATTGATAGATGAAACTACAAATTTGAGGATTCTAAGAAATGTCACTCCAAAAGTCTAAATACGACTATGAAACAATCAATAATAAAATATTGCCACTCCGCATAGTTTTTTTCTTCTAGTTCACAAGTTCTCTCGCCTTCTACCATTGTACTCCCATCTTCACAGTCTATATTCATCAAACTTTACATTCTTCAACTTCATCCCTCCTCTCCGTTTCTCTTCATCTCCTTCCTCATCGGAGCCTTCTCTCTCCATCCTCCCTTCCCACCTCCCTCTCCCTCTTGCTCCAGAACCCACATGGCATCGCAGTCACATGACGACGGCACAAGCAAGGTTAGCGATGTGCAACTAGGGATAGAACTTTAGCTTGTGGCTTGCTCTAACTCATTTGTTTCTTTTACCTGGCTTGGCTCGAGCTCATTCGAAAACGAGCCCAGCTCGGGCCCATTTTTCTAGCTCTATGGGCATTAGCGAGCGTATTTTTCTAGATATCTAGTCCAAAAACAAGCAGCACAAAAAAAGTTCATAAATATACTAACGCTGGACCACCCACATGCCCTAGGCCCACATCATACTACATGACCCAACCAAGCCAACCTTTAATCTCTTTGCAGTACTCACTCCTCATGCTCCCCTCCTTGTTGTGCTCCTACCCACCGCCACCTTCCTCCTCCCGCCTGGCGTCGCCTCTCTCTCCTTTCGATCGGAGTCGCCGCCCCCTCCTCCTACATAGCCCCACGGTCCATACCTCCCTAAAGATCTAGCCTCCCACCTCCCTCAAGTCGTCCTAACGACAACGTGCTCTGATAGGGATGACAACGACAAGCTCAGGTCACGACGGTGCCGGATGGAGTAAAACAACGCCAAGAAGCTCACAATTTGGCTCGAGCTTTTCATGAGCCCAAACCAAACTCATCCTCTATTTTTCCCATTCTACCGAGCCAAGCCAAGCCAGCTCGCTACCTCGAACAAGACCAAACCAAACTAGACCCGACTCCCCCAATCTTAGCTCAGCTTCACCTCTAAGGAGAACCGAGGAACCTAAAGAGGACGAAGGAGACGAGCAGAGAGAACCAGAGAAGTTTGTGCTGGTGCCTGCCCTGCCCGGGGCACCACAGATGCAGGCGCCAGTGGCAGTGGGCAGCCTTTGCCAAAAACCGCAGCGGCAACGCAGCTGGTGGGTCGGGCCTGGGGCGGCGGGACCGTGTGCAGCGTTGGCGTGCTGGGCTGCAGCGCGGCAAAGGCGTGTGGTGCGGCTTCCTTTTCGTGGGCCCCCGTGCGATCAAGACCGGCCGGGCCCAGACGCCTGGATGCAACCGAAAGGTAGATTCCAAAATCATCCAAAGCAGCGCAGGTGACGATGCCGATCGGACTCCATTTCTACGTGGGCGCTACGCTCCTGTCACCGCGTGTTCCTCCGCTACGCTTCGATGCTGGGGCCATAGAATTCCAGTTCCTGGGGCTGCAGCTCCCAGCAATTCGAGCTTGCCACGGTTCCTTCGCACCCGACGTATATATCCAACAGAAATACTGGCGCACAGTATGCCATTGCAATATGCTTGTTGCCGATGCCGTATGCTTGTTTATATGATATTTCGTTATGCTTTACGAATGTTTAATGCAGAGGTGATCAGTAACTACTAGACCCAAGGAGCGCGCTTACGCGCGCTGTGCTGTTTTATTGTGCAGTTCTTTAGATTAACTTTTGTCTAAAAAAAAATGAAACAGCAATCTTCTCATACTGTTATTTTTCGGTTTGGTGTTGCTATTTAGTCTAAAATAACAAAATTAAGCATAGAACTATAATGCATTGATCGTACTGGACAAATAACCTTCTCTGTTTGAAAGCTCTGTAACTCCGGATGAGAGGTCGTATCATAACTAACTTTTTTTTAATAATTAAATTAAAGTAATACAACTAAAGTACAATGTATTGCATGTACTGGACAGATAACATCTTCTGTTTGATAGCCCTATAATTCTGGATAGGATCATACTGTAATTTGCTCTTTTTTGAATAATTAAATTTGTAGACAACTATAGAAAGTTCAAGAAAATAGTATAAAAAAGGCTGTTTGTTAAAGAATTCCACAATTCAGACGTTTGGCAAAAAATTATTATATGTATGAAGATATCATAGCTGTGTGTGAATCTCTATAGCAAAATGTATAGTTTTATTTGCTGATCAATGTAAGAGATCTTTGCTTGCCGGGAAGCAAAACAGTATTTATCAACTATCAGGTTATGTCTCTTTGATAGTAAAAAAAAAAAAAAAAACAAAGCACTGCCAACATTAAACTGGAGCTAAATATATAGTGAGGAAAGTGTTGCTGTTACTTGTCCAACAGCGAAGTGGGGAGCATTTTGCAGCAACCAGGAGCAAGGGCCAGCACGGCAGGCTGGGAAATGGCATGTGGAATGTAATTGTGAGAAACAATCGGTGCTATTAGAAACGATAAAAGGCCCGTGACGGCAAAAACTGGAGAAGGGAAGGACAAAATCGCAAACATGCATAAACCGGAAGAATCACCTGGACAGGGCCGCATGGGCGCGTGTAGGGAAAAGGTAAAGCGCAGAGAGCCATCCAAAAATATAAAAAAAACTGGAATGTTTTGAGAGGAAAAATTTATGAAACCCTCAAATGGTATCAGTTTTTAAACATCTGTAAACTTATTTAATTGAAATTTTGAAGAAATTTTGAAACGGTCCTATTTTTAATAAGTATGCAATGGTGTTTGCAATATACCTCTGGACTAATTATTTCTATAGACAAGTGAGCTCAGAACCTTTATTCTATAAAGGCTATCTTTTGTTTTATCAGGGCTATCTTAGAAAAACTCTGGGCATTTTAAAACGTACACAAAAGAAAGGAACAAATACATGCACTGCACTGTTTAGGTGACAAAGGTCAGTTACAATTTATCTAGTTCTTTTAACATGCTAGATTATCTAAATTTGCAAATTACAGTCTATGATTTTCAAACAATTCTTGAGTGGATTATGTATATCTGTAACTCCCATTTTAATAAGATTTCAATGATGTTTGCAATATACCTTTAGACTAATTATTTTTGTAGACAAATGAGGTCAGAATCTTTATTCTATAAAGGCTATCTTTTGGTTTATCAGGGCTATCCTAGAAAAACTCTGGGCATTCCAAACCGAACACAAAAGAAAGGAACAAATAGATGCCCTGCATTGTTTAAGTGACAAATTAAAGGTCGGTAATAATTTATCTAGTTCTTTTAACATGGTAGATTATCTAAATTTGCAAATTATAGTCTATGATTTTCAAACAATTCTTGAGTGGATTATGTATATCTATAACCCTTACTAAATATATATCAAGTAGAGTTTAACTATGCTAGATTATCTAAATTTGCAAATTATAGTCTATGATTTTCAAACAATTCTTGAGTGGATTATGTATATCTATAACCCTTACTAAATATATATCAAGTAGAGTTTAACTATGCTAGATTATCTAAATTTGCAAATTCGAGTCTATGATTTTCAAGCAAGTTGTGAGTGGATTATGTATATCTATAACCTTCACTAAATTTATATCAAGTAGAGTTTAACTATGAATGAAACAAAGGCCTGAGATCACTCATAGGAAGAATACTTTTTCATTACTTAGCACTTACCCAGTGGAATAACAAATATTGTTTTAGATCTTTGAAAGGGCAACCCAAACATGATCAATGTAAAAATCTAAGATTTTGCAATTAGCAGCATGAAAAAAAAATTGTAGCTGGTAGGGCTGGTGGCCTCCCTAGCGGCCAGTGTCGCCAGATCCACTGAGGACGCAGCAGCCATCGTCGGATCCGACGAGCCCAGAATGAAATGCCGTTGAGCGCGGCTGCCCCGTCCCATGGTAAGCAAACGAACGCACCGCCGAAGGAGGAACCGGGCGCTGGCACGCCTTGGATCTAGGATCTTGCCGTTGGGAGGAAAGCAGCAATGGCGAAGGAAGGGGCGGCTTATTGGCGAGCCTGTGGTGGGGGCGGCGTCGGGAGAAGAAGCGGCGGAGGAGAAGCAGGTGGCGGAGGAAGGGCGCAAGGCGAAGAGAGAATACGGACGGGGAGAAGCCATGGCGGAAGATAGGGCGGTGGCGGAGGAGGAGAGGCGATGGAGGCGAAGAGATGTGGCGGGGAGGCGGTAGGCTGCTCAATGCCCTTGAGGATAAGGAAGGCGGCAGTCGGCCCATGAGTGAAGTGGAGAAGGGGAAACAGGGGTGGGAATGAGGCAGGGGAGGCTAGGAAGATGTTAAGGAGTGGCATTGCGAGTAATTTTAGCCGAAACGCAGGTGTACTTAGGTAGGCAAAAAGGTCTACGCTGCGAGGTGGGTAAAAACATGGGGGGCCTGAACGAAATTTGGTGAGGGAAAATGAACATAGAGGAGGGACCCGTCAGCGAATACCTGGGGACGTCCGCAGCAATTTACAAATGGCAGGGTCTTTTCTACAAATTTGGCACCGCGGGGGCGAGACAGGTGGTCGGGCCGATCTGCGGCCAGCGTGGGCCGATCCGACGGCCCAGGCTGATGGGGGGACGTGGCCATGCTGGGAAAGCTCGGAATGGAGGGCGTATAAGTGTTTAGAAAATGGTGTTCCATAATTTTAATCTTCATGTGCGTTTCATGAGTGTTTTATGTTTTATACAGTGTTATATATCGTTGCGAACGGTATACCATGTGGTAAGAATGCTCTATATATGTAATATACAAGGAGATTTGCTAGCGTAGACTTCGACGGGTTTTTGAAATTCGAGAACTTTAGTGATCGATCCAAACCGTTGATCTTGTTCATTTTGTCAAAACGTAGACACCAACCAAGGTTCAAAAAAATACGAAACTTGGTTGGTGGCTACGTTTTGACAAGATGAACAAGATCAACGGTTTAGATCGATCGCTAAAGTTCTCGAATTTCAAAAACCCCATCGAAGTTCAGCTATTCTCAATACACAAGCTCTATATATGTAATATAGAAGGGTCAATTAATAAGTGCCTACATCCTGACGATTAAACAGCTGAAGCAGAAACGGACAAACCTCTAGTCCATTTTAAAACAACTGTAACAGATTCATCCCTTCAGTTACTGTTAACCAAATTTCATCCAGTTTCAGTGGAATGGGTTTCTTTTTCTTTCAAATCTTGTGTCGCCTCACCGCTTCTGCGGGAGGAGTTTGGAACCGCAATTACCAGGCGACTCACAAATACGAATCGGGGGCTTGTCTAAGTTGTCTTGGACCAAAAGGGCGATAGGAGGCCCAAATGATGGGGTCCAAGCTGAATAAATTTAATAATTTGCAAATAAACTAAATTCAAATTTCCTAATTGAGGGCGGGCAAGCAAAAATTACTTCACACTGCGAACTGCAGCATCAGCGGAACTGATTAACCACGTGGGCAATATAGTTACCACTTTATCCTCAGAAATTACAAATGTCAGATCCACTGCCAAGTAAAATAAATGACCTGCTCCATAGTTCATCTGAAAGACATGAAGCACCAGACATGAGATATATTCAGAATAATTGAACGAAACCAATCTGGCATGATAACATTGCTCATTGCTTCATGATTCTCGCACATGCCTTAACATGTGTATTTTCTAACATTTTGGAGCTGGCCCTCAACGAACATTTCTCAAATTTTTTCCCCAAAAATACAGATATGGCAAATTTAACTTCTCATCTTGCCACTACCTAGTAATTTTTCGTCAAGAAAAAAAATATCTGTGATCGACTAATTTTAAGGAAAAAGAACAAAAGGAAAAGAGATTAGTAAGTACATTTAATCCATCATTTAGAAGGATATTCAAAATAGAAAAGGGGATATTTGCCAGTAGCTAGCTAGTAGTCAGAACGGCTTAAATCATTGTCTTAAAATAATGATATACACCCAAGGTGGCAAAGGCCATACCCACACTAAGTGGATCATGAAATATGGGTTCAATGAAGTCTTTTATATATATATATAAGTTTCTACCACTTCTGATGATAGAAACATTATGGATGATTAAAACAATAACACTATGAACCCTGTGAGGGAAGAATTGACGTTCGCCACCAAAAGCTAACAGAGATACTAATAGAAAGAGATCTCACGTAATGCCACCATTTTGGTGGAATGTAAAGCAAGTCACCTTCCTCCAATATGCCATCGATGAATTCAAGACCTTCTGTCCTTGGATACTCCTTTACATCAATGTTGTCAAGATCTACCTGCAGAGGCATTAACTAGACTGACAACGGTATCATGAAGATCAACTATGCTTACAAATCTCCCAGCTGAAACTCAATTTCATAAAGCAAATGATAGAGCACAGAGCTTCAGGGCAGAGAAATAGAAAAACATGGACAATTAGAAAGGAAGGTTGAACAGGAGGACCAGAAGATCTGATTGGAAGTTTGGAACCATGGCTATCCAAATATTGTTTATTAAACTTGGACAAACATGAACAGCTGGAAAGCAAAGTGAACAGGACCAGAAGATCTGACTGGTACCATGTTTATTCAAATATTGTATATTAAACTTGCTCACTTTCTAGAATCCGAACATCAACGAATGGATAAAAAAGATTTGGGCATAGATGGAAGAGTGTAACTGCAAATTTCAGGAAACAACGAGAAATTGGGGAGAAAATAGTTGTGCACTAGAAGGTAGATATCTAGCACTAATAATTTCTTAGCTGATATACTGTTCTAGAGTGGTCTTGAAAATGTTAATGTTCCAACTATATATTTATCAGAAATAAACTACACACCTGACTAGTATTGCTTAGCATAGTTTCAGTGTGAGGGTACAAATCCTCAGAGATGGAAGCAGGATAGAGTCTAATATACTTCCTGCCCAGTACCTGTCAAAAAAGTAAAAGAAATATCAGCTTTCACAACCTATACAAAGTCCATCACTATCGCTTACAGCCAAGATTTTAAATAGCAGGTAACTGAAGCATAGGTTTTTTTTTATAGCAGATAGCAAATATCAGGGATACAGCCGTACAGGTGGTGCTACATGCCCAGCTCTGCAGCATTGAACGATGAAGATATACTTTATCTTAAACAACAAGTCTAAGGCATAATTTGCATAAAACATGAACATCCAAAAAGTCGAGTCCCACATGTCTAGCATCAAATCATAAAAGCCACCACACAGTGTTTTGTTAATCAATCTTAATTATTTTAAGAAAATGGGAAATTAGCATAGCTGGATTTTTGGGAATGTAGAAAATAATTTGGGAAAACATGCTAACACATGTCAGTGGATTTAGTCCGTACGACCAATTCTTTTCAGCACATGCCCGGCCCAGTTCTTTTCAGCTTAACAACTTATCTACATTTTAAAAAGACATATATTTTGAGTTTTTTAGTCAGTTTTTTTTGTTGTTTTGAAGATGGATCCTAACACTTTAGAAAGCAAGTCAAACGAAATGGATCCGAATATCGAGACTATCTCGAGAAGCTCTCGAAGTCCAGTCATTTCAGCCGTTCAGCTGTTCAGCCGTTCAGATCAGCTCAAAAGAACAGGGCCCAAAATCCATTATGAACATGCATCTGCATGCAGCTAATTTGGAAACAAATTAAATATAACAGGATATGAGAAAATGCTAACACATTCAGTGAATGAAATTTTAAACAGTGTGAATCACCAAAATGGCTTGGACAAATAGTGAATACTAGTGATTCAAGTTTTTCCCCCTTTATGGATGAAAGGGTTCATAAATGTCAAATACTATAATACATGAAGGGAATATTTTCACATGGACACTCAAATAACCAGCATAATGATTTCACAAAAGTAATCATGCAGTTTTTTTGTCTTATTTAATGTGTGCTGTTTTTCTAAAATGGAACTCTACATCATCAATCATTGGAAACAAATTACTAAGTGAGGCATACCATTCTACAAAATGTTTAGCATGATAAGTAGAAAAGATAATTATTAAGTGATAAGAAGGATTATTTGTTTTCATCAGAGGCCTATTGTACGTTAAGCGATCTGAATAGGCTGTTTATGTCTTTTTTAAAAAAAAAATGAAAAGGAGAGATGCAATGTACAAGAGGGAAAGGAGGGCAAGAGAGAGGAGGGGTTAGGGGGGAAAAGGCGACCTGGCCAAGCAAAGGACACAACGAACACACCAACACACTACACCTAGCACTAAAGCCACCTTGGCTAACCGCTCCGTAAGGTGCACGTGGAACACCAACCACCACCACCACAAGGTATGCATATCCAAAACGCCAGCCACACCGCTGCAGACTACGATGCGGGGCATGCGTAGATCAACTTAGCCGACAACCGCCACCGTCACACCAAATGCTCAGATGAGACGTCAGAAAGGAGGGAGGGGCGTCTACCGTCACCGCCGCACATGATGCTTGACCATTAGCGTTAGGGACCGCCATCGCCAACCGCACCACAACACACACAATGCTTGGCGAGGATAGCCGCCGCCACCAGGTGGGATGCTTGGTTCGGTGCTCGATCAGCAAGTCGACCGTCACCACCGCTTAGGACGCCTCGCCGCCCCGAGGCACGAACCAACGCCCTCCAAGGCCACCACCCAAGCAACTCCAACGCGGTTACACAACTAATATATGGCCCATCATGGAAGAAGTCCATAGCGACGCCATCAACAAGGAAGTGGCAATGAGATTGCCATGGCCACCAAGCGGAGGAGAGAAGGGGGACCTGCTCCGCATCATCACCGCGTCGTGCCATGCCGTTTCCATATGCGATTATCCCAACACTAGATCCGGTTGGCCCACCATCGGACGCAATCACCAAGCTAAGGTGAGAAAAGGGGGAGGAAGAGGCCGAGAGGGGGCCGCCGCCGTCGTTGTGCCGCGACGGGAGGAAGCTCTGGCAGCTAGAGTTTGGTTGCCCTCCTAGTTGCCCCACGCGAGCGGCTCGGAGGTCTCTTTTTTCAGGTGTATACATATGTCAGAGTTGGTTATAAGGTCCTTGTTTCTATAGAATACCTGCCTGCTTTTTTAAGAAAACTAAATGCTTCTTTGAAGGCAAGGAGAACAGTAAAGAAGGGAATTTGGTTCATGCATGAGCAATCATGAAAATTTTTCCTTAGTTGTTGGATAAGGGATTGATAATTTTCAAAATAACCACCTCACATGTTGCAATAGTATCTGAGACTGAGGACTCCCACCTTCTCAAAACACCCTAAGTCTAATCTCTCTCTCTCTCATCCAATGATCTACATGGGACTTTTTATGTGATTGCACCTTTCTTGAAAACCAAATTTCGGAGATAAATTATTCACAATTTCATATGAACTATGGACCTTGAATAATCATCCGTTCAAAATAACCATGGACAGAGAAAATATTAGATGTGTTCAAAGCAAAGAATCATAATACTAGTTTGCAGTAATACCAATTTGGGTACATCAGCATTACTCAGAATGACTAATATAAAATGGTATTCATGTGATACCTGAGCGAAAAGGTTGTGATGTGGGTCATGATGTAATGGTGTGACTGTCCCATGAGGGCCGATCCAAGCATTGAGAGATTGGAGTTCCCCGCCACCGGCATGACAGTACTCAGGAACTAATATGTCTTCACGGAGCTCTTTTATCTGCCAAATATCGTAAAATACAGTCCAATAACTAGATTCGTAGCTATTAAGTTTGCATATGCCATATGCAGAAGTAAAGCTTCTAAAGAATTATTCACCTGGTCAAACAATGGATGTTGAGCTAGATATGTCAGGTTTGCAGAACAATCAGGTGACCACATTCTCTCGAGAAACTGAGAAAATGTTATAAGCTCCTGTTTCCACTCATTACACACATAATTTTTTCCAACCTGACACACCATTAGGTAATTCAGTGCACTGAACATATATAACAAAAGGGAAAATGATGGTTACGAACAATATAAAAAAACTAACTACTTCTAACAAAGTAACTCTTGCAGACAACACAAAGCAGCAATTGCTTATGAACAGAACTTGATAACTGAACTATAATCAAAAGATAGGCATGTTTGTACATATCCTGAACAGAATTATATGCAGATGCTTGCAATATAGCCCCTTCATATCACAAAACTTGACACTTTAATATACATCCAATTAAGTCATGAAACTTTATCTATGATTTTTTGTGAACTATTTAGATTAAGCATTTTAAAAAATCCTACATATAGAATCGTCTCGAAAAGTAATATCATAATCTTAGCGGATCTTATAAAATAAATTACAGATCGTAATTAGTGGTCAAACTTACATTTCAAAGACTGTAACGATGCCCAAAACATCATTTTTTTGCGGTATGGAGGGAGTATATTAGATATTAAAATTGAAATTTGTTAGGATGGTGGTTTTCAACATGCATACAGTACTGGATGATAAGGAACATTCTTCAAACATACGCTTGTTACAATGATGGGACTTTAAACTCGAATTCCAGAAATATATGCAAAAAAGAGTATTAGATGATAGCTACCAACAGTTGGTCCCAACAAGTAGAGCTTTGAATCCATAACATGAAGTTAACTAGAAAAGAGTACAAAGTGGTATTTGTAAAAGAGAGAGAGAAAAGGCACAAACAGAAAGGTAGGAGATGATATACGACATAAGGTAAAAAAAAATAAAGGGATACAATAATCCTTCATAAAATAAGGCGAGTTTAAGTTACGAAGATCATCAATTTTTTAGCATATAAGCTAGTTATTGCGATCGACCATTTTAATGTAGAAACAGATCTAATCATTTATAATCAATTTCCTGAGTGAAATGCCACATTATTTAGGATTTTATATATCCTTCAATTAACAGCATTTTATTTGTTTAGTAGTATATTGTATGAAAGAGGCAAAGTGGACTTCACAATACAGAAAACTTTTTACAAAATGTTTGAAGCGGTTTGCTACATGATAGGTCAGTATCTAAAGCAGAAACGTCTAAGTAATCACCTCAACAGGAACCGTGCGGTCTCCAGCTGTCCTCTGTAGGTATTTTATGTCCTTCCACTTTGTCCTCGCAGGCCAATGGTCAATGCAGCCACTGAGTATAATAGGGGTCTCACATAAAAAGTAATCACGTATAAATGCCTCCAATGAAATGCATGATCGCCTCTCTATTTGCTTACGAGATAGGGACTTCACCGGCAGAACTTTGAGTGCCTGAAACAAAAATATCATTAAGAGCTGAGTTTTGCAGCAACAAAATATGTAATGAAACATCATCTCCAAATAACATGATTGACTGTATCCATATTCCAATCAGATAATTATCACTATTTGGAACAACATGCACTAAGTTCCCTTGACATAGATCCCAGCATCATGATTGACTGAAGCCATATTCCAAACAGGAAGCTACACATCAGTAAAGAATGCAACTGTACCTAATCTAGTATGCCTTCTCTCTATAAATATTAAGCAACATGCCTTAGGAAACCAAACGGAGATGTTCAGCGTAGAGATTGATGTTGGAGATGCGCATGTGCAAGCAGCAATGGCTGATGATCATGATGATACTAGTTTCGTTCGTATTATTATGTATTATTATATCCATTGCTTTGATTTTGCACTGTTTAATCCATCTTATAGGCTCCTACCTTCGCTGTACCAAACTTTTATTCCGTCACTGCATTTTCTTGCACTAATCCAGAATTCTAGCACTGCGTTTTCATGCACTAATCCATAAAAAACTCACGGTCCACACATGAGTAAATATGAGATTTGTGAAACTCGATGCTGCAGCGCGCGAATGGCATGGCGGAAGACGTGGGCGAGAAGAAGAAGGTGGTGTTGGGTGGCGCCAGAGTAGAGAGAGAGAGAGTTGGGAGGAAGAAAGAGGAGAGAAGCTATATGAGCGCATGACATGTGGACCCATCAGTTAGGATGCTCATTATGGATGTATTTTGATCTCGTACATATCGAAAATGCTCTGTAATGGCAGTTATGAAATCAACCTTGTTTTGTGATGTTATTTAAATGAATGCGCGTTTTCTAATGGCATTTATGAAAAAATCGTTGTTCTACAATGACACCCATGCAAAAAGCATTGCTTTATTTTTATGCTGTCGTTTAATCCATCCTATAGGCTCCTATCTTCGCTATAAAATTTTATTGGGTAAAGAGCATATATGCCACTACAAAGTTATCCCTAGAAAAAAATGCTTCCGCAAAGTCACTTAGGTCGTACACGCTATTATAAACCGTGGAAACGTGCATGGATGCTATTATGGAGGACGTGAGGATGTACAAAGCTCAAATTACATTCCATTATATGGTTTGAAGAGTAGGTCCCATATTTCATATTCACATCATCATCTTCCTCCCAACTACTCCCATCTCCCCAATTCGCAACATGACGATTGCCAGAGTTGCCAACATCACGGATGCGTCCGCGAACCTTACCGGCCGGCGAAATGGCATGGTCGTGCCTAACGCAGATTCCCCGATGACGTTGTCTTGCCTAACGACACCCGTGATCCAGATCTACATCCCATCCTCGACACCCGACATCAATGGAGCTGCGCCACCAAATCCTAGCACCGACGACGCATCCCCACCCGTCCCTGGCGTCGGTGGAATCGTGCACCTCCCGTCGGCCTCGTTGCCACCTGCGGCACTGTGCCTCTTGTCCCCGACACTAGCCTCCCCGCGCTGGAGCCATGCATCCTTGACATCCCCACGTCGACGCTGCTTGTCGTTGACCTCACCCATGCCAGCGCGCCTCTCTGCTCGCCCCAACCGTTGGGGAGGAGTGCCAATAATCGTGCCTCCGATGTCATTCAGATCTAGTATCGACATCCTGTTTTTCTAACATTGGGCACCGCCTGACGTGTTCCAGCCCCGGACCACGAGTCAGCTTCCTTGGCAATGTTGGCCTTACCGTCCGCGAGGACCTCGGCGAGCAGCATCTCTATGTAGTCGGTGGCCATTGTGACAACGACATCCGGCCCTACATGGCGGCAGCGTAGCGCAGCGCAGAACATTTGGGGCGCTCTAGCGATTGACGATGGGGCTTGGGATAGTTGGGACTTGGGAGAGGAAGAAGAGAAGTGTATGACATAGGAGACCCACCCACGGCCAGAGTATAATGGACCTTATACTGAACCGTACATTGAGCTCGTATATCCCAAAGTTCTCTGTCATCAATATGCGCGAATTCAATGGCGTCTTAGACTTTGTGGCCATATTTTCGTTCAAGGCTAACTCTGAAATGGCATAAATGCTTTGTATCAAGGATTTTTATCATGTGTGCCATTATAAAGTGGCTAGAAGTCAGCCATTACAAAATCAATATCATTATAAATGCCATTTTAAATATATGTTTAGTTTCATGAATGCCATTATGGCCACTCTACAGGATAAATACGTAACAAATACGTACACTGACATCTACGGCCCACATGTCATTCTCTCCCCATCTTCCTCCTCCTCGTTCCTCCCCCATCCATCTCCTTCACCGACGAGTTTACGGCGAGCTCCTCAGCGGTGACCTCGGGGGCTGATGGCGCCGCCGCTTGTCGCCGCCGCGACGACCATTGCCTTCTGACCATGGCCATCATTGTTGTCTGGTTGTCGAGCTCCATGCCGCCACCCACCGTTGCCGTCGTCTTTGCTCGTCATCGCGCCGCTGGTCGATGGCGAGCCAAGAAATTTGGCGAGGGCCATGGCCCCCCCAACCAAAATGCAAAGTTCCTATATGCACTAATTACATCGCTAATTACAGCACTAATACAGAAGAACCTAATGCCATCAATACTCAAATTGGATTACATCGCTGTCTCTCACTCCCTAATTTCTAAATTAATAATGATGATTATCATCAAATTGGTTGTTGATTCCATAAATTTTATGGTCATATACCATTATGTTTTATCTTTCTGTCATGCTCTTTAATATATAAATTGATATATGAAGATACTCCCTCCATACTTCAAACAATAAAAGTTATTTTAGACTTGTCCTAAGCCAAAGTTTTAAAATACTTCCATACTATCATATTTTTATGGATTTTATAAATAAATTTCAATAGTAATTGATGATCAAAATTGTATTTCAAAGACTATGTCAATGTCAAAAACAACTATATTACTTGAAGAAAGGAGGGAGTAGTAATTAGGGTTTTTTTTCACCTAAGCAAATTAATGAATATTTGATTTTGTTTTGTATCATTCAATATATTTTACTATATTTAAGCATTCAAGCATACACATTTTGATAATCAGATTGTATTGATATGAATTTTTAAGTTACTTGGCCCCCCCTATGTTCAAATCCTGGCTCCGCCCCCAGCTGGCTCCCGCGCAGCTCCCGCCGCCGTCGCCGTCCCTCGCCGCTGCCACCACCGAGCTCTGCAGAGGCCGCCGCCGAGCTCCATGCAGCCGGCCACCTTTGCCGTCGCGCTGCTCGTCGCGCCACCGGCCCCTGCGCAGCTCCCTGCCGCCACCGAGCTCTGCTGAGGCCGCCGCCATCGAGCCCTGTGCATGCCGGCGCCGCCAAGCTCCATTTCGCCGACCACCGCCGGAGTTGGAGGAGACGGGGAGCGAGCCGAGCCGCTCACCGCCGACGGAAGGAGCTTGCCGGAGTTCCAACCGTAGAGGGGAGAGATTTGGAGGTGGGAGGAAGCAGGAGGAGGAAGAAGGGGGTGAGAGAATGACATGAGGATCCCACCTTGTCAGACCGTATTTTGGTACTTTACTGCGTATTTCAAGCTGGTATGTCCCGTATAGTGGCCATAATGGCATCTTTAAAATGGCATCTATAATAATATTGATTTTGTAATGGCCATTGTGACTTCTAGTCACTTTATAATGGCACACATGATAAAAATCCTTGTATCAATTTTATATCGTCCTCCGCCACCGACTCTAGCACCGCATTTCCTTGCACTAATCCAAAATTCTAGCAATGCATTTTCACGCACTAAATGAGAAAACAAACACACAGTTCGCACTAATCCAAAATTCTAGCAATGCATTTTCACGCACTAAATGAGAAAACAAACACACAGTTCACACATGAGCAAATATGAGATTTGTCAAACGCGATAAGGTAGAAATGCTCACATCGGCGAGGTCTCGGTTCCGACCGAGCCCTTCCATCCACCTCTCCACGTCTCCGGCGGCCTCCCCCGCGCCATCGCCTTGGCCTTCCGGGGCGCGGCCGGCGAGGACCCGCGCAATGGCCGCCTCGAGCTCCGCGCGGAGGAGGTTGCCGCCCATGATGAGGCCCATGTCGAGCGCGCGGAGCGCGGCGGGGCGGTCGTCCCCGGCGGCGGCGCGGAGCCCCGCGACGTGGAGGCAGGCGAGCGCGTAGGCGTCCCGCCACGCGGCCCCCACCTCGCCCCAGGGGGCCGAGTGCAGCTGCTCCCACGCCATCTCCCGCGCCGCCTCCGCCGCGCGCAGGTCCCCCGCGGCCGCCTTCTCCGCCGAGGCCGCGAACGCGAAGCCCCCCTCCTCCGTGATCTGCCGCAGCAGCGCCGCCCGCTTCTCCCCGCCCGCCCACGCCGCGCCGCTTTCCATCGCCGCCGCGCCGGGGGAAAAGCGGAGGCGCGCGCGTGGGGGGAGGAGGAGATATTTTCCGGGGACCCCGAGCGAGGCGAGGCGCGCGTGCCGCCTCTCGCTGCGCTGCTTTTGCAGGGGATGAGGTGGAGGCGGGGATATTTACGGCCGTGCCCTCGCGCGGTCGCGCCGCCCTCCATCCAACTCGGAGCCAGATATTTTTGGGGTAAGATATTTTATCGGCGTGGACGGCTTGGTCGGTGAACGCGGGGAGTGGCTGCGAGGTGGGCCCTCCCAGGTTCGAAGATTGTTCTAGCAAGTTCCAGAGGTTGCGCTCCATGTTGGATATCTCACAGACATCAGGCCCAGCACCAAGCAGAACCATTCGTTCTAGAAAGTTCTCCCCTAGTTGCCATTTGAAATATCTAGGCCAAGCAGATTGATTGTGTTAGCCTATGAAGCTTGTAGTAGCAGGTTGCTTGATGATTGAGCTAAAGAATCCGTTTGTTTTGGACCGATCTAAGAGCATCCCCATCACACCCCCCAAAATGGCCTCTATTTCAAAATTTTTCAATCGTTAGGAGTGAATCTGGTTAATGTGAGTAGCGATTTCCGTAGATGCGATTCTTGTAGCGATTACTGTAGCGATGCAGGAAAATTTGAAGGCCCTGCTGGGGATGCTCTAAACGGTTGAACGGTTGAAACGACTAAAGCCCCTTTTTTCAGCTAAATATCTTAACGGCTTAACAGATTAATGACTTATCTATGTTTTGAATAGGTATATGTCTTAGGTTTTTTAGGTTGTTTTTTCACTGCTTCGAATTGGGTAAAAGCGCTTTAAAAAACAAGTCAAACGAAATGGATCTGAATCTCGAGACTATCTTGAGAAACTCTAGATATTTAATCATTTCAGTTGTTCAGATCAGCTCAAAAAACATGACATAAATTTTGATAGCTTCTCGAGAAAGTTTTGAGATTCAAATCCATTTTGTTTGACTTGTTTTTTAAAACGTTAGGACCCAACATCGAGACAATGAAAAAACAGACTAAAAAACACAAATTATATATCTTTTTAAAACATAGATAAGTCGTTAAATTGTTAAGCCGTTAAGCTCAAAATAAAAGAGCCTAAATTTTGATAGTTTCTTAAAATAGTCTTGAGACTTGAATCCATTTTGTTTGACTTGCTTTTTAAAGCGTTTGGATCCATCTTCGAGACAGTGAAAAAACATACTCAAAAAATCAAAAGCATATGTCTTTTTAAAACGTAGATAAGCCGTTAAGCTGAAAATAACAAAACCAAAATGTTAGGTTTGTAAAGTCCAAATACTACTTTGAGCCCAAGCAGTTTGTTTTAATTGAAATTCGAGAGCTTTACCTGGCTTTAAAAATATTTGAGAAACAAATTAGAAAATATTTGGTTTGAAAAAGACCATCGTAAGCTATAAGTCATAATCAAACAAAACAGAAGCATCACCCTATTCAATAGATACAACAGTGACAACGATGGTGTCACTTAAGTGGTCGGATGCCTGCATCCTCCGATATGAGTTGCCCCAACGGACCGTTCGGCTTGGTTGCCCTCCACTTCGGGGGGAGGGGGGAAGAGCTACGGATGAGGGTGTTTATGAAAGGAGAGATTGGAGATGGGAAGAGATAGACGAATATAGACGACATACGAGACCCATAGTAATAAATGTTTTTTTTATTTATCTATTTGCTGATTGGATCACCACGTCATCCGCTACATAGGCAAAACTGGCTCCAAAAATGTTTCGGGGTGTTATTTGCATAGGTTTTAAAAGTGTGTGTGGGTGCAAGGGGGAGGATACCTTGTTTTATAATTTTATGGTTATGCGGATTGAGTGTGGAGGGTAAAATAGATTTTTTCTAATATAAAATATTCATATTTTTTCTACAAAATATATAGGAACAAAATCATCGAGTTAATTAAGAATAAAATAATTAGAAAAATATAAAACTATTAGTCTTTCTTTACTCATGTAGTTTCCTAGGCCTTGTTTTTTAAAAGAGTAAATTGAAGTGCATATCTCTAAAGTTGTTTTACTATTTTATTTTAGGTTCACAATTTTTGAAATCAGATATTTGAAAGCACGAAGTTGCATTTTCTATTTCGTTTGGGTCATAAGTAATTTCTAAAAGGTGGTTTGATGATGTGGACTGCCACGTTATCACACATGTGCCTATTTGACATTTTCTTTTCTTTTCTTATATAATTTTATTATATCCAGTTTTCCTCTTGTCGGGGATAAAATCACGGCTCATTGCCATGGCCCACTCCCTGACGGCCTAGTTGAACAGCCTACCAGGGCCCAGCTCCCTGGAAGGTTCTATCTGGCCCATATGCATCCTGCCGAACAGCCTCTTGGCAGGGGTGATGCGTAATGGCCAAGGAATCGTGTTTGAGTCCGTCTCGAACAGGAGTTCTGTACGGCTACGTGAAGACCCGGACGTTGGTTTCCCGGATTGGAATAGGAGTTGTGATCCCCAAGACTAGGAGTATGTCTTATCTGCCTCGGGATATATTTGGCATGTCGAGTTCGTTGTGATCTCGTAGTTAGCCCGGCCCGATAATCCCTCGGTAGGTCGGTTTGCTCCGTACTATATAAACAGAGCCCCTACGGCGTTAGGGGGCATCTAATATCGGTCAATCCGACAGGAGTTTACGCATCTGGCGTCTCATAGGCACCTGATCTTCGCGTTGTCGCACTTGTACACCATAATCTCGCCGAGACTTGTTCGTCTCGTCGAGCCACCTCTTGTATTCATCTCTGATATATAAAAAAGGCTGGACGTAGGGCTGTTATCTCTCTCGAGAGGCCCGAACTAGGATAAAAACCCCTGTCTCCTGTTCGTTGCTGTTCGTGGTTGTTCGGCGTGTCTCCTATCTCACTTCTAAAGAACCTTAGCGACTTGAGATCGTTATCTCAACCGTCGACACCTCTCTTTTCTTCCTATTCCCTTGCTCGGATCAGAGCACAGATTGGAGGAGGGGGGGAGATTGCTGGAGACGCCTTAGAGGTTCTTAAATTCTTAGGGTGTGTTTGGTTACCTGAATGAGATGGTTACTGTATAGAATGGTACATAATTTGTGTCCATCCATATGTTTGGTTGGGTGAATTGTACCAAATCATCCTGAACGGTGGGATACAGAAAAATGAAATATTCTCTCAATATGATGTATGACTTTGTTCGCTCAATTTGGTCGAACGACATCGTACAACTTTCTCTAGCTAGCTCTTACTTCTTCTTAGTCCATATTTTTTTTTATTTCATAGTATACCAAATTTCAAATTGATTTCAATTTTGAATTCGTTTTACATTTGAATTTTATTTTAAATTTTATTGTTTGAATTTGAAAATACATTTGAATTTTTAAAAATGATTTGAATTTTCAATACACCTTGAATATTGAATTTAAAATCCAATTTGAGTTTTCAGACTAAAATTTGAATTTATTTTTTGAATTTGGGTTGAGTTTAAATTTCAAATCATTTTTTTATAACTTGCTTGAATCCTGAATTTAAAATACGACTTGAGTTTTGAATCTAAATTTAAATTGAATTTAAATTTCGTTTGAATTTTGAATTCAAAATTCGATTTTAATTTGAATTGATTAAAAAATCAAATGCTAAATGTAGTTTGAATTTGAAATCCAATTTAAATATTGAATCCAATTTGAATGTTAAATTTAAAATTTGTCTTGAATATTGAAGTTAAGATTAAATTTAGTTTAAATCATCCAAAATAAAAAAATGCGTAAATTTTCTCAGGATATAAAGTTTTATTTGATGGTATTTGAATATTTGAACCATTTTACCTCATCACATACGAGTATCAAACAAAATCTTGTATAATCCTGTTCAACCAACCAAACATCTCACTTGAATCATACCGTACGAAACCATCCCATTCAACTTGTACAATCTCATACAGGTTAAACCTGATACAAACAACCAAACACACCCTTAATCTCCCATCAAACTATCCATACAGAATTGTGTCGTTCATACCAACTGGGCCTGGTCAATGGATTATGGATTCACTCAACTGGGCCAAGCCAATATTCCGAGTTAAGGACCTATGGCCATGGGAAAACCCATATTGGATCCGACAGAAAGAAAGGGCCGGACTTACTCTTTAGCCCAGATGATCAGTATCATTTCATAATTTTAGCTGATTTCCCAGACCCGGAATGAGGATTCAAGAATCAAGATACATTGAACCTGGACGTTTCAGGGCTTGTGGGTTCAAGCCTTCCGCCTTCGGAGCAGGCCAGATTCAGCGAACCTGCAAAGCTGCTGTAAATGGAAAATCGGATACATAAAACGCTGGCGTATATCTTTTTTCTTGCACAAGAATGGATTGATACGTCATACGTGAGCTGTTAAAAATACATACAAGCCAAATGCTCTAGTCATGTTTGTTTTTTCTAAGAGCCAATCATTTTGAATGTTTCACACTTTTCTAATTCTTCTTTTTGAAGGTTCCTGTTGAAGCCCTTAAAACGAGTTTTTACTATTTTTCGGTGCCATGGTGCCACCTTACAAAAGTCTACAATTTCTTAGATTATTCATATAGATATAAAAAAGAAGCCTTCCTCAAAACTCAAAACAGTTATATTGTGTATTTCATAAGATGGCGAAATTTGGTGCATGCCAGGAGCCCAGGACAAAATCGGGCCGTCGGTGTCTCGCTTTTGACGGACAAGGATATCTTCTGCTGAAAGCATGTACGCATAGCATCATCCCATCAGCACGAAAGCAAAAACAAAAATGAGTATTTTAAGACTAAAAAAAGGAGTTTTTAATCTGAAAAAAAGATTTTTTTTATGGCGTTGCTATTTCGCATGTGCCTGTGCGCCGGCCAAATGCGCAGGCGCCACGATCAGCCGTTGGATCTTGGGTGCGAGCGTAGTCGGCTGTTGGATCTTGGGTGCGTCTGGATTAATCCAATAGTTAGCACTCAATTAGTGAAAATTACGCTAAATTTATACTGTTTTTCCACATTTTCATTTACTGGAAAAAAAATGTTTTGCGATAATGGAATTTTTTGCGTGAGGTCTGATCTATTATAGATTTATTTTGTTTTCTGTTTATTATAGATTTATTTTGTTTTTTATTTATTGTAAATAAATTTCTACAGTTTTTTTTCCACATGTCCATTTATTGGAAAAAAAATGTTTTGCGATAGTTGAATTTTTTTGCCCGAGGTGTGCATACGTGTACGTGGTATGTTTCTGCACAAATGCTGAAATTTCAGATGCCTGTCTAGTGCTTCCTTTTTTTATGAGAGAGATTACTACGATTATTACGGAAACATTTTTTTAGAGGGAGCCGCTGTTTCTTCCACCCGCCTCCGCGCTTCGACCTCGCCTTCCTCTTCTGTCTCGTCTCCGGTCTCCATTCTCTCAGCAGATGTGGGAATCCAAATCCCCCCAAGCCCAAACCCAGGCACGCCTGCCTGATTCCGCCGCCGCCGCCGCTTTTCTTCGACAAGGTACGGATCGATCAATGCCTCGACCCGTCGGCTTCTCCTAGGGGATTCCGATCAGGGCCACGCGCTGCGTGTGTTCGAGCTGGTCCGGGGTGGAGGCGGTGGTGGTTCTTTGGAGGGGGTTGGTTTCGTTCTTGTCGCGTGCCTTCTAGGGTTCTTTCTTGGGGTTGCGATGATCAGATACTCAGATTAACCTGTCCTCCCCTCCGCGTGGCTGTGGCCTGCCGTGGAATCTGATGGCGCCGCGCACTCCTGATTTGTAGAATTGTAGCGATTTTGGGTCGAGGAGAGAGAGCCTTGGTTTGGTTGTGGCGGACTGACGGCATGCATGGTCGCGGAATTGGATTGTGTTTAGAGTCTTGACCCCCGTATTCTAATGTTGAATTCTGTGATGCGTTGAAAGCTTCGGATTGCTGCTTGCTTGCTCTGAATGTTTGCAATTTTAAAGTTACTCTTTTTAGTCTACTAGCTTTGCATTTTTAGAATGGATTTTGACCGTATATGCATACTTTCGGCAGGTTGGTTAATTGATGTAATTACTTGTTTGATGATACAGAGAAGCTGCGCGTGATGAGTTGATTGGGGTCATGTGATTGGATTTAGGAAGCAATAATTCCGATGGACCATTTTGCTATCCTTGCGATGGAGCTAGGCGATGCGTCGGACTTTGAGATTGATGGCATCCAGAACCTCACTGAAGATGATGTCAGTGACGAGGAGATCGAGGCCGAGGAGCTAGCCCGGCGTATGTGGAGAGATAAGATCAAGCTCAAGAGGATCAAGGAGAGGCAAGAGAAGCTTGCTTTGCATCAGGCCGAACTGGAGAAGTCCAAGCCAAAGAAGATATCTGATCAGGCCCTCCGCAAGAAGACGGCGAGAGCCCAGGATGGCATTCTGAAGTACATGCTCAAGTTGATGGAGGTGTGCAACGCGCGTGGATTTGTTTATGGGATCATTCCTGATAAGGGGAAGCCTGTGAGTGGAGCATCAGACAACATTAGAGCTTGGTGGAAGGAGAAGGTGAAGTTTGATAAGAACGGCCCAGCAGCAATTGCAAAATACGAGGCTGAGAACTCGATGCTGGTTAACACAAAGAGCAGCAGAAATACGAACCAGCATAGCTTGATGGATCTCCAAGACGCCACCCTGGGCTCATTGCTTTCAGCATTGATGCAGCACTGCAGCCCGCAGCAGCGCAAGTACCCATTGGATAAAGGTGTCGCGCCCCCTTGGTGGCCATCAGGGAATGAGGATTGGTGGACTTCTTTAGGCCTTCCGAAGGGAAAGGCGCCTCCGTACAAAAAACCACATGATCTTAAGAAGGTTTGGAAGGTTGGCGTGTTGACAGGCGTGATCAAGCACATGGCACCAAACTTTGAAAAAATCAGAAACCATGTCCGGAAATCCAAGTGCTTGCAAGATAAAATGACTGCAAAGGAGAGTCTGATTTGGCTGAGCGTTTTGCTAAGGGAGGAGAAGTCTGCTCACAATATTTTTTCGAATAATTCTGCTCACGGTATTGACAATGGTGTATCTGGGATTACTCGCCATAATTCTGTAGAGGGTAGAAGTGAGGATACATATAGCAGCGGTGATGAGTATGATGTCGACCACTTGGATGGGCCTCCTCAGACTACATCATCCAAAGACGAGGAGGTAACTCATCAGCTAGCCATGCAGATCAGGGAGGACTACGCCTCAACTAAACGGAACAGAAGATATCATGATAAGCACTCCAAGCAAGTGTGTCCTAGTAAAGAAGAAACCAGTAAATCAAAAAAGCGAAAAAGATCTACTGGCCGTTCTCCTGTTGTGGAGTATGAGTTTGAAGTAACTCAACAAAATGATGATCAACCAGAAATTCTGAGCACTTTAAATACTGATATGAATAGAGTAAACCACATGGACGCGGTGAGCATGTCTAACCAGCTGACAAGCCTCGACAATGTTAGTACAAGCGGAGTTTTACAATACCAAGGAGATGCTCAAGGGGACTTCCTATCTCTTGGTGCTGTTAATAACTACAACTGTGACCAGGCTAGAAATGTTAATCTGTCCAACATTTATATGGGAGACCAGCCTTTGGCTTCTGAAAGTACCAATCAGACAAATCTGTGGTCTGGAAACACTTTTCAACAGAATGTTGGTCTTGGACCTATTGCTTTTACTTCTTCCTCACTTGATTACCAAGCTTCTGCTATGAAACAAATGGTACCTTTGTCTATGGATCATCATGTTCCTACCATGGGAACAGCATCATTGGCAGAGAACAGTTCTTATAGTAATCATATGCCAGGCGGTGCGAATTCGACTTCTGTTGCTGCTGAATCGCAGCAGGTCATGGGTGATCCTTTCTACATTGACCCTACTGAGAAGTTTGTGGGCACTTCTTTTGAAGGATTGCCTTTGGATTTCATTGGTATGAGTAGCCCGATCCCTAGCTTTGATGAATTGCTGGATGATGATGATTTACTGCCATACCTGGGAACATAACATAGGTAATTTTCTGAATTTTCCTAGCTATTTTGTTTCCTCACCTTTTTAATTACCCAAAATTATCTTTTTATCAACATAAAAATAAGGTAGGCATCAGGCAAGAAGCTTGTTCCATCTGTTTCTTATCAATTATATCTTACTAGAATTCTTGTCTACTCTTTCAAAAAAAATTCTTCTAGAATTCCAAGATTCATAAATTGGACAGGTTTGGCTAGTAGATTAAACTAGGAAGACTATTGAGCTACGAAGATGTCTGTAAAAGAAGCATTAAAATTTTTCTTGTCAATTTACAAGTAATTGAGCTCAGTAGCAAGTTTTACTCCTGCATCGTTTCACAAAATTGACCTGTGCAGTCTCCACTGCTATATTTTGTCTAGTGCATGTAGTGGGGTTGAGGATGAAAAACTTTTTACTCTTCATATCTTGTTCTTAGTTATCATGTTGCAGATGTTTATTTAGCTACCTTTGTAGTGTATGCTAATCCAACAGTGTTCACCAGGTAATCACCGGTGTACAGCGGTCTGGAAAGAAGAGTTGCATAGCATGCTGGTGTGGTACTAGCCCGGCTAGCTACAGCTAGTGAACGGTTTATTGTTGCACCTATGCTGTGTAATTTCTGGGCACTCTTTTGACCTGCACTTAGATGCTTAGCCTGTAAAAACTCCTAGAAACTTGTGAAGCTGGGTAAGCTTCTCATCAGCTGATGGATTTCATACATTTAAATTTCTTCCTTCGCATTTAAGATTTTATTTTTTGCATCGATGCATCTAGAATTCTGGATGTATGATTTTGCATGATCATTGTAGCTCAGTTTTGAGACACAGTGGCACTACAGAATTGCCTGATTCTACATTGCGCCACAGCCTGACATGCACAGCAACAACAGAGAACAGCAAAAATATCCTGCTGTTGGTTTTTACTCTCATTTGTTCTTTTCTTTCGATATGGCGTGAGCCATTTAAATATCTTTTTGAATAATATGTGACTGCAGTAGTGCAGGGAAAAAAACAACAAAGAACATTACTGATCATTGGCCACTCGAAATAAATTGTATAGCTGAACATAATATCGCTGGCAAGGGCAAAAGCAACAGAGCAGGCCAGGCGCCCAGGCGCCGCCTCACTCTAGGGCATGAACAGCTCGATTTTAAGCTTCGATGGGGCAGTGTACACCGGCCAGAATCCTTCGGCCCGTCGTCCCTGTCTCTCGACTACCTTGTCAGACATAAGTTAAAACGACATTTCCAATGCTTCCTTCATACATCCCCATGTTATCACTATTCATCCATTTTTCTATTATTAACTTATCTTTCCCAACATTTACTTCTCTTATATTTTATTCCCTACCTAGTGCTACGGTAATATGTTAGGGGCCGCATAGGTGTAGCGTTGGGAATATTCTATGACCCTCTTTGTTTTGGGATTCGATTTGAAGAGCCAAAAATTAGCAGCATTAAAAAGATTTCGATCTAACTACTTATATTACTACATTGATGTCGGTTTTCTTACTGTCACCTTAATTTGTATTACAAGCTTATAGTATATACCGTGGGGGTATTATCTAGATGTACAATTAAATATAAAATTATACCACTTTCATATTGTTCTGTCTGTCGCAAAAGAACATGAGACACAATTTATCTGCAAATCTATTATATAATTCTGACAAGAGGCAACGGTTCATACCAACAATAATACAACGTAAGAATAACCAAAAAATAAACAAAACAATAGAGGAGGACTTCATTTTAACTACAGAATTAAGTACATATACCAACAAAATAGTCCATGCCAACAAAAAAGAAAAGAAAAAGAGTTTGTATCAACAAAACAATAAAACACAAATTTGAAATAAAAAATAGAAAAAAAAGGAGTTCATATCAATTGCAGAATAAGGAAACATAATATATATCAACTACAAAGCAAGACAAAGAGTCCATATCAACTATATTAAATTAATAAAAAACTAAATTTTGGGATAGAAAATAATATGTACTGATATGACACCGGAAAAAAGAGTTTATATGAGCTATAAAAATTAAAACTAAAAAAGTGCTGGGAAAATAAGTCCATGCCCTATAATAATATGAGCCTCAAATCTCAAACACGTAGAAATACGAACGGGCGATGGTTGCATATAATAGAACTCGAACTCAAGATCTCTATCTCTGATACCATATCAAGGTGCATGCACCATGCAGTTCACCATATTAAGCTGCATGCACCGACCACTTCACCCCAAAGTCTAAGCTGATGAGAAAGGGTGGACAATGCCCTAATGATTTTCAACACCCCCTCACGTGGAGCCTTCATGTTTCAACACGTGGAAAATAAGAGCGGACGACAATTACGTCTATATCAGGGCTCGAATCCCCTTTCACATGGAACCTTCAAGTCTCAACACGTGAAAAATAGGAGCGAACGACAATTACATTTATACTAGAACTCGCACTATATTACCCTTTTCTTAGATATAGACTATATTATCTATCTATCTATCTATCTATCTATCTATCTATCTATTACATATACATTGCGCTAGCAAATCTACGCCGTGCTGACGCATGTCCCATGCCTTGTGGTTGAGTCACGTCGTTCGTTCAGCGATGGCCGTCCGATCATGAGCACTAGCTCAATCCGGCCATCCGTTCAAGATTTACATATAAAATGTTTTCGCTCGCCAAAAAAAGGACAAGGCAGGTTGGTTGCTCACTTGGTCACTAGCTCTATCTTCCGCTCAGCAGCCCACGGTTCGATTCCCAAGTCGCTCCGCTCTTTTTCCCGGTTTTTCCCCTTCCCTCTTTTATCTTCTTTTTCTAGCTCTTTTGTCCATATCACAGCACGTTCGGCGCGTAGCTCAGCTAGTTGCTTGCCGTTGAAAGCCGCAGGAACTCCTGGGTTCGAAGCCCAGCTTCGCCAGTTGTTTGGGCCTTTTTTCCTAGATTTTCCAACGATGCTAGAAAAGGTAAAAAAAAGGCACCGGCGAAGCTCAAACAATGGGATATTCCTTTGTATTACCATGATATTAGGGCCAATCATTTATTTTCTTTCTTTCTTATTTTTCAAGACGCAAAAAAAATCAAATAAACAGAAAATCCTAAAAGGGTCAATAGTATCATGCTAAGGGTTCATTTTATTTTTCAATTTATTTAAGATGTGGGAAAAGCAATTTTAAAAAAGGGCCAACCGTTTGTTTTCTTTCCTTTTCAGATTTTTTAAGATCTTTTTTTAAGACCTATTAGCTTGTCGGCTTCAAAGCTATCTTAAATTTTTACCTCAATCAAAAGATAGTATTAGATTCCAACACTCCCTCCTTTTCTTCTCTTCTTTTTTTTTTGCAAAATTAACCATGGCGAGCTGGGGCGCGCCTACCGCCCTAGTAGCTTACATGTATGAAAACTTTATAAAATTTGAGATTGATCTGGCCGCACGAGCACATAGGACATACGACTAGCTAGTTGAACATAAAAGAAAAGGAGCATCTAAACCTTCTAATAGTTTGGGGTGGAGATGGATTCAACATTTTGGTTTTTCATTTGGGCTCATTTGGTTTGGTGGAAAATGGACTAAGCTCACTAATAGGCTGGTTCGGTTTGGGGTAGTAGGTAAAATGAGCTGGTTCGATTCGGTTCACTGGCCCCATAAGTGGCCTTCCTAACAAGAAACCGTGGTCTCAACCCGTGGTCTCAAACCATTGGACTGGCCTACGGGGCGCGGTGAGTCGGGGCTAGGGTTCCTCGTCGGCTTGTCGTCGTCGCCGAGGCATGTCTGGCTGGTTCCTCGCCGAGCCGACGCCGCCGAAAGAGCCACCGCGCCGTCCAAACCTTTGTCGCCAAAGAAGGCTCTGCATCGGAGGAGGAGCCGCTGGCCGAGGAGGAGCAGCTGCCACGGACCGGGCCGGGGAGGAGCCGCCGCCGGATCTTAGGTCTTAGCTCTCGATCTGCTCTTCTTCCCATCTCCAAGGTATGAATGCTGAGGCAAGCTTTCTTTCTTTCTTACCTCTCGATCTGCTTTTCTTGGTTTGATCAGTGGGCTATGAATTTGATTGGTGTGTGTCAATATGATGGCAAAGAAAGAATCTCCTTTCTTGTGTGTCCGTATGATTCAAAGGAGGAGAGCATCTGTCTCTCTGCTAAGCTGAATTAGGATCGACAGAGGAGGGAGGTCAATAGATATGTGTGATGTTGTTACCATCCTCGCTTGAGTTGCTTCTAAAACTATAAATTGTTGTAGACCGTACATCCACTTCACCTTTTATTTACGCTAGGTGCATAATTATGTCTACATCGAGAGTTCACCAAAGACCATAGCGTAGATGTTCATATGTCTCAACCACCGCGTGGTCGGCTGTCAATAGCCTGGGATCACTTCGAGCGGGACTTGGTAGATGTGGATGGTGAACTAAAGGCTGTTTGCAAATATTGTAAAATAAAATTGAAAGCCCAATCTAGCACTAGTAGTATGAGAAGCAACATTGCTACAGCTTGTCCATCAATTGAGGATTCTGTTAGGAAGGCATTTATCGCAACCTTGCACAAGCAAACATCTGAAGGACCATTTGTATTTGATCCCCTAGTTTGTCGTGAGCGAATGATTGAGTTCATCATCCATTCGGAGATCCCATTTCTGAAATTTGAAGACCCTTATCTCCAGCCTTGGATAGAGTCAATGCAACCAACTTTTAAAGTCAAGGGCCGCCAGACAATCCGAAATGACTGCTTGAAGAAATACGAGGAATTGAAGAAAGAGCTTCAAACCGAACTGCATAATTTGGATTCCCGTGTATGTCTCACATCTGACATATGGACCTCTTCTCAAAATCTAGGATACATGGTGATAACAACTCATTTTATTGATAAGCAATTTAGGATGAATAAAAAGATTATAAGCTTCAAAGAACTAAAATATCCACATACTGGTTTTGCTATCGAAGAAGCGATTGCAAGTTGCCTGACTGAGTGGGATATTAGGCATAAACTATTCACTCTGACCTTGGATAACGCGAGCAACAACACCTCGGCATGTGGGGAGCTGATACTGAATCACAAGCACGACCTGCTGTTTGAAGGTCAACACTTGCACGTTAGGTGTTGTGCTCACATTCTTAACATTTTGGTGCAAGATGGAATGCAATTAATCCATGGAGCAATAAATAAGTTGCATGAGCTATTGAAGCACAGAGACTCTTCTCCTTCAAGAATTCAAGAGTTCAACTCACTTGCTCTAGGGATGGGATTGTCCTCAAAATCTGGTATTTACCTTGATGTTCCAACTCAATGGAACTCGACCTTCAAAATGCTTAGAGAAGCACTGAAGTATAAAGCTGTCATCAACAGCTATGCTAGTAGATATTGTCGACGGTTGGGATATCGGTCCCAAGTCAACTAAGATTTTTGAGAAAGGGAGATAGAAGACACTACCGAGCAAGGCAAATAGCAATCAACGAGCAATGTGCAGACACAGGGTTTTTATCTTGGTTCAGGCCTCTCCGAGGAGATAATAGCCCTACGTCCAGTGCTTCATTATATGAAAGAGGATTACAAGAGAGAACTCGACGAGACGAACAGATCTCGGCGAGATGCTGGATGTACAAGAAGTAGTATGCGATCTTGGCTTTGTGCGGTGCCCTCTACACGCCGTAGGGGCCTAGTTTATATAGTGTTGAACAACCGACCTACCGAGAGATAATCGGGCCGGGCTGAGGACGTAACGGACTCGTAACGAACACATGCCAAATACATCCCAAGGTAGATAAGGTATACTCCAATTCTTGAGGATCACGACGTCTGCTCCAATCCGGAAAACTATGTCCGGGTCTTCACGTAGCCGTGCAGAACTCTGCTCGAGTCGGACTCAAACAGGAATCCTAGACCATTACGCACCGTGCCAACCAGAAGCTGTTCGGCAGGATGCACATGGGCCTGAAAGAGCCCTCTACGGAACAGGCTCTAGGAGGCTGTTTGATTAGGCCGTCAGGGAGTGGGCCATGGCAATGGGCCGTGATTTTATCCCCGATAGATACGTTGAGGTTTCTCCCAGTGAGGAAGAGTGGGGCAAGGCAGAAGCTATTTGTGAGTTTCTTAAAGCTTTTGAAGAGCTTACAATTGCAGTATCAGCCCATAAGGAACCTACTTCGCACAAGTTTCTGCCTATGGTGCTTTTCATCCGCCATGCTTTGAAAGATCCTATTTGGCAGACCACAACATTGTTGAAGGAACTAGATACATTGATGAACTCAAAGTTCAACAAATACTGGGACCCTGATGAAGATTACAACCTCAACTCTCGAAGGAAGAATAAGGAAATTGCATTCAACCTTGTGCTTGTCATTGCCACGGTGTTAGATCCAAGAAGAAAAGCGGATTATCTTGATTTATTTTTTGAGAAGGTCTATGACACCACTGAACAGGTTGATGCTCGTGTTAGCTTTTCTCTGGAGTGGATGAGGAAGTATTTCACAGAGTACGAGCAGCACCACGTAAGGGCAAGCAATGTGGAGACTATGACACATGCAAATGAAAGCCATTCCAATGGGGGCTCACCCGTTCTTGGGAAACGGAAACTTGAAGCAGAATTCGCTCAGCATAAGTCACGCCGAAGGGTTGCACGGGCACCAAAATCATAAATTGATGCATATTTGGAAGAGGAGACCGAGGAGGACAATGAAGGCTTTGATGTTTTAGCCTGGTGGAAGGGTAAAGCTGAAAAATTCCCTGTACTATCATCTATGGCCCGTGACTTCCTCGCAATTCCTCTTAGCACTATGTCATCAGAATCTACATTCGGTTGCGGAGGTCGAATAATTGGGGATACAAGAAGCTCGCTTGCATCGAAGATGCTCGAGGCTCTTGTTTGTGCAAAAGACTGGCTTTATAAGGGCAAAGATATTGATAGTGAAGGTACAACAAATTTCCACTTGGTAAATGTTGTATTTTCAGGTCACTGTGCGACTTCAACTTCAGAGCCATGAAATTCACAGGAGCTAAGTGGTAACAAAGGTAAAAATTCACAGGAGCTACACATATAACCTGCTGCTGTCCATATTTTAATTATTGTCCATCACCTTGATTGTATTGTGCTATCTTTTTTGATTGAATACTTAAAAGACTGCAATTTTCATCTTTACAATTAAAGGCTGAATCATTGAACATCCTTACAATTTTAATCTTTGCAATTAAAGGCTGAATCTTTACAATTAAAGACTGGCGACCAGAGGTGCAACTGACAGATGGTAACTCCATAACTTTTTTTTATAGTTGTTACAGATGGTTCCTTAATTTGGGCATACACAAAATACATTCAACATCCTTTTTTTCCTTATCAAGTCATTGTCATTATTCCCAATGCTAAAAAGCAATAAAGTTACCCAGCTATTACTTGGCTGATCAATTGCTCAACCTTCTCACAAGTTTTACCTTTGCATCTCAATAAACAATCCAAATGTGTTATCGTAATCTAACGGTAATTTTTTGTTTTGTACAGCTTATCAGCGTCAGCTTGTTGAGTATGAACACAAGCTTTTTGGAGCAAGTGCCGGCACACTAGCTCAATCCATGGTTCCAACTGTGCAATCTTCTCTTGAATTTGGCTTCCCAAAACCAACAGGTGACACCCAAGTGCCTACGTTCAACTAGATGCCTGCATCATCCATCTTCAAGCGAACCAGCCCAAATAATGATCCCAATAATTTTGTTTATGGAGCAGGCAGCACAATGAAAGACAATCCTCCAGACAACAAGGGTGCCGCCCCCACAAGTTCTAGTGATAACCAGATGGATAGCTCTTAAGATGACTCGACATGTTGAACCTTCTTTGTTACCAACAGAAGTAACCGCTAGGTGCATCGAGAACAGCAGGATATTTTAGGTTCTAAGAGTTTTATCCCCCCCTCCCCCAGTTTGTACAATTGATAGATGTTTCTGGCAAATGACGTGTGGATTATACGGCAGAAGGCATTCGGGAATCAGGAGATAGTTGGTTCGCTATATTTTTGTTCCTCACACAATATTTTGTGTACATCTGCTGGAATTTGTTCCTGTTCTGTATCCTTGCTTTGTCTGTTGTATGTTCTGTTCTGGATCCGTTTTCTAGACTGGTTTGGAAACCAAATGATCAAATGGGTTCAAACCAAATAGGTTAAGCGGTTTGGGCTGGTCTGGTTTGAAAGCGCTGGTGGATTGGTTCGGTTTGGGTTTGTTAAATACGTGCGTGGGCTAGCTTGGGTTGGGGATGTGGCATGCTGCTGAATGGATTGGACTGGATGTGGGGGCGGATCTCCAACCATTTAGCAGGTTTAGGAGCATCCAGCAGCCATTCGATCGTCTTATCTCGGCCCATCAACGTCCCCAAACAAGTTGCTGATGTGATCCCCATCCTGTACCTCCATGGAACCTCACCGTTCCCACGATAATTTTTTTTTAAAATAACCGGATCACATGTACAAACCGAAACACGAGCAACGTTGAAAGTTCACGTGAGTGAGACGGCCATGGAGTAATCCCCAAACCTAGAAATTAACGTTGAAAGTTGAAAGGTCTCGCTCTCGCTCGTGGCGCCGCGCCCTTGAACGCCGCGCCGGCCGGAGGCGTCGACGAACCGCGACGTTGGCGCGCGCACGCGTGCACACGTACGGCGGCGACCGGTCGGGCCGCGTCGGTCCTCGATTGACCGGTCGGCGAAACTGCTGGGTAAAACGTGCACCGCATCTGCGTGCAAGTGCAATGCCAATTCGTATTCGCCGTGCTCAGTTCATGCATGCACAAGTTGCAGCCTGCCTGGATCGAGGTATATGTATGTGTAACGTGTGTCTCTACGAATGAACCTTCGTACGTTTATACTCCAATTAATTCATGTCAACAGTCTCGATCGAGGCATGTGCACATCGTCGTCGTATTATACGATGATGACCTGGCCGTCCGTTGCGCTCGGGAAGGTCAAATTTGTACAGGTGCACGCATATATATGGCCAAGGATTTTTCAACTTTTTTTTTGGACGCCGGTCGAGAACGACGACTTGATCGTTAATATATTTGCAGGTGCCAATGCGTTTCCCTTCGTTCCAATCCCTGTTGTGCGTGAGAGAGAGAGGGCTTGACAGTTTGGTGGATTAGTAGGTTGGGTCTAATTAACGAGTAACCAGTGAGCGACTAATTAATTATCAGGATATATCAAAGCCATGAAACCACGTCACAAAGCTTCACCATGTCTACTTCTAACCCCTCTTCGACAAGATCTCCAATCGCATAGCTGCATGGCGTGGCCAAATAGCGTCGAAGGGAGGCAAAATTACCCTGTTGAAAGAGGTTCTCGCAGTTTTACCGACTTACCTGCTCTCAATCATCGCACCGCCTCGATCGGTGCTCAAACATATCGACAAGCTAGCTAAGATAGGCATGGCTCTGACGGGGAAGTTCCCCAATCCCGCGGCAGCTAGCGGTCACTGTTAATCAACTGGCGCATGGTCTGCACCCCCTAGATTGCAGTGACCTCGGAGTCCAGGACCTTGACAAATTCTCGCGCGCCCTTTTGCTCTGTTGGCTCTAGCTTAGTAAAATCTCCCATCTAGAGCCTTGGTCAAGGCGATGGCTACAACTAACATCTCAAGAGACAACCCTCTTTCAAATGGCCATGGCCTTCGTGGTTAGAAATGGTAAATCTTTTTTATTTCTTGTTCGATGGGTGGTTATAAGGCTGCTCTTCCAAAAACATCGTCCCGCGGTTCTTTCAAAGAACAATTGTTGATGCTCTTTTCACCAACAACTGAACTGTAGACCTCCATCGTCTTTTTTTTTCACCACTGCTCCTTCGTGGCTTTGTTGTACATCTGAACCTTAATTCTTAGGACCTCATAACTTGGAGACTCTCTTTCAGACAACAAATTTTCAGTCAAGTTGGTCTATAAGCTGCAATGGGAGAGTCATCTCTACTCGCCCCTTCACACCCTCATCTTTATAATAGTGTTAGATCTTTATACAAAATACTTTTATAATACTCCCTCCGGTTACATAATATTTGTCGTTTTAGATTTGTCCTAGGTCAAAGTTTTAAAACTTTATCTGTAGTTTTTTAAAAAACTATTTAGATTGTGTACATAAAAACCATACATATAAATTCGTTTTGAAAAATACTTTCATATTTTCACGGATTTTGTAAATAAATTTCATTATTAATTGATAGTAAAAAAAGTTGTATTTCGAAAACGGTGTCAACGTACAAAATGACAAGTATTATGAAACTAGAGTGAGCAGCATTTTGAGAAGATACTGTGTCAGTGTCCAAAACGACCAACACCCATAACCAGATCGAGGTGGAAGCACAATTTACATACAATACGAAGCTACATACATGATGGCCAACTTGTCGTGGAAAGCGTGTGACAAGCTTCAAACAATGGGTTCGTAGTCAGTATACACACGTACGTACAATAGCATCCACATACGTCCATATATCTTCGACCGGAAAATGGTAGATATATCAAATCTAAAAAGGAAATTAAATTTCCGTCTCCGGCTGTTATATAGTAGCCATGAGAGCCCTCTCAAAACGGCACAAAGTCACCACCAACCAGATTAACCCTAGCACCAAGCAACAAGCAAATTAAAGCGCGACGTAAGCTTGCCTTGATTCCTGGAGTCGAATTGATTAATCATCCACGACCTTGCCGGCATCAAAGATATATACCTCGACCATGTCGCGCCCTCAGCTCAAACCACCGAGCCTTCGAAGCTACACGAGCAGCACGAGCTGTAGCAGTAGCTGCAGCACTAGCGCCGCCGCCGCACGACCTGTCCTCGGCTTGCCCTCCTCCTCCTCGCCGGCGTCGTTGCTCGCCGGCGGACTGCCGCGGCGGCTTCGCAGCTCTAGGCGGAGCGTACGGTGCGCGACGTCGTCGTCGTCGACGCCGGAGGCGCAGACGAGTAGTAGTGCTAGTCGCGGAAGCGGCGGCGCTTCTTCAGCCATGGCGAGGGGCGGCGCGGCGGCGGTGCGCGTGACGGCGGTGGCGAGGATCAAGGTCACCGTCGGCGGGCTCCTCAACAGCCTGAGGCCGTCGAGGGCGATCGACGACGTGAAGGACCTCATCGGCAGGTCGCTCTACCTCGAGCTCGTGAGCTCCGAGATTGACGCGAGTGAGTAGTTACTTTAGTACTATAAATCTTTTCGGATAGATTGCATGCATGCGCATTAATTATCATATGCTTTAGTTCTGCATGGTTCTACTGCTAAAAAAAGATCCACTCGTCGGCGAACGCGCATGCGAGCCTAGTATAGCAAACTTGATATATTAATTAGACCAAATCAATATATTAAGGATATATCGATCACATACATATGCTACTATATGCATGCACATGTACATGCGTATAGTAGAGATCTAAAACTCTGGGTTGATCGATCTAGTGACACATGCAAATATATTCTCATGCGGTTTAAATATCCAATATTGATTTTGTTAAAGCTTTATGATTTATCCAAACTAACTATTTTATTTGATCCGACGATCGATCTTTTACATGGTCCTATGAGGTACAAAATGAAGTACCCTATAGCTATAGTTTGCTAACGAAATTAATGAAGATGAAACAAATATTTCTTAATTTGGTTTCGGAGAGAACAAGATGCACTGAAAGGCGTTGGCTTGCTAATTAGTGCTAACTATGCACATGTGTACCATACATGCATGTTAATTAGCCCTTAAAAATTGTAACTAGTATAATGTGAACATGAGATAATCTAGACAAGATACTTAGTCGTCAGCTAGTCATATCATATCCATGACTAATGACCGCTATTCCTGCACAATGTTAGCTACGACTAGATGCGTTGAAAAACTGCTCGAAGCAGACCACTGAGCGGGTCGCGATCGTACTAATAACGTATTTAGTTGAGTACACAACCACCAATTAACTAGCTTCACATGTGTCGTGTTCGTATATGTACGATCGAATCCATGGAGCAGATGAATTAGCTATCCTTGAAGGAAAGGCCAATATGAGACCGGCTGGTACAGCGATATGAAACGTTTTCCCGCCACAAACAGGGTGCATGCAAACCCATCCTTAATCTTTCATATCTCTTTCAGTCTTTCGCTAGGCATCGAATGATAATGAACCAAATTAAATGCACGAGGGTTTGAATTAATAGCCTAGCTGTCCTTGTTAATTTGTTTGGCATGTCCTGCAAGTTATAAGGCCTCGTTCTTTTTACTTATCTAATTTACTTTAACTTATCTTATAACTTTATAATAAATATATCTGTAGTAGGCGTGATGATATACCACTAGAACTATTGCACACCTACTCGTCTAGTTAGGAGTATTAACTTTGTGAAGAGGAAAAAAAAAGGAACCGTGTAACCGTAACGCTCATCTGTTAAAAAAAAAAACTTCTCACTCACTACTAGAAAATGAGACATGAATCATATCCTCATATTGTTAAAATATTTTTTCACAAATCAAAAATAACATGTTGTGTAAATTATTTTTTAACAATTATACAGATACTCTCTCAAAAAATATATAGTTGCCGCCATCAGGCTAGTTACATATTCCGGGGCTACAATCCCAAACCCACAATGTCCCTATAATCCCCTTCCCCCTAAATCCCTAAATCTTCTTTCATCTCAAGACCCCTCTTCTCCATATCATGGACAGCCAAATTAACAACAGGACTACTCGCTAGCAAATGAACATCTACAGTTGAAGCCGCGCTCCCACAAATCTATCTTCAATATTCATGACAACCATGTTGACAATTGACATGGCATGATTATGAAGACGTGCTGGTTTAACTCCTTCTAGATATTGCACAAGTCGAAGATGTCAATTCCGTTGAAGCACCGTTTTTGTGGTAGGGGTTGGGATGTTTCTAACCTGGCTCCCACGAGTTGGGCACTGTCAGTAGCATTGTTTTTCTTGGCAACGATAAGCTGAGAGGCCAACTAATTACCCGTGTTTAATTTGCATAACAAGTACGTACGTATGCAATTTAATTAACTTGTCTGAGACGCAAAAGCTGGCATCTTGCAGCCCTTGATCATCAAGTACGTGACAAGCTGGAATATTTTTTTGTGCATCACGTTTGACCAAGTTAGAAGCCCTTGCTAGCTAGCTAGCTAGCTTGCTTAATTATATAAGCACTCGATCAGCATCAACTGGTTGATCAATCATCTCTAGCTAGTCAATATATAACCTGGTAATTACGTACTAGGTTAACACGCATGTAAAAATTAAGAGAGAATTAAAGGCAGCGACGACTCATGCTTTAATTTGTTCTAGCTAGACTTCTTTTTTCCTCTCTCTCTATAGGATGTATATAAATGTAACTGTGAGCTAGGTTGAAACGCATATATTACATCCGTACGAGATGAAACAAGGACTTCTGAATCGTCTCGATCTCTCAAATATCAAATCCCAGTGGAAGTTTGGGTCTATCGATCGATGCAAGAGGCGGCTATGTGATAGCTGCAGGACGACGCGCATGCCGCTTTCCGATTCAGATGTTTCGTTGTGTCGTCTCACGTACGTACGTATGTATAGTACACGTTTGAATGCGATACTGAGAGACAACCTGTTAAGACTCGTGCGTGTATCTGTCTGGTGATGCATGCAGTACGTACATGTGGACTGAGACATGTCTATACGCACACACATACACACATACATATTTTCCCCTCTAAAATTCCTTCACAACTTGCACTATCTTTTAAAAGATTCTTTCCCTCTAACAGCCCCTCTATATTTGCTACAGTGTTATATAGGGCCACCTTGATTTACTCTTAGTTTCGGTGGAGAGGGCAAATTTGTATTATAGATATTTTTATATCCTAAACATGTGTCAAATGTGCGGGGTAATTAATTAGTTAATTTGGTTGGAGAGGGTAGATTTCTACTATAGATATTTTTTCCCAAGTAATTACTGAGAAAAGAGAAGGAAAAATAGACGGACGGACAACGCACATGGAGTTGATTCAGTTTTCCTTGCTCCGCATTTAGCCGTGATTACACCCCCCGAAAGCCAAATTTAACTCTGTTAAAAACGTCTTGATCCGCCTAAAGAAACGCAGGTCTTGAATCTTGATCAGCTGGATCACTTGCAGACTACATTTGATTTGGAAAGTCGTCCTTATTAGGTAATTAACCAGCTCGTGCGTGCGACCTGGAATTGCCGGTAATTGACAAGTCTAACCATTAATTGCAAGCTAGGAAGGTAGCTAGCTAGTTCGAAACCTCTCGCTGTCAAAAAAACAAAACGGGGCGTTTTATTTACGTGTACGTTCCTTTCTTGTTTACTCTTGTGCTTTACTTTTGTGAGAAGCTTGTGTGAGCTGTGGATGCAGAATTTTTATTTTTATATGTTACATTTCTCTGTATCAAATAGAGCATGAGAAAAACCAATTTTTTCTTTTTATATAAAAGAAAACACTCCCTCATCATGATTTAGCAAAACTAATTAGCTATCTTATTGATCTCATGTGTTTCTATAACTGTAGAAACCTTTTAAAATCTAAACTATTTAGATTAAGAATGACACAATCATAAGCATAGATCCATCTCAATTTTATAATATTGTAATTTCAACGGGTACGTTTTATGAATGAAGCGAATAGTAATGATCAAACGTGTGTTTTGAAGACCACGCGGCTTTGTTCTTTTGTACTTAACAACTTAACGACTTATCCACGTTTTAAAAAGTAATATTCTTTGAATTTTTTAAATTCGTTTTTAACAGCTTAACGACTTATCTACGTTTTTCGTTGTCTCGAAGGGATCCGTTTTAACGCTTTAAAAAGCAGGTCAAACGAAATGGATTCAAATCTCGAGACTTGCTCGAAAACGCTCTTAAAATTCAGCCATTTTAGTTGTACAGTTGTTCAGATATTCATATCGGTTCAAAAGAACGTAATATGAACCTTTAAAACGATCGGAGACGCGTCTTATTGATCCCGTGTGAAGCGCAGGTTGATTGCAGTGCTTCCCCATGCATGGTACGTAATTATTTGCGTACTTGCTTACTTAATTTCAATTCAATGGATTTTCAGAGACGGGGCGAGAGAAGGAAACCGTGCGGAGCTTCGCCCACAAGGTGGCCGACGACGAGCACGACATAGTGACCTACGAGGCCGACTTCGACGTGCCCGCCGGCTTCGGCGCCGTCGGCGCCGTGCTCGTCACCAACCACCACCGCTCCGAGATGTTCCTCGAGGACGTCAGGCTCACCGCCGACGAGGCCGCCGGCAACTCCGCCGCCCTCCACATCCACTGCAACTCCTGGCTCCAGCCCAAGTCCGGCGGCGACGGCGACGGCGACGACGCGCCGGGGAAACGCGTCTTCTTCGCCAACAAGGTAAAATCACTCGCTGACAAGTCAAAGTCGTTTTAGGAAAATTAACACCGGCACATGTGATTCGTGGTTTAGTCAGCTAAAAAATAAAAGCCATTTTAAAACATGAAAATACCAAAAGAGTACTAAAAACTTTTAAAAAAAATTAAGAAAAAATGAAAAACTTAAAAGTTATTATAAAACGCCACGAAATGATCTGTATAAAAAATGATAAATTTAACTCAACCAAATAAAATTAAATTATACCGTGAATCAAAGAGATCTATATCTTTGATCGACCCATATATAGTCTTGCCTCAGGGGAAACGTAACTGTAAATCCGGATTGAAAGGGAGGTTTAATTCTCATTCAGACATCGCATTAGACCATTAGTTAATTAGCACAGTGACGTAACTGTGTGACAATGAGCAATGTTAATTACTTAATTACACTTGTACGCATATTAGTACTTTTGTTGCGCTAAGTCGGGTGGCACGTCGCCGTCTGACCATAAGCCTTAGCTTGTGCCTTGTATACGATACGATGTTTGACCTGACGCACCTCGGTTCCAGCCAGGTGATCTGATTAACATATGTCATGCATGCCCAATAATTATACTGCTAAAAAACTCTCAAAAAATCGTACCGCTAAAACTCCACTGTGTATAAAAGACATAGCCAACGAGCAAATTTTCGGTATATATATGCACATGGTGACAGTATACTCTAGAGTAAAATACAAGCTATCCTAAAGTCTCGGAAAAATTGGTTGAATAATATATATATAAATAGAAATTGGGAAAGTATGTCACAACGGTCGGGAATTGCCGGAATATACCCACTTTCCGCCGTCGGGGATGGCTAAAGCCGCTCACCGCACGGATGGCTTCCGCCACCCAGACGGCAAAAGCCGTGGTTTGTGCCACCCCCGGTGGCGGAAACCATCACAAGCGACACGCGTCCACCGCACCTCGCAAGTACGGCCTCCTCACCGCGCGGATTGTCTGACACGGCCCCGAAAAAAAAAAATTAAATGCGCTGAAAACGAGATGGATTATATATTATTTTTGTTAGCTGCTTGATCACCTTATAATGTCCTATTATTTCATGTCAATCTTAATAGGAGGGCATAAGAGCATTGTATTTATTTTAATTATTTACACGAAAATGTATTGATGGGACTGAAATTTTTTTGTAGAATTAAAAGTGACAGAAAAAATATGTATAAAATTAGAACAAGTTACGCACCATAGTGTTATCCAATTCTCTCAATTTTTTAAGGCATTATCAAATACGATAGCGTTATGACATTATCATTGTTTAAGTAATTTGTTCACTCCATTCAATTAAGTAAGAAAAATAAAAAGAAGTAAACAAAGGAAAAATTTGAAACTAATTACCGTTTCAAATTTTTTTCTTTGTTTACTTCTTTTTATGTCCTTACCGTTTCAAATTTGAAACTAATTACCGTTTCAAATTTTTATTGATGGGAAAATATGGATTGCGAAAATGTATTGATGGGACTGAAATTTGAACTAGTTACCGTTTCAAATTTGAAACTAATTACCGTTTCAAATTTGAAATGGTTTTAGTTCAAATTTCAGTCCCATCAATACATTTTCACAAATAATTAAAATAAATACAATGCTCTTATGCCTCCTATTAAGATTGACATGAAATAATAGGACATTATAAGGTGATCAAGCACTAACAAAAATAATATATAATCCATCTCGTTTTCAGCGATTTAATTTTTTTTTTTCGGGCCGTGTCGGATAATCCACAAGCGAGGAGGCACATGCATGGCGAGGTGCCGTGGACGCAGTCGCAAGATGGTTTCCGCCACGGGTGGCACAAACCATCGCTTTTGCCGTCTGGGTGGCGGAAGCCATCCGGTCGGCGAAGCGGCTTTTAGCCATCCCCGACGGCGGAAAGTGGGTATATTCCGGCAATTTCCGACCGTTGTGACATACTTTCCCAATTTCTATTTATATATATATTATTCAACCAATTTTTCCCTAAAGTCTCACCTAGCCTCTAAACATTAAAATTATTTCACCCTCTTTGAAAGTTGTTTATATTTGCGGCACATCTCTGATCCCTGGATCAATCGTTAAATGCTTAGTTGACTGTTAGTTTTTCCTTAACTAGGTCAACATGGTGTCCTGCGTATTTGTGCGAGTAGCTTTGTGTCAATCTTTAATCTTGCATAGACTCTTATTTCTGTTATTTTCTATTTCAAATACATATGCCATGGACTTTTTTACCTATTATTATTTATTTTAAATTACCTTTTTGTTATATCCGACATAAACTTTTTTTTTAATCTAGCACGAACTCTTATTTCTATTATACCTTATTTTAAATTTCTATTTTCTATTTGTTTTAATTGATACGAATTCTTTTTTTATAATTCGACTCAACGTGGGAATTTTTGGTAGTTTATGATTGTTTATTGGCCAGTTTTCGAAGGCCATTTTTTTTATGAAAGAACCAGAATATTGCTTAATTGAAAAGGTATCTATTTGGTTCCTAAACTTTTGCTCCGATCCTGATTTGATCTCTAAACTCCAAAACCGAGATATAAAATGGTCATTGCATTGTTAGAAGTGGACACAATTAGTCCCTTGACTAGTCAAATAGCGGTATTGGGTTATTTGGAGGGTTTTGATGACTAAGTGCTAACATTGAATTACATGTGGTGGTTACATATGACATGATTTTACATGTAAGATTTTCTTTTTCAAAATAAATGTTGTTATTCACGTCAACAAAAATCATCATAAGCAGCTTAAAACCGCCCATTGGTCGGTGAAAGGACTGATTGTATCCGGTTATGATAATTTGTAAACTATCTTAACTGGCTTTTAAGTTTATGGATCAAATTAAAATTGGGACTAAAATTTAGCCAACAAGCAGAAACTTTTTTCTACTTAATCTCATGTTTGAACTAGAACGAACTGGTACTGATGCTCTATCAATATCGGTTCTAATTAAATTGGTACTGATGTGCTGGTAAATTAGGTCATTTATCTAGTATTGCCTCTGGAGTGCATGTATGTGCTGATGATCTTTCGATCAAGCGATCGCTGGTAATCCCTTATTGTTGGCGTACGTGCAAACGTGCATGCAGCCTTACCTGCCGAGCCAGACGCCGGCCGGGCTCCGGAGCTACCGCCGGCGAGACCTCGAGCACAAGCGCGGCGACGGCCGCGGGGAGAGGAAGGCCACCGACCGTGTCTACGACTACGACGTGTACAACGACCTCGGCAACCCCGACGCCGGTGACGGCCGCCCGGTCCTCGGCGGCAGCAAGCAGTTCCCCTACCCTCGCCGCTGCCGCACCGGCCGCCCCCGATCCACCGAAGGTACACCCACACGCCCACACATCGCCGCCGCCGCGGCCGCCGCGAACGCCATTGCCGACAAGCTTGTTTGATCGATCGATCGATCGATTGATTTGGCAGACCCGGAGTCGGAGACGAGGAGCGGGAGCGTGTACGTGCCGAGGGACGAGGAGTTCTCGGAGGAGAAGAAGGTGCAGTTCTCGCTGAAGACGCTGACGTCGGTGCTGCACGCCGCCGTGCCGGCCGTGCAGTCGACGCTCATCGACATCGACCAGGCCTTCCCCACCTTCTTCGTCATCGACGAGCTGTTCGAGGACGGCGTCAAGCTGCCGCGCGCCGAGCAGCTCGGCTTCCTCCGCAGCGTCGTCCCGCGCCTCCTCGACCTCCTCCGCGACGGCCCCGGCGATCGAGTCCTCCTCTTCGACGCCCCCGCCAACGTCAAGAGTACGTGCTACATACACATGTAAAATTCCGGCGAAACTTCGCGAAATCCAGGGCGAAATTTCGCGAAATCCAGGGCGAAGTTTCCACTCCTGCCTATGGCGAAGCGTGCGAAAAAGATATATATTTTTCCTTGTGAAATTTCATCGATTTTTAGCTGGTGAATAAGGTTTTAGTTTCACATAAATTTAGATCAAAATACGATCTTTTGACCACACAAGCATGGCATTGGCATATATATGCACACACACGAGGTTTTGATCGCAATGTACGCATGGACACGAATCTTAGCATGTGTTGTTCTTATTGCAGAGGACAAGTTTGCATGGCTAAGGGACGAGGAATTCGCGAGGGAGACACTCGCCGGTGTCAATCCATACGCCATCGAGCTGGTCAGGGTGAGTCTTCTAAGTAAAGACTATCCTCTGCCATAACTGCATGTATAGTTATTGCCCCTATGGCGTGGACATAAATCCACGTGGCAGTAGCCGACAGTTATGGCAGAGTTGTTTTTGGACATGTATGCATTAATTAGTATGATTGAGGAGTACATGGATGAGTGGAATGTTGCAAGATTTTGGCTCACTTGTGTGAAAAAATGTGGCAGGAATTTCCTCTGAAGAGCAAGCTGGACCCGGCGGTGTACGGGCCGGCGGAGTCGGCGATCACCGCGGAGACGCTGGAGACGCAGATGAGGAGCACGATGACGGTGGCGGAGGCGGTGAAGCAGAAGAGGCTGTTCATGCTGGACTACCACGACCTGTTCCTCCCCTACGTGCACAAGATCCGGGCCCAGGAGCACACCACCATGTACGGCTCGCGCACCGTCTTCTTCCTCACCGACGGCGGCACGCTGCAGCTGCTCGCCATCGAGCTCACCCGCCCGGCCTCGCCGTCGCAGCCGCAGTGGCGGCGCGTGTTCACCCCGTCCTCCGACACCACCAAGTCGTGGCTGTGGCGGATGGCCAAGTCCCACGTCCGCGCCCACGACGCCGGCCACCACGAGCTCGTCAGCCACTGGCTGCGCACGCACTGCGCGGTGGAGCCGTACATCATCGCCGCCAACCGGCAGCTCAGCGAGATGCACCCCGTCTTCCAGCTCCTGCACCCGCACTTCCGCTACACGATGCGGATCAACGCGCTGGCCCGGTCGGCGCTGATCAACGGCGGCGGCATCATCGAGCTCTCCTTCTCACCGCGGAAGTACTCCATGGAGCTCAGCTCCGCCGCCTACGACAAGCTCTGGCGCTTCGACATGGAGGCCCTCCCCGCCGACCTCGTCCGCCGGGGCATGGCGGAGGAGGACCCCGCGGCGGAGCACGGCCTGAGGCTCGCCGTCGAGGACTACCCGTTCGCCAACGACGGGCTGCTTATCTGGGACGCCATCGCGAGCTGGGTGGAGGCCTACGTCGCGAGGTTCTACCCCGACGCCGGCAGCGTCGCCGGCGACAGCGAGCTGCAGGCGTTCTGGACGGAGGTGCGGACGGTGGGGCACGGCGACAAGAAGGACGCGGCGTGGTGGCCGGCGCTGGACACGCCGGCGAGCCTCGCCCACACACTCACCACCATCATCTGGGTCGCGGCGGCGCACCACGCCGCCGTCAACTTCGGGCAGTACGACTTCGGCGGCTACTTCCCCAACCGCCCCTCCATCGCGCGCACCAAGATGCCGGTGGAGGACGACCTGGCGGACGGTGGCGGCGCCGCCATGGCCGCGTTCCTCGAAAACCCCGACCAGGCGCTCCGGGAGTGTTTCCCGTCGCAGGTGCAGGCGACGCTGGTGATGGCGGTGCTGGACGTGCTGTCCAGCCACTCGCCGGACGAGGAGTACCTCGGCGAGATGGAGACACCGCCGTGGAACGACGACGCGGCTGTGCAGGCGGCGTACAGGGGGTTCAACGCGCGGCTCAAGGAGATCGAGGGGATCATCGACGGGAGGAACAAGGACAGGAAGCTCAAGAACCGATGCGGCGCCGGCATCCTGCCGTACCAGCTCATGAAGCCCTTCTCCCAGCCCGGGGTCACGGGCAAGGGCATCCCCAAGAGCACCTCCATCTGATCCACACAGCTCAGAAGAATCTAATCGCAATTGATCATTGATAATCATATCTCAAGACGGTATGTGTGTAAGGCTAGTAGTGTATAGTGTGTAGTGTATAAATAACATTGGGGTCGGTTGATTCTATTGTCTATTACTATGATCGTACTTGGGTGACATGTTCTTTAATTAATATTAGAGTGAATAAATAAAATGTAATGTGATGAGTCTCACATTGCCTATTGGTATGATTGTTGCATTAGTCATACAAAGTACATCTAGGTTGGATGTTAATTTGCAGCGCTGTGCAAATTTAATCAGATTAAACCACCGGCATCGTTAATGAAGCTCACGGTGTGCACAACCATATTCGTGAAACACGTTCTTAGCCCACCGTGCACACGTGCGTGCACAAAAATTGACCACGTTATGTGCATATTAGACACTCCCGGCATGTGTACGCAAAAAATAGCACTCAATGTTATACTTTAATTTACACTAGTACAATGCCCGTGCTCTGCCACGGACCATAAAGGGATAAAAGGGAAATATAATTTGTAAAAAATTATATAAGCATGAAGGGTGATTTACAGGAAAGACGTTCATGTGAACTCATTTCAGGTCGAGAGTATGACACGTGACATAGCATGAATCGTTTAGGTTCGATCGGTACATAGTTTGGAACGTTTAGGTCAGATGTAATCATCGGGGATAATCTATTAAACAGCTCATGCTTTGCTACGGATGTTTAAATGAAAGGGAGGAATACATGAATCATAAAACAAAAAAATATAAATTAGAACATTATGTGACATAAATTTTTTTGATCACCAACCACAACGGTGTCATATTTTCTATGTTTTTGAATTTTTAGCAGCTCATTAATTTTTATTAGGTCATAAAGATATCAAACATATTTGTAAAGAAACAACAAGCTATGATGAAAAACTATTAATCCCACAATCATATCTATATAAAAATATATTAGAAAAAAACAACATATCAAGTATATAGATCAAAATTATCAAACAATGTATGACGAAAAAACAAATAATCCATGTACATGGCATTTTTCATGCTATAGGGAAGCTTTGTCTCTACCATGTTTAATCCATGTACAAGGCTTTTTTTATGTGCATTTTTTAGGAGAACGGTAATGTGTTCAATATCCCGGCTAGATCACGATGTATGGTGATATTAATCGGTGTGACATATACACAACGACCCAGAAATCCTGAATCCAACTATTAGTCTATCGCGCACTGAATCCAATGATACCTGCACTTTACCATGAAGAAATTGATAGAATAAACAAATTCTTCTTTACCAATGTGCAAGAGCCGAAACATTTGTTACACTGTATCCTGAATCTTGTATTCCATATTTTAGGTCTAGGCAATTAAACAGTGATCGAGCTTTGAACTTCATCTTAGCCAATTATTGCAAAATGGAATAATAAACATTCATAATTAGAATGAAAACGGAATTTCAGAAGATAACCCGCATATGGTGAGGCTTGGTACAATGCACATGCTTTGCAACAGCAGCAAAGGGAGAGAAATCAAGCATAGAGTGGAGTAGGTCAAATTAGGAAGTGAACCGGGCAGATAACCATAGTTTCCAAAGAAAAAAAAGCCACAAACCGGGCAGATAACCATAGTTTCCAAAGAAAAAAAAGCCACAAGAACAAACGAATTGCAGTAGTACAACTACATGTTGGATGCCTAGAAAAGCACTAAGACATAAGGAGTATGCAACATGACACCTCTTCAATCCTGAACCAATCATTTTATGTAGAATAGGAATAGATTAGTGCAAATAAAACCTTCAGAAGCTGATGGCACCCTTGTTGCATATTTTCAAGGTGATTTTGGTACATGACCTAACGCAATACATGTTGGAGCATGGATCTGGGACTAACATACAAGCTCATTCGTCTAAAGTAACATAGTTTTGAATTCTCACTCTGCCATGGACTATACAGATTAAGAATGGTTTCATGAGTTGATGATATGCCTCATGTACACATCTGATTCACAACCTATATTGAGGAAAAAGAGTGGCATTAGTAAGCATTAAGCAATATTAACAGCCCCACTGTCCAAACAAAATAGAAGGCAATACAGCAACAGTGACGGCCAAGAAAGCGAAGCCATTTTTTTTAAAAAAAAGGAGAGACCAACAACATCACACATTCACATTCATCGTCCTCGGTATAGATCATCGGATTAGCAGCTAGCTGGCCTTTTATTTTTTTTCTCATTCGGAATGGATCTATGCCACCTGGAAACTGAAAAGGCACATCGAGGTTTAAGAAAACCAAACCAAAACATAGGTTCTTAATCTTTGATGTAATGACAGCACCCACATAGACTATCTAGATATTCATACATCTGTAACCTCTAGCATGAGTGCCAACATTTAGTATAGGCTCTAGAATTAAAAGCCTGAAACTCTAATTACTTACTCACCGCCTTTTCTCGTCTTCATAGTCTTCTCATATGCCAATACCAATGGAGAAAACTTGTTCAACAAAGCCCAAACTGACTTCAAGTAGATTCCAAGTGAAAGCTAAAAAAAATATTCCCGAGTTCATTCAACCTACATAACGTGTAATAACAAAATGGTGACAACGATAACAAACATGGTATGACATGGGTAATGTCTGAAGTCAAAAGTTGACTTATTAATGAACTTCAAAATAAGTGAATAGCAAACCACAACATTGAGGTGCCTTGCTAATAGTACTCTAGCTTCATCTAAGATCACACTATCCCAGAACAGAAAGCTAAATAGTTTAACCATGCCATGGTAAAAGTTGAATATGCCGAAACAATCTAAAAATCAGAAGAAAAGAAATTCAACTGTAAACCTGTAGCTCCATGAGACAACCATTTGGCAAGAGCACTCACCTATGAGGGGATAATCAGCGGAAGTCTCCAGGCACAAAACAACGTTGAGAAGGGAGCATCATAGATCGAGTAGAGAGGGGAATATGTGCCCTTTTATCTACCAAGACATGGATGAACAACAGGAAGCATATGTAATATAGCAAAACTGATACAAATAGGAGTGTAGATTCGAAAAGGAGTGTAGATTCGAAAGAGGAGAATATGTGCCCTTTTATCCTAATCTCCGCAATGATCTCAGTTCTTTGTCAAGCTATGTAGATTTGTAAGAGTGTCCATTTGTAAGAGACTACCAATAAATGGAAAAGCTCCCAAGGCATTTCTATGGACCAAATAAGTCTACATACAAATTTCCAAGCTAGTGATGTAATATAGCAAAACTGATACAAAAAGTAAACCAGAAGCACAACTTTGTAATGTCAAACTATTAACCCAAAAACCAGTCTATGATGCTACTGTGTTAGAATCACGTTTAGTATCATCATTGCACCAAAAAAAGATGACTCCAAATGAAAAAGCTGAACTGATTTAATTAGCAAATAAATTTTCTTGATAGATACTTTAGGGAATCTGACTATAAAAACTATCCAAATATGTGCATGTCAGAAATGAGAACGCTTTAGTTCCAATCACCAGTTTACAACATCAAATATTAGATTTAGGACTGCAAATTATGAATGATGTGTGGCTCACCAAGACCTGACAGACAATCAAAGAATCAATTTCCTGACATGAAAAATGGCCTATTGGGGTATCCTCGAAAGAGAACACTGATGGTGCATTGCCCCCTATGACGTAATGCAAATTGAACAATTAAGGTAACATCCATTAAATTGGAACCTCAAGAATCATAATATAATGGCATTGGTAATTTGGTATTGACAATGTATATAAAAAAACTGAGAAAAAACAGACTTGCAGAATCTCTACTTTACCATCAAAGCATTGCACGCCGGACCAGCTACAGGGGTTGTTGTCCATGGGATCCCAGTCCTCGAAGGCCCCATGGGGATCGGCCTCCACCCTGGCTGCCATCTCCAACAGCGCCAACCCTAGCGCACGCACAAGAACGCCCTGGCGACCAGTCACAGATTATCCAGACCCCAATCGAACGAGACCACCGCCACTGCCTCCACCCCCATGCATTTACCTTCGCCGATGAGCGGAGCTGCGCCTATGCAGCGCCTCGCCTATGCCCGGAGCAGTATGAGGAAGACGAGCAGCAACCGGAGCACGGCGAAGAGGTGGAGCCCCCACCGCGCGGCCATGGATGAGGAAGGGGCGGCGCGGGGTGGAACACATGCACATAGAGAGAGAGAGAGAGAGAAGGGGGAGGGGCTTATCCGGCGGCGCCGGCGAGAGGGGGCTGGCGGGAGAGAGGGAGGGGGCGGCGGAGGGAGAAAGGAAGGGGCGGCGCCGGCGAGAGGGAGGCGGCGTGAGTGAGGGAGGGGCGGCGGAGTGAGAGAGGAAATGGCGGCGCGGGGGAGGACGAGCTCTAGGCGGGACGAGCAGCAACCGGCGCACGGCGACGAGGTGGAGCCCCCACCGCGCGGCCATGGATGAGGAAGGGGCTGCGCGGGGTGGAACACACGCACAGAGAGAGAGAGAGAGAGAGAGAGAGAGAGAGAGAGAGAGAGAGAGAAGGGGGGAGGGGCTTACCCGGCGGCGCCGGCGAGAGGGGGCCGGCGGGAGAGAGGGAGGCGGCGGGAGTGAGGGAGGGGCGGCGGAGGGAGAGAGGACGGGGCGGCGCGGGGGAGGACGAGCTCTAGGCGGGACGCAACTCGCGAGCAGGCGCCGCAGGGAGTTACTCGCGATCCGTAATCACCGGGCAGCCTGGATCGTGGTACTGGCCAGCAAATAGATCGGATGGAGTAGAGCAGATTGTAGCACGCGAGATGGACGGTCCAGATTGAAAGTTTGAACTACCACCGCCACCACCACGACCACAAGGTGCTTTATAATAGTAGAGATATGGTTGGAATTTTTGCGACTTCGAAATGCCATATAAACGAATTGTCCTTTGTATTAGTGTAAAATTAGGTGAAGATGAAATTGACTTCTATGTCATAATTGTCAGAAAGCAGAGGACTGTCTAGGCTCGTCAACTATTTTGGTACACTCATTTCCCATGATTCAATGGCTAGGTGATTGCTCTTCTTCATGGTAAGAAAGGATGAACACATGAAGATTATATATGATCATGGGCAACCAATTAACCTGTTGACCCAAGCCACGCTTGACCATCTAGCTGAGCTTAGGCTCCAAATTCTGGCTCATGTTATGTTTTGGTTTAGGTTTAGGCTTTTATTTTAAATTAGGATGGAAACCGGGTAAAGTACCTCTTGATCCACCATCCACGGACCTTAGATCCAAGACCTCTGCTTAGACCTACACACGAGCATGTTTGTGGGTACAAACACGGATCCAAACTCAGACTCGACGAGACGACGAATACACTATCCAACTCAAGCGCGGATCCAAATTCTGGCTGCCCCAAATTCGGCCAACGAACCACTTGAGAGGAGGCCAACCACTGCCGTGGGGTGGTAAGAGGCAGTGACAGGAGGGGAGGAGCACCAACTTCATAGCTACCTCTGGCCGACAGCACTACCGATGGTTGGCATCGTAGCCCGCGAGCATGGTTTGCATGGACAGTGGACACTGCCGAGACGCTCGCCTACTCCTGTAGCACTTGTGCATGCTTATTGATGTGGTCGCCTGTGGATTTTGGAATGCCACGCGCACCTCCATGCTCACGCGCTCCTAACCCGTCGACTCCGTCGTTTCGTCCAACAAAAGAGAAAAAATAATGAACCAAAATTGGGTTTGGGGCTCAAAATCAGTTCACCGCCTACTACCAAGTAAGGATGGCGCTGCCTCCTCTTCCCCACCACCGCCTTGCCACACGGCGCCACCTCCCGCCTCCCGGCTACCTCCACCTCTGCATCGCAGCGACCGCCAAATCCACCTCTGGCAAAGCGCGCCTCCTCCAGCGCCTCCTTTACTCCTCCGCCACCGCCAACCACCCCTTCCTTCCTCGCTTCGTAGTAATGGCACCGCCATTATTACTACCATTGCTACCAGCCCCATCCCTTCCCTTCCCTTCCGGCATCGCGTGCCATGCCGCTTCGCCTCTCAAACAGACTCACACCCCATATCCCTTGCCGCTCGTGGACTTGCCGGCCGATGGCAATCGTCTGCCGAGGAGACGGCTGCGCCCTGCGCCTCCTCTCAGCAATACGGCCGGCCGCCGCCCATGTCGCGCGCGTTAAGAAGGGCCATTCACAAGACGCCTGCGCCCTCGACCACCGGGTGGCCGCTGTCGAGACCCCATCCGTTGCCTCCTCGCCACAAATCCAGCCACGTCGCGCGCTGCATTGCCGAGGTGCCGTCGCGAATCCGACTTCGCTCGCCGCCTTGGCCACCACCGCCCCGCGCTCTGTTTACGCCGCGCACCGCCCGCCCTCCGTGCGAGTTGCCGTGGGCGTATCCGACGCCATGAGGTCCGACGCGGCTGAGCTCCACAACTGGGCCGTCCTCTTCTCCGTCGCCGGCGGGCCTCACCCAGACACCTCCTTCGTCGCCTCCATCATCAGTGCATACACCGACGTCCCACTTTCCGACATCACCGTCACGCACCTTTCCAACCTCCGCCTCCTCGCCCGCTTCACTCGCCCCGAGCAAGCGCGCCACGCAGCACGGCGGTCCTTCCGCGCTCAAGGCCGGGACTTCCGCCTCGAAGCTTTCCCCGACGATGTCCATGCCGGTGGAGCGCCGGGCGCGGCTCCCTTCCGCGTCCAGGTCTACATTGAGGGACTGCCACTCCCGGCATGGTCCACCTCCATCATCGACCTCATCTTCTCCGGCGCCGGCCGTCTCGACGTCGTCGAGCCTGAGACACGCTTCCGCCAAGACAAGGCCACGTTCCGCGCTTGGATCTGGACGACTGACCCGGCTGTCATCCCCCTTGAAGCCGTCATCGAGCTCTTCGACGACTCCTCCCCCTACCTCGAGCCCAACTGCGGAGGGACCCGCGGCCCCGCCCGTCTCGTCGGCGCGCCGCGGCCGCTTCCCCCCTGTGTCTCCACGCACCACCTCATCATTCACCTCGGCGAGATTGAGGACTTCACCGCGGTCTCCTCTCGCGTCTCTGGTGGTCGGCCTGTCTCCTACCCTCCGCACCTTGGCGGTTAGCTAGCTACGGACTGTTCCCCGCCGCTGTCGTCATCCCCGCCGCGTGCCGTGGCCTTTTCCGCCCCACATGGCGCCTCGATGACTCCGTTGACGAAGGGGACAGCGCCGCCCCTGATGCTGGCCGACCTTCTTCGCCAAGCCGCCGTCGGGGTAAAGAACCGGCGGGGCGCTCAACCTCCCGCTCCTCTGCTCCAGCTGCCGGCCGATCTAAGGCGCCTCCTCGCCGCCGGGTGTCGACGGTTGGGATATCGACCCAAGTCAACCAAGGTTCTTCAAAGAGGAGATAGGAGACACGCCGAACAACCACTTAACAACGAACGAACAGGAGATGGGTTTTTATCCTGGTTCAGGCCTCTCGGGAGAGATAATAGCCCTACGTCCAGCCTTTCTTTATATCAAAGAGGATTACAAGGTGGAACTCGGCGAGATCAGCAGGTCTCGGCAAGTAGTATGCGAAAATCTATCTGCTAAGGGTCAGGGTCCCTCTAAACGCCATAGGGGCCCTGTTTATATAGTAATCTGAGCAAACCGATTTATCGAGGGAATATCGGTAAGCTAACCACGAGATCATAACGAACTCATACATGCCAAATACAACCTACGGTAGATAAAGGTAATCTCCTAATCTTGAGGATCACGACTCCTAGTCCAATCCGGGAAACCAACGTCCGGGTCTTCACGTAGCCGTGCGGAACTCTTGTTCGAGACGGACTCAAACACGATCCCTTGGCCACCACGCACCACGCCACCAGAAGTCGTTCGGCGGGATGCATATGGGCGATAAAACCTCCCAGAGATCGGGCCTCGTAGGTCGCTCGACCGGGCTGCTGTGGAGTGGGCCATGGCAATGGGCGTTATCTAATCCCGACACGGGCGCGTGCGCCACGCCTCCCGCCGCCGGCCGCTCCCAGCACCTCCTCGCCGCCGTGGGCCGACGCTCGCTTTGCCGCCGCGCTTCGCGCCGGTCTCGCTTGCTTCTCCACTGCGCCAACACAGCGCCACGGCCGCCCCCACCTTCACCGCCGCCCCACACCACCCCAGCTCCTCTGCCGCCCCGCTCCACCCCACCGGGCCTGGTTTCTCCGCAGCCCCGCTCCACCTCGCCGTCGCCCTGCTCCGGCGAACCCCTTTGCGGCGTCACAGTTTCACCGCATTGCTCGACAGTTCGTGACCGCCCGCCTCGCTCGCTCTCCGCGAGCTCGCTCCCTACCACTCTGTCCTCGTTGACAACGCCCAACGGGCCGCTAACCTCTGCCACGGGGCGCCTCGCTGGACAGCTACGTCAGCCACCATTCGCCACCTCATCACACCCCACTGTGCTCTCCTCGCCTGGGCTGGCTGTAGCCCAAACCATCCCACCGCTCCCGCCGCTCGTCGCCCACCTCGCCGCATCCCGTCCCGCTGCTCCTGGGCCGGCCCATGAAGCCGGCATTGCCATCCAGTGCTCCCCTCCGCGCTTCACCCCGCTCGCAGCCACCTCCTCCTCTGGGCCGGCCCACGACGGTGCGCCAGACTTCCACCTGCTCCCGCCAGCAGCTACCATTCCGGCCCAACAGGCCCACCGTGCTCGCCACCCGCCCATCCTCACGGTGGTTGCTGAACCGCCCAAGAGCCCCCTACTCCCGGCCATTGCTTGCCAAGACGGCCGAAAGCAGCCCTCTCTTCGCCCCAGTCACGTTGGGCTCGCTCCCTATGGGCCCGAGCTTCCCTTCTGGGATTTCGTATCCCCCCTCCCCGCGCCAGTTCCCACCTCCCTTGACCCCATGTCCCTCGAGGCACTCAAGCATCGCCTAACCCCACCTGCCTCCGGTCACGCCTTCCTTGCAGGGCCACCACCTCTACTGCACCTCACTCCTACCTCCACCTCACCTCGGACCACCAGACCGCGATCGACCCCGCCGGTCCGTCAGAAGACCAGATAGCCTCCTCTCGTCCGGCCTTGCCTCCGGCCGGATCGTCCTCTGTTCCAGCCATACGCAAGGCGCAGGGCGTTCTAGCTCGCCGCCTTGGTACCTCCCGCTCTCTGGAGGTCATGGACCTAGCCACCCAGCTCGAGGCGCTTTTCCCCTCTGGGCCGCTCGCCCATACCGCTTGCTCCGCCATTACTGACCTCTGCGGCCTTGGGCGCCCACGCGTCGATCTCGCGGCCTCCGGTTCTACTCTCGCCGAAGAGTGCCCATCTCCAGATTGATTTCTCACTCCGAGCCGCCGCCTCCCACCATTGTGCTTTCCGAGTGTCTCCAATGAAGATTCTCTGTTGGAATGTCCGTGGGCTCAACTCCGGCACCAAGCGCGACGTAGTCGCTTCCTTAGTAAGAACTCACCAACCAACCATCCTTACCGTCCAAGAATCCAAGTCGGCCGCCCCTCCCACCGAGATCCTTATGGATACGTGCGTTACTGAGCTTCGTGGCGTCCTCTCCTCGCCACCGCAGCACAAGAGGAGGCATGTCGCTCTTCCGATGATTCGCGCGTCTCCTTTGCGACCCTATTATCCTTCCCCACTCTATCTCTCGCCAAAGTCACCGATGCGACGGCAACAGGTTGGACCATCTCCAACGATATCTGGGCCCACCGATGATCCCTCCAAGTCGCTTCTTCCCGCAAGAGATGCAAACCATCGCTTCCACCATAAATGGCCCCGGCTTATCCTTGGCGATTTCAACCTCATCTACAAGGCCTCCGACAAAAACAATCTTAACCTCAACAGAAGGCTCATGTCGCGTTCCGCCATACAATTGACACTGCCTCCTTCGCGAAGTCCACCTCTCGAGAGGCGCTTCACCGAGCAACGAGCAAGCCCGACCAACCTTGGTCCGCTTTGATAGGGCCTTCGCAAATGCCGATCGGAACTCCTCTTCTCATCCCGCCCTTACTCCCCTGCCTTCCTCGGCTTAGATCATCGCCCATCGCTTCTTACGGCCGAGAGTCTCCCTCGACCGCCACATCGGTTCCGTTTTGAAAACTATTGGTTGTCCATAGGTGGCTTCCTCTAGGTCGCTGAGGAGGCCTGGCGCGGGCAATCAAATTCTCAGCCAGATCCCCCTGCATTCCGTCCCCACCCAACGCGCCGCCTCAGCTTCAAGCTTGCTCGCACTGCGAAGTCTCTATCCGCCTGGAGCCGCTCCAAGGTCGGCAACATAGAGCTCCAGTTGTCCGTGGCAACGGAGGTCATCAGGCTTTTTGACTTAGCTATGGAGACCCGTGATCTCTCCGCGGCTGAGCTGGACCTCCGCAAACAGCTCAAGCTTCGCATTCTTGGGCTAAGCTCCATTCAAAAAATCAAATGGAAGCAGCGCTCCCGTCTAACATGGCTCAAACTCGGGGACGCTAACACCAAATATTTCCACCTCAGGGCGAATGGCCGCCGTCGCAGGAACCATATCCACTCTCTCCAGACTGATAATGGCCTCCACACCGAAGTTTCATGAAAGGTGCCCAGTTCTGCACCAACACTTCAAAGAACATCTTGGTGACTCCTCGATCTCCGCTAACCCGGTCAATCCGAGATCCTTCAACTGGATTTCCTCGCCATGCCCACACCTGACCTCTCCGCCTCGACGCCTCACTCTCCGGAGTTGAAATCATCCTCTTCTCCTTACCCAATGACAAGGCGCCAGCCCAGGGCGGCTTCACTTCGAACTTTTTCAAGGCTTGCTGGGATTTCGTCTCGGAAGACCTTCTCGAGGCGTTGCAATGCCTCTTTAACCTTGATGGCACCTACCGTCCGACCCTAACAAAGGCCTCATTGTCCTCCTCCCCAAAAAAGAGTCCCCAGTCTCCCCTTCGGACTATCGCCCCATAAGTTTCATCCATAGCATCGGTAAACTCTTCACCAAAATCCTAGCCTTGCATCTAGCTCCTTTCATGGATGAGTTGATCACGCCTTACCAGAGTGCCTTCATTAAACGAAGGCACATCCAGCAAAACTTCCTACTCGTCCAGCGAAAGGCCTTGGCCCTCCACAAATCTGCACCCCACCGCTTCAAGTCGGACCTCGCTAAGGCCTTCGACTCAGATCTTGACATACCGCCGATAATCTCAGGGCTGTGGCTTCAAAGAATCACATGGATGGATCGCCTATCCTTAGCCACCTCCTCCTCCGTGGTTCTCCTCAACACCACCCCAATCGAGTCCATCCAAGATCGTCGCGGCATGCGCAGTGGTGACTCGCTCTCCCTTCTTGTTCAACCTAGCCATTGAGCCCTTGGTCTATCTGCTCAAGAAGGCTACCACCTCCGGTGTGCTCAAACCGCCGAAGGCCCGCTTCGATGCCCACATCTCCTTGTTCACCGACGATGCGCCATCTTCCTCCACCCATCTGCCGACAATGTCTCCGCTGGTGAGATTCTCCGTGCTTTTGGAAACATCACGGCCTCCGTACCAACTTCTCCAAAGCCAAGTGGTCCCAATTCGATGCTCTGCCTCCACCTTGCTCCCATCCCGCAAGCCTTCCCTACCAACAAACCACATTCCCCATCACCACCGGGGATGCCGCTTATTCGCAAAACCGCGCCATATTCACTTCCAACCTCTTATCGATAAGGTGGCCTCCAGGCTAGCCGGGTCAAGGGGACCATTCATGTCCATGGGAGGCCGACTAACACTCCTCAAAGCCGTGCTAACTGCACTTCCCACTTTCGTGCTATCGGTCCTCAAACCCCCAACTCGGTCATCAAGAAGATCGATGCTCTCCAAGAGGTCGGCTTTGGAACAGTTCGCATAATCATAGCGAAATTCGGCGGGATCGGTACCAAGCGTGTTTTGTTCACCCACTTCCTAGGCGGCCTTGGCGCCCTTGATCTCCACCGCTTCTCCAGAGCCTTAAGACTTAGGTGGCTCGCTTTGCCGGCAACAACCTTTGCCACTGGGCCCCGCCACGCCGCCTCGACTTCGACATCGAAGCCCGAGCTGGCTCTGCCGTCATCCTTGAAACGGCTCTTAGCCTCCTTCAGGGACGACCATCGGCTCTCCGTTTACCCCACGATTGCTCGCTTTGGCCTCTTCAAAGCCTCCTCCGGAAAAATAGATCGTGGCTTGAAGCGACCTCCAATTTCACTTGGATCAACGATCCGAGGCGTAACCTAACTCCCCGAGCCGATCCACGAGCTCGTTACGCTCCTCCAACAGTGTGGCTACCTTGCGGCTTAACCCAAATTAACCCGATCACTTTCCTTGGCGGTTCACCACCAACCAGTTTTCTCGGTCTTGGTCGGCCTACTCGCTTCAATTCTCGGGGCGGGTGCAACCACCGCCTGATCAATCATGGAAGTTGTGGGCACCTTCCAAGTGCAAATTCTTCCTCCGACGCTACTTCACCGCCGAAGTTTTCACCGCAGATGTTCACGCTACGCCGCCACCGCCGAACGACTACTACGCCTCTCTGCGGGAGGAACCTTGAGACACCAGAGCACCTTTTCCTTCAAGCACCTTTTCCCAAAGTCTGGTCGGGTCCAGATCGTCACACTGCGAACGCTTCGCGCCTACACCTCCGAAATGGCTTCACACGAACAAATTTAACTGATTGGTGGTCCTCGACATACTCCAGACGGGTCGGCTCCCGGCGTGCTCTCCATCTCCGCCGCCTTACTTTGGAGCATATGACTCGAGCGAAACAACCGGATTTTTCGGACCACCGACAGCAACGTCGTTGTTTTTTTCAATCAGCTTTTGGACACCCTATGCCTTTGGGAGGCTGCAGGCGCGCCTTTTGTAATTAGCTAGAGCTACTTCTCGGCCTACGGGGGAGGGGCCGTTTTTCTCCCCCCACCCTGTAATTTCCTTTCTACTTTTGAATACACGGCAGTCCTCCTGCCTTGCTTCAAAAAAATTTCGTCCGACTTCCACGCAGGGGCCACGACCGATGAATTCTTGATCGTCCCTGCCACTGTCTTTCTCACCGACTCCACCAACGCAAACAACTCCCGCCATGCACAACCTGTATTGTCTTGTTGGCAGATCTAGCCATCCCGCTGTTGTATTTGGACGGCCCATCATCTGCGACCTCAGCCATGTGAAGTCGTTGGTAGCAACACTTACGAAGCACAGTTTGAGGGTAGGATGGTGAAAGGGAGGTTGGGAAGGGGAGAGAAAGGGCCCGTTGCCACTGTCAAACTGGCGACAATGGCAGCAAGGGAGGACACCACCGAAGGGAGGCTAGAGGTGGAAGACGGAATTGCCCCCTGAGTCGCCCAGAACAGGCGCGCTCAGCTTGTCATGGTAGGATCCTATGAAATAGCTAGTTTTCACCCACCACGCGAATCGCTGAAATTCTCGACGGCTAGAGCCGTCGATAAAGAGAGGAAAACCGTCGAGACAGAATTATCTCGACGGCCAGCCGTCGAGATTTGGCCGTCGAGATAGCACGGTCGAGACAGACAGTCTTTCTCGACGGCTCAGCCGTCGTGATTTATCTTTCCCGACGGCTAAAACCAGGCCGTCGAGATACATGAACTGGGCAGGGACGACGTAATTTTGGGTGCTTTCTCGACGGCCTAACACCGTCGAGATTATTCTTAAGCGTGCCGCTCAGCCCGAGGCCCATCCCACAAGTTAGTCACGACGGCTAATAGCCGTCGAGATTTTATCAGCAGGGAACGACGGCTCCTCCAGGTGGGCCATGGAGGTTATTCACGACGGCTTACGGCCGTCGTGATAGACTCTTCCTGAGTCGCGACGGTGGTTGACCTGGCACGTGGGCCATGGAAGGCCTCGACGGCCATGGTGTAGCCGTCGAGAATACTTAAAAAAGAAAAAAATTTTAAAAATTTGTAAAATCACAATAATTTTGTAAAAGCTATCGCACTCCAAAGAAAGAATGCAACTCGCAAACCCAAAATAGTCCCCGCATTTAATTTTCCCACGATTTCACAAATACACATACCTCCGATAATTTCGATATATCACAAATATCGCATCACAAAGATCACAAACATAAAATCCACATTCACGAACATCTAATTAACATTCACAAACATCGAACGACAAGATCAACATCATGAACACAATAAAGTAAACATCGATCATGGCTGCCGTGGTGGCGCCCCAAGAGTTGCTCCATGAGGTTGGCGGCCATGTTCCTGAGCCGCCGCCGCCTCATGCGGGTCGCCCCGAGTAGGTGGCACGAAGGACGGAGGAGTAGACATCGCAGAACCCAACCCTTCGAGATTTTTCAATTAGTAAGTTGATATATGTACAATGCGATAGTATATTGATTTGGCATAGAGACTTACCGCTGGATCACGAAACCGGGGACGCCGACGCTCGGGTAGTTGGGTGTGGGGGCGAGGCCGGCTGGGTCCCGTGGGTGCCCGGTGGTGCCGTCTGTCAGACTGGTAGCCGCCTGCCCAACATAGGTGCCTAGAGGGCTGGATGGCTACCGTGCACGGCCGGGCACCGGGTGTAGGGACCTGCAGTCCCCACTGACTCGAGGAGTGCCTGCCAGCCCAGCGTGACCACTTGGACCGGCTGTACATATATTTGATTTCGTTAGTAGAGATGATAAGATATGCACTATAAAAAGAATTGAATTGCGATCAGAGTTACCTCAAATGACGAACGCCTCGAGCCGTGCCGGGCCTTCTCATAGTCCTCCCACGCAGCTCTCGACTCTCTTGCATCGCCCTTAACATTTCTCTGTCATGGGCCCGCCTCCTCGTGTCTCTTCTGCTGCTTCTCTCCTCTGCAGCGATCTCGAATCTGGCGACGGGTCTCACCGCCGCTCTGCTAGCCCGTACATCGGGCATATACTCAAGACTGCAACATGCATATACAAGAATCGGTTTGTAATCATAATATACAAGTGTACGAAAGAGATCTTACCGTAGGTGGTCGCCACCGATCGCCAGCGCCTGTGAGCCTTGCCCCCATGTGTTTATGAATCACATGAGGATCGAGGAGCCTCCTCGATTGCTCTCCTCCCCGTGCTCTCTCTATAAGCGCCCTTATAACGCCCTACATGTCGTGATAGTCAAAATCAAACAAATAACCAAACAAATATAGTTGTATTCACTAATCCTATCGACACTTACCAAACGGAGATAAGCATGGGGATCTAAGGTCGGTTGTCCACCAGTAGGCGCTTTTTTCGTGTGGGCTCGCTTCCACACGCCCATCGGGCTAGGTATAACCCCGTCTTCGCCAACTAAATTGTAATATGACCGATATGTGTTAGTTCGAAAATCTAAAGTGAAGACGGCAGTAAAAACTTTTTATTACCGCTTCTTCCCCAATGTGCGATCGACCACCTCCCAAAGGTTTGTTTTGTAATCCTTCACGCCTGTTCTTCTTTGCCTTCTCGGACTTCCCTTCCACTCGGGCTGTCCCACTTCCTACCTATAGCCTCCCAGGCGTCCTCCCCGACACCACTCAGATTTGACTGGTTGTACCGACCGGCGATCAAGTACAAGCGGCAGCAACACAGGCGGTGAGGTTTTGCTGCTCTGCCTCCTATAAAAGCAGAAAAATGTGGAAATTAGAAACGAACACATAAAATTTAATTGTATTGTGAGGTTAGGTTACTCACCGTGATACTCTGAACGGCCGAGACACGGGCATTGGACATCATGTCTCAGACTGCCGCCATCCTCGCCGATGATGAGCGAAGTCCGTCTCATGAAGTCCCTCATGAGCGAACTCGAAATAAGTAGGATATAACAACAGATATAGTTAGAAGATAAAATCAATAAATGAAGCGAGTTATTTTGTATCTTACCCAAAACTCGCGGATAACTCGATCATGGCGGTGCTATCCCATGCGGGCTAGCTCAGAGTCATCCCACCAGACACTGGTCTTGCTTTATCCCATCCCGGGTTATTAGCCCAGATAGTTCCGCCAGGTGCTGCTGCCTCGGCCGATGCCTCTCGCTGACATCCACCGTAGACATGTTGTCGCATATTAAACAAAAGATGTGACAGTTTATAAAATTAAATTCAAAATGGTATGTAAGTAATTGGCTACAAAAATATGTACTGTCACGTCAATCTGGATCACGGCCGTCCCAGATCGCTGAGATGGTGCGGCCTCACCTGCTCGGGCCCTCTTCCTCCTACCTCCTCGAGAGGACGACCTCCCAGCTATCTCCAGCCGGGCCGACTCGCTCCACTCTCCTGAGTCAGAGCGAGCTCCTGCCCGGGCTCAGAGGCCTCCTCCTCCTCCTCCTCCGCATGCCGCGGAGGGTTGACGAACCTGCGCGGCGGCATATCCTGCATATGAAAATTAAAGAATAGTTAGTCAAATAAATAATTTAAATCTTGATAAATAATTAAAATTAAGATATTTTAGTACGCACATGTAACCTCGGATATTTATAATATCTAGCAAGAATTATCGTCGACATCCATAATATCTTCGCTTAACGATCCCACGACATCCGGTCTTCTTGAACCTCATGTTCTTCTTCTTCTTCTTCGACATCCGGTCTTCAATTGCTTGTAATTCGTCAAGTCCCGACCCAATATCGACTACCATTGTGGTGTTCAATGGTGATCCTGTGTTGGACCTTCGTAATCATCGGTTGTTGGGTCTAATAATCACTCGGCCGACGGACCTTAAACACAACCCACCACGACTTCAAATCTTCCTTCACACCGCTTTTATAGGTTTTTGGCATGGATATGGAGATAATACACCTGTTCGCTGGTTTGCGAGAATGAATGGATCGCACCCTTTAAGTCCGGAAGTGTGCTTTACCTCAACTAAGCCAATATCATGTTTACGCGAACGCCATCATATGGATCAAACCACGCATAACGAAATAGAACTATTGAGAGCTCTTTATCGCCTTCAATACCGCCGATTATCTCTTCGATTATACCGTAATAATCAACCCCATCCTCCCCGACATAAGACACACTGCATCGATCGCAAATCGGTTTCGATCGCTCATGTGTGGAGTAACGAAATCGAAAACCGCTTATATCGTACGGTTATGAACTTTCACGATCTCATGCATCCACGTGATATTTGACGAAGATCATTATGTAAACTAGCATCAATAGCGCCTTGTTTCCAAAACCATGCTAAGAAATTCGCCGCCCATGTCCAAAGACCCGTTCGCAAAAGTTGAGTTCTATCACCGCGGCTTGGTCGTCGACTTCCTTTCCATTCGACTCGGACAAATTCGTCTCAGACATACCGCCAACTCTTCGATGTTGTCGAATATATATAACAATGCGACAACTCGCTCATCCCCAGATAAGTCTCGGTCGATGCTTACCTACCGCCCGACCTTGCACTGAAAATTCTTAGCTCGGATCGAACTCTGCGATCGATGAACGGTATCTCAGTATCTGAATATTCACATTTTTATCCATTGCTAAGTATTTGTTAGTGAAATTAGTAATCTCTGAACATGATATGCCTCGCTATTGAGCCTTCGACTCGTGCTTTGTTTTTGACACTTGCTCTAACATTTTTTAGTCGACGTTCTATAGGATACATCCACCTATATTGTACCGGGTCCCCAAGTTGAGCTTCATAAGGTAGATGCACGAGGAGATGTTGCATTGGATTGAAAACCCGGAACATAAATCTTTTCTAACTTGCATACAAGCACGGCGATATCATCCCCAAGCTTCATCATATCATCCTTATTGATCTCCTTAGCACATAATTTTCTGTAAAAGAAACTCAATTCACTAAGAGCTCTCCAGACATCTTCAGGTACGTAACCTCGTAAATACCTAGTACGAGATCTCGCATGAATATGTGAAAGTCGTGACTTTTCATTCCATTTATCTTTCCTTGAGTGATGTTCACGCCACGCCCAAAGTTCGACGATAAGCATCGGAAACTTTAGACTATTCGAAACCAAAGTAATACCTCCTTCTTCTGAGATCATATAACACGCAGCTTTTGGCTTCTTCTTTTCCCTCCGCCATATTCATTGTCGATCGATCACATATGTCCCGACAATCTCGCCGTGCTTTCGCATTATCTTTACTTTTTCAGCTATATCAAAGTTTGTACCATATATGGCCTCTCGCTTCGTTTTCTCTTGATGCATCACATCAATGTTGTGCGGCAAAAGAAGATCATTTGCATATGGCGAGAGTATATGCAACACTTGTGTGTCCAATTATGTGAGATACCGTAATCTTCATAGGCTCCATTCGACCCAAAGATCAATTGGGAATGCCATTCCTTTATGAACGCAATACCCACACGACCACGCTTTTCTCCTTTTTATTGTGGTGTTCTTACTAATGCATTTTTCTGCTTTCGAAAAGGATGTCCCGTTTCAAAAATGCTCGATGACAATCGACCAACTCGGTTTGCCACCAAATCAGAATCGAATGCCTCTCATCATCCAAACACACAGACAACTAAGCGCTCATGTGTACTCCATCCGGAGAACATACCGTAAGCGGAAAAATCATGTATTGAGTACATGTAGGCAGCCCTCATACGTAAAGATCTGCTTGTTTTTCTATCGTATGTCGGAGCACCTCTTCCCATAACTCCTTCACTTCGTCAATCAATGGACTCATAAACAAATCAAGATTTTTCCGTGATTCTTTGGTCGAGCACGATTAAAGAAAGAAACATGAACTCTTCTTTCATCGTAATTGAAGGCGGAGGTTCAGAGGAATGCTAAAATCGCCAACATGAGTATGATGCAGCCATCATATTGAAAGGCGAAGCCATCGATGGCAAGTGCTAGCCGACGTTCCTTGGATCCGCTGCGAACTCCGGATACACCCTATCAAAGTGTTGCCACGCTTCTCCATCACCGGATGAACCATGATACCGGTCTTACACGCTACCCTCCTTATGCCACCTCATCTGCTGCGGTCTCCTCCGTAATGAAACATCTTTGAGTCGTTTTTAACGGAAAGTACCGCAATACTTCTCGCCACTTTGGTCATGCTTTTCTCCACAACCGTCGACGATCTCAATATATCCGACTCCCACAATGATCACACACATTTTGGCGAATTTCATTTTGTAATACAACATGCAATGGTTCGGACAATAGTCTATTTTCTCGTAAGGCATTCCTGCACCAAAGCAAGCGCTTTTCTACACTCGTACCAACTTGGGGGCATCTTGTGTCCTTCAGAAGCGCGTCGCTTAAACATCCTAACAACTCATCAAAACAATTGATAGAGAAGTTATACTTGCATTTGAGCCATCATCCGTGTTACCATAGAGAGCGAGGTCACGGTGGTTTGATCATGCAAAGGTCGCTTGGAAGACTCTAACAGGTTAAGAATTCGGTCATAGTGGTAGTTGCTCGCTCATCATCAAAATCATAGCCAAAGTCATCCATCATATCTTGCATTCATCAACTTCATCAAATCCTTCGTCGGGAGGAGTAGGGACGCACACGAGCACAACCACTCTCACCATGATAAACCCAACGATGATAACCGGCCTTAAACCCATTTTTGCATAAATGCATTCCCATATCATACCGTGTCCTCTTTCTACAGCTTTCCACACTCCGCATAAGGGCAATGAACGTCGCCGTGTCGTGGTTTGGGGTCGCCTTGAAAGCATTATCAACAAATGCATTGGCCTTCTCATACCATTCATCCAATGTTGTCCGCTCGATCTCCATCCATCGTACATCCACCTCCTCTCTTCATCCATCGGTCTTGACACGGAAGCTACACGTTAGAGTTTCGTAAAAGGCTTAGGAAGGCTTTAAACCCACTACAGTAGCAGCTTAAGCGTGTTCATTGTGGCATCGATAAGAACGAGACAAAATTTGGATAACCCTATAGTTCTCTTAGTGCAACGATGGCTAAAAAGTCAAAGCCACTTAACAAAGACTTATGTTATGCACTAGGAGAACTATAGGGTTATGTCAAAAATTTTATCTCGCTCCTATCGATGCTACAATGAGACACGCCTAAGCGGTTATCCGTGAGTCGTCCACCGACGCCACACATTGGTCTGTCCATTGGACAATTCGGGTCATTTTACACGCAATGTAATAGAAATGAACGAATCACCGCCCAATTTCTTTCGCGTTGTGTTTTACCCGAACGGGTGACGTCTGCTAGGTTACTAATCGGTTCGAGACTTACAAAATACAATAAATTAGGCATAGCACATAGCAAAGCAAAATTATATCTATAATTAAATAGCAAAGCATTACAATTGCATTACCTAATTTAGCAATTTTATAAATTAGGTAATTTTAATAATCATTACTTACAAAACTAATTAACTCAATATTATATAAAATGTATATATAAGTTGCATCTAAAATTAAATGGTAAAACAAAACAATTGCATTATCTAATTTTCAATTTTATAAATTTTATTAATTTTAAATTATTACTAATTACAACACTAATTAAATTTTCGACGGTTTAAGACCGTCGAGACTACACAACAATAATTTAAAAAAGCGCGAAAAAAACACGCACCACCGATGACGGTGCGGCGGTCGAAAGCTAGGCTAGACGCGACGGCGGCGGCTCGACGGCAGCAGGGCGCGTGTGCAAGGCGGCGCCACGGCGCTGGGGCGACGGAACGCGAGGCGCTGGGCGAGGGCAGCCAGGCGCCGGCGGGCGCGGCGGGCGGCGACGATGGCATGGCGGCGCGGCGACGGCGAGGCGGCGCGGAGACGGCGGGCGGGGCAGCGCGACAGCGCTGGCGACGGTTTCGGCGGCGGCGGCGACGACGCGGCGGCGCGGCGACGGCGAGGCGGCGGCGGGCGACGCGCGGCGACGGTTAGGCGGCGCGGGCGACGCGGCGATGCGCGGCGGCGCGGGCGATGGCGCGGCGGCGCGGGAGACGGCGCGGGGCAGCGACAATACAAGCGAAAGGCTTCGGCGGCGCTGGCGACGGCGAGGCGAAGCGGCGAGCGCGGGCGATGGCGCGGGGAGGCGAGACGGCGGCGGCGCGACGGTGCGGACTCAGGGAAAATTTGCCTAAGTGCCAGCGCGAGGTTTTTTATAACAACTAATCTCGACGGCTTTAGGCCGTCGTGAAAGATCCCTACCAGACAATTAACCAACCAAAACAGGACACGTGGCGGCCATAACTATCTCGACGGCTTTGGGCCGTCGAGATTATAGGCCGCAACGCGAGACCGTTGGGTCGCTGTTTTCTCGACGGCTAACGGCCGTCGAGATAACTCCGTGTGTCAGCGTCTGCTCATCCACGTGTCACATTTTTACAGGCCACGATCTATATCGACGGCCCGTAGCCGTCGATATTATTTTAAGGGTGACGTGGCCCGTTTATTTCCTTCTTTCTCGACGGCCAGAAGCCGTCGAGAAAATTATGTGTCGCTCGGCTCTTGGATTGTCCATATATCGACGGCTTGTGAAGTATAGCCGTCGAGATAACTCTATTGCGACGGCTTACGTTGACTACCGTCGTCAATAATGCTCGTCTCGACGGCTTGTTATTATGCCGTCGAGAATGTGCTCTATCTCGACGGCTAGTGCAAATACTTCTTCGATGGTCAACATAGCTTACTTAATTTTTATAAAAATTTAAAAATCTTTGGTGCTTCTAAATGGCTAATAATGTTTATGACATGATAATATACTATGAAGAAAATTCAGATGCTCAAATTAAATTTGCAAATGGAGTTGCCTATGTAAGTGGTTATATCGAGCGAGTATAAGTGAGCGTTCTATAGAGTTTTATGATTTATGGGTCATGGGATATCAAAATTTCAAATAATGCACCATTGTGTCGGAAAACCATTGTATATAGATCATTTCAATTGAAATGTAATAAAATATTGCATTTTAAAACATTACAATACAATTTGTTAGTTTTAAATATATATACATATATTATACCTAACCTAAATTATAAATACAAATTATTTCAAGAATTAGTATGCAAAAAAATAACACCTTGCACCATTATATATTTTCCCAAAATTTGGGATCTGCATCAAATTTTATTTTTATTTAAGTTCTTTTTATTTAAATTGCTAAATAAGCAACTGAAATTATGAAAATATTTACAAAATGAAAAATTCAATGGGCCACCCACCATTCAGCATTAACTATTTCTCGGCCACATGCTAGCCGTCGAGATAGAGTCTTCCGCCTCGCGCACCAACCGGAAAAACGTCGCTGGATCGAGGATTTTATCTCGACGGCTTTTCTATTGCCGTCGATATTAGGGTTGATCGTGTCGACGGCATTTCCTTGGCCGTCGAGATTGATTCATTACGATGGGCCGGCCCATAATCTATTAACGACGGCTGATTTTGAGCCGTCGAGATAGAGTCTTCCCGCCTTCGCGAAAAGCCGGAAAAGCGTGGGCGCGGGCCTCAAGGGACCTTATCTCGACGGCTTTTCTATGGCCGTCGATATTAGGGCCATTGTGTCGACGGCATTTCTTTGGCCGTCGATATTAAGGTCTCTGTGTCGACGGCCTATATCAGGCCGTCGAGAATTTTTCTGGCCGTCGAGATTTCGCGCGTTTCCTGTAGTGACCCGGCATCCAGACAGGTTGTTTGGCTAGTTTTGGAACTGAGAGGGAAGCTAGCAAAATTGGGTAATAGGTTAAAACGGTAAAATGATTTTTTCACAAAAAAAAAAAGAGTTGAGCCGGGCTGCACCTAAACGAGGGGGCGGCCCGACGGGCGTCGGACGCGCTCCCGACCGATGGCCAGTGCTGGCCGTTGGATCAACGGCCAGCATTAGATCTTGTGTAAAAACTTGTTATTTTTGTTTTACTATATGTAAAAAAAAATCAAAAAATCAATAAAAATTATAAATATTTTCTAATCAGTGTCAGGTCTCACATATATTTTATTTGAATCTATATGATCAATATTCATTTATATAAACGTTTTTTTAAAGAAAAATCTAGATGTATAAATGTTGTATAGTAATACAAAAAAATATATGTGAAAATAGACATGCATTAGAGAATATTTCTGATTTTTATTGATTTTTTAAAATTTGTTTACATGGCGAAACAAAAATAACAAAACTTTTCTCAAAATCTAACGCTGACCGTTGGATGGAGATCCAACGGCCAGCGCTCGCATCCGACGCCTGTCGGACCGCCCCGTGTTCGCTGCACCTAGCTTGCCTTCAAAGTCCTAGACTTTTCAAGCGTGGCCCAATACTCGAGCAGGTCTATCTGGATCTTTCATATTTCATCTATCGACCTAGTAATCTCTTAAGCATAGCGTTCAATTTGAATGTTCCACAACCGCTTCCGTGCTCCGATCCCAAGCTTTTAAACTAATATAGACAGTGATCCCTCAGAGCAACCGGTAGTCTGGCAAAAAAGAGTTGTACCTTGAAACTTGAAATAAAGATCTACATCCATGTTTGAAACATGATCTGTCGCTACTCCTGGTCGCTACAAAAATCGAACCAACTCGATGCATGGCATAACCCTAAACATAGTCCAGACAAGTAGATAGCATATATACGGGACATGACAAAGTAGCTTGAGGAGCTTTATTTCTCATGCATGCTTCTACACGGGCGAAACAGAATCAGTGAACGATGGCGACATTCATCACACAAACCACCCAAGCCAAAGGAACAAAAAGAACGTACATAAGCCTTTTCTAATGCAGCTGAAATCTCCTCAGTTGGCACGCCGAAGATGGAACCAATTTGCGTCTACCTCTTGAGGAAGTCGGCGAACCAGTAGCTAGACTTCTTGCGGTACCTCTTGAGCGTGGTGCGGTCGACGTAGATGAGCCCAAACCGGCCCGTGTACCCGTCCCCCCACTCGAAGTCGTCCATGAATGTCCATGTGAAGTACCCTTTCACCTTCACCCCTTCCCTGCAGGAACCTCCTCAAATCAACCAAGCAAGCATCCTTTGCGATGTAGAGGTAGGAATGATTTATGTCATTGTATAAGAGAACTTTTATGGTACACATCGGAAGATATGCTATGATAATAGTATAATTTAGATCTGACCATCCATTCGGGGATCCCATACAAAATATATACTAGCATGGTAGTATAAATACTACCATGATAGTATAAAAAATATAAAACAATCTGAACTATTAGATCAAAAGGAATGGACGGTTTGTATGCACTAACGTGTAGCCATAAAATTTCTCTTGTATAAAAGAACAAGTGTGTGTGCATGCTTACTTGATTGCAAGCTGCGTGAAACGGAGATGCTGGTAGTGGAAGGAGATCCGGTCCTCATCCTTGAGAGCCTCTGCTAGGGGGATCGTGCTGTTGTTGGACTCGTCAGTCCCTGCATCGAGCAAGAGAGGCGATATGGCTAAAGTAAGGTTTTCATAATAGAGTTTTCACTTTTGGAACTATATAACCGGTAGGATTGAAAAACATCGAATTTTGTCGATTAACCTTTTGGAACAAAGTCTAGTCAAATTTTAAACATGCTTTATTCAAATTAAGGATTTTGAATTTTTTTATTTACTTTGGGAGTGGATAAGAACGATTATTGCTGATGAGAAAGACCCATGGGACAAAGTTTATATATGCAGCAGCGTGAGGGGGCAGTGTCAAGATTGAGAAAGGACGGCAAGCGCATGAGATGTTACCGTTCTCGGCGATGTAGATGTCGGGGTCGTTGTACTTCCTCTTCGTGTAGAGAAGGAGCTCACGCAGCCCTGGCGCGTAGGTGAAGAAGATCTTGGTGAAAGCCTGACCAAAACATTAGTTCATTAGCATCAGATGCATGCAGCATGCAGAAAAAAAACATGGTGATGCGGGTGTGTGCGTGTTGTGCACTTACTGGCTTGCCGATCGGGACGCCATTGCGGTATGCTGTTCGACACCAAACGACGGAGGCAAATCAGAGTTAGAGACGGTTCAAATTGTGGCGGGAAAGAGAAAGGAGCGCGCGGGAAGAAGATGAACTCCGACTTGCCTGTCTGGTTGGCCCAGTTGTCCGTGGCGTAGGCCGGCTTGAGCTTGCTGGGGCGGCGGGCGACGGCCTTGGCGTAGTTGGTGGTGTAGTAGTTGAGGCCGATGAAGTCGTAGGACCCCTTGAGCATCGCCGACTGCTCGGCGGTGAACGCCGGCAGCCGGCCGCCGACGAGCTTCCGCATCGTGCCCGGGTAGTCGCCGAACACGATGGGGTCCATGAACCAGCCGTACATGAAGTCGAGGCTTCGCCGCACAGCGTGCTTGTCGGCGGCGACGGTGTCGCCGTAGGGCACAAACCAGTGTGACACCTGCGTGATGCCGATCTGCCCCTTCTGCGCCGCCTGCATGTGTCATGCCATCATGCATATCAGCCGTCGTTGACGTCTGCTTGTAGCTTGACAGTGTTATGAGTTTATCTTATTTTCTAATGTGTTAAAAATTCAGGGCGTAAGTATCTCTATGCAACTTCGTACCAGCTTAACCGTCTAATAGGGATCTAGAACTATACTAACCTATATATGAATGTGATGGTACGTAAAAGTATAGCCCGAATCTGATGTCACGAACAGAAGGTATTAAACTGTGAATACGGTGACATACATGAGTAGGGGAGATTGACCTCACTGACACCCAATTCGACAGCCTCGTTGCAAATGACATTAAGTTCGATCGTCTTGACGCGTATGACACCGGGTACACCAATTTGTGATCTCAATGACATTTTGCATTTCCCCCAATTTATCGTCGATTTTCCCGTTTTCTATATGTGACTTGACCATATTGCCCTCATGTGGCCCACAAGTTAGTGAGAGAAGGCTGTCGTGCTGGGTTGGGGGAGGCGGCGCCGGCGTTGGGGATGGAGGAGGCGGCGGCGCTCGAGGCGGCGTTGAGCTCGCCGGCCATCGGAGTAGGAGAAGAAGGGAGGAGAAGGGATGCTAGTTGAAGAAAACAGGGGCAAAATGATCATTGCACTAGAGAAAAACAGTGTAAATCACGGGTAAAATCCGAAAAATAGGCAAAATGTCACTAAAATCACAAATTCGGGTGTCCGGTGTCATACATGTCAAGACAAACGAATTTAATGTTATTTGGAACAAGGGCATCGAATTAGGCGTCAGTGAGGTCAATCTCCCCATGAGTAGAGCACGAATTTGATGACACAAATAAGATCCGAGACTTTATATATCCTTTACTTTTATGATTTTTTTGACATAAAAAATTGACTTATTATATTACTCTCTCCGGTTACAAAATGAAGTCGCCGGTGATTTTTGGGCACGCTTTTGGTCATTCGTCTTATTCAAAAAAAAGTTATATAAATATTATTTATTTTGTTATGATTTGGTTTATTATTGAATGTATTTTAAGCATGACTTATATTTTTACATATTTGAACTAAAGTTTTGAATAAGACGAATGGTTAGAGGCGTGTCCAAAAGTCAACGGTGACTTCTTTTTGTGATCGGAGGTAGTACAAATGTTATACCTGGTACTTTTGGCGGTAGAGGCGGACGGCTTCGGCGTGAGCGAGGAGCAGGTTGTGGCCGGCGACGTAGGGCTCGGTGGCGGAGTCGCCGGGGGCGCAGGACGTGGAGACGTAGGGGGAGCAGCGGCCGGGGGCCTTGGTGCCGGAGCCGTAGGCGCCGGCGCAGAAGATCATCGGCTCGTTGAACGTGTTCCACGACTTGACGCGGTCGCCGAACTCGCGGAAGCACACGTCCGCGTACTCCACGAAGTCCTTCCTGCGCGAGCACAAACCACCCGTTTGGGCCTCGTAATCTTGCTCAGACAAAAATGTGGGAAGATTTGTGGGAGCACTAGGGCCTTGTAGTTTCGGCCTTATATTGTAGGCCCAATAGACAGGCTCGTGCGGGATGCGTCCCGCACAACTTTCCAGCCCATTTTAGATAGCGAGAATGCGAAATCATCCGCGGTTTGATCCTGGGCCCAAGGTAGGCAGGCTTTACAGGTGCCGATTTTTTTTTAATCTACAAGCCTGTAAACGTTAATCCGACGAGCGTGGTGTTCCTCACATTCGCACGAATAGTTTTATAGTTAATATGAATCCTTTTCATTTCAAATTTGTATCTTTTCCTATATTGTATTTAACATGGTCTCTTATTTATTGCTTTTTTATTTTTATATTATAGTTAATATGGCCTCTTTCTTTTAATCTAAAACGTTATATTTAAGACCCGCTATAATCGATGGTAATGTAGATATTTTTTTCCTCTACGAATAACGCTGGAATTTCAAGTATTTTTATGTGATTTTTTATTTATAATTGTTGATGGTTTGGATTTTTTTATTAATCGGTGATGGATTCTAAATTTATATAGTTTTTACTTGTAATTGTCATTGATACAAACTATTTCTAGTAATCGGGCATGGACTCCTATTATGTCTTCGCAAATTTAAGTAATTTTATTTTGAATTGTACCTAGAATGGACTCTTTATGTTAATCTGACATAAACTCTTATTTTTATTTTTTATTCAAAAATTATTTTATATTTATTTGAATTTGTAGTTGATATAGAATGTTTCTATTAATCTAACATAGACTTTTATTTCTATTATTTTTATTATGAATTTATGTATTTTTGTTAGTAATTGTGTCGGATATGGTCTCATTCTGTTAACCGGACTTTTTTATTTTTATTCTATTTTTTATTGGAGCTGATATGGACTCCTCCTCCTCCTCTTCTTCTTCTTCTTCTTCTTCTTCTTCTTATTATTATTATTATTATTATTATTATTATTATTATTATTCTTCTTCTTCTTCTTCTTCTTCTTCTTCTTCTTCTTCTTCTTATTATTATTATTATTATTATTATTATTATTATTATTATTATTATTATTCTTCTTCTTCTTCTTCTTCTTCTTCTTCTTCTTCTTCTTCTTCTTCTTCTTCTTCTTCTTATTATTATTATTATTATTATTATTATTATTATTATTTATTATTATTATTATTATTATTATTATTATTATTATTATTATTATTATTATTATTATTATTATTATTATTATTCTAAGTTGTTATAATTTGATTCCACTAAAATCAATATTTCTATCCGTTGGTCAGTCCATTTGTTACCTTTTTTTTTTTTGGAAAAGGCAGAAGAACTGTCTTTAATTAATTCAAATTAAAGAAAAGTTACATGTTCAAAATTTGTTAGCTTTTCAGTAGTTAATTTGCATTTGGTGTGCACTAGTTAACTTACACGATGTTCTCACTCAAGAAGCTTCCATATTTGTCCTCGAGCGCCTGAGGGGTATCGAAGTGGAAGATGGTCACAAATGGCTTCATCCCTGTAATCATGAAGAACATCACATTTGCAATCTTTCAAGGCAAATGGTTCTGAAATCCTTGCAACAACAACCGAGCAAATATGCCTTCACCTCACCTCTAGCTATGACCTCGTCTATAAGGCTGTTGTAGAAATCGACCCCTTCTCTGTTCACTCCTCCACTCAAGCTCCCATCTGCAGGCAAATGATTGTTGGAGATGGAGATGCAAGATGTTCCATGTATGCATGAACCAGATAGATAGATAGATAGATAGATAGATAGATAGAGAGAGAGAGAGAGAGTATGGGTGTGTTCTTGGTACTCACTTGGTAAAATTCTGCTCCATGCGATGGAGAACCGAAAGGCGTCCATGTTCATGTCGGTCAAGAAGTTAAGATCCTCCTGCAGTTTCAATTTCGACATGTCCAAGACCCCTCAGTGCCCTAGATTCACACACACCTCGAAAATCCAGTGGAAGAAAACAAAAAGGAAAAAGAATCACCTTGTAGCGGTGGTAGAAATCCACTGCTACGTCTCCGGTGCCACCGTCCACTACTTTGCCTGGTAGAATTCAGAAGGCGATTAATTTTCCCATGATCATCAACAGATGCAAGAAAATGTAAGAGGTGTTCCATTAATTAACTTGGTTAAGTATAAATGCATCACCTGGAATGTGAGAGTAGGTGTCCCAGATGCTCGGCCCTCGGCCCCCTTCCTTAACCGCACCCTCGTACTGCAAGAGAAACAACAATGCAGCAAACACACAAGTAGGTAGAACATCCTGATCAGAGGAGAAAATTGACGATTTGCCACTCTCAACGTTGGGTTCTCGCTGAGTATGCCATCTGTGTGTATTACACGTGGGCCAGAGTGGTATTTTAGCGAGCGTCAATGTTGAAAGTGGCAAATAATCAAATCCCCCCTGATCAAAGAGAGAATTACAAGTTCACAAAACACAAGCATCACAATTACAATAAATGTTTTGACTCCTTTTGATTTGCGATTCGGTCTGGTTCGATTTGGTTTAGTTATAGGAATTAGGAAGAGAACCTTTAAAAAGAATGTTTTTTTCTTCATTATCTAGAAATACACAAGTAACCATACAAGCATCAGTTTCTGCCATTCTACTGGTGTTTGCTAGTACTTTGCACTCTGCTGTCGCTCGTGATCTCTTTCGAGTTCTAAGTGAGATCCGCTGATCCGCTGTGTAGAGCAAAGCAAAGCAACAGTAGATCCGAAAGCGGGGAGGCAGCTGAATCATGGAACCTGATATGCCGCCGAGCCGGTGCCGAAGACGAACCCTTCGGGGAAGCTGTGCCTGCTGAACGCGCCGCCGCCATTGGCGGCGCCGCCGCCGCCCGACAGAGCAACCAAGAGCAGAGCAGGGAGAAGCACACGCATCATCGCCATCCACGACTCCCCAGTAGTATACTGGAATCGCTCTGTCAGGTCTCCATGGCCGCAAGCAAAGCCGGACGATTTCTCATCTTTTAAAGAGCCGCAAGAAACGTCAGAGATGCCACATTTCTGGGGCCAATCCTTGGTTCGATGCCACGGTGGGATGGACCAAGATAAAGGGCTGATTGCAATGGACAGGGATTCCTACGATTTCCCATGTGTATCGTCTCTTGATCACATGTGTGCTGTTAAAATAAAAGACACTGGCATAATTGGCATCTCTTTCAGAAGGGTGGAGAGTCTCTCTCATAGTATCATGTCTCGAGTCCCGAGAGGTCGTCCTTGTCATCCAATGGGGCATGCTACAGTGAGCAGTATTAGTATACCTCTGCACTGATTGAGTGCACACGTGTTTCAGACTTTCAGCTTCACCACAGATTTAGGTTTGCCCTAATCTCACTGACAGCTGAAAATGAGATCAGTGATTGCAATGAAGGGCATCAAGCGTGCTGCTTGCCATGTTTCATTTTTTGGGAGCGACTCGCCGCCTCCCTGACCTCCACCCATCCAATGCAAAGGTCTTCACTGGAAACACACAATAACTCTTTGGGCCGGCTCGATGTCAAATGATTGAGATTTATTTAACTCTCAGTCGATTTTCTGAGCCGTATATCAGACATCTCTATAGGGCACATTAAAGATGCGATAGGAATATCTAGGTATGTGAAAAATTGGAGTAAAATAAGTCCTAATCGTTTAATGATCAGCAAAAGTGATAACTTCTTTGCGATTAAACCAACAAATAGTAAGCTCTCACATAAAATATGCTATCGCTATAGTATAAATACTACAATAGTAAAAAAATTAAAAATTTCCAGAGCTGTTAGATCAAGAGGGATGAACTGTTTGCATTAGCTTTTGTATACCATAAAATTCTAAAAAACCGTCGCGATGCGTCAAGAACACACCGCGGCGCTACCTATGCTGGTGTGGTCAGTAGTGTGCACTCTCCAACTACAGCACCGAAGAAAATGAAGATGCTTACTCACATGGTGGAGAAAAGCAGGAAACCCCACATCGGCATCATGGCACAGAACATATGCGGCCGACAACATATCGGCCGTGAGATCAGGAGGCCTTGTGTGGTTGTGCCTTCTTCCTGTGAGCTGTGGCAGGCAGCTTGCTACTGAAGTACAGCACCAAGGCCTTGTTTTTTTTTTTTCAGCGTATCGTTGCGTTGTCGTAATACTGTAGCAAATTTAAGAGTCTTCAATAGTTTGAAGATTATAAAAAAAATTAAAAATAATTTTATGATCTTTGGAAAGACTACTAAAAGCCACGAAAAAATCGTTACGAATTATCACAACATATAGACTATATAAAAATAACAAATTTGCTACAGTAATATGCAACGGTACGATACGTTGAAAAGAACAAACCCCAAGTCACCAATCAGTTATGGCTGGCACACTCGTCACGGGAAGCTAGCCAGAGCCGATGAATTGGTGCACACACGGACACACACCATTGGGTCAGAGCTCAGAATTTCAGAGATTTATTTTTTTCCTATGTTTATATTTATTCATTGGTGCAAAGAATGGGTGATGACTCATGTTTTAGACCAAAATAGTTACCTGACGTCGGTTAGAAGAGCCATTGCGTGATAATAACGGGACGATAGGTGATCGACTGTTATAGATGGTACCTGGTTCTATGTCGGTACCTATCGCTCGATGGTTGGATAGAAGGTCTGATTTGTACGTGGGTCCGTATTGACACCTATTGATATTTGGACAAAAGGCATGGCATGCATGTGAGCTTACATTGGCACCTATCGCCTGACCATTAGGAGATACGTCTCACGTAAAACGTATGTGCCTAGTGTATCAATGCCTTCTTTGTCATGGGATGTCACTAGACATCGTAAGGATATGATCCAATCGATAAAAGTGGATTGCTCTTCTAAATGAGGATGGACAATTGTTTTCTGTCCAAAACATAAGGTGGTGTCTATTTTTGTCTATTTTTAAATAATAAATATAGAAAAAACCCCATATTTTCATACCACACTTGGGTTGACCTTTATAAAAGTTGAGCCGCCCTAGCATGGTCCTTGTGACCATGTCTGCTCTCTACAGCCTAACACGATACGGTTAAGGTATGTAGCCGGTGGGACGCGGATCCTCTGACGTACGTCATGTGACATCCTAATAAAATTATTAGATGTCCCAATATTTTTCCAAAAGAAACCTAGGCAATTCTCCTCATTTTGCTGCTAACATCAGTCTAATTTTGAGTTAGGGGCTAATGGGCTATTAGTGCATGCGATTAAGGGCCCATAGGAGAGAGTTTAGCACTTTAAGCCCACAAAGGGAAGCCCCATTGACCCCAACCTGCGCCCAGCACCCTATAAGACCCTAACCCACTGTTCCTCACCGACCACTCCCCTCCCCACCGCCACTCCTAAACCCTACGGCACAAGACACTCCTCCCGAGGCGTTTTGAGGTAAATCTCCTTTCTGTAGGTAGATCGTCTTGTAGATGGTGCCGTAGATAGATCTCGTCGAGACGATCAAAATGCTTATCTGGATCGCCCATTTTGGTCTTTTTTTCCGCCGCTAGAGCTTCGCCAGTAGTTCTTTGCTCCCACGGTCGCCGGCGATCTCGCCGTTCTTGCCACGGCGGAAGATCCGAGCCAACCGGCTCACGCCACGTTGTCCCGCGCCGTCGCCGTTTAGCCGAAGCGTCTGCGCCACACGCACCGCTTCTAACCGCCGCGCCGACGCGCGTCCCGGCCGGCCTCGCAAACAGCGTCCGCCACAGATCACCGGCCGCGATGGCGCGACTCCGCCCGACAAGCGTCTTGGTAGGGTCCACCCAGCAGCAACTCCCCCACCGCGCCGCCGCCGTCCGCCACTCGCGCCGCGACACCGTCCCTGGGTCCCGCCACGGTCGGCGCGTCGGACCGTTCCGTCGCCGCCGCCCAATCCAGAAGCGCCACTCGTCCGTGGGACCGCCGTAATCGATGCCGCGCGCCGCTTGTTTCACCCGCCAGATCCAATGCATCGCCGCCGACGTGCGGGCCGGTCAACCCACGGACCCGCCGGTCGAGGCAGCCGAATCGCCGCCACCCCACACGACGCGCGCGTGCGCCCGTACACGCCGCGCGCGCGATTCACGCCGCGCCGGCCGACCAGGCCCGCCTGCGCGCGTCGGCCGAGAGCCACGTGGCATGCCACGTGTCATGCCACGTCACCCATAGCCGCGCCCGGTGCCACGTGGCCCGCCACGTCGCCAGCCCACGTGTCACGCCACGTCACATGCCACGCCCCCGCCACGTCGCGCCACGCCACCGCCGTCGTTACTACACACTGCCACGCCGACCGCCGCCATCGCCCACCGGTCCCTTTGTCACCCGCCGCGCCGCCGCACTGCATCGGGCCGAGCTGACTGAAGGCCAAGAAGCGGAATCGGGCCGGTTCGGTCGGTTCGCCCATTTAGGTTATTTCGGGTTTTCTATTTTCCTAGATTTTCCTATTTAACCCAAACTTCCCAATTGTTTAGGAGCTCCGTAACTCCAAATTGGATGATTTTGGAGCCTAAAAATCACATTTAAATCCTAGAATTTTTCTGTATATTTAAATAATTATTTTTTCTCTATTGATGTTGCTGTTTATTTGTTTGTTGTTATTCTGTATAGACGGTGGGTGTGATTGTTGCGTGGACTGTTGCCCGGAGCCGCAGTGGGACTCGCAGAGCTCGGAGTTTTTCGAAGGCAAGCTTAATTACATATTCCATCCTATTTTTGCAATACAATTTACTGTTGTTTATCTTTCGGAATTATTTGCATGCATGTGATTAGGTGTGAGTACCTATACATGTTAATCATCTATTAATATGCTTTAGCCACCTTGTGTACCCGTTGTATATTTCCTAGCCTGTCCTTGACTAGATGTGTAGGATTGCATTTGGGATCCACTATAAAAATGAGTTTGGGTGAGGCTTTTGCTTCACGCTGGTATTTGTGGTAAAAACCTAAACAACTAAAAGTGGTAGTTGATTTAGGGGAGACCCGGCAGTGATGTTTCCGGGATTGTGGTGGGGATGAGACGGTCTCCTCTAATAAGGACTCAAGCTTGTGTATTACTAGACCAAACCTTACCGTACAGCCACTTGTGCCTTCGGCCCTGGCTTAGTACACTACGAAACCCACTAACTCCTGGCTCGTGAGGGTCGGCCGATTACGTTTAAATCACTTCTTGCCCTAGGAGGAGCCTTGCAATCTCCTCTGAGGGGTAGGTGCGTTCCTGAGACCGAAGGGCTTAAATGGGGAACGACCCACGGGTGGTGCCTAGACGTAGGGCGCTCTATTGTGGCGGGCACCGGCGGGGCCGGGGAAACCTAATGAAAGGGCTGGGGAAGTGGTGGGCGTAGTAGGCTGGAAAAGTCTTGTACCGTTTCTCCTAGTGGATGAGACGGGGCTTGTGGGGAAATTTGTACACACTCTGCAGAGTTAAAACTATCATGATAGCCGTGCCCACGGTTATGGACGGGGCGAGAGGTTTGCACATGTAGAATCACTCTTTTCCAATAACTGAACCTGACTAGAATAGGCTGGGATTGGCCTGGTGTGGGATACACCTTTTGTTGAACTTGAGGTTGGAGTTATATGATCATGCATTCACTATAATAAAACTTGACTGGATCAACTAAAACATGACTAGAAGTAGGATTTGGGTAAAACAACCTTAACCCTACCTTTGACCCTGCATTCATGTTTAAGGACTGCTTGCTGGGTAGCCGCGTACTCATTAGATTGCTCGCGGACATATTCTTATTCAGATTACGGCCAGGACCAGGAAGGCCCTGACGAGGGAGCGCAAGACTAGCTAAGGTGTTCGGGTCGACATCTTGGAAGTCATCATAGTTATTTAGTTGAATTACTCTGATGTTCTCTGCTTTATGTTTAATCCTATATGGGACTATCAACTGGTATGCCAGTTTGCTTTTGTAATAAAATACTATTGTTCTACTGTATTTCACTTTAATTAAATACACTGTGATGATTCCACCGTGTTGTCCATCACGAGATACTAAACTGGGATTAGTATTGACTCGTGATGCTGGATTCCCAATACAAGTACTGGGGTCACGACACGTCAGGGACTCAGTATCCCCCACATCCGGCCGTTGCCTTCTCATCGCACGGTAAGTTCGGCCACTTACACGATCCACGAAGCGGTATCTTGCCGTTCGTTGTGCGCCTTGGATGGTTGGATTTGGCAACAACTACAGAGGATATGCTTCCGTAGCCGGTGTACTAGCCTACTAGTCTTTACACCAAGTGATTAAGTTCTTTGGTTCGCAGTTTAGTTTGATTGAAGCAAAATTTATTAAATTTTACGGGGCAAATTAAATGTTTGTTTGAAGCAAATGTATGCTAAACAACCGTTTGTTTGGATGTATTGTGATTGTTCTTTTCGTATAATTGAATGTTGGTTGTGGTTATATGGTAGTAATTTGAATATTGTTCTACTAAAATATAAATGATGAAGACATGTGGTAATTAAATAACAGAATAGATATTGTTGCATCATGTTGCATGTGATCTAGGTTAAGAAAGTTGTATAACTAATCCAATAAGATTAGTGAGAAAGTTATACAACCAATCCAGAGTGCTTTGGAGAAAATATCTACTTTGGTAGATACCCCACGAGAGCAAAGTAATTGGCCCCTGACTGAAATAGAACGGATAAAAGTGTTGCATCGATGAGTGGCACTCTAGCTATACCCATTTAATTTCCTCCATCGTGACTAAATGTTCAATTATTGTTATTTGCAACATGTGTGTTATGTGCATATATAGAATTTCAAGGGACAGGTGTCGTCGAAATTTCATAGTTTTACATCGAGCCGGTTAACATGTATTGGAAATACATGCCAAATTGGCTATACAACTTTATTTCTACAAGATAATACAAAGCTACACGCCATACACCATACAATATGCTGTACGATACATCTCCTTGCGGGCCGCGGCGGTACAACGGCGCTAGAACTTATCGAAAGGCCATCAACCTTGACCAAAGGAAATCATACAAGAACTATTCTTAATTAACAGCAGAAAGCCATGATCGAAGCACATGAATCACATGCCCTCCGATGCCCAAGTTCCTTGTCGCGGCGACGACAAGGATGGTTGACGACGCTCGTTGACGCCGCCGGCCGGCGATGTCGGCGCCGGCTGGCCCGTCAGTAGCTCAGTGCCTCTTGAGGAATCCGGCGAGCCAGTAGCTGGACCTCTTCCGGTACCTCTTGAGCGTGGCGCGGTCGACGTAGATGAGCCCGAACCGATCCTTGAACCCGTCCCCGAACTCAAAGCCGTCCAAGAACGTCCATGTGAAGTAGCCTCTCACGTCCACGCCCTCCCTGATATATCGATTCATTAGTTTTAGAAAAAAAATTTAATTAGTGCAGGTTAATTAATCAATTAACTACTTAAGCATCGATCGTATAGGTGATTGATTTGGGGAAATAAGATTGGTGTATGTTTGATGTGTGATGTGTGATGCGTACTGGATCGCCTTGTGCACGAACTCGAGGTGTTTGTAATGGAAAGAGATCCTTGTCTCGTCCTTGAGCGCCTCTGAGATCGGGATCGTGCTGTTGTTCGCCTCATCGGTGCCTATGCAGCAAGAAACAATTTTTTTTTCATTAGCAGACTATAATAGTTAGGAATCTACGTCATATAAAAAAAGTTAGACGACTTTGGAGACATGATATTCGGTTTCGCAATTTAACATGATTATCTATGTATGGTGGGCTCCGATCATAAACGCTTCTCTTCGAACAACCAGCATAGACACACCGGGCCAAATCGATCTCATGGAGAGTTGATCAGGGCTAATTAATTACCGTTCTCTGTGATATAGATGGTGGGGTTGCCGTAAGCCCTCTTCACGTAGAGGAGGAGCTCGCGCAGGCCCGGAGGGTAGTTGAAGAAGATGGGCGTGTATGCCTGGCCATGGTTAATCAATTAGCTAATTAACTATTTAATTAGAGAATTGTTCCAATATCATTAGTGAAAATCGAACTATGATAAAATATCATTATATGCCTTAATAGTAAGGGAGGCACTATTATTAGGCGGTAGCGTGCAATTTCAAAGATTTAATGCGAAAGACACGCCACGTACATGCATGCACACCTTGCATAAAAATATTCCACTATAGCAAAACATTTTTTCCAATAAATGGAAATGTGGAAAAACAGTAGAAATTTAGTGGAATTTTTTACGCCTGCACGATTTCGTAAATTATACGAGCAAAAAAATCTCTCGACATGAAAACAGAAAACAAAATAAAATTTATAATATACAGAAAATAAAAGAAATCTATAACAAACAGAAAACAAAATAAATCTATAATAAATATAAAACAAAATATATCTATACAAAAATCGACCTCGCGCAAAAAATTTCACTATCGCGAAGCATTTCTTCCATAAATACAAATGTGGAAAAACAGTAAAAAAAAGAAGAATTATTTGCATCTGCATGTTTTGGCTAATTGCATGCGCCTGCAAAAATAGCAATTGCGTAATAGTAAATGGGACTAGACCTTACCTGTCATTAAAATAATATGATGGTATTTTTGGCAAAAGCAATCTTATAATATGGTGGTATTTTTTGGCAAAAGCAATCTTTTAGTGGTATGAGAGCATTTTTCCTATTAATTACTTTAGCCCAAGCTCGATGAAGTACAATTATTATGGAGTGATGATTAGCGGATGCATGGGAGTGGGTGCCCTACCGGTGGCCCGATGGGGACGCCGTTGCGGTACCCTGTCTGGTTGACGAGGTTGTCGGTGGCGTAGGAGCGTTGGAGCGCGTTGGGCGGCGCGGCGGCGGCCTGAGCGTAGTTGGTGGTGTAGTAGTTGAGGCCGATGAAGTCGTAGGACCCCTTGAGCATCGCCGACTGCTCGGCGGTGAACGCCGGCAGCCGGCCGCCGACGAGCCCCCTCATCGTCGCTGGGTAGTCTCCGAAGGTCACCGGGTGCATGAACCACCCGAGCATGAAGTCCAGGCTACGCTTCACCGCGTGCCGATCGGCGCCGGAGTTGTCGCCGTAGGGCACGAACCAGTGCGACACCTGCGTGATCCCGATCTTTCCCTTCTGCGCTGCCTGCGATCAACACAGAAGAGAGCCATATTTTTTTTGATAATGATATGATCTTGCAGCGTCTGCACCGACCAAAGATGCATACGGCCGTAGTGAGCGGGAGTCGCATGCGACCTACCTGGTACTTGGCGCGGTAGAGGCGCACGGCCTCGGCGTGGGCGAGGAGCAGGTTGTGGCCGGCGACGTAGGGCTCGGTGGCGGAGTCGCCGGCGCCGCAGGACTGGGAGACGTACGGCGAGCAGCGGCCGGGGGCGGTGTTGCCGGTGCCGTAGCCGCCGGAGCAGAAGATCATGGGCTCGTTGAACGTGTTCCACAGCTTCACCCGGTCGCCGAACAGCTTGAAGCAGAGGTCCGCGTACTCCACGTAGTCCTTCCTGCACGAGCAGATCGCCGGTCATGGCGGACCACCGGCGAGCACTCTGACTCTGACGGCGCAGCAAGGCTAGCAACGGCGGCGAACTTACACGATGCTTTCACTCAAGAAGCTCCCGTACTTGTCCTCCAGTGCCTGCGGGGTGTCGAAGTGGAAGATTGTGACGAACGGCGTCAGACCTGCCATGGACGAACATTTGCCAGGCATTTCCTTTTCTCATTACCAATGCATTCAAATCATTAAATCGATAAGTTAAAGTTCTTGAGTACTAAGATGATGACAGGGATCGAGGTTGATCACCTCTAGCTATGACCTCGTTGATGAGGCTGTTGTAGAAGTCGACCCCTGCTTTGTTCACTCCTCCGCTAATTGTTCCATCTGCAGTAATCATTCAGACACAAGCTAACTTAGCAGCAGATAGCGAATGGTAAATCCAGTGGTTAATTTCGTTCTTGACAGTTTTACGCATGGAAAAAAAATGATCATATATGTATGCTCAAACATAGCTTACTTGGCAGGATCCTGGTCCATGCAATGGAGAACCGGAATGTGTCCATGTTCATATCGGTTATGAGCTTCAGATCCTCCTGCACTTAACGAATTCACCATGGGATCAGTTTAAGGAAGAGAAAGGCCTTAGTTTTTCTCATGATAGTTCAATCGGTGAGAGTTCAGAACTCAGACGGATTTACCTTGTAGCGATGGTAAAAGTCATTTGCTATGTCTGGATTGCTACCGTCTGCGATTTTACCTGCAGCAAATTTTTTTTTTTTGTTCACATGAGAACTTTTTCATCACCATGGACAAATAACTAAATAAGAAACCACCTTAATTATTTTCTTTCCCCAAAAAGACATAATGACATACTAATGTGGATAGTACTGTGTATGCACATGCGGCTGCATTTTCTACATGGGACAAAGCATGTGAAGCTAGTACAATCATCTTCTCTGTCAATGATACTAGTAGAACAGGGCAGAGCTATGGGTAGCCCATATCTGCATGAAACTATGAAAGGCGCTTCCTGATATGTTAAATGAGATATGGGCTTGGCATGCGTGTCCATTAATATAGCTAGAGCTGTTCGTTGGAATTGTTTTCAAGGATCCAACGGATCATTAGTTTTATATCGTTTTGGGCAGTTTTATGTACATGTTTTCATCTAGTTTCAGCGGGTAGTTTTATATAGTTTTTGAAAGTTTCGTATAGTTTAAAAAAGTTTCATATAGCTTCAGAGGTACATGCTAACGACATCATGATACATGTTGCCATCAGCCAAACTAGCTCCTTCGTTCAAACAGTCCTCCGTTCGTTATCATTTATGTAATATAGTTGATTATGATTATCCATGATAAATTTTCTTAATGGGAAGAATTGCATCCATAGAATTATAAAAGTTTCAAAAATTGTGCGGTAGTTCAAAAACATGCCACTCTGTGTTTTTTATTTATTGTCGCTATATCAAGCAATATTTTAATTTTATAATAGCATGTATACAATTAATCCTTCTTAGTTACGTCACTTTGGGTCGATCCATGGATGATTAAGCAAGATATCAACCTGCACGGATGGAAGAAATACATGTTAAGAGCATCCCCATCTCACCCCCCAAATGCACCTCTATTTCAAAATTTTTCAAATGCAGCAGGAGGGAATTTGATCGTGTGAGAGGAATTTCAGATGGCGATTCTTTATCTTTATGGCGATAGAGGAATTTAAAAGGCCTCTTGAGATCTTTCTAAGAAAGATCCCAGAGAGGCCCGCAAAACATTGTAGCTACAGTACTGCGTGCGCGGCAAATTGAAACGTTGAGATAGCGGTCGGCCGGATAGGCGAGCAGGCGAGCGAGCGGCTGATGCAGACGCATGATGACGACCCTGCTACTCATGCTCTAAGCCATCACCAACTGGCTGCCAGGCAGACAGAACACAGACTTGGGTGAGAAGCTCCAGATTTCGTGATGAGAGAACGGGATACTCCCAAATCCCAATCTTCTCCTACATCGTGCACTCGTGAAAAGGACATCGAAACACCCGTGTTTATTTTACCCCAAGAAATGCCAAACACGGGTAGAGTTTCCTAATCAGCCCGATTCTAAACGTTATCTTAGAACGTGTACATGTAGTCTTCTACCACAGCTTTGAGCGCTAATAGGAAGTAAAGAAATTGTCTTGACCTGTTACATGCAAAATAATATCGGAAAGGCTTGCATCCATACGTCTGATCGATCGGACGTGTCTCGGCCCAACGAGCACGCACGGCCCACCTCGATGCAGATCCCACCCTCGCTTTCGCGCAGACGCGGGACGGCCCGCGTGAGGCGAAGCGGGGCACGCTGCAGCCTCGTACGTGTACTGATTGATCTCATATGCAATTATGCATTGCATTGATCTCGGACATCCCGTACGAGGCGATCCCGTACGTGCACTGATTGATCTCATATGCAATTATGCATTGCATTTGTTTTTTGTTCTTCTTTTTGCTTGGGATGTTAAGTCAAGCGTGGGACGTTGATTCTTCGATGGATGGTTGGATACGTGTTACGGCCGAGACCAACAAAGAGTATAACTGTCGAGGGTGCGCTATTAAGTGCATGAGCTACATGGTTGAGGAGTTAAATGAAGTGCCTTCTCCTAGGTTAACATCAAAAATCAAAAAATCAAAAAATTTTAAAAAATAAAAAGTATTTAAAATGGGTTGCTCTCGATTTTAGAAGAATTATGAAATTTATTCCACACATTTTGAACACTGTTTTAATTTTATACAAAAATCAGAAGTTTAATTGGAAATTTAATCAACTGCTGGCTAACAACTCTGCCTAGGAACGCAGGGACGCGGGCGCTCGTTAGCGCTCGATCTGTGTGTCTTTGGCGATCCAACGGCCAGATTAGTCCGGCCAAGGCCCCATCGGACGTCCGACGCTTGGCGCTCCCCAAATAATATTACTAGACTTGCCATTATAAATTAATTCATTATATTTAAAATAGATTTTGATAAGATACAAGTAGAAAAGACAATGGTCAAAAGTACTGTGTCTTATAAGAAACTATATATATGTCGTTGTATGGAATAAATAAGAAAGAACGGAGGTCGACATTACTCGACAAGGCAGAATCAAGCTTGTCAAAGCAGTTCTTGATTTTACTTTGTTAAGGATCATGCATCCCTCCTCCACTCACAAATAGGAGTATTAATGTAATTCATACCGCTCATCATAGTTTTAAAATTTGAGTCATAAATTTTTAAAAAAATAATTAGATTATGTACATAATTTTTGTATGCATAGATTTATCTTAAAAATTACTTTGATAATATTATAATTTTAGAGGGTTTTAAAAATATTTCACAACAATAATTAGTAGCTAAAACTGTATCTTGGAGACTGTGCACAATAAAAAAAAATCAAATATGCATTAGCGTTTACTAGCACTTTATATTTCTTTCTTTCGATAGCTTCATCTACAATTGATCCTCTAAGGCCCGGTTCTTTTGAGCTGATCTGAACGGCTGAACGAATGAAATGACTGAACTTCGGAAGCTTCTCAAAGTAATCTCGAAATTCGAATCCATTTCATTTGACTTGTTTTTTAACGCATTAAAACCCACCTTCAAAACAACGAAAAAATGGATAAAAAAAACTCAAACCATATGTCCTTTTAAAACGTAGATAAGTTGTTAAGCTGTTAAACTGTTAAGCTGCAAAGAACTAGGCCTAAATTCCTCTCACATTGACAGACAGTGAAACGCAAAGGGAGATTTTAGGAAGATGGACCTGGAATATGGCTAAAGGTGTCCCAGATGTTCCGGCCTCGTTCATTGACAGCTCCCTCATACTGCAAGTCAAATACAAAAACAAAAACAAAAAAGGCAAGCAAGAATCAGCCTTCTGAAAATTTCAATAGAGGTTCCAATCAAAACTCGGCATCATCTATCTAAATCAGCAGCCAAATTCAGAGAGGATTTTTCAGAAACGCGTTCAGCTGGCAGTGATGGAGCCACGGCCACCGGACCTGAATGGCCGAGGAGCCGGTGCCGAAGATGAACCCCTTGGGGAAGCTGTATCTGTTGAAGGCGCCATGGACGCCATTGCAAGCTAGAGCCGCGGCGCAGAGAGCGGCGAGAAGAAGCCTATCCATCCCAGCTCCAGCTCCAGCTCCAGCTCGAGCAGCCATGGGTGGCTCCCCTCTCAGGCAGGATGCGACCCTGCTCTCTCCTACACGATGGCTACATCTACATGTGAGATGTCTGTACTTATACACGCGAGCTCGACGCAGGGAACAACGCCTGTGTGGTGATGGCTCCGCGTAATTAAGACGAACGGTGACTTCTGGGGTTCTGAGTTCTGACAGCCCATTAGCAAAACTGTAGTCTCCAAAGGGCGAAAAGTACAGCTAAAACCAGCATGATTGGTTGATCACCGATGCAGGAACCGAATACTTTTTTTTTTTTTATAAACACGAACCAAATACTTAATGGGAGAATGGACGTGTTGTCAGGCAAGTAGTATATTTATACGACTGTACAATTTGATGGTTAGTTTTGCACATGTTTATTGGTAGCCCTAAATTTCTGCTCGAGTCTCAGATTCACTATTCATATAGGTCTATGAAAAATGAATTTTAGGAATCGATGGTTTGGAGGTACAATAAACATGCTCGTAGCCTATGTTTACTAACTCCGTTTCAAATTGTAGTTCACTGAATTTTGGGACTCGATGGTTTGGAGATACAATAAACATGCTCGTAGCCCAAGTTTACTACTCACTCTGTTCCAAATTGTAGTTCACTGTTAACTTTTAGACACGCCTTTTGACCATTCGTCTTATTTTAAAAATTAGTGCAAACATGCAAAAATATAAGTCATGCTTAAAGTATGCTTAATGATAAAACAAATCACAACCAAATAAATAATATTTACACATATTTTTTGAATAAGACAAATGGTCAAATAGAATATCCAAAAGTCAACAGTGAACTACAATTTAGAACAGAGGGAGTACGAATTTAATCCAACTAATATGAAACATTGTAGCCTTTCATTACGGTTGCTTCAAAGAGGCCAAACCATTGAGTCTATGATATATGGGCTATGGACTATAGAGCTAGAAAAGAAAAATTGGTTGCAGGTCACCACAATTTAATGGAATAGAACTCATTGACACCATCTTTTTACTCATACGTCATTTACCCATGAATACAATATATTATATTCGACGTAGAATGATACGGTAAATTACCACCGAATTACAGTGCAACATTGCACATAGGTGTAACATGACACCCTCTTCTCTTCATGAGGTTGTCATGTAGAGCTTGCTGGTTAGTGAGAGAAAGTGTCATCGACGGACGAGGCATGACTATTAAAGTGAGAGAAAGAGGGTCACTAATAGGCAGGGCCCAACTGTTCGAGAGATGGAAAGAGGGAGCTGGAAGAGGAGAGCAACATGGGCGGCTTAGTCTGACTAACGGCCTATCTATCTATCTATCTATCTATCTATCTATCTATCTGCTTATGTTCTTTTGAAAATACAAACACTTTGGGTTTTTAGCTCTTTTTTAATCTTGACAGCATATCTCAAAGCTCAAAAAATAAATTAAATAATCCTAATATGGCTCTTGATGATAACTCAAAGAATTTTGAAAGTTTAGAAGATGAACTAACAAGTAAATAAAATGTATAAGGAAATAAGCAATATCGAAACACTAGCGTTGTGTCCCTCTTTTTCTTGGTCCTTGCACTTTACCTAGATAATAGTTATTACGGCTGCCCTAACGACATCTCCGATAAGTCCTAAGTTAAGATGATGTTATTGTCCTATATCGAATAAAATATAAGAGAGAGAAATATGAATGTTCTAACTTAGGACCCATCGAAAATGCTTTAAAAACATGGCCAATAAGAACATAACTTAGACCATCTTAGTACTGTATCAAATAAAATAGAAGAGATAAATATACAAATGAATAGTGGTCGAATAACGATGAGCCGATCTAAGTCTGCGTCCGTGATGCCCTAGTTTCCCCGTGTACTTGTATCCATTGCCATGCATGTACCCTCAACTGCTGCAGCTGTATCCATGTTGGATACCGGTATTTCTTTTCCGTCATTGAGACGTTGACTGCTAAATTTTTTATGGGCTTCGAACCCCACAGGAAGGCGATCAGATCGGCCAGTCTGTTTTTCACTATCCAAACTAGTTGATTGCCTTGTTATATATCGGCTTAGTGGCCCACCATTACCACCCTCCCCATTTCGTACTGACATGGATACACAAACTACTCCCTTTGTTTTTTTATTTGATGTATTTGACCTGTAGACGCACCTTTGATTTTTCATCTTATTCAAAAATTTATTGTAAATTTGAAAAAAGTTATGCTTTAAATAATTTTATTGATAAAACAAATTACAACAAAATAAATGATATTTATATAAACTGTTTTGAATAAAACGAATAGTTAAAAACATATACAAAATATGCCCTCACTTGTACACCGATCAATCCACTTGGCCACCACTAGCCAGTTTTGAACTTTTCATCCCTGGCGTGGGGTAACTTTGTTGCCGTCGGGAGATGCGGAGGGGTTCATCGTCTTGGGCCACCGACACTTTTTTTTTGCCTCTAACTTCTAGGAAGAAAAGATAAATGCGAGTTCGAGATGTGAAAAACGTGTATCAATGCTCCTTTCGACAGTCTAATCATTGGTGGGTGTTGACATATGCTGGTTTAGATTTTTGCATAAGATTTTATTTAGAGCCCAAAATTAAATTTTCATATTTAAGTTTCCCGTAATTTTGCAGGGCCATAAAAATCCCGTATATTTTATAGCATTTTATGGTCGAGGAATAAGAAATTGATTGTTTCCTACGTACAGAGGTGATGCCGAACTGCAGAGCCTACTTAGCTATCCTAGTCTGTATTAGAAAGGGTAAAACTTTTATGGGACAATCTACTATTTGTTCTAAAGTTTGTTTGTTGGCAATACATTATCGGTTTTGCTCAAACCCAGTCGCCTAGGCCGCGCCGCACGCTCGCCGACGGCTAGGCTCGAGCGAGTCGCGCGCGCAACTCATGCGACTGAGCTGGAGCCGCTCCCATATATTATTTGCCCCATTTTACTTGGCAATACATTTTATGCCTCTTAAGTTTTCGAGATTGTCTATTATATGCCTTTTTAAATATATTTTGATCAAACTAAGGAATGAAAAGACCGTTTTATCCTTCATACTACACACACATGGTATGATTCCAGCGAGTCCCTGAACCGCGATGGGATGCCGGTGCGGAAGAAGACCACCATCTCCAGCAGTCCAGCACTCAAAGACCCTGTACCTGCCTAGCACACTGACCGTTGCACGCATTAAACATGCTGTAATAGACCATAGGGCAGAAAATGTATAAGCAAGTTAAATGGGGGCAAATAATGTATTGCCAACAAGCGCAAATAGTAAATTGCCGTAATTTTTTATATATTCATTATATAATCGGCTATAGTCTTACATGTTATCGCTTAGTCTATTTTCCGTACATGCCATCACAATTTGTCTTGTATGTCATTGTTGACCACTTTTTGACAGTCAAGCCATGACAGCCGTGAGATTTGTCTATTTTGCCTTTAGCAATTGTAGATCCATGTATCCCGCTGGTTTCGGAGGATAACAATTGTCACAGTAAAAAAAATCATAATTCTATTCAGGATTATCAAGTTTCATCACGACTTCTTGGATGGCAGTTAAAGACAGCAACAATGACACCTTACTTTCGTCCATTTTTTAGGATTATTCGTTTATCCATTTTTCAAAAATCCAAGCTCATATAGTCTCTTCTACCACGAAGACACTTGGCTCTAAAATCAAAGTGCGTGAGCAAGTCCATTAATTTTTAAAATAAACAAGTGAATTAAACAAGGATGCAATCTGCGTGGCTGTGCCTAGGTGACAAGGGAAGGATGGGTGGGTGGTAGGGACCTACTTTCCAACAAGGCCATTATCCAATTGATGGCGCGAACAGTTACCGCTCTTTCCACATGAGCGTATTGTGTTCATTAATTTTTGTTCATAGCACCACGCCACTAGCCAGCCCATGGGCTTGCGACGCTCCCATGCAGAAACCCAGAGGACTGTCTCCCATCATAACCTAGCCCATTAGCGACTGTATTTAGCACAACAGAGCCCAACAATCGGGAGAGAGCCCAGGCCCCAAAGTCGTAGGCCGCTTCTCTCTCCGCTAGCTCCTCCTACCCGCAAAAGCCGAAAGGCGGAAAGGGTGTGTTCTTTGAAGAGTTATTGGCTGATGACTTTTACAAATTGGGACCGGATTAAATTGAGAAATCCTGGAAACATTATCCCGTTCCCTCTGCTTACCTATGGGTATGCCCTGCTGCACCCTTTATCTTCGAGTGTGCCCCTCTTCTTCATCGCCAGCCACCTCCTTCCTCCTACCACCACGGCCTAGCACGTGTCGCTCCTTCCCTTTGGTTAGAGTTTTGGGACGGTCCCCTGTGTCCTCCGGGATTAGAGAGAGGGTCAGGGAGACTATAGAAACTAGGAAGGGGATCGTGGTGGTAGAGCCACATGTGTCAAGGAATGGATAAAGATGGTGGGACGACGGCTACGACAAATGAATCAGGTTACAACAATCAAAGTTAGAGTGGACAGGGCCAAAGTGGCGATACGAGGATGGGGAGCGGAGCGTATGAGTGGTGGCGGAAGCGGAGGCGTCAATAGGGGAGGCGTGCAGAGCGAGCCTAGGGAGGAAGGTGGAGGGGCGCAAGGGGGGAAATTAGGTGGGAGGAGTGAAGCAGTTTGAGGCGTAGATCACGAGACGAGGAAGCCTATCATTTTGGGTCCAAAATGATAGTGTTCCCTATTCATTCTTGATAAATTGTGTGTTGCTTTTTTCTCCTCTCTTTTTTTCTCCTTTTCTTTGTTAGAGCTTATATCTTGTACTTGATTTTTGAGTAATATATGATTCTAGAAAGTCCATGCAGTCTTTAGCTCTAAAAAGGAGTTATGCCGTAAATGCATTCTGGATTTTACCTTTTTCCTATATTTTTTGGCTATTGTTTTTTTAAAATAGACAATGACATGCCTTTTAGACAAAAATAAGTCCCCGTTGCATGTCAGATAAGCAATAATAGGTGTCAGTGCGCCATGTTGACGTAGCATGGATGACCTCGAACCAGGGCACCTGGGGCGATCGACCATAATTAATTTTTTGTCCGAGGCTCTAATTATTTGGCCTTAATGGCTAAACAACTTAACAGTTTAATGGCTTATCTATATTTTAAAAAGATATACTTCTTTTTTATGTAACAACTTGACATCTTAATGGCTTATATGCTTTAGATTTTTTCAATCTTTTTTTCGCTGTCTCGAAGGTGGGTCATAAGGCTTTAAAAAGCAAGTCAAACAAAATAAATTCGAATCTCGAGACAATCTCGAGAAGCTCTCAAAATTTACTCATTTAGTTATTCAGCTGTTCAACCATTCAGATCAGCTCAAAAGAATGAAACCTAAGATGAGTCTACATTTATTTTTGCAAAACTTGATAAAAAAAAATAGAAAAAAATTCAATGCATCCCGCGAGTCGATGGCGATGCTGGCCCAACGCTCTTCACACACGACGAGATTAACCAAGAGCTATTCGTAATCCTAGTAAAGGCCCAATGAACAAAAGCCCAAAACTAACTTTCTGTCGATCAGCCCAAATCACCTTGACCAACCGCACTTCCGGCCCCCACCTCCGCTGGTTTCGCTCCGAGCCTCCGACCGCCGCACGCCATGGAGCCGAACGCCGCGGTCGCCGCCGACGCCGACGCCGGCGAGGACTACATGAGCGACCTGTCCAACTTCCTCCCGCAGGGCGCCGCCTCCCCCTCGAGGGACCTCGGGCGCCGGAAGCAGCCGCCGCCCGCGCAGCCGCCGGCGCGGGGGCCGGCGAAGCGCGCCAAGGGGGTGCCGTGGCAGGAGCGGCGGCGGAAGGAGCGCGAGAGGAAGCGGCAGGAGGAGGACGCGCGTACCATGTCCGGGCTCGCGGAGGCCATTCCGGAGAGCAACGTCGGGTTCAGGCTGTTGAAGCAGATGGGGTACGACCCGGCGGCCGGCGGCGCCGAGCCGGTCGGGATCGAGATCCGTCGAGGCCGGTCCGGCCTCGGCGCGGAGCCGGCGGTGGCGGTGGGCATGCCGCAGCAGCAGCCGTCGGAGGCGAGGACGCGGGAGGCGGCGGAGAGTGACAGGAAACGGGAGGAGGCTCAGCAGGAGATGGTAGGGGAGCTGAGGGCGAGGCAGAGCATGCAGTGGAGGGGCCGGAGGCTGCTGTGGGACTACCGCAAGGCCGAGGCCGCGCTTGCACAGCTAGAGAACCGGGAGGTGGAGCCGCCAGCACCGGAGGCGGAGAAGAGAGAGGAGGAGGAGGAGGAGGTGATTACTGAAGAGGTAGTCTTTACACCTGCACTCTCAGATTTAACCACCTTTTGTTCTGTAATTCTGTTGTTATCTTAGGATTTTGGACTCCTAATTCGGTTATTCAGTATCACTGTCCTGTCACTACACTGTTCAAATGATTTCAAATCCGTGTGAATTATCAATAACTTTGCTTAGAAAATTTGAGCCAGGCGTACTAAACCCCAAAGATACCCCTCTCGTCTGGCATTGCATGACATTTTTCCATCCATTGTTCATGTCATTGAAATTTCATGCCAGCAGACACAATCGATTCATTGAAGAGGGTTCTGAAATACACTCATACGAATTTGTTTTGCCGCATTTTCTATTGTCACAGACCTCATGCTCATAACTCATGAATAATGATCATTAGGATTATAGTCAGAACCTTCTCATTTTGGTTTCATAAATGGATTAAGCATAATTGCTTATTAGATCCTGCATCATGTAATGCTTATTTCTTCAGATTGTGCCGTGACAACGGCAGTGGCTCAGCTCGAATTCTGAAGTGGTTGACAACTTGACATGTTTTCTTTACTAGGCGCTCTCTTCTGGGCATTCCTTTTATGCAAATAAAACTTGTGCGGGTTTTGCTGAAGAGAATGGGATTAACATGTCGTTTTTTTGTCTTGCAGAACTTGCAAAACATACTGACAAAGCTGCGCGATCAACACCATTATTGCCTTTATTGCGGATGCAAGGTCAGCATTATTTTGGACACAAGTGAACTGTTGAGAAAATTCATAGTTCCCTCAGATCTTATAATAACATGCCTTCTTTACAAAATCAAAATAAATAAATGTTTTATTAGAGCTCTAGTGTTGTGCATATCATCACCCTTATACTGCATTACAATCCAAAACAGCAGTTACGATATTTTATTTCATCTTTCATTAGCAATGTGGCTGAAATAGTGTTTTTTTGTTATAGTGTCTTGTCTTCCAAGCTTTTTAAAATTGGATTTATCTTATCTTTTTTTTTCCAGTACGAATCAGCCGAAGCGCTAGCAAATGAATGCCCTGGGCCAAATGAAGATGATCATTGATTCACTCTGCCACTGGTGACAAGGAATTGTCCTTGGCTCCTTGCCACTACTGTACTACAGGTGTGGTGGTTTAAACAATGCAATTATGTTCAGTAAAGATCTGCGTACTGTGTTAGATTCCTAGTACACTGGAGCATTGAAAGCTTACCATTTCATCTACTCCCTCCGTCCCAAAATAAGTGTCCTTCTAGACCTTATAACTTGTCCCATAATAAGTGATCTTCTAGCTCTAGATTTCTCTTCCACCACTATAAATACTCCTAGATTCCTCTCCCACCACTATAAAATACCCATATATTCTCCTCCCACACTATAAAGTACCTTAGATTCCCTACTACATACACCCCTCCTTAGTTTTTTCAAAACAACCTTAAAGCACACTTATTATGGGACGGAGGGTGTACCTCACTATAACAAACAGGAAAGGTATTCCAAACATCACCTTTCCTGTTTATTATGGTATAAGAAGAAGATGTTGATGGAAGCCATGTCTTCCAGACTTTTACTATGCAAACCATTTTCTAATCCTATGGTAAATATCTTAACCTGGTAAATGATGGTGAGATCATCCTGCGGCAGTTTGAAGCTACAGAGATGGAACATGAAGCTTCAGGAAGAGTTTAGATCCTCTTTAGAAGTTACTCATTCCATTTGCTCATTGATTTGGTATCGGTCAGGATTGCATTCTGGTGTATCGCATGATATGATGGTTGTAGGTGCTGAGCTGCTGGAATGCATGAGAGAGGGAGGCAGCGCGGGCTGGTTTTGGTGGCTGTCACACGCTTGATGCAGGGGCTTGATACAGCCCCTGCTGTTCATGCTCTGAATATGAAAGACTGTTGTTTCATGCTCCTGATATAAATGAGAACTGGACAAAATCGATCCTGAAGATATGCTGATCCCTCCAAGTTGATTGAAAACGAATATGTAGCCTTTTCGGTGTTTTGGTGTGCTGCCGTGTTATGTGAGTTGGCATGGTTATTAGCCTGAAGGTTCATTTTAAGTTTTTCTAGCTTATGGGATTGGACAGTTGGCGTTTTGTTGGTTGATATGGTATCTGAATATTTGTTGATGCCCGTGGCATGGTAAGCTATCTGTAATATGAATCTTGGTGTTTCTGCCACGCTATAATGGAGACGGAGGTATTTCTCATCAAAAAAATGCGATTTGCACGGCTCTTTGACACTGAATACTGAAAGGGACTGAAATTTATGTTGAAAAAGCCCGACTTGAAGAGCCTTGCAGTAAAAAGTGAAGAGTGTTTTTTTTTTCAGGAGAGAAGAGTCTTCAATGGTGAAGAAACAAGTGAAGCTTGAGCTTGAAAGTGATCAGCAGATGGTGCCCAGAATGTTCCATTCCGCTTACTGATCAAAGGGCTGTATATATCCATCATCCTAACTGTTGAAGTTTGTGGTGTGGGAAGGCTGTCACAGTTATACATGGTTCAGTGGTTCTACTCCTAGCATAGAGCCATATACATCATACTCAAATATGCCGGAATCTCTGTACAGTGCATTTCTGGCTTTACATTGCTGTCAATATTGCATGTGACTGTGATCTGACGATCCATGATCACTGTTTGTTGATCACAGGCTAATGTATGGCTACAGCACTCATTAGCTTGGGGCCAGATATTTTGTTGTAATGACTGCATCAGTGTGCTGGATCATGGATGTGCCCTACCTCTGGCAATTTCTTTGTTCACCTTTCTGATGTGGGCTCCCTGACTGCTGGGGCCTGGAGGCTCACTGCTTGCAAACAGCAAAAGTTTCCGCCTTTACAACCAAACCAAACCAAACCAACTACCGGGAAGGAAATGGGACAGCACCCGGCCAAACAGTGACGGGGAAAAGTAGGTACAGAGATCAGGTGCAGTACTGCATGTGCAGTAACTGTCACTGGGCCCAGAGGGGTGCAGGCCCACACGTCAGTGACAGTTACTGCACATGCAGTACTGCACCTGATCCGTGTCCGAAAAGTAGAGGTGCTTGAAGCAAAAAATCTTTATGGCAATCCATCTCAAATGGAAGCAAGTGCTGATGTTTTTGGCAGAATATACCAGTGTTTCTCCACTGATGATCCAAACTTTTGGAGCAAAGCTGCCGCTGCTGCGGCTGCATAACCTCAGCCAGCCCGTCAACACAAACACCATTGGTGCTGAGAGCATGCTGCAAAGCAACGCTGTGTCTATGGTCTCACTTTACATGAACACACGCCCTTCGAACCGATTCTTTGTAACGCCACAGATGATACAGCACATACCAGGAGAGTGAAGTTCATGTAAAATATGCACATTGTGCAGGCAGAGTTGATGCAGTAAAGCATACTTGCTTTTGGTTGGGTCCCATTCACATGAAACCATATCTAATCTGGAGGGCAAAGATGGCCGAGTTGGTCTAGTTTTTTTATATCGCTCACCAACCACATAAATCATCAGGCATGCTGAAACTCCTATACAACACTGCCACGCCTGAAAACGATCGAGCAGAGCAAACCTCAGGATAAGCAATATCAGGGAGTAATATATCAAGTAAAGTCTTCGACAAGCATACTGGATACTTCGGATTCATGGAAGTCTATGTTCAGATTCATAGAGGTTTACATAGCCACAACAGTTGAGTTCATGGGCATGCGCATCACAAAGGATTAACGCCTGTCACATTAGAATTTCCTTTCATAACAAAAGACCAAAAGTTTGCAAAAGGCAGGCAGCATCAGGCTCTTCGGTTCCATGTCTCTTTATGCGACCATGATGGAGAGTAGGTGAATTGGCCCCTATGGAGACCAGTGCGATGAGCTGCCAGCTTGGTCGAATGCACTGCTGGAGCCATGATCCATGCGCTGCTCTGGGGCAGGCCCATTCCCCTGCAGAGCAAGCTCAAGCTCACCGGAGAATTGGCGTTGATGGCTAGAGTCGGGGTGCACCTCATCGAGCCGGACTTCATTTGGCAACTGATGTGGCACATTCTGGCCACCTTCATGGCCCCGGGAGCCAGTCCAGGGGCTCTGAGTCATGTAGTTGCTCGCCATGACTAGGGGTGCCACAGGGTTGCCATCAAAGCCCACAGAGGAGGGCATAGCTGCGGCCCGGTTGTGGCTGGCACCGTGGGTAGTATCCCATGGTTGAGTTGACAGAAGAGAGAGAGCACAGCTGGAGTCGGCGGCGACTCCTGTGAGACATCCGCCCAGAGGGAGCCCTGGGCCGTGGAACACCGGTGGCCCTGCCGAGGAGCTACCCTGGCTACTGTAAGCATGGGCGCCATATCCCAGAAATGCACTGGGGTGAGCATGGTGATCTAGGCTCCCTTGCCACTGGAAGCTACCGGGCATTCGGCTGCCCGGTCGAACTGCTGGCCATGCACCTCTCACGCTGCTTGGCACCCTTGGGTATGAGAAATCCACCTGAAAGCTTCTGGACCTGACAGGCTCTTATGGACCAAGAATTGCAAGAACATATCAGCAATTACTATTGAATTGGACTGGTCAGTGAATACGCTAGTTTGCAAGAAAGAAAAAAAGAAGAGCCTTTGTTATCACCGAAAGGCGCAGCAAATCGACCATAGCGTGATGCAAAAGTACCAGCGGCTGGCCTCCTCCTGCGCTCATTGTGGCCTGCGAGGCGATTGCGGCAGCTTCTTTTTATTTGGTCAAATTCAATCAATTGGTGGAACCTGCCGTTAATGACCAGAGAGTTAGTGGTACAATCATTCTGAATTTAATTATCTAGTGAGGTATGGTGATCGAATTTTTGCATGACAAAAAGTTAAACCATCTAAATCTCAATTCTTCCTTGTATTGCAGATGATAAAAATCAATATGAAGGTTGTACAGAGCTCATTCAAACGAAGTGCTCAGTGCTTATCATATTGAATACTACAGTAAAAATTAAAGCGCATAGTAAGCTGCCCAAGTACTCCCTACTACTAGCTCATCTTAGTCGCAAACATGCATATATAATGCAAGATAAATACGGCAAAACCAAAGCACAGGACAAAAAGGTCATGACGACGACTTGGGAGAACCCAACCGTTAGCACACATTTCATTAACCAGTAACACTATCCTAATGCCATTCACGGCTACATCCATTACATTGAAAATATTCAACAAAAAAAAAAAGAAAGGAAGGAGAAAGGAAGCACGTGGAAAGGAGACTGTATTGACACTATCATTTATGGAGGTGTGAGTTGTGGGGCTTAGCACAATAATACACATTCGCCGACAGTTTATCCAATATTCCAATGTGGAGGCAGGTGCACAATTCACACTAAACGGCCCACTTAGCTTTTCTGATCAAGCATATGCAGCTAGTTATTGACACACTGGACACTGGCAAAACCCAAACATAATGTGTTGAGATATTCATGAAGTTATATTGTTGGTTACTTGACCAATTAATAAAATGACAAAAGCTTAAATATAACCAAAGGTAGCTCATATAACTCCAGGTATGTGCTACAAAACCCCCGCACAGACAATAGTTAATTATTTTGCTTAAAGAATTGGATTATTTTCAGACATCTAGCAAATGGAAATTTTTTTGAGAAACAATACAAGGTCAATTGGTCGATGCCAGATGTTAAATGCTTCGTAACCACTCTTTCAGTGTCGCCAACCTTTTTCTCAAAATGAAAATTTCACAAACCAGCATATTGCAATCGAAAGTAAATGCTCATATTTCAGCTTACCCTCCTTCAGGTGTTCAATCCATTAAGGCACCAAACAGTCCGAGTTAACCACAGACTATTTGACAGTAGCATATGAGATATGAAAAATCCAAACCAGGTATGCTACGTGTGCGCTAAAAAGAAAAGTTACTGAAGAAAAAAAAAAGTACCACGAGCTTATCAACCTTATCAAATGCGCAGCAGCGGTATACACATGAAACAGCCAGAATGCAATATCTAGAGTTCTGAAGCATAACTGAAGCCTGAAGAGGTTGAACTGAATATACTATTTCAGTGCTCAGCTGAAGGCATGAAATGCCTTTCTTTTCTACATTGGTTTGGCAATGATAAAATCAAGGGCAATTTGAAATCCAAACTATGAATTAATCAACTACTAGAAATACCAACTCAACCCAGGGGAATCTCATTCAAAGAAACAGGCACGCAAGCAGGCGAGTCTCATCTCAAACATAGATATCAATCTTCCTACCAAAAAATTGTCATGAGGAACACTCAAAGCAGAAACCACACAACAATCGCCACAATGCAAGGTCCCACTGATCTAAGGTAAGCTAGGCACTTGATCTCTGACAGCACATCCAACGTGGCCATAAGCCTAAACCTAATCAACAAAAAGAATCCAGAAAACACAAACTTTTACTCAAAACAAAGCATAGCATGATAAGAGCAGGGCATCCGGAGACCATGGAAATGCAGCAAGAGAAGGGCGGCAATGGCGGCTGGCGAGTGGAGTGGTGCTGACCTGCTGCACTGCTGGCAGAAGCGCTGCTCGAGGCCGGCGACGATGACGCGGGATTGCCGGGAGTGCATGAAGCACACCTTGTGCCGGGCGTAGTACTGCTTGAAGGCGTTCAGATCCACGTCGCACCCCTCGACCTGGCACCGCGGCTGCGCGGACGCCGACGAGCTCCCGCCGGCAACCGCCTTCCCCTTCCCCTTCCCCTTCCTCCCGCGGCCGCCCGCCTTGGACGACGAGGACGGCGGCGACGACGCGCTCGCGCCGCCGCTGCCGCTGCCGCTGCCGCTCCCGCTGCCGCTGCCGCCGGCGTCCTCGAAGTAGATCTTCTTGCCGAACTTGAGCCCGTGGAGCTGGTCGTCCCCGCCGTCCCAGCCGTCCCCGCCGCCCCCGCCGCCGCCGCCGCGGCTGCCGATCTCCATTGCGGCGGTGCGCCGGTGCTGGACGCGGTGGTGGCGGGCGGGCACAGTGGCGCACTCTGGTGAGCGGTGAATGGTGGGGTGGTTCTTGCCCCCCCTCTTCTGCTCTCCCCTGCAACTCTGCAAGGGAGAGAGAGATGAAACAGAGGGAGCCGAGCGAGGTGACGAGGCCGCGAGTGGTGTGGCTTGGCCCTTAAAATAAACACTCCCCCTTGTGTCCACTGCACAGTGTGCTCCACACTTGCCGTGTTCCACACCGACCACACACCACACCTCACTCCTCCCCCCTCTCACTCTCTCTCTCTCTCTCTCTACAGTGTTCAGCAGCCGGCACAGCACACACTAGCTTAAGTGGAATTAATTAGCTAGCAGCAGCAGCTACGTACGCAGGCCACCTTGCCTGCGTAAAAGACGGCGGTGTGCAGGTAGGGGCGGCACCACCACCGTCCACCGGCGTACGGACGTGCCGGAGAGCGAGAAGAAGAGCTCGCAGCGTCTGCCTCCGCTTCCCGGCCCTGCCTGCCTCCAGTTATCAAAATCACGCAAGTGCCAGCGTTGAGGGGCAAAAAAATAGCCCTAGCTAGAAATGCACAGCGGCGCCGACGCAAACGCCGACGCACGCAGCAGGCCATGAATGACGCGGCCATTGCCACTGCAGTTAGAGCTACCTCAGCTGCCAGCCACAGGAGAAGTTACCCCTTGGGGCCTTGGGGGGCCTTCCTAACCAGGCAACCCCTCCCTCTTTCTCTCTGTCTCTCTCTACACCTCAACCTCTCCATGCCTCCCATCTCTCTACCATGTAGAACACCACACACCGACTATGCCCAGCAGGCGTGGCTGACATGTGGGGCACAGGGAGGGGGCGTGGGGCCATGCGTGTTGCAGGGTGGGAGAACCGGTGGGAATCGACGGCCGCGGTTGGTGACCTTGGTGTTGGTGGTGAGGTGGTAGTGTTGGATCTTGGATGGTGGGGGAGAGTGAAGTGAGTGAGGTTACTGTTGGTGAGTGAGGTTACTGTTGCTAGAAGGAAGTTACCCGAGGGTTAAAAGCCTAGGCAACGGTGGGACGCTGTAGGCCAGGAGGATGGGGTTTTTTTGCTGCCCTTCTGTGGTAAAAAAAAAAAAAAAGGATATCAGCCTCAGGGGTTTTTTAACCGGGGCCGTTACATGGAGGTGCCAGTCATATGAGTTCATGCATGTTTGTTTGTAGCTTTCTATTTCCATGTAGGAATAATAAGCCAACATAGTACAGTTTTACTGCAAGTAAGATGTGTCATGCTTTGTTGCGTATTGAATAGACAGGAGTATAAAAGCTCATGGCTTTCTTGTCGTCATTTGTTTACTAGTCCGTATCTTTCAGGTGTACCGTCGTTCTAGAGGTGCATTCCTTAATATTTTTCTACTTACTTTATAGCCATTCATTTTAGACAAATCTAATTAAATAGGCTGTTTATTATTCACGTGGAATTTTTTTTGCTATATCATATTTTGAAGTCATTTAGTTGTCTTTTTAGATTTACACGTTAGACGACGTGTCCACTATTTTTAGAAGAATTCATGATGTTTATTGTTGAAGTAAAGATTTTTTTTGTTTTGTATAGAAACACATCTAAATAAAGTTACCGTAGCCAAAGTTGACAAGCATACTTGCATGCATATTTCAGCCAGGTGTTTTTGGCTGGACATTTATGTGTCCATAGTGTTATGATGCATAACCCCAAAAAACCTATTGTCCATTATTATTCCTTAAGAGGAAATTTAGAACTGTATTGATCCAATGGAGGGTGTAGTTTTGGCCTTCAGCTTTTGTTTAGCCTCTTGAGTTTGATATAGAATGGCGCATTCCTTATTTTTAACACACACACACACAAACTTGTGGTGGAGCTTGCATATATACTTGGTGGATTCCCATTGGTGGAGAATCTTTTGGAGCTTTGGTTCTGCATAAAAATACCAGCTCATATGTGTGGGGTCTTGAGCTCCCATTATATTTTTTTTATATTTTACATCCCCCGTTTGTCCGTTAGGGAACTGGCGTGAAGCCTCAATGAAACCGAAGTAGCAAACCCTACCTTAGAATGGAATAAAGCTGCTGCTAGAGGAGAGGAAACTGAAGACAGATGAGCGGTTAAACAAAGTGGTTTAAGTAGTGTTTAGAGTCCCAATTAAAGCAACCCTCTTTTAAAAGCCCTCCTTCTCCCAAAAAGAGGAAACAACGGTATCGATCTCCAGGAACCATAAAAAAAAACAGGGTTATCGATCTCCATATACAACTCAATCTCTCATCTAACCTAATCTCATGCTCATTGGTCTCTCACTTAAACATGTTGAATGGAAATCATCTTGTAATATTTCATGCAAACAAAAAAAATATCATCTTGTAATATCAGTGACTATAGTCTAATAATACTATTATCATTGACGATGTCCTGAACGTATGACCATGCATGAGCACCGAGAGATGTGCCCAGTGCCCACAAACCGTGTGACAAGTTGCGGATGGCTGAGTATTTGTATTCTAAAAGATACGTGTAATTTAGGATAATGTTGTATTTGATATGAGTATTAAAAGTCAGTTTTAGGTTTGGTTAACTTTATCACATTTTGAATATATAGCGTTGTCATTTTCTTTTACAATATTTAAGATAGAATAAAATGTAACATTTGTTGGTAAGCTTCTATATCAATGCAAGCAGATCCTATAGAAAGTTTTATCTTACATGAGATGCAATTGAACTTTTCATGTTCCCATTTTTTTTTTTTATGTGTCCTCAGTTAAGGAAAAAACAGTCTCTTCCGACTTCTGCCCATAAACCAAACAAATGTTACTTTTCAAAAACTATTTTTTAAACATCTCAAAACCTAGCTAAACAATAGGAGCCCCATGAGAGTTCATCGGAGTATGTGGAGGAAAAAAGGAAGAAGAAGGTTCTATCAGGACATCAACGACCAACAATAGGGAAGTGATGTTATGGCTAGGAAGAGAAAGAAGGGAGAAGCTCGGGGCGACATATAGCTGATGACACAGCGAGGCAACAATGCGGTTGTGAGAAGGAAAAAAGGGGAGATTCCACCATATAGACATATGGTGGGAAAGAGAAGTTAGGGAGGAAGAAGAGAGGATGACAAATTCTTTGCAATTTGAAGAAATCAAATGAGCAAAAGTATACAAAAATAACAAATTATAAATTTCACAACTTTGTGATAAGACCTGTTTGGTTAACATATAGTATTTTCTCAAAACTCGCAACTTTGCAGTTGTGTAAATCTCATTAATCATTTAAATTATTAAATTTTATTGGCCCGTAGATTTCCATCAAATTAATGTCGATCGGTATTGTTGTAAGGGATAACATATAACCAGTGCGTCAGTCATATTTTTTATGGTTTTACTAAATTGCAGTTGCCTGCTTTTTGTGTTTATATTATTTTCCTATTTCCGTGACCGTTTTTCTAGTCTGTGTACATACTATTTTTTTCACTTAATTTATTGTGGAAAATTAGTTATTTTGTATTGAAAATACCTATATCCATATGTTTACATTATTTTTTTAACTTTTTTGTTTATTAACTGTTGTTTTTTTTCCTGAAATTGGATTTGTAAGTTTTTTAGATTAACTACGTTAAAATATTTTGTTTAACTTCTATAATTATTGGGTATGTTTTTTTGTTTTTTTATATTATTCGTTGAACATATGCGTACATAAATCTCAAAAGCAATCACTTATCACTGAGTGGGTCTTTTTTTTTGGAAAAAAAAAAGACCGCAATCAATCTATTCTCACTTTCTTTCCTCTCATCTTCTTGCAGATATAGTGGACAACAAGTTTCTATACCGCTAGGCATAGGCAGAGCTGAGGGTGGGGCTTAGGTGGGTTCCAGTCCCACTCGTGGCCCAGTACAAGAGATCTCATATATGCAGTAATTTTGTTACAGCCTAATCCATACACAATTTGTTATGGCCTCATTCAGACAGCGCTGCGAGCACACACGACAGTTCAAACAACATTGCGAGATCAGTGCATTTCAACTATTAGATACAAATTTTTGTGCCTCTATCATATTCTATGATGTGATATAATCATGTAATGGATTAATGCTATAACTATATTATAATATTACAATTTAGAAATTTAATGTTAGTGTTTGAGCCTTGGAGATTCCTTTCTTAGCCCTTTAGAATTTTTTGGCTTTGCCACTGCGCGGACAATACCATTATCAAATGCAAATCAGTCGGGGTATGGCATGTGTCCCACATTATTGTCGTGACCCTCTCGATCGGTTTGCTCGTAATTTTCCGTGTGGCAATTGGCAAGGGCCAAAGAGCGTGTACGTACGAAACCCTACATTGCATGCACACCTAATGTACTACTCCCTCCGTTCCAAATTATAGTTCACTGTTGACTTTTGGATATTCTATTTGACTATTCGTCTTATTCAAAACATATATATAAATATTATTTATTTTGTTATCATTTGTTTTATCATTAAGCATATTTTAAGCATGTCTTATATTTTTGTATGTTTACATTAATTTTTTAAATAAGACGAATGGTTAAAAGACATCTCCAAAAGTCAACGGTGAATTATAATTTGGAACGGAGGGAGTAATTAATTAACCATATGTACCGTAGTACGTTATCTAGCTAAGACGTAGCTGTATGCACTGTAGTGAGGGCTCAAGAGTAAACATGGGGAACATGAAATTCTAACAGATAAGGGCCTTGTTTGTTTGAGATTAAATTAAATTAAATTAAATTAAATGAAATTTTGTTATTTTTGTATAAGCCAAATGATGTAATGTTTTGTAGTCATTCTTGTGGGGTTTTAAATAGTACTTCTTAAAGTTTGTAAAATATTTTTTTCATAATTTTTTAAACTCGTTAAGACGTATTTTGAGGGGGTCACAAATTTGCTACAGCGAAACGCAACGCTACGTTAATCTGAAACAAACGAGGGAGCTCTTCCAGCCGAGAAGCCATTAATGCACTAAATAATAAGAAAGGACATGATCCGTATATTATTTGACTATTTTTATTTCGAAAGATAAAATGAAGCTGGTATTTTCTAGAAGGAGATTTATATTTTTTGTCTAAAAAAATGCACATTTTGGACCTGTAAACACCTGGAGCCACTGCTTGCACCTTTCACGTCCCGGCCTCCCGGGTGGCCGGGTTCTTCCTAGGAAAAGAAGGCCTTGATTGATGTAAAGAACAAAGAAAAGGTGCATATATATATATTATCACTAAAAATTTCATTGGTAACAAGTGATCAAAGTTGTATTTTAAAAATCGTGTCGATGTCCAAAGCGTAAGTCCGTTATATGTAATGATGGAAGCATTCGAAGGTGAAGCTATAAAATAGAGTGTAGAATAGAGTGATTGCTGAAAGGAAGTAATCTCTTAAGATTGTAGCGTAAAGTGCACAGCAATAGTGTTATAGGATGTGTATTTGAAGTTTCGGATGGAGCTCTAAGCAAGTGTTTGCTCTTTAAATAAACAGGGTAGTAGAATAATTAACCTCACTCGGCCGTGCCGTGGTGGACGTCCGTGCATGCATGGCATGATTGCGCACGCTAAAATTTATATTTTGATCTTTAAACCAAGTACAAATACACACACTAAAATATATATTTTGATCTTAAACCAAGTACACATAAACACACTGCTCGCTAGCTTGCACGTACGTATCGGTAGAGACAGGGACCACGCCGCAGAAAGAACGAACGCGCCGGCCGGCTGTGAGAGCAGCAGCATGCAAAAGAGGAGGAGGAGGAGATAAACTAGGACCCTAGTTTAAAAAACCCACTGTCGGCTACCGGGTTTATTCAAAAATTTTATTTAGATTTAAACTTTTTCAAAGAAATCCTTTCGGTAGTGTTAATGCGTTCAGATCGATTGGTGTGACAAGATTTTGAAAACGATTGGAGCGAAAAATCGTGAACTCCGACCGACTCTGTCCCATTTAATTAATTAATTTGGGGTTAAATCTCTGAATGCCACCCCAAATCGCTCTAATCCTATACATGACATCGTCTGTGTCAATGACAGGTGGGTTCTAGGCCCAAATATTGTAGACAACGATGGCATACAGGGATTATGATTTTTCTACCGTGACATATAGGGACTTTAGGGTTAGGAAAACCACTATTTTGAATTGGCTAATTCAAAATTTATATTCAAATTTAAAATCAATAAAAGAAATCCTAGGTATAGTATTATATAGTGCAATCGAAATGATCAGTATGAGAAGATTTTAAAAACAATCTGTGCAAAAATTCTAAAAGTTCCATTTGGGCATTTCATTGAGCATCCTGTAGATAGTCCACGTCGTGTCGAGGTCGCGCATATCTCTCAGTAGCTCTTATCAGAGTCGTCAATTAATTCAGATCTAATAGCTACATTATAGGACCAAATATCTGATTTCAACTTCTTCCTTTCTTTTCTACTCTCTATCTCACACTAGTGCAAGAGTTGCCGCTGTCAGGTCCTCGCAAGAGAGGCGCAGCCACCACCGCCACTCATGTGCGATGCTGCTGTTGTCTCTCGTACGCGTCGTTGCCGTGTTCGTAAGCATCGCACCCCTTGACGAGCTCATGGGCGCCACCGCTAACGAGCTCGTGTGCACGCCACCGCCACTATATATTATCGAGATATTTGTGAGCGTCACCGTCTCCATTGAGCTCGTACGTGCGCCCTTCAGTCGTTGACGAGCTCCTGAGTGTCAGCCACTACCGCCGTTGCGCTCGTGCAGTCGTGCGCGAGCACTGCCGCCGCCTCCGACGAGCTTAGGCATGAGGCCATTGCTACTGCTGCTCATGCACGTCGCCGATGGTCGGAGATGCATGTGAGAGGGAGGATAGAGAAGATAGCTAGGCAAATGAAGAAGATGACGATTTTTCAATCCTACAGTCGTGGAGAGATGGATTTGGTTGGTACCTCATGTACCTATAAAAGATGGTAAAAAAAATTATCGCTTTTGTAACCCAAACGATGGCCACAAAAAAAAACAAAAAACACATGGGCGTTGGGGACCGAAACGAAGAATATGGTTGCCGACGGTTTTAGGCTAGTTAATCGTAGCCGGAGTAATGACCAGCAGGCTACCGGCCACTGCACTTGAACAGGCAGTGAGCTGTGAGCCAGGCCAGATGGCACTGAGCTGCAGCTGGCAGGAGCCGGAGCCGGACGCATATTCATGCCCGGCTCCTACGCCAAAACCCTAAACCAATGGAGGCCTCGGCGTCTGCCATGAACAGCAGTTGTTGCCGAGCCTCCGGGGAGCAGGGCAGGCCGGGGCCTCTTGTCGCCTTGCCTTTTGTTGCTTCTTCCAGTGGTCCGGCACTCCGGCCGAGCACCGCGCCCGGCCGGCTCTCGCCGAGGAGCGCCGCTCTCGCTCTCTCTCTCTCTCTCCGCGGCCACATTTACCTTCCACAATAATTGATCTGGAGCCGTAGTTGAAGGTCCCGGCAGATTTCAACAGGATCTTAAATCCTTCGTCCGCGGCCTTGACAGGCATTCTTTTGAAGAATTATCTGCACCTTTGACGTTCAAGCACATATAGAGAAGTTGCTGTGTATGTGTTTCCAAACTGAGTATTTGTTGCCTGGTTGCTTCTTATGAATACATAGGTTGAATACTCAACAAATGCTATTGAGATAGTAACATTTCAACATAGGTGGTGATGACTATTTTGTGCGCTGTACGTAACTCCGAAATCCCAAGCATTAATGATCAGAGATCACCTAACTTTTGTTGCACTTTTAGTACGTAAAGTTATTTTTTCATGACTATCCATCAACTCATTACAATAATTTTACAACATTAAACTATATGTATATTTAATTACTGACTGATGTAAAAAAACGTCGATCAAAATTTCATCCATTTTTAGTTTACCGATGAGGAGTCTCGTCCTTTTAATAATTGGTTGCTCGCATCTTTGGATGGTTCACAACAATTATATTTTTTTTTATCAAGAAACCCCTTCTTTTGGAAAACTGATTTTCATCTTTCAAAGAAGATATCATCCTTCGTATGCCAAGGATGAAGGCGATCAAGGAAACTCCTTTTTCTTTTTTTAAAAGAGTAATTAATCTCTGATTTCTTTGCGTTGTAATTTGTAGATAGTACACCTATTGTTCTTCTAATATACTTATTTATACCATAGGGTTCTGTCCATAGCAACAACTAACGCATGGATCACATAGCAAAACCAACGGCGAGGACAGTGACCGAATAATAACACATACTAATTTGCCTGAGAGCTAGCATCTCCAATATTGGGGTACGTACAGTTAACTGCATGGCTCAATAAGATGAAAACATCGTATATTTTTCTAGGTAGAGGAGAAATAGTGTGGAGACTTATATAGACTAACTCTCGATAAAAAGCAATTGACCTTTATGGTATCTATAACTGAGATGATGCCGGTCATAGCTAGCAACCACTCACTCCGTTTCAAATTGTAGTTTACTGTTGACTTTTAAAAACGTCTTTTGATCATTCGTTTTATTAAAAAAAAATAGTGCAAACATGTAGAAACATAAGTCATGCTTAAAATATGTTTAATGGTAAAACAAATAACAACAAAATAAATAATATTTTATATTTACATATATTTTTTGAATAAGACGAATGATCAAATAGAATATCTAAAAGTCAACGGTGAACTGCAATTTGAAACGGAGGGAGTACTACTTATCTATGACCATCATCAGACATGCCATGCAAGTGCGGCGCGAAGGCAGGAAGTCAAGTACGGTACTAGTGAAAGCCTGGACAGAGAGCTGCAAGGTAGGTAGGTACGTAGTAGACCGAAGTTACCGAACCATACACACAGCCAGGCTCGATGGACAGCCGGAACTGAAAGCGGCACGGCCGCTTGCTGCCTCATCACATTACGTGGGCCGTCTGATGATGGCACTGGACTAGACCATGAATGCGCGTCATGTGCGCCCGATCCATCGGTTTTTACTTTTCTTTTTTCATTTTTTTTACCGCGCCGTACGTGCAGCCAGCTGCAGTTTAGTATGCCTGATGCTAAACCCTTTCTTTTTTTGTGAGGCCGTGCCGAGATGGTTTTTTGGTTGTGACAAATATTCGACGATGTTTGTTGTATCCTTCTGTTGAGTTTTTAGTTAAAAAATTGATTTCAATGAAGTTTTAGATGTTTTGAGGCGGAAACGGGTTGACCGGACCCGGTCCGGAGCCCACCGGTCCACGTCCGATGGCCTTGCGTTACCAAGTTGTCCTGGTGGTTTTTAGGGTTTGCCGAATCCGTTGCAGTCACCTGGATATCCGCGTTCTATGTCTCCCGGACCTGGTCCGGTAATTATCTGACTGTTCGGTGTTATTGGACCCGGTTCACACAATTTTATCGGTTTACAGTTTTTCGCATTTTGTATATTCATATTGTTGCATACTTAAAAACTCTGTATTTTTTTGTGAATTTTTAAAATGTTCGCGTAGCGTAAAAAAAAAGGAGAATTTTCACATAGGACAAAAAATTAGCAATTGTAATGGCATAGAAGAGAGAAAATAACTAAAAAGCTTTGCAATGACACGTAGGATATTCCCTATAAAGTATGCTTCATCATCAGTGCCCAACGTTCACCATAAAACACTTTTTTAGTAGAGATTAGTGTTTTTACAAAAACATCTAAACAAATTTTTCATGATTTACTAACCATTCCGAGGCCTCTACCGAGGAATCACATCTTTTTATTTAAATTATAAGCTGCAACTATCTTTTAGCTAAAAAGAAGAAACAAGTATGGACTAAGCGATACTTTGCGTTGTAAGAAGTAGTACCATCTGGACTATGTAGCGTGGTTTGATGGTATAAATGTATAATGTTTTGTGATGTTTCTAAAACGTAAAAATGAAATTTTCAACGTTTTTAAACTGGCCTAGACTTATTTAGCTAGAAAATAAATAAGATTTTTAGTCGCTTTTTAACCATAGAGTAACCTAAAAAAACCTTCTAAAACATATAAAAATGAAACAAACTCGCTTCCCGATATAGATTTAAAAATTAAGTTTAACATTAGATCTTGTTCTTCCTAACTTATCTTATTTGAGTTATCTTCTAATTTCAAAAGCTTCCTGAAGTGGTTTCGAGAGTCGAGCCTTTGTTTAACTTGTTTTAGAGAGTTTTTAGATATACGTTTGAGGTAGAAAAAAAGAATTACAAAAACCAAGTTATTCATATTTTAAATAAATATAAATAAATAAACAAATAAATCAAATAAACTGCAGAGAACATAACTTTTTGACTTCACTTTTTGGCCTTGTTTGTTTGAGCTGAAAGTTGCTGAAAACTTTAATCTAAAAAAGCTATAACCCCTCGAAAGACGTCTTAAAAAGTTTAAAAAATTATAAAAAAATTATTGTACGGACTCTAAAAAGAACTATTTAAAACCACACAAAAATAACTACAAAGTATGAAATCATTTGGCTTACACAAAAATAACAAATTTTTATGTTAGACATAGCTCAGTCTGAACGTGGTGGCCTGGCCTCCACCGGCCGCTGGCACACCGCACACGCACGTCATGGCCGGCGACAAAATGCTGCCGCGAAACAGGGAGAGAGAGCAAAAAAAAAAAAACCGAAACGAAACGAAACGAAAAGCCGGTACGGACCGCGCACGTGGGCCGTACGCGCTGCGGGCTCGGGAGGGCCCGTGCCGGGCGCGGGCCGCGGTCGGCGGCGGCACGGCATGTGGCGCGTACGGGGCGTACGGGCCGCGCGCACTGGCCGTGGTGGGCTCGCTCGTGGGCTCGGCGCGGTTTTTTTTCCGATTCGGGAGGCCATTGGGTTGGCGCGCGTACGTGCAGGAGTAATGAGTAGGACCGGTTCCCTAGCCCAGAGAGCCCTCGGCGGCCACCTCCAATGAGACTCTCCCCTCGTGTTGGGGGCCTGGGCCCTGGGGCTTTCTGCTGCCTGCCATGTGGGCCATGTGGGCCCGGGCCTCCGGTGAGGAAAACGTGGCAACGGATCGTGGTAAAAAAAAAAAGGGCTGCTACAGGACGGTGATACGTTGGAATGGTTTTCCACGGATCACCGTATTCGTATAGCATAGTTTCAGGTGTGGCTTTAGGGTTTAGATAATTTTTGTGTGTTATATACAGGCCCCGTTATTTTCAGCGTCGAGTAAAGTTGAGTTTGACTGTAGCAAAAATCGTAAGTCCTCGAAAAGGGGTCTAAAGATGCTGAAAAAATAATTTAAAAATCGTTACAAATTATTACAACATATAGTTTATATAAAAATAACAAATTTTGCTACAGTAAAACTTGACTCAACTTTACGCTGAAAAGAACAAGGCCACAGTTTTAAAAATATTATATAATTTCATAAAGTTTTACGTAGTTTCACACCGCAGGTTCACATAGGTTCATCAAAATTTCATATGCACAACACTTGCTAGCGCAATGTGTTTCTCCAACGGTGTTATAAGTTATTGACGGCGTGTTCTCCGCTCAACCACTGCGGATCACACCTCGGTCGATTTTTAGATCATAGCCAACTCGATCAAGCTCGATTCGATTTGAGCGTCGGGCACAACAAGGAGCGACTCACAGATTTACCTGAGTTCGGACCCTCGGGTAATAGTCCTACTCTGCGAACCTTAGCTCTTTTCGATTGTGGTTGAAAGGAATGTGTTTACAGAGTGTTTTGAACGCATGAATGCTAGTGCGCGTACCCTCCCTCTCTCTCCCCTTTATACAAGCTTGGTGGCAAGGAGAGAGCCGAGGGGGTAGGCGATCTGAAGATTCCTCAAGATAATCGTCACACGACTCGACGAAGAGACGAAACGTGTCACGCCCATATTGACGGCGCCCGCCTCGCGTGCCGCAGTGGCCTCGACCCGCATACCACACCGGTGAGTCTGCGGGTGGGGCCTACCCGCTCTCCGACGCGGGCGGCCTCCTCAGCAAACCTTCTCTTCACGGCCAATTCTTCTCGCACACGCCGACAGACGCCAGACCAGCAAAGGTCATCAGAAGCGATAATCATTTCTTCACCGCCTATCCACGCGTGATGTCTCATTAAATGCGCTTCGTCCTTCAGAAGCGGGAGCCTTCGTCCCAAGACTCCATTTGCAACGCTCGCTGCCATGGCCCCACTCGACGCGTGGGACCTCGCCTTGCCTTCGAGAGGGGCTCGCCACGCGCCTTTGGCGCGTGGGGCCCTCGCCTCGTCTTCGAGGGGCTCGCCACACGCACTTGGCTTTGGCGTGGGGCCCTCGCCTTCTCAGGACTCTTTATACCCCGGTATTTACTACGCCGACAGTTATAATGCAGGATCATCGTCAGCGTCAACATAAATGAGTTAAGGATGGCAATATTCCAAGTGAACGATTATCCTTCGGTCCCTGGTGGCGTGATATAAGAAAAAAGATAGCTAGGAGATATGAAGAAACTTCGACGAGCTAGTTGTCTCATCTATACGTGTTGTATTATACTAGTAGGGTTAGCGCGTCCATAGCGTGCCACTTCAGACCCTTTTATATATGAGTAAATAAAGGTGTATGACAAAAAAAATACTAAAACAAAGCATTACATCTTTTGTTTGTTGTTCTTATTTTTTTATTTCTTTTTATGAGAATAGTTGTTGATGACGAAATTTTTTAGGGTTACTATCATGATATTACAGTGCCTTTTGCGAAGCTTTTTTTCCAAGATTTTTTTCAGTGGCCAAGAAAGCTGAAATTAAAAATGAATGAATTATTTCGTAATACAATATATTTAAATCCTAAATGTTTCAAAATAGGTAGTTCGTAATACAATCATTTTTAAATCCTAAATGTTTTGAAAATAGCTATTTTTTTCGGGCATCTTCATGAATACGTGCTCCTTAACTATAGTTCTATACTTCGAAGGTTTTTTATTTCTATTATTTAATAATTGATATCGAAAAATTAAACATTTTTAATGCTTAAATACATTCATGGACCCTTGCTAGAAAATTTTGATTGCATTTTTAAAACATGTAAAATTCTGGATTTGTTTACGTTGCTAGACCAAATTTTCTCCACTTGATCCCCTCTCTCTCAATTCTTTCTAAAATTCATGTTTTAGGGGGTTTAAAGTTTTAAAATTGAATGCCAAGAAATTTAAAATTTGGAAATAAATTTAAGGGATTTTGGAAGATATCAAAAACTTCGTTTGAATTTAGGTTGGGAGTTTGGAAATTTAATAAAAGAATTTCAAAAACTGTAACTTTCACAAAAAAGAACTAACCAAATTATACAGCACAAAAAACCATGAAAACTAAATTTAGATTCTTTAAAAAATTCAAAAAACTAAAAGCGAATATAACAAATTGTAAAATAAAAATATCTATAAAGGTTTGCTATTTTCCAAATTCATTTAATTTTGAATTTTTAGGGTGAGCGCGAAGGCGAGGCGAGTAGTGGACGCGAGCGAGCGAGCACACAGGCGAGCAGTGCACGCGAGCGAGCGTAAGCGAAAAATTCGCGCAGAAAAATGGCGAAGCGGGGGCTCGAGCCCTGGTCTCCTGAGCGAACTAGGCAACTCGCCAAGCCGCGCGCCGTGTTGCTCAAGTCGGCAGAAAAACGTTTTTAAAGATTGGTTTAATATGGACGGCTGGATTTCATTTCAGAAGCAATCGGACGGCTCGAGAACACCTAGGCAGGGAGGCCAGCCATGTGTTGGCCAGGCGACCCTCCCTACTGGCTTTGTACTATTTTTTGATGAGAGGACAAGAACAAAAGAATCTTTGAACATATAGCTCTGTGGCCCAAGGTGAGAAAAGATCAAGGAAGATGTGGTGAACAGACTATTGGCTTTTCGGTGCCAATAATCACGACTAGGCTTTAGTTTTTTAGCTAATTTTGTTTGCTTGATTGTCTGGTGTGTGTGTTTCTTGAGGTTTTTTATTTTGTTCTTGGGCCTACCTCTCTAGACGAGACTTTTGTAAATACTCTTTTTTCATAAATGAATAGGCGGAGCAACTATCATTGTTTAAAAAAAATCATATAGTTTCAGAAAGTTTAATCTAGTTTTATAAAAAAAATCCATGTGGTTTTATGCCGAAATCATCATAACATATGCTGACGACCGTCATTCATACGTAGGGCAAGATCTAGCACCGGGTCAGGGGAGGCTCTAGCTCTATCCACGTTGTTTATGACAGTGGGGCCGTAACTTAGACCCACATATAATTTTTAGTGTAAAATAAAAGGAAAAAAGGGGCTAAACTTCTGACTTGGTATTGAATTAAACTTCAGTCTCTCCTATTATTTTTGCTTGCGTCCATCCTTGTGGAATTGCCAGATGCCATGCCCTAGCTGTTGCTCATTAACTCATCCGTTGAAATGCTCCACAGAAATACTTAGGGAGAAATTAATGATTGATCGCACTTAAGGTTTTGCGAGAGAAATTGATGATTTGCTTCACTTTTAGGACCTTGTGGAATTGCCCGATGCCATGCCCTAGCTGTTGCTCTTCCCTAGGGATGGCAATCAGACCCATGGGGGCGAGGCCAGCGGGTTCTGCACCCGATGGGGCGCGCGTTCGGGTTTAGTTTTGCCCGCACGGGTCTGGCGGGTCGGGGATAGGGTTAGTTTGTAACCCACATGTACCATGGGTCCTCAAATCAAGTAACTGAAGGCCGAACAACCGAAATCGCCGTCCTCACTCCTCAGAGGCCCATGTGCACAAGCGGCCCACGGAGCCGCCCAGAGCCTTCCCCACACTGGCTCACTCCCTCGGTCCCTCGCGCACGCGGCACACCCCCTGGCCCTCACTCCCTCTGCTCCTCTCTCGACTCCAACTCCTCACGCCCCCTCACTCCCTAACCCTAACTCTGCATTCCTCGCGACTCCCCACTCCTCACATCCGTCGCCGGTCCACCAGGCGTCAGCCTGTCGGCGTCGGGTCTTCAATGCCATGCGCCCTCAGCTCGCCTCCGGTCCCGCCGCTCGCCGTCGGTTTCTTCAACGCCGCCAGCCCGCCGCTAGTCCACCACCAACATTGTCGCCTTCTCCACCTCCGTGCGCCCTCATGACCTCATCTCGCCTCGGCCTCGCCGCCGCCCGCCGGTCCCCAGATCTGCAGCCGCCCAAGGGTCCACTGCTAGCCCAGAGGTCCTACCGCTGCCCGCCCTCTACCCTCTCAATCTCACTGTAAAAGCAAACCCACAGGTCACCCATCGGGTTTTAGGTACCCGGCGGGTGCGGGTTCGGGTTTGGTTTTGTGCCTGTGTTTAATTTCGAGTTCATGTCAGATATTTAGTTTTAGGTTTCGAGTCGGATCTTGTTCTTCTCCACCCGGCAGGATCCAATCCGTTGCCATCCCTGCTCTTCTCTCTAGGGCTCATTTTGGGATCGTCCGGTCCAAAATCAAACGCGCCACAACACACCGTTGGAAACAACAGGACCTATTATATGGAAATTTGGGGATTTGCCGTCCAAAACATTTCTCCCGAATCTCCATGACTAGCTATGCTTCCGAATTAATTTCAATGTCAGAAGGAATAATTAATGCGGTAAATCATCAATTCAATGAATCCCCAATTCTTTTTTTACTGTGCTTGGGTTGCCACAATTTTCATGAACACCACACGGGGAGTCGGAGACACGTGTAATCATGCGGTTGAGCAGCTAGAAAGCAAAAGGTCCCCGCATATATGATTGGAGGTGGTTGCTGAGATAGGGAACGGGTACTGCCGGGTAAATAGATCGGGGAGTTGACAATTCGTCGCTGCAAATAATGGAGCTTGATGATTTATCACTCAAAATATCTCCCCTGATGGCTTGATATATGGAAGCGGCAAGTCGTCGAAAAACGCTTTTGAATGGCATTCAATGGTACATCATCAAACACCTATGTTTGAAGGGCCATGTTATTACTTTTAAAAAGATTGGCAAGTATATTTATGTAGGGTGGTTGCGGAGAAGTGTGTGTGGTGGGGGAAGGGCGCCTATCTAGATCCGGCTTGTTTTGGTGCTCGGCAGAGGTGGGCAAGAAGAAAGATTCATGTGGTGGAGATTGGACTCATCAAAATCTCAGCATTGCTATAAGTTATGGTGGAGTTATGGAGAAGTTTTGAGATGTCATCATTGATATTAAGTAGTCATGTGTGAAGGTTTAGAAGTTTTTCAGATTTTCGCCGGAGGTTGAGATGAAAGAGAGAAAGGAATGAGGAGGACAAAGGTGCAAGGCAAGACATTTTTGTATATATACAGTTTTATGAAAACTTTGCAGTGATTTGGACCGACTTTTTAGTTGAAAATATCTAAATTGCCAACTTTGCAATGAATATACATATATAATTAACCCATCTTCATTACTCAAAAACTAGTTTTTACGCTTGATTTCTATGCAAGAATCTCCGGTTGCAAAATGCAAACGGTCCTATGCAAACATGCAAAGTGGTGGGAGCGGCAACGTGTTTGCAGATAATTAAGCGGGTGCAGATTTGATTGCTCGTCATCGTCAGTCATCAGCCTGATTGCCTGAAGGTTCCTGTGCCCTCGCTGCTCATCCTGCTTTTCTTTGGACTTTGCAGGGTGGAGTTCTGCATCACAAAAACTAAAAAAGGATTCCGAATCGCATGAGACACCTCATCAGCTGCGCCACCGATCTAAGCATGACAAATATTTAAAAATCACTTGATTATATTTTTTTGTGCTTTGTTTTTATTTTTATCGTTTCTCGAAAATCTCGTCGAAGTATAGAGATAAACATTCTCAACCTGGCTTTCAACTTGTTGAAAGTTGAAACTATTTCAAAGCTGTCACCGTTTAATTTTAGATAATAGTTAAACTATTTTAGCATCGATAATCCATGTTCAGGCTATGGGCCACGGCCTTGCCGGCACAAACGCGGGCCGGGCAACCGTCCTATTTTAGCATCGATAATCCATACGGGCCACGGCCTCGCCGGCGCAAACGTGGGCCGGGCCACCGTCCGAGCCGCTAGGGCTTCGGCCCACGTGTATGCGAAGACTCTCTCCATTGGGATGGCTTGCGGGCCTTCGTCCCACGGCCTGGTAAGCCGAACACAAGCAGCTATCTCGATAATTCGAGGCCTGCGCTGTGATGAGAGCTGACAAAGCTGTGTTAATCTCGGACTAATTCTGTCTCTACGATCATCTAATTGGGCATATTTCTGATTAAATTTATTTCTAATGATTTTAAAGTTTGATCGGGGACGTAATCCCTCACCTATTTGTTTTCGGTCCCTGGTTGCACAACGTTATATAAGAGGAGAGGGGACTGCTGACTATGATTTACGTTATGCATAATTTGATCACGCCAATCCCTAATCCATACCCAACTCGATCTTGTGGTGAAGCGTTGGAGTAACAGGAAGAACGTCGCCGTGTTTTTGCTGCTCTAGGTGACGTTGCTGCTAGACAAGAACCATGACAAGGTCAGCACTATTGCCCATATGTCTTACAGCGTCCTCTACAGCTAAACTATGTTGATATTACTGGTAACTTCTAATCAAAGTTAGTGCTGATGACACCCGCCGCTAATCTGTGTTCTCGTGATTGGACAAACTAATGAAATTAAGTATTAGCTTAATCTAACATTTGGGTCTTGTTCTTTTCAACTTAAATTAAATTAAATTAAACCAAATGGAAATTTGTTATATTGTACAAGCCAAATGATATAGTATTTTATAGTCATTTTTGTGGGGTTTTAAATAGTTCTTAAATTTATTAAAAAATTCTTATATATTTTTTAAAAAAATTCTTATAATTTTTTGGACTTTCGAAAAGTCACAGCTTTTTCATATTAAAATTTTTAGCAACTTTAAACTGAAACAAATAAGGCCTCAGTAGCAATAAAGGTTTTGAGCGGGGCCAAACAAGTTTTGGACCGGGCAACAATAAAGGTTTAAGAGCATCTCTAAGAGTTATAGTAAAAATGGAGCCCTATATTGTATTATAGGTACTCCGTAAAATGTTTTATGACCTCAGAAAACATATCAACTCCAACAATCATCTATAAAACATATATGTATCCATTTAATTAGACCAACATGTCTATTTATTGCTTCTAAAACATAGTAAAACCAAATATAGGGCTTGACATTTGAGTTGCCATGTTTAACAACTTCTCTTAGAGCACCAAGCTTTTTGTTGATATAGGATTCATTGTTGGAGTTGATTTTTTTAAAATGTCCTAAAATATAGAGATAGCAACCTACAAAGGACTTCTCTTCGGGATGCTCTTATGGGACGAAGTTGATGGACCATTTTTGGGAGAACTACGCCGATTACGTGATAAATTGGTCCGCTGATAGGCTGTGATTTGGGCTCAAACGGCATGGCATAATAAGTGCACCGACGGGAAATTTTTAATATTTAATAGTTTCTTTTAAAAAATAATATTAATTTTAGTAAGTTAAATAAATAGACCCCTATTGTCATTTCGTCTGGCGGGTCATAAATCTTGCCAATTCAATGGGAAAATTTTAAATTACTCACCAAATGGACAAGCGAGGTTTAGCATCAACAGCTAGCTCGAGAAACTCCCCGGGATAGTTGGGCGGAATTTAAATCCCTCTGGTTGGTCGAGCGGGATTTGTGCATGCGGTTGACCATTCGACGGTTTTTTAGCTAGCTATTGAGCCTAAATCTCACCCCGACTATCCGGCGGGTTATTTAAAATCCTTTCGTTGGATTGGCAGTATTTATGACCCTCCAGATGGAATGATGAGAGAAGTTTATTCATTTAATTTTAAAAAATTGAATTTTTAAAAAAAAAATAAAAAAACTTACCTTGCGGTTCACCTCGTGCACCTCCATGTTGTAGTTCGTCAAGGCGTCAATAGAGGGAGCCGCATCGAAACACCGCAGGAGGCTGCGCCGTGGTGGCGAGAAGTAACATAGGAATGCTTGCCTGTGCGAGAGTTTTTCGAAGAAGGCGAGCTGCCTTAATTGATTAGAAGAGGAAACGTACAAAACAGTTTACCACGGAGTACAAATAAACACCAAAAACAGCAAAACGTCACCGGCGACACGGTTCGCCCGAGACTACCAACAAATCATTTTCAATCTTCCTCAACACTTCGTCCGGCCAACATTCCACCTGCCGAAAAATACGAGCATTCCGCTCCTTCCAAATATTCCAGCATATGAGGATGATGATGCCATCTTCTCTTTGTCTGTCAGCCTTTCGACCATGAAGGTTATCCCACCAGCAACCAATTGAGTTAACCGTCGCCAGATCTACTTTGGTGAAACGGAAAGATCCCATCATACCACACCAAATTTGCCGCACATAGGTACATTCCCAGAAAAGGTGCGTGTGTGTTTCCTCTTCGTCGCCGCAAAGGACGCACAAGGGCTCGCAAGGCCACCCTCGAGCAACAAGGCGATTAGCAGTGTAGAGCTTCTGTCGGATTAGAGTCCAGAAGAAAAAGCGGCACTTCCTCTGCACCTTTGCCGTCCAGATGCGAGTATACTCATGCTCCCTCGTCGAACCAATGAATTGAATGGAATACGCAGAGCCGGCCAAGTAGCTCCCTGAGTCAGTGAACTTCCAACGGACCCTGTCCGGCGTGCCTTGCACCAAGGTGAGCATTGCCGTGTCCGAGGGAGACGAACTCCCTAACTCGTTGGGCGTTGAAATAGCTGTTAGAGGCAACATCCATTGCCCATCTAACAGTGCCTGTTAGACTAAAATGTCCTTTCTTCTAGCTAACCTGTAACAACTTGGCGCCATCTCACTAGGAGAAGAGCCATTTACCCAAGGTTTTTCAACTAAGTGCTTGGGCAACTAAAAAGATTGACAGGATCAGGAGGAGCTTCCTTTGGAGCGGACAGGCAGATTGTTCCGGTGGAAAGTGCCTGGTTAATTGGGCAGTGGTTTGCAGGCCAAAGGAGCTAGGGGGGGTGGGTGTCAAAGATATTGATCGTTTCAGTCGTGCTTTGCGCCTACGCTGGCTCTGGCATGAGTGCAATTCACCGACTAAACCGTGGGTAGGGATGTCAGTCCCTGGATCCACGGTAGACACCATGCTTTTTCGTGCCGCAACACAACTAACGCTGGGGGATGGCGCCACGGCCTCATTCTGGAACTCGTTATGGGGAGGATTGAAACCTAGCCTTTGGGATTATCAGTGATTTGGAGATTTTGGGGAAATAATATGGATTTAGAATCATGTGGTCAAAAGCTATAAATTAGCAATACATTTTAAGCTATCACAAGCACTAAACTAACCTCGTTATCCGTTGGCCAGACAGGACATATATAGGACATGTTTGGTTCATGGCCTTGTATGGTCATGCCAATTAATTGGTCATGCCATTCTAGGGCATGATCAATTTGTTGGCAAATTTTGATCGTTTGGATTGTAGCCAACAAAACATGCCAAATCTGCTAATAGAATCGGTAGTTATTTGGTTTGTTGTCAATGAAATGTGCCAATTAGTATTATTCAAATATACAAAAATGGGTTGATTATGATTGTATATGAAATATAAAATTTGTTTCATGCAACTTGTACACCGTTTGAAATATACAAATTATTTAAAAAAACTTAAAAATTATAAAAAATATAAAAGGGTTGATAATAATTTTATATGAACTATAAAATTTGTTTCATGCAATTTAAACACTGTTTAAAATATAAAAATTGTTTTTTAAAAAATTATAAAAAATGTTAAAAATTAAAAAATTATAAAAATGGTTGATTATGATTTTATATGAATTATAAAACTTGTTTCATGAAATTTGTACACTGTTTGAAGTATATACAAAAATAAGAAAATAAAAACAATTAAAATTAACTGCATAGCTAATAACTAGCTAGCTGCTTGCGCTAGCTATGTTTGCGTCGCTGTTCGGTGGGCTCTCATGCGCCAGCTAATTGGCACAAAGGCACAGGCGGCCGAATCGGCCGCCCACACCATTGGGTCGGGCTGCATTGAAATAATTTGGCACGGGGAGTTTTGCATTGCCATGCCAATAAATGGTTGTGAACCAAACTTGTTCTAAATCACCAGGGTGAGCCAACAATTGGTATGGCAACCGACGGCAACTATCCAAACAACCTCGTAATGACATGAAGCACCATAGCCTTCAACCCGTTTGATGATATACGCAGCAGAAGAGTGAAACAAAAGGAAAGCTAGAAGGGCACCACTGGACACTGGTGTCTCTAGTGGCGACGGGCGAGCAGACGAGCACACCCGACGCTCGCTCGGTCACTTGCACTCCACTCCTGCCTCGGCGGCTCGCCGGGGAGTGCTCTTCCGCCGGCTCCCGTTCTGGCGGAACCCGTTCGGCCTCGACGTCACCGCAGCGCTGCCCTTCCCGTCCTCCTCCTCCTCCTCCTCCTCCACGGACTCGAAGCTTTGCCTCGGCCGCCGCCGCCGCCGCCGCCGCTTCTTCCCCACGCCGTCCTCGGCCGCCGGGTTCTTGGAGTCCTTGCTTGACTCGGCCGGCTTCGCACCGTCTCCACCCTCCTCGGCCTCGGCGGCGACGTCGTCCTCCGCTTCGTCGGTGCCATCGTTGACGGGAGCTGCTGCCTTCTGAGGCCACCGCCCACTCTTCCGGCGGGCTGGAGCCGCCCCCTCCTCGCCTGCGCCGTCGTCGTCGTCGCCGCTCTCAGCTTCGACCGATTTCTTGCCCTTCCCTCTAGACCTACCCATTTCAAGGGATCTTGCAGCTTGGTCAATCACTGGAACTGCAAAAACAGCAACAGGTGGGCAAATAAACCAGGTTAATTATGATAGGAGCTAGGGAATAGGGATTGGAAGCAAATACGGTGCTATCTGCTGAGCATTCTGCGAAGGATATTCAGAACTTCAGATGCTGAAGAAGATATTAGCATGGAGCATGGAGAATGTAAGAGCACTGAGCCAGCTCAACAACCTTATACTAACAACAAGTGGACCATAGAACACTTAGAAAACAAGAACATGAACAAGAGCATCAACATGTATCCCTGAGAATAACCTTATGCTAGTTAAGAACTCCACCGGTTACTCCACCATGAGCAGCTGGGATCCTGAATCACAATGATTCGAAGAACACGACCCGAAACAAGAACAGGAAGGAGCAGAGCTGACCTGAGTACCTGAACGTATCATACTACCAATCTACCATGCATGCATGGCTCATGGCGCCGGCCTGAACCTCACATGCCTTCTCTCAAGAACCCTCTCCTCTTCGATTGACTGCTGGGTGTGTGCCTGAGAGATCTTGGAAGGATCTGAAACAACCTGATCGAGAAAAGAACAGGGTTAGATGGAGGAGAAGGAGATAGCGTGGCGACGGGTTTTCTATAGGTTGGTGGCCGTCTGAGATATATTGTCAGCAGGGGAGGCTGGGTTTGGAGTGTGCACACACACAAAGAGTGGGCAAGGATTAGCTCATTACCAGCACCGTTTCTCTCTTATGTGTGCAGGAGAGGGGGACCTCGCGGACAGAATTAATATTTCGATGGGATTTCACGTACGTACGTGCCGATTAAACCCGGTAATGTTAACGCATGGGCCAGTTTTGTTTGGACTAACTGAATGGTTAAAATGAAGGGTTTAATCATTGACATGCGGTTCTAAAGTGGTCATTTCACACGTGATGTTGTAAAACTAGAATCGCTCGTATGATGTTATGAACACTATGAAAATCAACAAATTTCTCAATGGCACTAACTATCGAGAAAAACTACGAAACCATCGAGAGAAACTACTCTCGATGGCAGGCTAGTGAGAAATGGTTGTTGGGTCTACTAGGTCAAGAGAGGCAGCTATTCTAGACGGTCCGACAAGGCATGGTCGAGAGTAGAGGTGGAACCGGTCGCGAAGGAACATAACGACGGCTTCCACTACTCTTATTGGCTACGTCCTAACCGTTGAGATTGCCAAGTGGGGCCCACATCATGCGGCCTTCTAGTGGGCTACTGCATCTCTCTCGATTACTTACCCATGACCATCGAGACATATTTCTTTTGGTCGGCCATCGAGAGACTGTCGTCTCTCTCGACGGTTACCACATGGCCGTCAAGAGAGTGTCGTGTCTCTCGACGGTTACCACATGGCTATCGAGACTATTTTGGTTCATGGTCGTTAAGAGAGGTTCCTGGCCATCAAAATTTTGGCATGTACCCTGTACTGAAAGTGCCAAGACCCTCACACATATATTAGTATAAACTTTGTCAGTCCTTTATTCTCATAAAATTTGTGCTAACACTAACATCGAGTCTTCTTCTTCCTCCACTTGTCTTCTTTTTTATCTCATCTTCAACGAGCTCCACCAGTGCCGACAACTTGAGCACCTGCTACCCTTCCCTTGGCTCCCCTACTCTGACTAGCCCCCTCATCCTACCCTTCTCCCTCCCCAATTGGTGGTCAACCCTTCCAGCTTTCTTTTCTCCCTTCCCGAGCGGTACCCGCAAAGGGAGGTGACTGTTGCAGCGGCAACAAGAAGAGGCATACATGAGATGGCATTAACAACAAGCAGAACAACAATGACATCAGTGGACAGAGGCAATGACGAGTAGTGGTAATTCAATGCGGCAAGGCAACATCAGCCGGCTATGAGGTGAGGTAAGGAATTGTTTGAGAATGCTCCTGGTTCATCAGCTTGGCCCAAATCTCACCTCGTCTTGTGGCTCCAAACCCTAGATCTCGTCGCCTATGGATAGGAGAACATATCCTGTTCACATGGGACACTGATGCACATGTGCGAACAGCCGAACATTAAATTTGGATTGTCCAACTTCCATCCATGTGTACAAAATATGCTCCTTTTTTGCAATTACCCACTCTCACCTCTCCCAACAGGTCAAGCGCGAATCTAGATAGGAGTTGTATGATCCAAATTTAATGTTTGCACATGTGTTCCAGCGTCCCATATATACAGGATATGTTCCCATGGATAGTGTTATGTGGGGACGCACCTATAGTAGGCGGCCTAAGCCGATTACCGGCCAAAGTGGCTCAGGAGAAGATAAGGATTAGAAGAAAGATTAGCATTAGCTTTTAGATTAGTTAGCTATCTTTTATCCAGGAAGTTAGTTGGCCGAGAGCCTATGTAAGCCGCAAGGCATAAATGGAATTGGTTAAGAAATAAGATCAATCTATTATCTCCTTCCTCTCTCTCTCTCTCTCTCTCTCTCTCTCTCTCTAGTCTCTCCCCTGCTACCACCATTGATTGGAGGCTTTTAGTCGACGATTACTACCTCCGAAGCAAAGGGTCAGCGCCCTCGCCATTGCCCTTGCCCAGCCGCCGGCCTAGTCGTAACACCTTGGTATCAGGAGTCACCGATCCTCTGCCCACTTCCACTCCCGCAGCCATGACCAACCCATCCACCAACAACGTCCAACATCAACTGCCGCCATCGCTCAACAGCTCACCCAGTTGAGCACCATCAACGACAAGCTGGGAACCATCGATGGTTCGCTCGCCCGATTGGAGCAAAGGCAACAGCAGCATCACACAGCCATCGAGCGCTTGGAGAAGCACGGCCGTGAGGTGGTGCAACATGGACCGAACGGCAGCCGTAGCCGCCCCTTCGCCCAGGGACAGCAGGAAGATCGGCCACCACAGTTCCATAAGATGGATTTTCCCAAATTTGGCGGGAAGACGGATCCTCTGCTCTTCATCAACAAATGCGAATCCTTTTTCCACCAGCAACGCATCCTTGAGGAAGAGAAGGTGTGGATGGCCTCCTTCAATCTGGACCGCGCAACAGTGGTACACACCTACAGCGAGAAGAAGGGACACCATGGTGGTGCAAATTCGCCGAACTTCTCAACACCCGTTTCGGCCCGCCCATCCGAGCCAATCCGCTGGGAGAGCTGGCCGCATGCCGCCGCACGGGCACCGTCGTCGAGTACAGTGACCGGTTCATGGAACTGTTGGCGCGCGCAGGACTGCTAACCGAACCTCAACAGGTCCAGCTGTTCACGGCCGGCCTCCAGGAGCCACTGAGCATCGACGTGCAGCTACAGAATCCGTCGTCCTTGGAGATTGCCATCAGCATCGCCCGGGCGTACGAGCGGCGGGAACAAGTCACACAGTCCGGCCGCCGACCTAGTCGTAACAGATAGGTATGTTGGATTTCGAGAGGTATGTTTTTATATTGGATCTTTCTCTGGAGAGAGCTATACTATGGCAAGCTTCTCGACAACCTCACCATAAATCTCACCGAAATTTTACCGCTTGCTATCCAACTATTGAGATCATCCGCAATAGTTTTATGTAAAATCTACCCCTATACATACATAGCCATAAGGGATCTCTCTATGTGTAGCGTTTCTAACATCACTTCCCAAATCTCACCCCAATAGAAAAGAAAATAATAGAGGAGGAGAGACTCAAGATAGACTCCTTACCTTCACGTGACGAGATATAAACATTTTAAATTAAGAAGTCTATTGGAACAATTTGGACATGTCCTCAAAATCTATAGAAAATAAACAGAACTTCATCCATTTCTTACCTTTTCTCTGTGTTTACCATCCCTCCAAAGCGACTGATACTCTAAAATTAGGGAGAATATATTGCTTTAGGAAATGAAATGGAGGACACCTTTAAGAGGAGAGTGGACAAAGAAATCTAAGCATACACATCAAACACTCTATCCCTTCACTCCATTTCATTTTTTTCTTTCACTCCATTTCATTATTAGCTACTCGCTCTATTCTACACTCTAAATTTCATTCACAATTTACACTACGTTTTAAAATATTCCTTCTCTCCATCAGTTACTCTATTCAAAACTACAATATTTTACAAGGGCGGACCCACAGTGGTGGCAGTGTGGGCCGCGGCCCCACATCAATTTTTAGCTTCCTTATACCTAATATGAGTATATTGCGAAATTCAGTTAGATGGGGCAAATCCCAGCCAAGCCCAACCGGCTGAAGGCCCAAATCCCAGGCAGCAGCCCAGCAAGCAAATGTGCTCACAGATCCCTCGACTCACTGGCTCACTCCTCGGCCAGCCCCACCCGGTCACTCTGCTTTCTCACCACCACCACCACGCCGCCTCGAGTCCCGAGTCCCGCCTCCACTTTAAGCGCGCCGCCCTGCCGCGCCTTGCCGGCCCGGCACCCCCAGAGCCCGAGCGAGCACCGCCGGCGGCCGCCTCTCCTTCCTCCATGATCCACCTCCGTCCTCCCGGCTCCGGCGCCAACAAGCAAGGCATCAAGGCGCCGCCCGCCGCCGCCTCTCGGCCTCTCCTTCCTCCATGGCTCCACCTTTGCCGGTTGTTCGCCGCCACCGCCGTGCCGCCCAGCCCTACCCTACCGGCGCCTTGCCGCGACCCGTCTGCCATGCCGCCGCCTCTCTCTCCATGGCTCCACGGCTCGATGTGAGTAATTTTTGTAATTTCGTTATCAATTTGTTATCATCGTGGATTTGTGGTCCTATAGTTTAACTAGTTTGTGTTATTATTTGATCAATAGTTATTGGTAGCCAAACGATGGTTTTTGTCTTGTCCCACCTAAATTTTCGTCCTGCGTCCGCCACTGGTATTTTAGAATGCTACGGATGCTCGAAAACGAGATTGAGAAAGGAGTTGGTTGGAGTTGGCGAAAATTATCGCTAGCTCGCTCGCATCAAAGGAAGCAAGCAACGGTCGCCTCTCGAGTCTCGACGAGGCCAGCGGCGGCAGCGGGCAGCGGTTTTGCTTCCAACGCACGGAAAGCAGGGCCGTGGTGATTCCTGACTCACGGCTAGCTTCTTCCCCATCACTCCATCGATCGATCACCATATACCAGCACAGCCATGACTTCACTTCAGTAGAACTAGAAGGCAAGTAACTTTGTTCTTCTACCATGAGTCACCATGACCATATATGTTTCTCGAGCTTTTTACCGGGGAAGAGAGCGGGGAGCGATTGATTAATAAGTAATGACCCGGGTCCAGGAGTAATGTGCAGGGGGGGAGCCCGGAGCCGGTGCTGCTGCCACCGAAAGGAGACAGAGCAGGTGCTGTCTGCTGCTGCCGACACCCCGGCCGCCCCATGCACCTGCCTGCAAAGGACGCCCGTGCTCCTACTGCTCCTGCCACTGCCCCGTTCGCTCCCTCCCTCCCTCCCTCGCCAGCTAGTTTTATGTCGTATATAATCTCTTTAAGACGAAAAAAAAGGTACCTACCGAGGTGTGATGTTTTGTTATAGCCCTGATTTAAATCCCTGAACTCTTAAATCCCTGATTTAGATTGTGCTCGATTTTTGCTGACATGGAAAAGCATGTGGTTGGTTTTTCACTCATAGGTAATTAACGAGTGGCATGGCGTGGCGCATCTGCGGCGGTCTGCGCTGGCACCAACAAGGAGAGGCGAACGGCTCCAGCGGCAAATCAAAGGACAGAAGATGTGACACTTTGCTGGGCTGCGTGAAGCTCGGCGTCGACGGGTGACGGTTGGGTGGGACGCATTGGGGCGGGGTGACGGTGAGTTTGGCTAGCATTGGAGGAGTTGGCTAGTGTCAGATCCAATAAAGAGGAGACCGAGGCGGCACTGGCATGGGAGAGGAGAAGATGGGCAGTGCCATATCCGGTGAGGCAGAGGCTGAAGCACCACCGGCATGGGGAGAGGAGGAGACGGATATCGCCAATATTGGAGGAGGGGAGAGAGAGAGAGGAAGGAGAGATAATACAGAAAGTTGACACATCCGCCACTCGTATAACATATCAACACAATCCTCTTACGCGGATGACACATCAGCAAAACTTGCTTCTAACCATGTATCGACCAATCAAGGAACCATCAAAAGGCGATGCACTACAAGACGACTGAGATCGAGAATACGATTAAGTTGTGTTAGACTAGACCTAATGTGGTGAAGTAGACGAAAAGTAAAGAACTTATAAAAATAGATTTGTATTTGATTGTGGACAATATTTCGACCGCCTCAAAACCAAGTATTTATATAGACACTAGCAAGCGTGCACGTACAAAGCACGTTGTAGTAATGCTGATATCAATATTTTGTAGAAAAAAGTAATATTTAGGATACGTGCACTTTTTTCTATTTGTCTATCCATATGGAGCAGGTGTAGGAGCATTCATTGTTGCATTGGTTATCTCATTTGGTTGATATTGACGTGGGTCATCTCATGAAACATCTGAACAAGCAAAATTAAATAACAGATAATCAAGATATAGATATAGATATAGATATAGATTAATTAACAGGTGCAATAACATGCAAATAATTGCTTTTTATTAATAGAACAATTTTGTACATGGATGTACGCATAAATACGCGTGACACTTACTCATTTAATTAAAAGTAGCGATGCGTTCTCTCGATGAGCCGGTCAGATTATAAATTGTAACTATATATATGCATCACAATTGTTATTTACCGTGTTGCAAGCTTAATTAACAGGTTGTATACGTCCGCACGCATTGACATGGAGGGGAGGATACTGGAGTGTATTCTTAACAGAGGTACATAATACTCCTACTTCTATACGGAGTCCTGAATTTATTTCACCGACCGGCCCGGGCAGACGTTTCGTATGTATGATATGTATGATTGGGCGTACGTGCTCCTACTTCTATATGGAGTTCTGAATTTATTCCAACGTCTGGCCTGGGCGGACGTTTCGTATGTATGAGTATGTATGATTGGGCGTACGTGCCTGCCTCCGCCCTATTTATAGTGTTATTGTGCTAGTTTGTTAGTTCTAGTATAGGAAGAATTAGGAAAAATATTAGGAAGGTTTATAACGAGAGAATAAAAATTACGATAATGCTTCCGAACGGACGCTCGGAACAGATTGGACACGCGCCCGCCGCGTGTGCTAGCTACGATGGGTCCACTACTCATGCGCTCGGCTCCCTTTTTCTTTCTGCACAGCCCAGGCGGATCGGACACTCCGCCTCGGCCCCGCGGCTGCCGCTGCGTGGGCTCGCCACCGCACGCGCCTCCACGTGGTGGTGCAAGCCTTGCTCGTCGATGCAAGGCGCTGCCGCCATGGGCTCGCCACCGCGCGCACCGCCGCTGCGAGCTCCCCTGCCGTGGGATGCGGCACGGTTCACAAAACCGCCGGTTAACCGCGGCTAAACGCGCCTCCGCGGGGGCACGGTTAGGTAAACCGACGGTTTAGGGTTTAGGGGTTTGGGCAAAATTCGTTTAAATAAATTTTGAATGTAAACTATACATGAAATTTATAAAAATATTATTATTCATTCTAAGCATTTTGGCTTAAACAAAATTTCAAAAATCAAATTTCTAATGTATATTTTAAAGAATTTTACCAATTTTCATCGATTTTCACCTATTTTGATATTTTTTTCTTCAAAAACCACGGCTAACCGTGAAAAAACACCGGTTAACCGCCAAAAACCGCTGCTAACCGCGAGCAAAATCGGCTAACCCTAATTTTGCATTTAGGGTAAAAACCATCTGAAAACCGTGGCTAACCGCAGTTAACCGCGGTTAACCGGCTCCGCGCAGTACACGGTTTGGAGCTTCTCCGCGGTTTTGTAAACCCTGGGCTGCGGCGGCCGCCGTCGGGAAGTCACACGGAGGAGCCCCCCGGCGGCGAGGTGTGGTTCCCTACTTCCTCCTCCTCTCTGTCTCCTTCCTCCTCCTCCTCTCCCTCTCCAATAATCTCCAGATCTAGATCTAGGCAACATTTGTTATTCGAAAAACAAATAGAAACATGTGGAAACACGCTAGAACATACCATGTTCTGTAGTTTTTAGGGCCATGTTTTGTCATGTTTATCAATGTTTCATCGTGTTTCATCGAATATATCCTCCTTGTTTCAATGCTACCAATGTCAGTGTCGTGTTTTTTTTACAAAACTCGCATGTCGAAAAGCATCCGATTTTTTGGCTCCGGATCGGACTTCCGATCCGTAGCACTGCCCTAAAAATTAATACGTGTATATATGGGCAAGAGTATGTGGTCTCTATGGGTGCCAGTCTGTTAGTTCTAGTCTGAAAGAATTAGAAAAAATTAGAAAGATTTATAATGGGAGAATCAAAATTAATCCCGTGAATATGTATATATGGGCAAGAGTACATGGTCTATACGTATTGAGTTATGGGTAAGAGTCCGTGGTCTATACGTATCGAGTCAAGAGTCTATGGTCTATACGTATCGAGTTATGGGTAAGAGTCTGTGGTCTATACGTATCGAATCAAGGGTCTATGGTCTATACGCATCAAGTCAAGAGTCTATGGAAGAATCAGGAAAAATTATTAGGAAGATTTATAACGGGAGAATAAAAATTAATCCTGTGTACATATGGGCAAGAGTTCGTGGTCTCTACGGGTGCTAGTCCGTTAGGAAAAATTAGGAAGATTTATAAGAGAGAGTAAAAATTAATCTCATGTACATTATATGTATATGTATATATGGGCAAGAGTCCGTGGTCTATACGTATCGAGTTATGGGCAAGAGTCCGTGATCTATACGTATCGAGTCAAAAGTCTGTGGTCTCTACGTATCGAATTTATAGCAAACTCCTGGAAAATTATACATGTTGGATGATGGATGAAGAGAATAAACGGATGTGATCTGTAGTTGGATCTAGACCAACTGCTCAATTATAGAATAGTTTAGATTTAGATTTAGATTTGACCACCATGACCATCGTCGTGAATTCGTGATCGTCAGGAAAAACTAATAATCTATTCATGTTTTGTCTTTAAACTCCAACACGAGCTCTTCTATTGTTAGCCCGACCCAGCCACCTTTATCTTTCCTTAATCCATCTTGCGCTGGCCCAAAAAAAACCCAAATCATCTTATTTTGCAGAGACAATAGCTTCGGCCCAGTATCAAATTTTAGCACCAACAATGTCCTTTTGACTGGCCGAAACCCCTTGAAGCCAATTCCTAATAAAATGAGAACAACTATCAGGAGGTTTTAAATCTAGAGCAAGTTGGACCAAACACCAAGCTGTTGTGGATAAATAAAAATCAAAGGAAAAAATTGAATTGTTTCATCCAATTAAAAGATCAATATTTTTACTCTCTCTTCAATTTTATTTGGCAAGGTTGTCTTTTGAAAGAATAGTCCCTTTACCCACATATCAAAGGAATGTTTTTAATGAAAGCTTTAACTTTCAAGAAAATCTATTCTTGTCCAAAACAGCGTTAACTTTCAAGAAAATCTATTCTTGTCCAAAACATTCGCATTCACTAAACGTCAAGAAGTGATAATTCTTATTAAGATTGACTATACCCAATGTTTCTATTGTCTATAAGATCATCAATATGGCTCTCTACGATTAACGCTTTAGTTGAGAAAAAAAATTGAGTGTCTTTTTAAAAATGGACACAAAAGGTAAAAAAAAGATACACGCACGTACTTTAGGTCTTGTTCTTTTCAGCGTATCATACCGTTGCGTATTACTATAGCAAATTTTGTTATTTTTATATAGTCTATATGTTGTGATAATTTATAACGATTTTTTCATGACTTTTAGTAGTCCTTCCAAAGATTCTAAAACTATTTTTAATTATTTTTTTATAATCTTTAGACCTTATCTCGAGGGCTCTCAAATTTGGTATAGTCGCCGGCCGCACATGCATCATGCATGCCCCGTCGTCCTGCTACTGTGATGCACAGGGTTTGGAAAATTCGATAAAAGAAACCTATTTCGTGTTTCGTTGATCTTTTCTTAAGTAACATTAGACACAGGAATTTCTTTGACCTATGATATTTTTTTCCGATATTTTTCAATATTTTTCTCAATTTCTCTCATTTTCCCATCCCTTTCCTCATTTCATAGATGAAGTGACTAGAATGCCCTTCTTTCCTCTCTTTTCCCACTCTCACCGAGCCCCATGCATCAGCCTCATCTTTCCTTTTTTTTTCTCCTTTTTCTTTGCTTCCCTCCCTCCTCCCGCATCGACTCGCACCGCCACCATGCTCCCCCCCCTCTCTTTCCTACATGCCCTCATTTGATTGTGCACCAGACTGCTCTGTCACAACACCGACGTGACGTGACTGTTTGAAAGTGAATGTAGCATCCTAGTAGGTTTTAGTGATTAATGAAAAATGATTAATGATCTAATATTTGAACAAATTTTTCAAAAGATTTAATCACAGTGTGATAAATATAAAAGAATCGTGGACCACTCAAAAGACGACGTTCAATCCTCAGAGTGGTAATGGTCAATGGTGCAAGATCCGAGAGAGGGGATGACAGGGAGGCGGAGGCAGCCAGAAGAGGGGTGATATGGGTAGCTAGAAACGTACAATTGGGGTCGTGGGGGTGGCCAGTCAGCAAGCCGGGTAGAGACGAGCGAGGGGTGGTGTTTGTGGGGGAGGCGAACAGTTGGGCGGGCTGGAGAGGGATGGCGGGGTTAAAGGTAGTGCAAAGGGAAGAGAAAGATAGATCACAGGAGATTAGGGGAGGAAGTGGTAGGAAAAAAAGGATGGAGGGATTAGAAAGTCTAGTGTCTAAGCCCACTAACGCGTGATTTTTTTAAGAGTTGGTTGTTGTGCCATTTATAATGCCACGGAGGCAACTCCATCAAAGTGTTTTAGTTTTCTAGGTAAGAATATATGGTTTTACCGCTCACGAGCTATTTAGACAAGTGTTATAGTTCGGACATTTTTCCTTTTAGAAACCGTTCGGCCACACTGCAAGTAAAAATATTGACCTGCCTCAATAAGGCACGGTCCGTTTATTCCAGCCCAACTGAATAGATCGTGCTATCCTCGTTCATGGACTAAACTATGGGTCGAGGCCTCGAGGGTCGTCAAGGCAGGTTTTAGCCTTGTTTGTTTCAGACTAAAGTTGAGTTATTGTTTTACTGTATCAAATTTGTGACCCTCTCGAAAGACGTTTTAAAGAATTAAAAAATTTATGAAAAATTATTTTACAAAATCTAAGAGGAACTATATAAAACCCCATAAAAATGACTACAAAATATTACATCATTTGGCTTATACAAAAATAACAAATTTTTATTTAATTTAATTTAATTTAATCTAAAACAAACAAGGCATAAGCCTGTTCTTGGTAAAAGGGGAACCCCGGTTTGCATTTTCAATAAGAAAACGAAAACAACCGAGTTGCATAACGTTTTACAGAACTAATAACCCACACACCGTACTAACAGAGGGCCACTCCACCTTCAAAGCCCGGACCGTTACAATAACTACTCTCTTTGATTCGTGGTTTGGTTTGATTTAGTTTGGTTGAGCTAAAAGTTGAGAGCCTTTAAATAAAGGTATTTAAAATATCGCAATTGCTATTTTGCAGGCGCCTGTAATTAGCCAAAACGTGCAGGCGAAAAAAATTCCACTTTCTTTCTACTGTTTTTCCACATTTGCATTTATGGAAGAAACGCTTCGTGGTAGTGGATTTTTTTGCGCGAGGTCGATTTTTGTATAGATATATTTTGTTTTATGTTTATTACAGATTTATTTTGTTTTCTGTTTATTATAGATTTCTTTTATTTTCTGTATGTTATAAATTCTATTTTGTTTTTTGTTTTTCACGTCGAGAGATTTTTTGCTCGTATAATTTGCGAAATCGTGCGGGCGCAAAAATTCCACTAAATTTCTACTGCTTTTCCACATTTCTATTTATTGGAAAAAATGTTTTGCGATAGTGAAATTTTTTTGCGCGAGGTCTACATGCTTATACGCGGCATGTGCCTGCACAAATGCTGAAATTGTAGACGCCTGCCTATTAGTGCCTCCCTTAAAATATATTTTTGAGATCTTTGAGAAAACATCACAAAGCTCCGAAAAACTATTATAAAATGTTACACTGAATGGTCTATAAAAATAATATAAATTTTGACTAAACCGAACAAAACCAAACCAAACCGCTAACAAAGAAGAACATCTAAAATAAGTACCAAAGAAGGTCAGAACAACTCCAAGAACAACGCAGGCACCACAAAACTCCACAACGACCTAATCAACCCCATAACTAGATGACCATTTTCAAGGAGCAGCTTCACTGCCCATCATCTAAGCAAGGAACAAATAGAATATGAAATTTCAAAAGGAGTTTATTCCGAATGCCTGACAGCACAAAACTCACATCTCCAGCAACGGGTTACGGATCAGGCGTCAATTTGACTGACGCGTCGGCGGCATCACCGGCAAGGTAAACTATTACTGGATTTTCATCATCATAATGCTTGATGCAAGGATGTAGCTGCAGTTAAACAGGATGTGAACCTAAGATGCTAGATTGTTAAAGTACACTAATCTTGTCTCTGACAAAACATACTGATCGATGCATCCGATCCGAGTAGTAACTACTAAGTACTAACTGGATGCCTGCACAAGAGGAAGGCACAAAAACACACAATGCCAGCTGCTCCAAGACTCCAACCTAGGAGCAGCTGATAGAGCATGAGCTTGAAGAACACTTTGGCATGACTACATATTCCGGCACAAAAGCGTCACAATATCGTATAACAGATTAGCAGGAACAGTCACGATCTTTGCTAAGCCTGAAGATGTGATTTTTCCAACCCTTTTCCAGGTAGGAGATGCTCACATTACATCTCCAACGTAGTGCACCGGTGCACTAATTATAATTAGAAAGAAGATTCAGAGCAGTGTTGAAAATCCACAGATAACTTGATCTATTGCTTGATTCATCAAGATAAAATGTCAAACAGGCTTCTCTTGCAGGGGGCCAGAGGTGTGCCACACAGGCACTTGTTGTGAACATAGCAATCTGCTCCATGGTACACCATGAACCTTCCGGCCGGTATTTCGCCGCAGAGCTCGTTGTAGCTGACATTGAAGTGCTGAAGCTTTATATCCTTCAGGGATTTGGCCACCCCTCCCTTGATGTTGTTATGACTCAGGTCCAGGTAGGTCAGGTGGTGCGGAAACTTGGCTTTTGTCATGTCGAACTCAAGCCCATTCCATGACAGATCGATCTTTGTCATCGGCTTTGCGGCATCGAACAAGAAGGATGGGTCACCAGTGAGCTGGTTGTGTGAGAGGTCCAGAGTGTCAATGTCTCCATTGCCATAATCCAATGGGATCTCTCCTGTAAGCTGGTTATTGGACAGGATGAGGAATCTAAAGCTTCCATGAAGCAACCCGGGAGGTATAGACCCAGTGAGCATGTTGCCACTGAGGTCAATGTATCTGAGGTTGGAGAGGCGACTCAGAGATTGGGGGATAGTCCCAGTTAGCTTGCTGTTGGTGATGGTCAGAGCACTGAGGTTGGTCATGGCCAAGAAATCAGGAACTGGCCCAGAGACCGATGTGCCGGTGACATCAAGAATCTCAAGGTGTGATAGCTTCCTGAAGGAGGAGGGAATGGTGCCATACAGCCCTGGCATGGTCTCAAGCTGGATGGTTTGCAGCATCGACAGGTCGCCCAAGGCTGAAGGGATGGGAGCTGTGACATTGAGCTGAAAGAGAGCCACAAGGTAGACACGGCCGGTCTCAGAGCATATAATGCCGGTGTCCCAGGCACAGCAGTTCGTGGTCGGGAGCCATGAGGATAGCTCGGCAGGGCTACCCAGCTGCTGCTTGATCTTCAGGAGAGCAGCACGGTCACTTCTATCGCAGTCCATGGCTGATGGCAAGACGACGCCATTGGAGAGGATCACGAGCAGAAGGAGAGGAAGCAGATAGGGTTGTGGGAGGGCAGAGTTTGCCATGGATTTTTAGTTCTCTGAGCAAGTGATGAAGAAACTCTGGTCGATGCCTCTTTTAATATATGTAGTGTGGCTGAAGAAAGTTGGTGTTCAAGCAATAGAGTGGCGTGGAAGTGGAGAAAAACTTGATCTTTAAGGGCACATGGTGTTTCATATATTTGATAAAGCACATATGGACGCAAAGCATGCATGACAGGCTGGCTGAATCTATCATTTTCTTTGTATATGTTTATCACCATGTGAATCATTTTTCATGATTTTCTATTGACTTGATGTTATGGGACTGAGTAGTGGTGTTGAAAGAGTTCACTGGGTTAGATGGTTAGTTCGAATCCCATTAGTACATTGAGTTTTATAATTGAATTTGCTATTGCAGAACAATGTCTATAGTCTATAGAGAAATTGGCTATGCGTAATTAAAAGCAAGTGATGTTAATTCACATTCAATGACTACATGGAAAAATATTTTCTCAGCATGAAAGTAACTTATCCACTCCCTGGAAATAACACGTATTTTAATACCTTTTTTTTTTCCAAATATTATTGTGGTTGCAATGTAAAGATAGGGGAAAAAGAGAGAAGATTTGGACTTGTTCTGATCTGGGCGGTGGCTTATCCTCATATTTCACTAGTCTCTTAAAACATAGGTGAGGAATGCCTAACTGCCAACTGCAGAGCCTTACCCTGTGGAGGATGTTGTCCCAATAATATTTGAGAAAATGCTGATGGATGTAAAGGAAAAAATCTAGATATATAGTAAACATTACTCGAAATCCAATAAGAATTCCGTTTCTTAAAAGAAAAAACTCCAGATAAGAATTTGACCGTGCAGTGGTTTGGTTGTCTGGCATGCTATTCAAATATTTTCATCTGGAGAAGTGGAAAAAAAAATCACCATGACATACAAAATATAACGGTGAGGCTAACAAAATATATAGGCCTTGTTTGTTTCATATTTAAATTAAATTAAATTAAATAAAATAAAAATTGTTATTTTTGTAATATTTTGTAGTCATTTTTGTGTTGCTTGAAATAGTTCTACTTAGAGTTCGTAAAATAATTTTTTTATAATTTTCTGAAACTTTTAAAACTTGTTTCGAGGGGTCACAACTTTTTTAGATTAAAGTTTTCAACAACTTCCAGCTCAAACAAACAAAACCTATAAATTTCAATGCATCCTTGTGGTACTAAGGTTTTTTTTTTTGTCTGATCTGAATGACTGAACAATTGAACAACTAAAATGGTTGAATTTTGAGAGTTTTTTTGACGTAGTCTCGAGATTCTGATCCATTTCGTTTGACTTGCTTTTTAAAGCATTAGGACCCATGCACATTCAAGACAACGAAAAAACAAACTCAAAAAACGCTAAACATATGCCTTTTCAAAATGTAGATAAGCCGTTAAGATGTTACCATAGGCAAGAACTGTCATACGAGGTCCCTTGGCTGTGGTAACAGCTTTCGAGCTTCCGAAGTTCTTGCCTGTCGTAGCAGAGTTCTTGCCGGTCATACAAAGTCCCTTTCATAAAGCCGTTAAGCCGTTACAAAATACTTGTCACGACAGGCAAGAACGTCACCTCTGTCGTAGCAGCCTAACAGCTTCCGAGGTTCTTCGTCCTTGTCCCTTTTCAAAGTTTTGGAGACGTTCCTCCGAAGTTCTTGCCTGTCGTAAGCATCATCCTGATCACTTCGAAATACAGATCATAATGCAGATCGAAGAAAATACTTAGGCATAATTAATGCACTATAGAAAAAGTAAGAAATACAGATCGAAGAGAGTAGAGGAAAGAATTGAGGAAAAAATCGCCAGAAAAGAAAACATTTGTCAGCTGGAGGTCGATTAGTTTTAATCAACTCGATTCTTATTAGTCTGCTTTATATATGATGTCTTTTCTGAACTCCCTCGAGTTGTTCTTAAAACTAAATTAATTATTTTTCATCCAAGTTCTACTAACAAAGTGATAAAGTGATAATCACAAGTGGTTTCATGTATCAAAGTATGAATGACTGCACCCTATAAGATGTATATGTAAAAATCCACATGGAATCTTGTATATATGATTGCCATATAAATTCATGTGAAATTATATCCTGAGTTGTCTCGTAAAATTGAAAGTCTAATTTTACGTGATCTGCGATGATGTCTGATACTCCACAATATTTGATGCTCAACAACATATTGATGATACCTGATACTCGACTCAAATATGATACTCGATAATTGTGGATGCCTGATGATAACCAATACCCAATGATACCTACATCAGGCTATATGATATTTGATGATACCTGATATTTAACGATATCTTATACTCCACTGCACCTATTTGATACTCAACTATACATCTATACCTACACGACATGATGTGATCATGCCCATCATGGATATAATCAACACCACTACAACAATACGGTCACTATCCAAGTTTTTGTCAACCACTTCCTTAGCTTGGACGCCGACGAGGTTTTCCTCAGCATGGTCGTTGATGAGCTTTTCAATGACTGCTTCACCATCGACCATGACATCTACAACAAGTCATCAACATTTTACGACGTCCTCTGCTATATCTACGTACACTTACTAGAATGTTTATGACTGCATGGTTATCAGCTTATGTTGACCACAACCTTAGCTAGGTCCTACACACAAGCAACAAGCTCGTCAACTACGCATGTGGCAAGCTTGTCAACGGGATATTACACTGTCATTGCCATAAGTTCGACCACCACCTTGGTCACCTTCACCACATGAAGACATACTAAAAAATGACGTCTCTCCATCTCCATGATGCCCTAGGGCCCATCTACTTAAATCGCTCAAGGCTCAGCCCGATATCAAGCCAAATTCGTTCGCGAGTCTAGTTCAACCACCTGGAGTAGTCCAACTTCAAATGGCCATAAATCGGTTCTACTAAGTCCATTTATACATTCCTGGTATGCATGGACAAGCCCATGGCAGGAACTTTTCAATGAATCTGGTCCCATGGCAAAATTCATTACGTATCAACGAGAATTAGGTGTTGTGGCACCTCTACTTGAGTCCATTGACCTTGTACGACCTAGTGTTAGCCAACCACACTCTTTGCCGCCACCTAGCCCTTTCCCTCGTACAAATTCAGTAGTCTTTGCTATTTTAGACTTGGGTTTTGTACAGATTAATCCGTCATTGCATTTTTTGTGTTCTTGCCTATATTCTCTGTTCAAATGCAGGGATAACCTTTCTGGGCGAGGTCAATCGCGCCTTGACATGGCCGATAACCAACAAAACAGTGGCGTTGTGCTGCAAGTTTCGATCCATTATAATTGTAAGATCGGATCGTCTATATTGAGATCTTCACAAATCCACTAACTCTTATTTGTCGACCAATCGGACAATTTAAGTCACATCATGACACCTACACGATATTTGAGTAAATATAAGCTTGATAATAATTTATATTTAATGGTGCCTACCCGACACGTGATGAACCGATGAGGCGATGATACATAAAACTTGTAAAAGAAAAGGAAAATGGTAATGCTTCCCATAAGCGCGACCTAGCAACGCACGCGCCCTCGCTCGCTGATGTCGCTGCTAGCAGAAAAGCGTGCAGTTCATTTTTTGTTATTTAAATTTATCATTTTTGTCTCTATTTCATATGGAGTCCAAAATGCATAGAACAAATTTCATAATTCATCTAAAATCCTAATAATCTCATTTTAAATACTTTTTATTTTAATTATTTTCATTAACCAAATTGTTTCAACAGTTTATACAGATTGTTTCCAATAGGCTAAACTAATTGTTTCAGCAGGTTAGACATATTGTTCTAATATAAAAAAATAATTGTTGCACTTGCCTAGACATATTATTCCAGTAGGCTAAACTAATTGTTTTATTAGGATAACAAATTGTTTCGGTAACATTTTTATAGCAACATTGGTCTTGTTTTGTTCGTAAAAATGCGAGGAACGCAGTGGTGCAAACGGTTCGTGCATTGGAACACCTAGTCAAAACTTATGGCTGCCGAAAGAAAAACAAAAAATAGAATCTTCGCTGACGTCAGCTAACATCATCACATGCAAAAGTCTGGTGGGCTTGCTGTGTCTTTTGCTGCACTGGCGTGTGATACCGCAGTTGGGCCGAGCGAACAGACATGGCGTCCGACAAAATTTTTTGATCGGACATCTGTCCCCAGGTCCCTCCCGAAAGAAAAACCAAACACATGTGGCCAAACGCACACGTTCGCGCATAGCAATTTTTTTTTTTTTTTTTTTTTGGCATCGAAAGCAATCAGCAATAGGAAGCAGAATTATTATTATTTTTTTTGCATCGGAAAAGAAGGAGGGCATCCTGGGCATGAATGAATGTGCCATATATCGTCAGGAGCTCTCTAAAAGGTTATGTGCCGCCAATGATGCTAACCAACGTACTAAACGCGTCCGGATTGAGTCAAATCTTAACAAACTTACTAACTATACCCCCTATAACTACGTGAGCGCCTCCTCCTCCTCCTCCCCCTTCTCGAGTTTGCATCTGTCAGTAGGCCGGCGCCATCCATGGAGCAGCCGCCGCCGCCGCCGCCGTGCGACGTGGTGATCCAGGTGAACGCCGCCGCCGTCGCGGCCGTCGACGAGCGGAGCTCCATGCACGGGGAGGACGATGAAGAGGCGCAGCGCGCGGTCGCCGGCGCCGGCGCCGGAGGAGACGACCGGGGGCGCCTCCCGCGCAGGACCTTCAGCCAGGCCTACAAGATGAGGCACCGCAAGCCACTGGTACGTGCTCGACGCCATGCATGCGCGCGCACGCATGCATCAACGCATTTAATCCGTGTCGCGGCGGCGATTGATCGATCAGCGACGGCGGCGGCGCCGCCGGTGGATGCGTGCAGGAGTTCACGACGTGGCAGATGCTGCTGCTGAGCTTCCAGTCGCTGGGCATCGTGTACGGCGACCTCGGGACGTCGCCGCTGTACGTGTTCTCGTCCATCACCCTGCCGGAGCCCGGCGAGGACGACTTCATCGGCATCCTCAGCATCATCCTCTGGACGCTCACACTCATCAGCTTAATCAAGTACATCTTCGTCGTCCTCCATGCAGATGACCACGGAGAAGGTTATATAATTACTTTTTTTTTCCTTTGAATGATTTTTTTTTTCGATTATGGATGGGAACTCTATGAGTTAGGCCTAGAATACCGGATCTAAGCACACCAGTTAAAATTTGGCAGATTCCAATGAGAATAACATTGTTTGGGCGACTTGAGTACATCGCTTAGATCATCTCGAACAATGAGACCTATAGCATTCATGCATAAATTCCCTTGATGCGGCAGTACCATTCAATCATAAATTTCAGAAGTCCACAAGTTTTTTTTTTTGTTCAACAAAAATAGTAGTAAGTCGGTTTGTTAGTGGTTAATTAGATGCCTGTGTGTGAGCATGTTTACCCGGTAGCGTGATAATAGGTGTGATGTTTCATGGCTTGCATGCAGGTGATTTAGTAGGTGTACAGTTTGTTCATGCACGCTGTTACCCCGTAGTAAATATTACTTGTATATGCACACATTCATTCCAAAGATAAATAAAATGAGTATTTAAACTGTTATCAAATCAAATATATATACCCATCGCTATTATGTTATGTTCTTTATGGATGTGTAAAACATCCTCCATGGAGTTAATCGTGGAAACGTGGACAATAGCTAGTTCATGTAAGTAAAGTTAGTTCAATCAAGCAAGAGTATTTGGCAAAGCTATCGGCAGGCTATTCATATCATAGCAGTCGCGTACTCAATAGCTCCTTCATCGTCATATTTTTGCTTACCATAAAAATGCTTGAAAAAAATAATGCATTCGCAGCTTACTGAGACTCATGTTTGCCCTTGTGAAGGTGGTACTTTTGCCTTGTACTCGCTCTTGCGTCAGCATGTCAATTTCAAGGGAAATATGCCCATGCCGGTCACACGGTTGGCATCTGACATTAACCTGAAGTTTCATGGCAAGAAGAACAATCTACCGTCTAGGTTGCAGGAGTTCTTGGAAGGAAGCACGAAAGCACAGGCGATCATTACCTACATTGTCCTGGCTGGGACTTGCATGGTGATAGGTGATGGTGCCCTCACTCCAGCCATCTCAGGTACATATACTCTATCAGTCTATCTGACATGTCTCTTTTCCTGAGGCACCTGAAGAGAGCAACCACTCGTGTGTGTCATGTTACCATGTATAAATTTGAATGCAGTTGCAGAACAATTCTCATTTTAATGCCCTAATGAATCTTTGTGCAAAACTTTTGTTCAGTTCTATCGGCTGTTCAAGGAATCCAATCTAGGTCAACTAAAATAACACAAGGTAAATAACAAAGTACTTCTTCACTTATTAATCACCAACTGTTTCTACTCATGCTATTGTAACATTCTGTTTACTTGTTCCAGATCATGTTGTCATACTATCCGTGATTATCTTGATCATTCTTTTCATTTTCCAAAGATATGGAACAAGCAAAGTCAGCTTTACTTTCTCTCCCATTATGGTATTGTGGTTTGTCTTTGTTGGGCTCATTGGATTATACAATATTATCAAGTATTACCCACCAGTTCTGAAAGCCGTGTCACCACATTATATACTCATTTACTTCATAAGGAACAAAAGAGCAGGTTGGGAGCAACTTGGAGCAATTGTTCTATGCATAACAGGTTAGCAATATAACTTAACCAAAACCTTTTTCGATTTCAATAAGAAACATGCAATAAAAATTGACTCCAATTTTGATACATCTATAATTTACTTTTAGTCTCCTTATGTAACTAAATGTGATAATAATCAGGTGCTGAAGCTATGTTTGCTGATTTGGGCCATTTCAACAAGTCATCAATTCAGGTAAATGACATCTAACACAAGTAACAAACTATTAGCTACCGTACTTTCTTCTCTCTTACGAGAAACAAAGCACTAATTATGCCCCCCCCCCCCCCCCACCTCCCTCTCTTATGCAGACAGCTTTTTCGGCGGTAGTTTATCCATCCATGATCCTTGCATATTCTGGTCAGGCAGCATTTTTGATCAAGAACCCTTCAAAACTAAGTACGACATTTTACAGTAGTACACCAGAGGCCTTATTTTGGCCCATGTTTATTGTGGCCACCTTATCCGCCATCGTTGCAAGCCAAGCATTAATATCAGCCAGTTTCTCCATCATTCGACAGTCAATTGCTTTAGGGTGTTTTCCAAGAGTTACCATGAAGCACACCTCAGGAAAATATGAAGGCCAAGTATACTCCCCAGAGGTCAATTACTTCTTGATGATTGTTTGCATCTTGATTACTGTGGGCTTTCACGGCGGACCACAGATTGGGCAAGCCTTTGGTGAGCAATCCAGTACATGCTCTTTTTTTTATTATTATCACATTCCCCTCTTTTTTGGTATTTAATGATGGCATTTGTGGCACATAAAAAAGTTAAGAACGAATCACATGAAATAATCTAGTATAAAGGGGGAAATCCATTTCATACTACCGCGAAAGATCAAAATTTTAGAATATATACCACACTGTCTCATTGACAGATGGGGCCTCATATATTCCAAAGCTTTTGATCTTTAGATGGTATGGAATGAATTATTTCTATAAAATAAAATAAATGATTGCATGTTTGGTTCTTCAAAGCACAGTTCAGTATTGCATAAAGGTTAAAAAATTAGTACTGATTTGTAGAAAAGTCATGTTCATCTGGATGCAATTTACATGCTACTAGAAACACCATTACTATCCTCCTAGAAACTAGAAGAACATTTTTCACTTCTATGTAATACTATTGTGTAATTAGCATGCGTGAATTTTGAAGAAAATTAGCAATGTATAATGTTATCTGATTGTCTTTCTTTTGGTTTTTAGGCACAACGGTGATATGGGTTATGCTCTTTACAACAGCCCTGATGGTGGTGGTCATGGTCGTAATTTGGCAAACTAACATCGCATTGGTTGTTTTATTTTTCGTTGGCTTCTTTTCAATTGAAGGCATTTACATGACCTCACTTCTGAACAAAATTCTACAAGGTGGCTGGGTTCCATTTGCAATCACTGCCTTTTTCCTTATAATTACACTTTCGTGGACTTATGGAAGAAGCAAGAAGCGTGAATACGAAGTAGCCAATGTGATGGACAGGCAAGAATTTATCAACGTAGTAACAACAAGCAACCGAGTACCTGGAATATGCATCTTCTGCACAGACTTGATGAATGGCATCCCACCAATTGTGCGCCATTATGTTCAGCATATGGGTGCCCTCCGTGAACTAATGGTGTTTGTCACCGTCAGGATTCTTCCGGTGAAATCTGTCCTTCCTGAAGAGCGCTTCCTCATAGACAGACTAGAGCCTGTCGGTGTTTACAGGTGCATAGTCCAGTATGGCTACATGGACAACCACAATATGGAGGGTGATGAATATGTTGCGTCAATCATTTCATCCCTCAAGGAAATAGCTGAGAATGAAGATGAAGTCGCGATGATGGATTCAGCTTTCACAAATGGATCAACCTTTGTACTCGGAAGGACTATTCTGAAGATGAACACGAGTCACAACTTTTTCAAGCGCTTCGTTATTGATAACCTTTACAGGTTCTTGCAAAAGAATTTCAGGTCCAACATTTCCAGTCTAAAGATAGCGCCTGGTAAAACCTTACAGGTTGGGATGCAGTATGAGATTTGAGGAAGACAAGTTGGTGTTAGAATACTATATGTTTCTTTAGGAACACATATGCATGGACTTGAGATGACTATGCAAGTTTGTAATGGTAGTAATCGTATTATCTAGATATGTTGTCAGGATAAAGTTATGATGGTCAAACTTTTAAACTCTACCAAAGTTGTTTAAGTTTCACATTTATTTCATAGATGCTTCACAGATGTTCAAGTTTCACCATGCTTGAAACATCGTGATATTATTTTAATTTTGACCCCAACTATGCATGCATGAATGTGAAGTTTTGAATGTTGCATTCCAGACATCACTATATGGCAGCTCAAAAAAAACCTGTTCCACATAAGGTGCCCCACATTAAGTTCTATAAATTTGTTTCAGAGTAAATTATTTAATTTTATTAGAAATATAGATGTTTACAGACGGTAACAATTCAATGCTATTTTGTAATATTTACAGGTGGTTATAAAAGTATGTTGCCAAATCGCTACATAGTAGTAATGCTCCAAATAATCATCCATTAGAAGTTTTAACTACTTAGCAAACAGTTGCCATGTAATCACATGTCTGCAAATAGGCACATCATTTATATTAAACCACCGCAGGATAGGGAATAAGATAGCCAAATGTTGAAAGTTAGCTGTGCTTTACCTGAACAATTGTGTTTCTGGTAGAAGAACGGCTACAGAAAAATAACTGGTAAGACTAAGCATCCCCAATAGCTCCTTTATACCCCTGTCTAAAACACTAGTCATGTCTCTATGAATAGTGTTTTAGAGGGGCTGTTGGGGATGCTCACTTGAAAAGGCTATAATGAAATGTCAATTCCCCCTTGGAATTTTTATTTTTATTAATTACTTAAATGTGAATATATATATACATATAATACTATACTGCAAGCGAAGATTACAAAGATGAGAATATTGGAACACCAGGTAGGGTAACACCTGAATCTACGATGAAGATGTTACCAGATACATATGATGATGTTTCATGCATCAGAAAACGAACCAGCGATGTCAATGCTGGATCAGTAGTGCCATGTGTCTTAAGTGGCACTATCTTTGAAGCGACAATGTTCAACCATTTCTTCTCAAAAAGAGGAGCGGTGATCTCCGATATGAAGACTCCAGGAGCAATTGAGTTCACTCTAATGCCATATGCTCCTAATTCCAAAGCCATTAGCTGCATAAAAGGTAAACATAGCCAATCTAGTTTGTTATGATCACAGGGACAACTAACGTTTGGTGAGGAATAAGGATGTTACCTTTGTGGCATAATGAACAGCAGACTTGGAAGATGCATATCCAATGGAGCCGGGGAGATGGCCTCGGTTAAGGCCAGCAATGGACGAAATATTAATTACTGAACCCTTTAGCTTGGCATCGCGCATCCGTCTACAGACATGCTTGGCGACGAGCCATAATCCAGTGAGGTTCGTCTTGATGAGTTTATCCCACTCATCTTCAGGCCAATCCAATGCCGAGTGCACACCTCCTGAAAAATGCATACAGCATATGTACCTGATTCAGCAACATGATGAAATTTTTCCTACTTCTGAGACATTTATACTAACTAACACATGCAACACGCATCATTCCAGCAATCGATTATTGACCAGAAGAATTGCACATCTGATCTAAATTCGATAAGTATTTGAATTTGGAGACAAACTTAGATCCTTAAAAGAAACATCTTTGAGCTTGGATTCAATAAATAAGCCAAAAAGATTCGTGAGCAGATCGGATATATACCTCGGAGGCCAGCGTTGTTGATCAAGGCGTCGATGCGGACGAAGGCGTCCCAGGCCCTCTGCACAGCCGCCTCCACGGCCGACCCTCCGGCGGCCACGTCGAGCTCGACGGCCACCGCCCGGGGGCCGCCACCGGCCGCGGACGCGGCGGCGTTGATCTCGTCGCAGAGCGAGCGGAGGCGGTCGGTGCGGCGCGCGGCGGCGATGACCCGGCAGCCGGCGCGGGCCAGGTCGAGGCAGAACTCGCGGCCGATTCCGGAGGAGGCGCCCGTCACCAGCACCACCTGCCCCTCCAGCCGGTCCCACGGCGGCGCTCCCGCCATCGACGGGAGGATGGGAAGCGCACGGCAGTGGACTGAGGAGCAGTCGCTGGATTGCGGATTGGGTACTGGACACTGTGTTTGCTACTTGCTAGCCGGGAACTACAGTGACAGATAAAAGCACGTTCGATCGGTAAATTCTCGTTCTCTGAAATTCTTTCACCCAATAAATTCATTTCCTCTGACAGCTCTGTAAAATTTCATATCAACATTTGACGTTGAGTACATCTTTCTATGTCAACTTATATCAATTGAAAGCGGTTAATTTACTTTTCGAGTTTGGTCTAAAAAAAATTTGCTACTAATCCGAAGTTTCCTCAACACAGAGCAGCGGACACGATTGTACCATAAAAACGAATAGAGAAAAGTACCATCAGTCAGTCAATAAAACGTTTTTAAGGGAGTGCGAGTGGTTTTCGCTAAAACGGTATCCATGTATGTAGTTAGACGGTCACAGCAAGCATGTAGACCGTATTCATGGCATTTTCATTCTTTTGAAAAATGTTAGTAACAAGTCCACATGTCATATTCTCCCTTCATTATTTCTCTCACCCTTTCTCTCCTTGACCTCTGGTTTCTTTCACCTCTCTATCTCTCCTTCACCCTATTCTTGTTCTAGCCAAGCCACCACCAAAGCTACCACATATGTTGCCCCTTGCTATTTTGGCATCCACCATGCCCCGTGCAAGCAAAAGCGTCGTTTTGTCGCACCTGCATCCACCTCCTATGCTCTACATGAGTTATCATCCTTGCCTCCCCACCCCTCCTGTTCCTACCACGTCTGCTACTTTGTGTATGCCATATACTTTATAAAATTTGAATTATAAAATTATAATTATTTTATGAATGTTGGTGTCATGGACATGGGCCTACTCCGTTTTTGCCCCCACTTAGATTGAGAGGAACAAACGGTGCCGGTGTATAGCAGTATAGGGGCAATGGGGTATCGAACCGAATCAAGATTACCTCCTTGAATTCTCTGGCTATAGGTTGTCTTGCTAATCTCTACTTTTTTTCTAGTCCAATTGTATCATTAACTTGTATCCAGTTTTGGATTGTGAATTGAACCCTTGTGCTTGTATGAATCGATGTTAATGGAATTGGGACAAGAAAGTTAGCAAATAAGCATGTATATCCATACTAGGAAAATTTTGAAACAACTGATCAAAAGTCAAGCTAAGGCTGTCTCCAACAGGAATCCCTAAATTTGATCCTCTAAAGCCTCGTATATAGGCTCCCTTTAAAAAAAACCTCTCCCTATATTTTTTCCATCTCCAACAGCGTTCCCTATATGAAGAATTGTATAGGGGGGAGAGAGAACCCTTACATATAAGGGAATAGAGAGAAATCCTCTGTTTTAGGGAACCAAATAGGGAATGTTGGAGCACATAGGGGAAGAATCCGTCCCCTATTTTGAGGTAGAGGGTGCTTTAGGGGAGCCTGTTGGAGACAGCCTAATCCTGCAAATTTATGTGTGTTGTATAATATTAAAACTGAAACCAAAAACTCAAATAGTACCCTAAGATATGTCAACAAACTAGAAGTACGCTTACTCCTGTATGTTAGCGACACTAGCATGTACTATCTCCGATCACAAAAAGAAGTCGCCGTTGACTTTTGGACACGTCTTTGACCATTCGTCTTATTCAAAAATTTAGTTCAAATATGTAAAAATATAAGTCATACTTAAAATACATTTAATAATAAAACACTTGTGAAAGGGAGTCCGGCTCCTTCGGACTCCAGCGCATATCTGTAGCGTTTCATGGGGAACGGCAGATCTTGGTCGACAAAGAAAGTGGGTCCCACACGGCATTTTTTTTTCCGGTGACCATAATTTTTGACTAGGTACTCTAATTCACAAATCGTTTGCACCAACGTGTTCCTCATATTTTTACGAACAAAACAAGATATATGTTGCCATATAACTCTTCAAACACACCTGATGAAACTTGGGTTTCGCCTACTGAAACTTGGGTTTGGCCTACTGAAACTTGGATTTCATTAGGTTTAATGCAAGTTTCATCAAGTTTCAGCAGGTCTCATACAAGTTTTTTCAAGTTTCATCAGATCAATTCAACTTTCAACAGGTTTCATCTAAGTTTCATCAGGTTACATTCAAGTTTCATCCAAGTTTCATCAGATTTCATCAGCACACGGCTAAGTTTCATTAGCACAAGGCCAAGTTTAGCTAGTATAGGTGTAAGTTTCATAAGTGCCTCCCAGGTTCACACAAAAAAATTGAAAAAGTGAAAAATCAAAAAAATTAAAAAGTATTTAAAATGGGTTGCTCTCGATTTTAGAAGAATTATGAAATTTATTTCACGCATTTTGAACACTGTTTGAATTTTATACAAAAATTAGAAGTTTAATTGAAATTTTAATCGATCGATCGACTAGCAACTACCGGCTTCATGCATGCAGGTGGGAGACACGGGGGTGCGTTGGATTGGCTTGGTAGCCGGCGATCCAATGGATGTGGATGGTACGGCGCGCGGGCGTCCGGACGGACTTCCGGACGTTGGCGCTCGCCTAATTTAAATCATAACAAAATAAATTATATTTATATAACTTTTTTTAATAAGACGAATGGTTAAAGGCGTGTCCAAAAGTCAACGGCGACTTTTTTATGACCAAACGGAGTACTATTTTTTATGAATAATAAATATTGATAAAATATTGCACTGTTTTTTTTTTACATGGTAACATATCCCGTGTACTCAGGCTTTCCATTTGCACAACATGTACACCAACCAATAAAGTTATAAAAAATTGTACATGTAATCCATTAGTCCATTAGTTATTCTATCTATGTATAAAGTTTTAAGATTAAATTCAATATATATTAAGAGTTATAAAAAATCTGATAAATTTGAATGGTTTAAAATTGATAGAATTTTCTCTTTTCTATAAATCTTAATATAGAATAAATTGAAACTTTCAGTATGATACATAGGTAGAGTAAGTTTTTAAGTGCATCTACAATTTTTTTTTTACAATTTTACATATACTCCATTAGTCCATTGGTTACTCTACCTATAAAGTTTTAAGATTATATTCATTCTATACGAAGAGTTATAAAAAAAACTGATAAATTTGAATGGTTTAAAATTGTAGAATTTTCACTTTTCTATAACTCTTAATATAGAATAAATTGAAACGTTCAGTATGACACGTAGGTAGAGTAAGTTTGTCATGAGTACATCTATAATTTTTTTTAGAATTTTTTATGACTTTTGTTAGTTGTTGCACACGGTGATGGTTTGTATAGGGGAAACTTTATGTACACAGGATAAGTTGCCCTTTTTTTCATGCCCTAATACAATCTTATAAAGCGCCAATAAATAATATTAATGGACGACTATAGAACAAACGTCCGTTCAAAACGGACCAAACGGATGATCCTGTGTCCTCCGCCTCCCTCCTTCCACCTCGTTGTCGGCTCCGGCTTCGCTTATCCGCCCTCCTCCTTGTGGGTTTCACCCCACATTCCTTCCCTGTCGACGCCATCAGTGTGTCCCTGCTGCACTACCCATCGTCCCGGTACTACACCGGCACTGCCCACCCTAATTTTGACCATCGACTAGAACGCCTTAAACAGTTCCTGTGGTTTTGATGGCACAACCACGGAGCCTCGTCCTCCACCCCTCCCTCCTTCCCAACACAGACGAACCCTCCCCACCGACGAGTCACCACTGCCATGGCCTCCCTCTAAACCTAGGGGACACGCAAATCCACCCCTAAACTCGAATTGAAACAAGGGGGAGGGGAAGCGTTGACGAGATCGCGAAGGAAGGAGGAGGCTAGCACGAAAGAAGAAGGATTCAACAGGGTGGGAGAAGGGAGAAGTTCAGTGCTGAGAAAGGAGGTGGCCATCACGTGCACCCCCTCCCTGTCGGAATAGCCAGAAATAGTGATCAATGGTGACCGGTTGTAATATTTGGTGTTTCTCCATATAGTAAATCGAGAAAAGTACACCATAAATTTTGTCATCATCATGAATCATCGTGTCTTGGGCTTTTGGCTAGAGGTGGCCAATGGGACACTCTGGTTTAGACCTGATTTGACATTTTTTTTGGGAGGTGCTAGTGCGCAGGCGCCTGCTCCGTGCCTCCTCCTCCTCCGCCACCTCCAACCACCGCCCCGGCCAGCGGCGCCCTTGCCGTCGGCCGCTCCGCCTCCTATCCACCCACCCACTGCCGACCGGCGCCACCCACCCTAATCGTGACGACCGTGACGCCCCACTCTGCGCCCGCCCCATCGATTCCCATTCTTTCTCCCTCTGCTCCACGCCTCCTCCTCCTCCAGCCACCGCCCTCGCCGCCGGCCGCTCCGCCTCTTGTCCACCCACCTCCAGCCGGCGCCGCCCACCCTAACCACGACGGTGGCGATGTCCAGATCCGTCCGCCGTCGCCGGTCCGACCGCCATCTCTCCCCACCCCCGGCCACCCTCACAACCAAGACCAACCGCTGGGCCTCCACCTCCTTCCCACCCTTAATCTATAGCCGGGGAGCACAAAAAACGCTCACCCCCAACCCTAATCCTAACCTGGACGGCGCCGGCGGCCAGAGACGACGACGACAGCAGCCGGAGCTGCAGAAGGCGGCGCCTGTGCGTTTTCGTCCCGCGCAAGCGCCTGCGAAATAGCATCTCCAATATTGTTTTGAGCTTAGTTACTATGAGAGCTAGTTGGTCGAGGTCAGAATTCTGGACAGTTGTTTGCAACAGACCAATAGTGACAATGAGAAAATCCAAGGATCTGTTTAGCATCATAGTTATTTTATAGTTCCAAGTCAGAGTCATGGTTTTTGAAAATATCATATTTTAAAAAACTGTGTGATGTTTGGGTATAAAGTTTATGCATATTTTCAAAACTCTGTTTTAGTGAAAATCATGTTTCTTTAGAGTCTTTTTTTACTCTACTCTATACTTATTTTTTTTCTAACTTTGACCCTTCTCTAGCGATGTTGTTGCACTTTTCTATTTATTTGGTCAAAGATTTACATACATAAACTATGCAAACAAACCAATTGTAGTTTTTTTTAAAAAATGGTTTAGATGGTGTTAATTCAAATCATAATTTCACGTGCTCGTATTGTAAAAAAAAATTAAAATAGAGTTTTATCTAACTTTGATGTCAAATAGACCCTAACATATCATTTGTTGCCGTGGCTATCTTGGTGGACCGACACGGCATAAATGACCCCACGCGAAGACATGCAACTTCTGCCTTGAACTATTAAATTCGTTTAGTTTTTAGGCTTATACAAGCGGGGATAGCTCAGTTGGGAGAGCGTCAGACTGAAGATCTGAAGGTCGCGTGTTCGATCCACGCTCACCGCATCGCCTGCTATCTTTAATTTTTTTTGACAATTAAGCTCCGGCAGAAACATGTTGGTTTGCTTTGTTAGTACAACAGTTCACGCAGACTTCCTGATGCTTGTCCAATTGCAAACGGTAGCAGCACAAATCTCAACATTATTTGAACATGTATATCCCAAGTTACCACGTATACGACTCATTAAAACAGGACTTTGTTAGGCGTACAATAATTACGGCGAAGCCGCTGATGCATGTGCCAGTGGTGGCAGCAGGGAGCACAGGTGTTCACATTATTTCAGATTTTCAACAGAGCGATGCCCCTGTATGTACTATTATAGGGGTGGAAACGAGTAAAGTTCAAGCGAGCTAGCTCCGGCTCGTTCGTGGTTGGCAAAAATCACGAGCTAGAAGAGATGTTCGGCTCGGGCTCATAAAAAATCACGAGCTCGATGGGAGGCTCGGCTCGGGCTCGTCAAAAGCTCAAGCTAGCTCGTGAGCGCTCGCGAGCTTGGCTAGGGTTTCAGATCCAGGAGAAGTAAGGTGGCTAGGAAGAGAGACATAGCGGAGGGAGGAGGCGGAGATGCGTACCGAGACATGGAGGTAGGCGGTGGTGCTGGCCGGACGGGGACGGAGGGAGGCCGCAATGCTTGTTGTTAGGACGGGAACAGAGGAAGGCGGCGACGACAACGTTGGGGCCCGTCGGCCATGGCTACTCACGCCATTGGCACCATGGTGTACTCCTCCTCTTCCTGTTGGCGGCGGCGAGCGTGAGAGGGGGAGGCGGCGGCGACAGGGCGAGGGGGTGGCGGCGGCGACGGGGCGAGAAGGAGGTGGCGGCGAGCAAGGTGAGGGGAGGCGGCGACTAGCGGAGCAAGAAGGAAGCGGCGACAAGCAAGGCAAGGGGGAAGCGGCGGGCAGAGCGAAGGAGGCGTCGGGGAGAGGAGGACTTGAGGAGGCACGGGATTCGGGAGAGGAGGCGTCGGGGAGGGGAGTGGTGATGGGCTAGGGAAGGGGGCCGACGGTGGGTGATGGGCTGGAGTGTAAGATGAACCGGCATATGGGTGTGGCCTGTAGTTTGTAGGAATGTAGGATGTGCATTTTATTGTCCAGCTCGCGAGCTACTCATGAACAAGCTGGCCTCAAGCTCGGCTCAACTCGTAAAATGTCACAAGCTCAAAACAAAGCCCGGATCGTGCTCGTTTTGTAACGAAGCGAGCCCAAGCTGCACTGAGCCTGAGTTGCTCGCGAGCCTCGAGCTCATGTTCTAGCCCTATGTACTATGTCCTAAAAGTTTAGGATGCATACGAGCCATCGATCTTTGCACCATTTCTGGTTCTAAAAGTTCCAAGAATTCAGTTCAACCTCCAAGCTTACAACAATTTCGAAAGAAAAGCTATTCCCTTTCTGGTCCATGAGATGAGGCGAAGCACGAGTCAGAGTTCGCTCTTTCCCCGTCCAAAAAAACAAGAGACCCATCTCCCTCCCAAGTCCCACCTCCGCTACAACAACTGGAATCAAAAGCTCCCAACGTTTCTGCCTACCACCCTACGACATGTACACAGGCTGAAGCTGACGCTCTGTTCCTACCGCCTCCCATGCCCCCGAGTCTTTCACTTCTTCCCGCGCTTCCTCGACGCCTTGTCGTCCTTGGCCCTCTTGGAAGGCGGCGGCGTCGGGGGCGCCGCGGCGCGCTTCAGCGGCCTGCCGACGCTCCTCCGCCCCGGCGGGGTGGCGGCGGCGGCGGCCTTCTTGGAGCCGGGCCCGCCGGGCTCCTTCCGGCCGTCGGCCTTGCCGGACTTCTTCTGCTCCGCTGCTGCGGAGAGCTTCAGCGTCTCCAGCAGCGACACCCTCTCCGTCGACGGCGACGAGTTCTGGTTCATCCGGTTCAGGAAGTCCACCGCATTCCGCTTCTTGGCGACCCCTGCAGCCGGAGCGCCACCACCGCCACCGCCACCGCCACCGCCACGGCCTTTCTTCTCAGACTTCTTCGTCCCATCGGCGGCCGCTGGGTTATCCGATGCCTTCCCGGCCTTTTGGCCTGCAGCTGCGTTCCTGGCAGGGCCCCGGCTCTTGTTCGTCCTCAACCCTCGCGCCTTGTCCTTCACGCCCGCCTTCTTCTCCTCCTCGCTATCCTTCTCCTCCTTCCTCTCTGTCTCCGGCTTCTCCTCCTTGGCGGCGGCAGCGGCAGCCTTCGTGATGGAGCTCCGCTTCCGGCAGACGATAATAGGCGCCGCCTTATCGAGGAGCGACCCGCCGATGTCAGCCTCCGCCTTGTGCTTCTTGGCGCCCGCCGCCGAGGAAGCCTTCACGGGGGGGCCAGGGCGCTCCTTCTGGCGCGACGCCGACATGTGCTTCGAGACGAGCGGGCGGGTCTGCGCCGCCGCCGCGTGCTCCGGCGAGCCCCGCGGGAAGAAGACGAGCGCGTTGGCGCAGAGCAGCAGCAGGTCGCGGTAGAACTCGTTCGCGGAGGCGTAGCACCCGGGCCCGCCGCTCTCCAGCTTCGATCTGATCATCTCCAGGTCCACGTGGCGCCTGATCGTGCCCCTGTATTTCGCGCCTTCCTACAAGCCAGAAAAAAAAATAAATAAATAAAGGTCACAAAAGCTGCCAAAAAATGTCGCACTACGCATGTGAGGGCACGAATTTATTTTTTAACAAAAGTCTGCAGTCCATTGAAGGAGTAGACTGTACACCGTATTACTGGCAGACAGTTTGGGCCCACATGTCATTCGTACGAACACGTGTCACCACATGATTGGGCCTGCCCACCCACGCACGCGAGAGTCGAGACGAGAGCCTCTCACACGGCTCGCGGTCGTGGCCGCGCAACGCACGACGCTTATCTCGCCCTTGCCGCGCCATCGGACGGCCCAGATCAACAGCTACGACGCGTACGGCGCCTCGCCGCCGCACGAGGCTCGGTCGCGACCGCGCGTCGTCGTTGCCGGCCGGCCGTGCCCGTGCAAGTAGTCGGGCTTTCCAGTTTCCACTCGCTCTCCTCGCCCGCCGGTCGCCGACAACACGACGGCGACGGCGCCGACCGCCGTGACGAGGCGAGCTGCGCTTTTCGAGCTGGGAAGCAACGCGAGCGTATAATACAATACGGTGGTTATCTTATTTTTATTAGGTGCTTGACCCAGATAAAGCGCCATTATTTCGCGATTAGGTGACAAGCACTCGGCAAATCGCGTGCCGATGCATGGTACTAACCCTGTTTGGGCGCTTCATCAGATTGGAGGTTTCCGTGATCATTAAGGGGCTTGTGATTGCGGGTTTCGGTGATTAATTATTTTAGGTAGGGTGTAAAATGGAAATCGAGGAGGGTAGAAATGGTTTTTTTGTTATAGTTTTTTTTTACCAAGTGAAAGGAAATCGAGAGGTAGAGATGGCTTATTACTGAGTGTGAAAAACACGAAATGGTGAGGTTTTTAATTTTTTACCTGGCTCTCGAGACGCCGCTCGAACACGGAGCCCGACTTGCTGGTCCGGACCGACTCGAAGAGGGCGAGGAGCGACTCGGATTCGGAGGCGGGGAGGGGCAGGGACGCCGACGGCGACGCCGCCTCTGCCTCCGCCTCGGCGTCCTCGCCTTCGCCGGAATCCTTCCGCCGCCGCCGGCGGGACAGGCTGGCCGAGCTCTGCACGTCGCTGCTCTCCTTCCCCGCGTCCGCCTCCTTCGAGCCCGCCACCGACTCGCCGGACGCTTCCTCCTTCACCGCCACCTCGCCCGCGGCGGGCTCCTCCTTCACGGCAGCGTCGTTGTTGACGTCGTCCGCCACCGCGTCGTGCACCGGCCGCTTTAGATCTGACGAGTTGGACTCCTTGCATGAGCGGCCGGACTCCTCGGCGGAGGCCCTGTTCTCCCCGCCAGCCTCCTCCGCCGACCCCTCGCCAACCACCGCCGCCGCCTCCTCCTCTTCCTTCTTTACCTCCGCCGCCGCTGCCTTGGTCTCGCCGGAAATGCTCGTCTCCCTCTCCTCCTGGAGCCGTTTCACCTTCGATTTCAACGACCTGACCATTTCGATAAAAATACAGAGCTCAGCATTTCGTTCAAAAAAACAGGGGCCGACCGATCAGCATCAGACGGCGCACGAGAGGCGGCGCGGCGGGGTTAAAAGCGTTTCAAGGCTTCGTGTTCATTATCGGGGCTGGGTTTTTACCCGATCGAGAGATCGGATTGCTCCATCCCGCGGCGGAGCTCCGCCTTCCGCAGCTCCAGGAGCTCCTTCATACACCGGGCGGCGGCGGTGGCATCGGGCTCCTCGCCCCCACCCCCGCTTCCGTCCCCGTCCCCGTTCTCGACAGCGGCGGCTTCACCGGCGGAGAGGCGGCGGTGGATGAGAAGGAAGCGGTGGCGGCAGGTGCCCGACGTGAGTCCCGCGGCGGCGGAGGGCCAGCGCAGCTGCATCTCCAAGGCGACCGAGTCCCAGTTCGCCGTGCCGTGGCGGTCCACGGCGCACGCCAGGAGGAGCTCCTCCGACGAGCCCCAGATCTCGCCGCCGGCGGCCGGCGCCGCGGACTCCGGCGAGACGCCGGGATCGTCCGATCCGGCCGTCATCCCCTCCGCCCGGTCGCTCCTCCCCCCGCGCGCGGGCCGCTCATCGCGCCGCCTCCATGGATTGGTGGAGGCGGGGCTAGGGTTTGGCTCTTGTGTTTGGTGTCTCGCTCTCGCCCGCGCCCGCCTCTTCCCTCCCTGTGTGGTTCGTCTAGGTTTTGGTTCCGGCCCTTGGCTGCGCCCAATCCCCCATCTTTTCTGTCCTTTTCTCCACTCGCTTTCTTTCTTTATTTGGTTTGATTTTAGTCTTAAAAACTAAAAAAATATTCAAAGGAATGGTGCTTGGCCAAGCCTCTTCGGGCAAATTTCGAGGTTCCACGGGGGGGATATCGGAAGAGAAAATGGGGCCGAATTGAAATCCGAAATGATTTAAGCCCGGGCCCACCTGCCATTATTCAGTCGAGTTTTCTGCAAATCAATACCCATATTCTCCTGGCCCTCCATGATGCAAATGCTTTAGCGAATTTTAGCGTGTCAAATAATTCGGCAAATTCCTGTGAAAGAAAATAAGTCGGCAAATCGTGCGGTGCGAATGTGCGATGGACAGTGGTGCGGCTGCCAGGTGGGCCCATCCCCGGTGCTGACCAAGGCGAGTATTAAATAGTTTTTGTCGTACGGCGGCTGGTTCGCTGTGGAAAGTGGTGGGCTTAATTTTTTTTACCTTTCTTTTACAATGTGAAGAGCGAGATCTGAGTAATATTTGTCGTCGTGCGGTCTCTCTCTCTCTCTGTTTTTTTTTCTTCTGGTGATTTCGGCGGTGGCCTCGGTGGGACGGTTGTGGACACGTAGAGGATATCAGGTATGGTTGAAATTTGTGAGAGTTTGTTCTTTTTTTGGGCCCTGTTTAGGCACAAACGAGGAAGAAAACCAGGGTGAAAAAAAAACGGCTAGGATTAAAGAAACCCTGTTAGAAAAATCGATAGGTCAGCGGATCAGAAAAAAAATACTCCCTCCCTTTCAAAGGGAATGTCGTTATATCTTTGGCCCTGTTCTTTTCAGCGTATCGTACCATTGCGTATTACTGTATCAAATTTTGTTATTTTTATATAGCCTATATGTTGTGATAATTTGTAATGATTTTTTCGTAACTTTTAGTACTCCTTTCAAAGATCCTAAAACTATTTTTTAATTATTTTTTTTATAATCTTTAGACCTCATTTCGAGGGCTCTCAAATTTGCTACAGTAATACGCCAACGCAACGATACGTTGAAAAGAACAAGGCCTTTATCTGAAGTCAAACAATTCTATCTTTAACCATCAATTACTAGAAATTTGTATAGTTTAACAACATAAAATTTTATGTTTTAGATTCACCATAAGAAATGCTATATTATTCATAGAGTAAATTGCACTTTTGCCCTCGAAAGTTGAACAAAAATCTTACTTGGCCCCCTAAACTTTGTTTTGTCTCACTTGACCTCTTGAAGTTTCCACACAGACTAATTTTTTTCGTAGTCGGAGCCAACTTCTAGGGATTGTGTTGCAACGGGATCCAACTTCTAGGGGCTTTGTGGCATCCAAAGACAACTTTCAGGGCCAAGTGAGATAAAACAAAGTTTAGGGGACCAAGTGAGATTTTCGTCCAACTTCCGGGGGCAAAAGTGCAATTTACTCTTATTCATATATTGTTAAACTATATGAATTTCTATTAATTGATGGTCAAAGATAAAAATATTTGACAAAGGACAAAGCTAGAAGGACATTCTTTTTGGGACGGAGTGAGTAAAAAAATGGTAGTTTGCATAAAGATAGAAAGGTAGAGGTGACCGAAAGAGGAATAGAATCAAACTAATTCCAGTTTGCGTCTCGTGTGAAAATAGAAGTGACCACTCAAACTAACATTTCACTTTACTCCTTTCGAGGAAGAAGGTTATCCCTGCGTTCGACTTGTCTAGTGCTTCAATCATTTCATTTCACTCTTTCTAAGGAAGAAGGTTATCCCTATGTTCGAGTTGTCTAGTGCTTCCGTCGTTTCTTGTTATATTGTTAGTGTTCAGGTATATGTCACTTCCTTTTCTTGTAATCTCCATTTTCCTGGTTATCTGGCAGAATCCACAAAGGCGCGCTTCCTTGATTTTCCTCCCCCGTTCATCGTGTAGGGACTTTAAGCAAAGTAGAGTTCAGAGACTTCAGGCAAAGTATGAGTTCTAGTTCAGACTCGATCCACTAGGTCCATCCACTAGGTCCCAACTCTCTCGGTTTTCAGATTTAGACCCGACCCACTACTTTAACCATAATAGTGTATGATGTGCTCCGTTTGTTATGTGCTTCTTCAACAATGTGCAATGTCCTTCCAATGTTCAGGTTTAGGTTTTTGTCTCAAGGGAATTTGGTCTTGAAGAGGTACAACATCATCGCAACAGTGCTTTGTTTGGAGATCCATTCATGGAGAAATGGCATGAATCTTGCGACATAAAAAGATTTCGAGTACAATATAATATATATGCATCTATATGGATTACCCACTTTAATTTCCTGCTGTACAATATTCCAATAGTTGTCTACCGATAGGACTTATTTTTCCTTTATTTTTGTAGCAATGCATTTTTACCATGTGTTTGTGATGATCGAATATATGGTCTGTTTGTGCTTCCATTATCGTTCCTGTGCTAAAATTTATACTGCTTCATACGATTATTTGTTCCAATGAGAACTTCCAATAAGCATTGGTACATGACTTAATTCATTCGGATTTGATCTCTGGCAGTCGTTTGGGTGGCGGTTCACTCATCCAGACGACTGCCCTGTCCTTCTCCATTACAGACGATTTGGAGGTGGAGATGAGGGAGGGAGGGGCGACGCATGTACCTTTGGGTCCGCTGTTACGCGATCGTCTTCTTCATCTTCAGCGACCGCCGTCATCGCCGTCTAGGTTGGGTTTAAGGTTATGGATCCTCTCATGCCCTTTGGGCTTAAAGGGAGGTTGGGGAGGCGGCGCCCCGGTAGTGGGGATAGGTTGGTGGTGGCAGGTCGGTGTTAGCAATGAAGACGGTCGGGTTGTGTTAGGATATGCGCCGATGCAAGATCACGAACGACACCAGGATACACGATGTTTGGTAACGCAGTTCGGCTTTCACCTACATCTGCGGGGCTCTGATTATGGGTGCTCCTCCCTATTCCATAATACCGCAGCACACCGGCTAAGTCATGGCCACATGCCGGCCGCAGACCTCCTCTTGCCTATGTTACTATTATGAAGTCGTTCGCTTGGTTACACCAGGGCTGCCTCCCTTTATATAGTGGAGGCCTGGATAGAGTCCGACTCTAACACTAACCAACCCTGCCTATTACAACACAGAGTCCATATAACCTACTTGTACACATATTCGACACAATACCTAACAACTCCACCTTGGAGAATATGGTCTCTCCATCTTGAAGTCATTCCAGCGTCTTGTACGAACCTTGTACCCGGCCTCCGGTTGATTCCTCCTTTAGATATTTGTTTGACTCCCTTGAATCTGCACCTCTAGATCCAATCTTTGAGTCCTCGAGCAGGCTTCCCAGGCCGCCACCATGCACCACGTCCGTGCACGGCAAAACATGTCGCACCCTGGCTATCCGCATCCACGACACAGTTTCGTCCTCAGTGTCGTGATGCAACGCCTCCTGTGCAACATCCGGTCGCATCACTGCTCTCGCTGTCTTGATCTATCCGGCATCCATCCACGCCTGCCGGTCTGATCACAAACGCCGAGGTCGTCGCCGTCACCTGCCAACCTCGCCGGCTACTTTGTTGGCCTCCGATCACCTGGCCATGGTAGATCCCTGCCAACGGTAGCCCATCGAGCGGTTCGAGCCTCCTGCCCGAAGTGTCCGACACCACCGATCGAATTGTCGATCGCCGCCATGCTCCACCTTGCGTCGATAGGGTATTTTCTGCGACGCACGTGTATGCATAAACCTCGTGACTCCCCCTAGATCTTCCGCATGGCCAACCTCACCAACCAAGCTCTGATACCACTTGTTAGGATATGCGCCGATGCAAGATCACGAACGACACCAGGAGACACGATGTTTGGTAACGCAGTTCGGCTTTCGCCTACATCTGCGGGGCTCTGATTATGGGCGCTCCACCTCAATCCATAATACCGCAGCACACCGGCTAACCAGGTCATGGCCACATGCCGGCCACAGACCTCCTCTTGCCTATGCTACTATTATGAAATTGTTCGCTTGGTTACACCAGGGCTGCCTCTCTTTATATAGTGGAGGCCTGGATAGAGTCCGACTCTAACACTAACTAACTCTGCCTATCACAACACAGAGTCCATATAACCTACTTGTACACATATTCGACACAATACCTAACAAACTCCACCTTGGAGAATATGGTCTCTCCATCTTGAAGTCGTTCCAGCGTCTTGTACGAACCTTGTACCCGGCCTCCGGTTGATTCCTCCTTTGAATATTTGTTTGACTCCCTTGAATCTGCACCTCTAGATCCAATCTTTGAGTCCTCGAGCAGGCTTCCCAGGGCGCCACCATACACCACGTCCGTGCACGGCAAAACATGTCGCACCCTGGCTATCCGCATCCACGACACAGTTTCGCCCTCAGTGTCGTGATGCAACGCCTCCTGTGCAACATCCGGTCGCATCACTGTTCCCACTGTCTTGATTTATTACAACACAGAGTCCATGTAACCTACTTGTACATATATTCGACACAATACCTAACAGGTTGTGATGTGGGGATCGGTGTCAGCGATGAAGATTAGGATCGGTGGGGCAGCCACCAATGAACAACGGTGGTGGATAAGGAGTGTAGAGTGACAGCAATAGGAGGCACAACTGGGCTTGGGTTGGGCCGGCTCATGGGGAAGTGAAGGGGGAGGGAGGTAAATGAGGGGTAGGAGATCTCGGCCATTGGATCTCAATACAACGGCTGAGAAAATCGTCTGAATTGCTCTATAGGTAGGTAGACGACTAACAGCGAGATGCGCCTAATTCATTCATTAAATGTGACCTTTTTTTATAACAATATAATGTCCTATGTCTGAGCGCGCAGGCGCACTATCATTTCTAGTATTGATACAGACAGTGGCCGAACATACACTCGGATGCATCTTTCCGTGTCTGGCTAGGCTCATGTATATGAGATCGTAGTTACGCTCCTTCGTATTGAGGCCCTCTTTGATGCCTTCTTTAGTTTTAGTTAGAAAAATTGGACTACTTTTGAAAGTGGTATGAAAAGGCTAAATAAATTATTAAAAATATTGAGATCTTTGAGAAAACCCCTACAAAGTCACTAAAAATTATTTTTAAAAATTAAAGTGAATAGTCTATACAAAAATAACAAAATTTGCAAACCCAACAAAACTAAGCAAGTCATTAAAGAGGGTCTAAATATGGCCGCGTACAGTTGCTTCTTGCTACCCTCCCGGCCCTAGTTAGCTCAGTTTTTTTTTTTTGATAAAACTAGTTAGGTTAGATCTGGTTTATAACAACCGTTTGAAAATTCCTCTGAAAAAAATAGAAGTATAGCTCCGCTTCGACCTCGATCTCCAGCACCTAGATTCACAAAGGTATGTAATAAGGAAACATGATAATTACGCTATATAACCTGACCATCTCTTGCTCACAGATCACAAATGCTAATTTTGACTGTTGAGCCCAACAATTAACAGCTCTCACTTCCGGCGCGCCTCTAGTGCCTTCTTCAGCTCCTCGCCCACCTCATCCGACGCCGACTTCGCCGCGTTCTCTGCCGCCAGCTCGCGGCCACTGGCCCGTCGATCCAGCCTCACCGGAGGCGCGTGATGCGGCTGCGGCGCCGGCGCCCTCCTTACCTCGCCGTCGGCGGCAACGGGCACGGCCCTGGCGCTCCCGACCTCGGCGCGCAGGTCCTCCACGGCGCGGCGCAGCATCCCGCTCTCCGCGCTCAGCGCCTCCAGCTGCCTTCGCATCAGCGAGAACTCCTCTCCGCCGCCGCCGCCGTCCGACGCGGCAGTGGCGGCGATTGGAGGCGCTGGCGCCGAGGACGAGGAGCCCGTGCTGGTGCTCCTGCTCTTGTTGTCCGCGCCGCCGCGCGGCGACGTCGACTGCTCGATGGAGATCTTGCTGACGACTAGCAGCGGCATCTTGCAGACAGGCACGCGCGCGCCCTTGCGCTCGTCGGCGAGCGCCGCCTGCAGCTCCGGCGGCGCGCGCAGCCCCCAGTTGAACCGCAGGCTCGCGCGGCCCCACAGCGGGAGCACGCTCCTCGTCGTGAGCTGCATTCCGGACAGCAGCGAACCAAGCTTTTGCCCCTGTTCGTGTTCCTCGCCGTCGGAGGCCTCTCCGACCGCGCGGGGCGCCGGCGCCGGCGCGGTGGAGGAGCGAAGGGCGTGAGACAGCGAGAAGTCGCCGAGGCGGGGCTTGAGCATGAGGAAGAAGGCGGGGGAGCCGGAGTTGGGGGAGAGGAGGTTGAACTCGGCGGCGAGGGAGAAGGGGGCGCGCGGGGGGGAGCCAAGGACGCCGAGCCCCGCCCGGACGGAGAAGGCGAAGGGGAGGGCGGGGTCGTTGGGGCGGTACGAGAGGCGGAGCGCCGGGCCGGAGGCGAAGGCGGTGGAGAGGTCGAAGAGGAGCTCCCGGGGGTCGCCGCCGGCGGAGAGGCCGGACTGGAACGGCAGCCCGAGCACGCCGACCGGCACCTTGGCACGCATCAGCGGGCGGTCGTCGTCGCGGAACTTGATCGACGCCTTCATGATGCCCGCTCGGTGGCTGTCCTTGTGCGGTTAGGGCTTTCGAGCGGCGGCGGGTCGCGACTGCGCGGCGGAGATCACGCCGTCTTGTGGCGGCGCCGCTGCCGGCGAGATGGGTGGGAAGTGGGAGCTGGGAGGTGGGGCTAGACGGATTGGGATTTGGGAGTGAATGGGAGGTGTGGGCTCACGTGTCCCTTTTTGATAATTTTTTTGGTTGCCTTTTACTTTCTACCTCGGGAGTTGGCTATTTCGGCAAAATGGCCATGTGAAACTGTTAAAAAAACCTAAAAGCGGTACACGGCTACATGAGCTTCATCATTGCTGCCACGGCAAACACCTCTGCTGCTGGCGCAGCAGCAGCTCTAGCTAATTTTCAGACAACAGTGCCAGATAAGTAGCTATATTTACTGCTGAAATCTTGATGTCTGACCTGTGCTTGCCCCCGTTTTGGAACTGTTTATGTCGAATCATTTTCAGTTTATGCATAGTAAAAAAAACGCATGAATCCAATTGTTTTGCCTTATATAATTTGTGCATCATTCTTAAGTCAAACTATTTGTCTTTTTTTTTTGAAACTACATCCCCCCCCCCCCCACAAAATTTTGGTTAACATATTTATTTATAATATATTAAAATTATGATATTATGAAAGATCTTTTCAATATGAATCTATCTATACAGTTTTTTAAGTTCTCAACCTAAATAGTTTAAGAGTTATCCATAGTTAAATTTTTAAAACTTTTAGTTAGGACAAGTGTAAAACGACTACTATTTCATAACAGAGAGAACATAGAACTTGATTGCTATATTGATTTGGACATGTGGTGACACTTCATGTACATGTGCTCAAGCATGTTATGCACTCTCTCTAAACATTTTGATCCCAACCATCCACGAGCATTGACTATTGAGCAAATTTAAAGTGGCTTAAAAATGTTTTTTTTTTTAAAAATTATGAAGCCAACTCTAAAAAGTTTTATATATAACAAAAAACGAAGCGGATCGCTTAAAGAAGCGGATTCTCAATAACCTCCTGAAGTATATCTTTAAAATTCAACCCACTTCAACTCAATCGGATTACTCATTCACCCTAACCACTTCAAAAATGCTCAAAATATTGCTGGTGTGCCGGAGCGAACAAGGATAAATAACATTCATGCTATGCCACATTTCACATTTCACATATTTTCATGTGGTCAGGCATGAATAATCCTGGATGTTCGGTTGGTCGAACAAAAATTTTCATTGTTGTGTAGCCTCCTCGCTCATAGGAAGCCAAAACAAAGAAAATAATCTTGCTCTCATGAAGATGTTGGCAAAGGACGAGTACATGGTATTCTGGCACTCTCTCCTTGGCTGCTTGCTGAAGCGCAAGAAACCTCCTAATTAAGAAGGTGGCAGCAATCTTCACCGTACGATGCAACAAAGCAGGAAACCCACATCAAGGATCCATCGCAATCTTGGAGCAAGGGCAGCCGTTAGATCGGCCACGTGGATGGTTCATGCGGATGCTGGTTGTGCCCGAACATACGAATGGGCCGCGATGGCAGCATTCGGCCCAGTGTGGCAGTACCGGCCCGATCAAGGATCCACGTATGGGGGGTTGACCACGGAAGTTTTGTGGGAGCAAAGTTTTGGCTCGGCCCGGAGGATTTTTCGGACCGGGCTGCCATTTTGCATCCCTGTACATGGGCCAACATCGATCTTAACATATGAGCGAACCCTGGCGGTGTTTGGTGGGTTAAGCTTTGTTAAAGACACTTTGCTAAATTAAATAGGTAAATCAATTTGATCATTGGTATTTAACTTTGTGGACGCAGGATTAGTTAACCTAACAAAATGATTAGGAATGGTAAAAATAGTCACGGGTTCGAGTACTCGACCTGATGGCTAGGGATGGCAATTGGTCAGGTACCTCTGCGTCCAACCAGTTCAAACCCGAAGCCTCTATCTGGACCCTGGACCCAAAACAATTCACGGGTCCAAACTTTACAATATCCTATTGTATTCCAAAAGCTCATAGCATTAGCCCCGATAAGCCCCAATTTACTAATTCTTCTATGCTAATAAGACGACTCATTCAACTCGCCCTAAAAAAGAGATAATGTGAAATAATTTGTTGATATTCAACAACTCCTCGTAAAAAATAGAAAACTAAACATTTATCGATCCATCCACAAGGTACATCGGCAGCTACTCCTCCGATGCAAAAAAGTAATTATGCATCATTCGCATATCCGTATCCGTAGCAGCTTCAAATATATCATATATCAATTCTCTCTCTTTCAAAATATATAAAAAAAAGAGTTGGCACATCGAGTTCTGCCATAAAAGATCCAAGCCGTAACAAATGAGAAGCTACACGGCTCAACTCAAACATAATTACCCTAATATAGCTAGCTCTCTGGGGTACTTAATATTTCCAAGAATTCTCTATAAATATATGAAGTTTTTTATATAAAATATAGACATCATATCTTGTGTACACAGGGGTTCTTGTGTAAACCCGTGTACACCAACCAATAAAAGTCATGAAAAATATGGAAAAATTTGTAGATGTTCTTTATTGGTTGTTCTACTTATGTATAAAGTTTGAAGATAAAATTCATTTTATATGAAGAGCTATAAAAAAGATAAATAATGACATATTTGAATAGTTTAAAGTTGATATAGTATTATCTTTTTTTACAACTCTTAATATACAATGAATTTAAACTTTATACATAGCTAGAGCAGGTTCATTAGAACAAGTACAATTTTTTAGATTTTTTCATGACTTTTGTTAGTTGATGTGCATGAGTTTTGCACGGGTACCCCTGTTTACACACGATATGTTGCAAAAAATATAATGTGAGATGAGAGATATGTGGCAGGATATATATAAACCCTTACGTAATTGAAGGGTTAAAGGAGAGGATGGCCAATGTCTTGTCATTGGCTTGCTAACTAGCACATCAATAAATAGTACAAAGCCGGCGGGGAGGGTCGCAAGCCCGACACATGGCTGGCCTCCCCGCCCAGCATCCTTGCGTGGCCACGTCGCCCTACGGCCGTCCGATCGCGCGCACCAGTCAGATCTGGCCGTCCATTAGATTTTTAGTATAAAATAATTTTTTTTGGCGCAAATATCAACAATTCGGATGGTTTGTTGGGTTGGCTAGCTGAGCCACATCTCACCTGTGAGGCCACGGTTCGAATCCTGCAGGCGCCACTTTTTTGCGTTGTTTTCCGCAGCACCACTTTTTGCGTTGTTTTTTCCCCCACACGCGCATGCGCGTGTTTCCTTCGACGCTGGGACACCGCCCATGCGCTTTCCCGCCCACACGAGCCCCAGCCTCGGCGCGCCACGGGCACGCGCGATTCTAGTACTACTACAAAAACGTCACTCATTGACACATAATCGATCATAGGCAACTCAGAAACCAACAAATCGTTGCCAGCTCCCTCTCACACACAATCTCCCTCGCACTCTATGTCTCACACACGGTTTCTATCACACTGTAGCACATCCGACTTAGAAAAGAATCACACGGTGAATTTTAGGTGCTGCGCAAACTACGGCTATTTTAGTGTTTATTATTCCTTTTACTCGAATTGACTTAGTTACTATTTTTTTAAGCTGATCTGAGCGGGTGAACAGTTGAACGGCTGAAATGACTAAATTTTAAATGCTTCTCGAGAAAGTTTCAAGATTCGGATTCATTTCGTTTAACTTGCTTTCTAAAGCGTTACGACCCACATCCAAAACAACGAAAAACAGACTTAAAATCACAAAGCATATGCATGTCTTTTTAAAATGAAGATGATCCGCAACAATTGGCGTGCCACATCCCATGTCATGATACAACTACTAGTCAGGTAAAACCCCACCATTATCACCGGCAAATCGCACATGATCTAGGCAACACAGTACTTTGCCAAAGAAGAAAGCTAACAGAAATCATAAACTGAACGAACAAGATTAACTCACAATCAGGCGTCTAGTATGGAGTTACCGAGCCACTAGTGATGCTTTCCTTTTGTACCGTGGTAAGACGGCAGCATTATACACACCGTAAGTTTGTTCGAGCATCTTCAGCAAGCCCTCTGTAATTAATATTATAATAGATATATAGGGGTTGTTAGAAGAAAAGAATCTATTAAAGTGCAGTTTAAATTACGAAGGAATTTTAAATGAATGGATAGAGCAAGCGCTAATAGTGTCTCAAAGAGAATATATAGGATAGATTTTGGCGATGCTTTCATGCATTCCCTCGTACGAGTCTACGTCTACCACAATGAGCTTGTCATGCGCAGATCACTCATCGATCACAGTAGCAGCAGTGTCCAGCTTTCACAGTGCATGAAACACGCCGAATCGATCGTTGATTTGCCATTATGCATGGCGCTAGCTGGCCGGGGATGCATGGGCCGGGGCATAAAGCAGCAAGGCGACAAGTAGTCGATGGCCGGCCGGAGCTAGCTGATGGACAGTTCAACGAGCAAGGCGGCCGGCCGGCCGCCGGCCACGCTGTAGCTAACGAGCTAGTTGCCCATATGCAGACCATGCAGCCTTTCGCGCGCTCGATCGTCAGTGCCCCTCTCCATCGATCCATCGATCGGTCGGTCGGAGACGACAGCAATTCGACAAGAAGGGCCAGCCGAAGCCGAGATCGACGACGATCGAGCATCCATCACATTCAATGTCGTTAACGTTCTTCAATTCCTTCCTTCCCCGCCACCGGCGCGCTGCGAGCCTGCGAGTGCGAGCGAGCTACAGTGAAACCGATCGACCGAACGGCGTACAGTACCATCAGCTGATTAAAGCCCTCTTTGATTCTTGTTTTACTTTAGTTTTTTTTCTTTGCTAGGTTTGCGATTTTTCGTCACTTTAATAAAGACCATTTTCACTGTAATTTTAAAAAATGATTTTTTCGAGGCATTGTATGGTTTTCTTAAAAATCTTTAAAAATAATAATTTATTTTGTCTTTCCATACCATTTCTAAAGATGATCAATTTTTCCAACCACAACCAAAACTAAGACTAAAAAGGAATCAAAAAGGGTCTAATAGGTGCACGTCAAGCCTCTCACTCTCTCTCTCTCTCTCTCTCACTGCCCTAACTTTAGTGGTTAATTTAATTGCATGTGTGTCACTGCTCCATCTCTAAACTAAATTTTGTGTCTAAAAAATGCAATCTAGTGGCGGATGCGACACAAAATCCAAATTTGATATTGATAACTGACATATATATATCCACTACATGAATGGGAATATGTGTCGACAGTAAAAACCAATGACACAAGTCATTGTCGTCAACCGGCCGAGTCGTCGACAAAACGTCGACGACACACACAACTTATGTCGGCGGCAACAAAGAAAACCGACGACAGTTGCGCATTTGAGGGCTAGCCATCTAGCGAAGCCCTTTGTCGGCGGCCACGTGGTCGGCCAGCGGTGAGGGAAGAATCTGTGTTGGCTGTTCTATCTGGGCAACAATACTCAGATAGGCCGATATCATAGGTCCACCAGTATCAACGGTTACTTGTTCGCCGCCGACACGGCCGGGTTTTAGAGAACATATAGAAAAATTCAACGCCCCGCTTTGTGGAGCAAAACTAATCACCCACTTGGCTAGCAGCGTGCGGCGCGACGCGTGCTCCCCCGTTAGGTTGCGAGTTTGAGCCTTGTCCATGCCCCTTGTTTTTTTACATTTTTTGTGAGGACGATGTCGGCGGCAGCAATTTCGCCGTCTGGTCGCCGACGAAGAGTCCTTAGACCCTTGGTAAGGAGGTTCCATGTTGGTCCCAGATGGAAGAGAGATCGTTCTATTTGCTATTTGGGACCAACTTGAACTCCTTCCGTCTGGGTCGTAAAAGCGTTGTCAAAGGAAGTCACTGTGTCGACAGTCTAGAATGTGGCCGATGACATAGCAGCTTTTGACGGGTTCCGAGATTTAAATTTTAGAACGCGCGCAGACGTTAATGTGGCAATTGTCGGCTTCTATATTGTGATCGCCAACATAGCTCTCTCAGGGAGTATACGTGTCGTCGGCTTAGTATTATGCCGTCGACACAAATTGTCGTCGGAATGTTGGCCGACAACAAAGTTATTTTGGCCGCCAACCCTCTGTTCTCGTCTCATGCAGCGATCCAGCTGAGCCAACATTATATATCAGCTGGTCGCCGGGACACGCCGCCGTTCCGCCGGCGGCCGGCCGGCGGGGTGCCGGTGACCGAGTTAGGCAGCTAGCTAGCTACCTGCCTGCTTTGACGTACACAGCTGCACAGGCGAAGCGGCATGCAGGAGCAGTGGATCGGATGGAGCGGCTTGACTTTCGCGGCCGGCGACGGAAGCGACGGGGCGAGCGGCGCGTGCAGTGCAGCGGCGCGGCCGATGGATGGCCGGCCGTAATCCGGCTCCGACCGGACCGATCGCCGCGACGCTAATCAGCGGTCACCTCCAGCCGTCCCGTCGTCGCCTCAGGGACGAACGCCACGTCACCACGCACACGCAGCGTCGTCAGAGATGCAAATGCAATGCAATGCAAATCCCCATCGCCATGCATATATGCAGGCGATGTGATGATGCAGATCGACGCAGCATTGCATTATTGTAAGTTTGTAACCCATCAAATCATCCACGTACGTACACCTGGCTGTGCCTGCCTAGACGGCCGGCCCCGGCACTGCATATCAGCATCGCCATCCATCGGTCAGTACTCCTCCTCCATGCGTGCCCTGATCACATCCCATCCGTCCATCACTGATCACTTCACTGGCACTAGCTGCTGTTACTTTACTTTTGTTTTCTTCTTTTGTTCTTCCTCACTGGTGCTAGCTCCCAGCTGCTTAATTAATTAAACCGCATGCATGTACGTAATTGATCCATATATACGTATGCAGCAGCAGCTTGCTGATGGGATGCGTCGTCATGCGTGTGCATGCCACTAGGGGATCTCTTGTCAGTGAGCATATCTGCGCTATGAACAGTAGCTTTGGATCTTCATACGAGCTGAATGATCGATGCTGGACGATACTGCTCATCTTAAAGAAATATAATGCCATTATATAATAACAACATATGTTGTGCAATAAAGCTCATGGTGTAATCACTGTGAAACCGAACAATTAAAAGTTATAAAATATTCTAGAAAAATTTATAGTTGTACTCTTCGAGACTTCGACTTACTCTATTTCTATATAAAATTTCAAGTTCAAATTCATCCTACATTGAAAGTTAGAGAGAAGATAAAATTTTATCAATTTTGAACTCGCCAAAGTTGTCGGTTTTTTATATAACTCATAATATAAAATGATTTTTGTTTTAAAACTTAATACATAGGTAGAGTAAACAATGGAGTACATCTATACTTTTTTTCAAAAATTTTTACAACCTTTTATAATTCAGTTGCACGATGGTTGCACGGTAAAAGCCTGATTGCACAGGATATGTTCCCACTTATATAATTATTTCTAACTTATCATTTTAGATATCGTGCAATTCAAAAGTTTTGAAGTTTTATCTACGAATTTGTATCTACTAGATTGAGCATTACATTAAGTTCAAAACCATACATATATAGATTTGTCTTGAGAAGCTTAATTTATCATAAATTCATAATATCATGTTTTAATTTAATAGTGCTCAAAATTAAGTTTCGAAGACTTGTTGATGTTCAAAACATCAAGTTTTTCTTATGATGGAGGGACTAGTATGTAGTACCAGTAGGCAGTAGCTAACTAATAGAGAATCCAAATGTATTACCATTCATACTTAACAAAAGAGACATGATCGACCCTGATTATATATAGATAGCCATATTGCATGTGCAAACATTCATAGAGCAAGGGAGCAGTATATATGACCTAGATTAATACTCCTCCAGTGATCCAAGATATTCAAACAAACTAGCTACTAATTAAGCGCGAACTACATGAGCAACATACTAACATGACAGCAAATTAAAAGATCAACCGCAAAAGCTACAAGTGCTTGTCCAAATATCGATCAGTACACTTGCAAATGAAACAGCAGCAGCATCAAAGGGGACAAGAAGAAGACGACAGCACAGCCAATCTCGATCGCCAGGTAGGTAGTGTAACCCTAAGAAACCAACGGTCCGGATCATGCGCCCCTGGGGCCTGCAGGTGGGCCCGCCTCATAAAGGAAGGCGCTGTGCTGCAGGTAGGCGTCCAGCCAGGTAGGTGGTGGCGGCTCCTGTGGACCGGCGTTGACTCCGAGCTGGGACGGTGGGCCCCCCTTGCCAGCGACGGTGGAGGCGAAGGAAGGGAAAGCGACGGCCATGCTACTGTTGCTGCTGCTGCTGTTTGGCTCAGCTGCAGCTGGGAAGCCATGGATGCTGCTGCTGTTCTTGCTGGTGATGTGGTTCTGCAATGGAGGCTGCAGGTTTGGGAGGTGGTCATGGTGGAAGGGGATGAGGCTTGTGCAGCTGCTAGGGTTTGGGAAAGGAACAGGAGGGTCCTGGAAGAAGCTGGGGTACTGGCTCACTGGGAGGCAGTAGGGGCTCTTCACCATCATCATCTTGCTGTACTGGTCTGCTGCCTTGTGGAAGATCCTGCAGATTACCCATTCCTCCTGCATGACATGACATGGTGAATAACTGAATATAATGCATATATAGGTTCTTCAGAAAATCACCAATCGACTTGATTAAACAACAAGGACATGCATGTTATATGTGCATATGGTACAACTTATTATAATATTCGGTGTGGATTGTGATATTCTATTACCCAGTACATGCAGCTTGTTCAGAGAACACATTGCTTTTTAAAAGACAAGTGCGTGATGCATGCATATATAGCAAGGTTCTAATACATATAATATAAGGGAGCTAGCTAGCACATTGAACAGAAAAATGGATTGTGATCCATTCAGTGCAGAGACGTACGCAGTGTACAATATCTTAGCTCCAGAACTTCTGCAGAGCTAGAGCACATTTTTAAAAGACATGCATGAACAAAACTAGCAGGGAGAACATCTGAATGCTCATGCATGCTGCAATAGTTTATTTCTCAGAACAGGGTTGGAGAATGAGGCCATGCATGCATGGAAGATTTGGCGATCTGCACGAGGAAGATTGGAGACGAGGTATCGATATGTTTGGAGACATGCAAAATCACAGCCACACCCTGTGTCAGTGCAACTAGATCGAGAGCTCAAAAATAAACTACATATCACTATGCACATGTGCATGCTTATGCAAGCACCATTGAATGCACAGAAGCATAGAGATACTAGTAGATGAGTAGATCGATCTGCAGCTCTGCTTCTGCACCGCATATGTCACCTTATGTGAGCACGCACGCTTGCACGCATGCCACATTGAATGCACCATATCTACTACTATACCGAGTTATTTACCGACCATGCAACTCGCTCTTTACTCTCAACTGTTTCAGGTTCAACGCAATGTGGCAGGAAGAAGATGAGCGATTGATCGAAGAAGGAGACGTTCGTCGATCGATCGATTGAGCAATGCGGCATGCATGTATGGCTTGCAGGAGCAATGATCGTCGAACGATCGATTGAGCAATGCTCGTCGGAGAAGGAAAGAAACTTTTGGCCTCGGCACCCATTAGGGATGTACATACCTTGCAGGAGCGGCGGACGGCGGCGAAGTCGCCGTCGAGGCGGTACTCGTGGAGGACCCACTTGGTCTTCTCACCGCGGGGGGCGCGGCCCTTGTAGAAGACGAGGGTCTTCTTCATGCCGAGGAGGGCGCCGGTGGCGGCGGCGAGCACCTCGCGGTCCTTGCCGGTGGCCTTCCAGTAGCCGGCTGCGGTGGCGCGGTTGGTGCGCAGCCCCGTGGGGTACTTGCGGTCGCGCAGGCTGAAGAAGTACCACTCCCGCTCCCCCATCCTCGCCGCCTCGGGGAGCTCCCACGGCTCGCACCGGTTCAGGTCCACCTCGGCGATGTCGGCGCCGCAGCACGCGCCGTTGAACACCTTCGACGCCAGGTAGAAGGTCACCAGCTCCTCGTCCGTCGGGTGGAACCGGAACCCCGGGGGCAGCCCGTGCTCGCCGGCCGCCGCCGCCGCAGCGGCCGCCATCTCCTCGCCGAGCACGTCCCACTCCCACAGCGCCTCCCCCATGGCCGCCGCCGCCGCCGCCGCCGGGTGGTGCATTCTGAGCAGCAGAGCGCACAGGAAGGAAGAAGAAGCTCTCTGGTGCAAGAACCCTAACCTAGCTATCCTCTATACAATACAAGCTAGACGAAGCAATGCAAGAGCTGTGTTGCTTGCACACCGAGCAGCTGAGCTCAGTACAATGAAGTTCTTGGCTATGGTGTGGTGCGCCGGAAGAGGCCAATCCCCTAGCAATATAGTGGAGCACTGAAAACTTAGAGAGGCCATGGTTCTCTCTCCTCTCTCTCTCTCTCTCCACCTGTATGTAGGTGTACTGTATATCTCTCTCTCTCTCTAGAGAAAAGGGTGAAATGACAAGAACAGGAATGGTGAGATTAAAGGATGGCGTAGGGGCAATCTGGCACCTGGAACGGGCCCAAAGAGGAAACTTGATGCAGCTTAAGGGGAGCCTCACCAAGCTTGTATAACAAGTGTGAACTATGGGCGTGTTTGGTTGGTTACCCTCGCTTACCCTGCCAAACAAAGGTGAGCCTTCGTGCTTTGGCTAGAGTTTGGATGGCTACTGATGAAGGCACGCGCCCTGCCGATGTTTTGGCTGCCTTTGGCTTTCCACACGTTTCCAGGGCGCGGCGAGGGCGCGGAAAAGTGGCGCCCGCGCCTTTTGCCCAGGCGAGACGCGCGCTCCCGTCACCCCTTCTCCTAAAAAAAAATTGTCTCGTATATATACCCGTTCCCTCCACTGCGAAGAAAAATCCCCTTCCTCTCGTTCACATCTCGCGGCGGCGGCGTCTTCTCCGTTCCAGATCGGCGCCGCTGCCCCTTGTCTCGTTCCAATCGGCGTCGCCTCCCCTCCTCCCGCCGTCGTCCTGCATCGGATCGAGGAGCCGCAGCAGGCGCGAGCCTCGAGCCTCGCGAGGCTAGCGCCACCGCCGCTTCGCCTCACCGCCCACGCTGGCGAAGCGCCTCAGCCAGCGCCTCGCGCCGACGAGTTCCACGGTCGGAGAGCGCGAGGGGCAGCACCTTCCCCTCCGAGCACATCTCCGCCAGCACCTTCCCCTCCGGCAGCTCAACAGGTCGCCGCTCCTCTGCCTCTCGGTGAGTGGTCGCCCCTCTGCCTCTCGATGCATGTACAGCACACACACTTGCCTCTCGATGCATGTACAGCACACACACTTGACATATTAGTGCTCTCTTTGGTTGAATAGGAAACATAATAACCGCACAGCACATCATCAGTTGAGCTCCGGAATTGAGATTGGTGGATTTTACTTAATCTTTGTTTATGGGTTCCTTATTTATTAGGCAATTAATTAAGTTGTTTCTCTGCCCTACCCACCCGCTCGCGTGCTTGCTTGCTGTTGTCCTGAAATTTTAAATTTTCCTCTTTTCTTCTTTTACTTCTGTATTGTGTTGGATTAAATTAGCACTTGGGGATGATAACAACAAGTAATTAATTGTTGGCTCCTCTCTGGTGTAGTACGTACGTATGTACATCTGTATGGATTGTTTCATGTGCTGATAATTAGCATTGTTGATAATTAGCATGGATGATGATGAGTAGACAAAACTGAGGAAGAGGAACGCTTATGCTCACCACACCATTGGTAAGGTGACTGCACACAAGTTGGCATTGATCCAAACAACAACCTTATGTATTTGCCAATCATTGGCTTGCACATTTGTCTTGCAACCAAACACCACCCATTGAGAACCTATCAATGGTTGGTCATACAATGGCTACAATCCAAACACTGTGATTTTGCCAATGAAAAAATCATGCCCTGGGATGGCATGACCATTGCTTTGGCATGACATCCCAGGGCTGCAATCCAAACATGCCCTATACTACTGGCTAGCTAGCAAAGCTATACCTGCTGCACATACGCAAAGCGGCAAAGGCCACAGGTAGCTAGCTAGAGGGTTCAGATAGACGTGCATATATACATCAACATACAGTATACATATACGCAATAATGCAATCTATCGATCGTACCTACGTACGTACGTATATTAATATATGTACACACGTCAATCCCACACATGTATATATACAGGGGTTGCATGTAGGGAGCCATTGGATTCGCTGATAATATTCGTGTGACTCGAGTCACGTACGACACGACTAGGGAGAGTCCTATGAAATCTCAAGAGTGAATCCAACAATTTTACATAGGGACCGACTTGTACACAGTCGACTGGGTCCCTATAGGGGTGCTCAGTCGATTTTCTGGACCGTTGGATCTTAATCCAACGGCCCAGATCAACCCGCGCCCCCCACTCTCTCTCTTCCTTTCCCCTTCACCCCTCAGCGCCCCCGACCCCGACTCCTCCCCCTGCTCGCTCCGCGCTCCTCCTCCTCCTCCCCCGCCTCACCACACCCGGTCGGCGCCTAATCGCCGCCGCCCGCCCGCCGCCGCTGACGCTTCCCGCCCACCTAACCCGGCCGAGCCTCCACTCCACCCGCCACCGCCGCCCGACCGCCATCTCCCCTCCCGGCTCCGACGGCGCCGCGCCGCCTCCGCCGCCGCCCACGAGCCCCACCCACCCCGGTCCGCCGCCTCCCCGACCTCCCTACACCCCCGCCGCCAAATATATTCCCTAACCCAAACCCTAATATTCCCTAACCCGAACCGCCGGCGGCGAAGCTCGAGGGCGGCGACGGCGAGGTCGACGGGGAGCTCGACGGCGGCAAGGTACGCTCCCTCCTTCCTCCTCCCCTTCTTCCCCTCCTCCTCATCCCCCGCCTGCAATGGAGAAGAACAGGCGTCGCTTAGGTCATGAATCGCCGCCAGCGATCGCCATTGAGCAAAACCGTTTTACATATACATGTAACTCCGTATACGCATGGAAAATCCTCCATAGATTAAACATAGTACGTACGTACAGCGCGCTGTTCTATCAGTGTATGCATGCGTCTGTTCATGTGATGACCTAGACTATGCATGTACGTGTGCAGGTATATTAGTATATATCGAGGCAAATTAATGGTGGAAGCACTGCCTGCATATGCATGACGATGAGCTAAGCATGCACTGATACGTACGCGCGTACACACAGGTTACGCTTAATTTGTTGCTACTGTTGTCATGTACTTATTTCAGATTTTCAGTGTACGTACGTATGCGTGGTACGTGCTGCTCGCCAAGAGATATACTGTCGCTTTCGCTGATCGGACTGATTTTTAGGTAAGTTTGAGTAGCTTTTCCACGAAATTAGTTGTTTTCGTTGAATCTTTTTTTTAGATAACGGACAGGTGTGCGCTGCGATTTCATTTATGTGGAGAGAAAAACTTTACATATATATAGGAAGGAGAAAAGGGGGAAGAGATCAACCAAAGGGGATTACAGGAGAGGAGGCTGCCACCCAAGCAGTAAGACCATGCCGTTGAATCTTTTATATATCTGTTTGATCTACTGTATATATTATAGAAAATTAGCTGAGAGTTTAATAACTCATATACAATGCATGCATGCTAGTGTTTCATGAACAGGCCTATATCGACCGCATGCACGTTCAGATGTCGGTCCTAGCTTGCGTGCTGCTGTTTAATTCCACATTAGTTCGTTATTATATATGACACTATATATTGCTTTGATTTCTACAAAGATTGATCATTAGCAAATTAAACACGATGCAGCACGGCCGGCTGGTTTCTATCAAAATAAGCTATCGTCGTATACTCAAATAGAACCAATTGTGCTAATTCATTAAGCTCAATGCCATGCATGCCATTAGCTCTCAAACGTTTTGTTGCACTATTAATTGGACCCGTTTAGTTGAAAGCCAACTTTTATCTATGCTAATCACTTACTCATATAGAACTTAAAATATATATGGTGGAAGGTGATATTTGTTGGCAAGTTTAGTACACATCAACGTACCAAATAGGTCCATACAATGTACTACTACCTAAAGATTGTCCAATCCTGATCTACCTGTGGGAACAGCCATGCGTGACTAGTAGCCAAGCACACAGCTAGCTACTACCATGGACGTACCCCGGCATTCAAGCCAGCCTTAGGTAGCTAGTTAGCAATAGAAAACAGCAAGCACACGAACATTATTGCCTTGTGTAGAAAGTACGAAATATATATAGTGTTATATATGGTAGAGTTGATGTTGAATATGTGTATAAATATACGTAGACTCTAAATTACGATAGATAAGATAGATCGTACGTTAGGGCCGAACTCGTATCTTGGCCTCCAATATAAATAGGGGTCACCCTTGATGTAACCGGCAATAGTGACAAAATTAGTGTCGTAGGCATGCAGGGGGCAGGGCCAGCAAGAGCCTGTGACCCAGGCAACCGGTATGTTGCGTTGATGGGGAGGAGTGCCCATAATCATACCCTTGCAAAATTAGGCTGAGAGTCAAACTGCGCTACCAAACATCGTGTCTTCGATGTCATTCGGATCTTGGATGAACGTCCTGTTTTTCTAATGAGTGGTATAAGAGCCAATATTTGTAGCCCATAGCATGCATCTCATGAAGATCACAGGGTTGTCGGCTAGGATGCGATGTGTGATGGGGGAGATTGTTGGGGTCTGTCTCACATCAGATTTTGCATGGTGATGGGGAGCACAACTTAAAAGGTGGAGGCATCTGTCGACGGTTGGGATATTGACCCAAGTCGCTAAGGTTTTTTAAAATTGAGATAGGAGACATGCCGAACAGAACGAACAACAACGAACAGGGAGACAGGGTTTTTATCCTGGTTCAGGCCTCTCGGGAGAGATAATAGCCCTACGTCCAGCCTTTCTTATATATCAGAGATGAATACAAGAGGTGGCTCGACGAGACGAACAAGTCTCGGCGAGATTATGCGAGAATACAAAGATGCTAGGCTTTCGGTCCTCTGGGCCCTCTACACGTCGTAGGGGTCCTGTTTATATAGTGCAGAGCAAACCGACCCACCGAGAGAATATCGGGCCGGGCTAACTACGAGTACGTAACGAACTCAGTACATGCCAAATATGTCCCACGGTAGATAAGGAATACTCTTAATCTTGGGGATCACGACTCCTATTCCAATCCGGGAAACCACGTCCGGGTCTTCACGTAGCCGTGCAGAACTCTTGTTCGAGTAGGACTCGAACACGAATCCTAGGCCGTTACAAGACCGTGCGGCCAGAGGCTGTTCGACGAGGATGCACATGGGCTCGATAGAACCTTCCAGGAGCTTGGCCTGGTAGGTCGTTCGGTTGGGCCGTCGTGGAGTGGGCCATGGCAATGGGCGTAATTTTATCCCCGGCACTAGCCCCGAGACTCAAGTGGAAGGACTCACTAGAGTGGGGTCATCCTCTTGAGACTCCAAGTCACGAAGAGGGTATATTTCTGCTACAAAGACGTGCAACAAAGCATCGAACAGTTACGGTTCAACCGAAAGCAAGTCGTGTTCGGGACCGAACAAACCCGCCCGGCGCCGAGCAACTCTGTTGCGTCGAACAGGGAACGACATCTGTCCGAGCAGAGTACCCAGCCCTCGATACAGAAATCGGAAGAAGTGAGGTGAACCATCTCCTTGAGGCTGAACGTCACCAAGGAGGGATTGACTTCTTGGTAGTGAAGAGCGTACCACCGCATCCGGTAAGATCAGATCTTCCAGGAGAATGAATATAGCAAGTCGTGAGACGGACTCGTGCTGGTGCATCCAGGCATTCAGATGCCTAGGAAAAGATAGGGGAACCACCTCTCAGGCAAGAGCTTGCCCGAGAAAATAGGGATTGCGCTCTCGAGCGAATGTCGTGCTCAGGAGCGAAAGTGATGTGCCCCCAGACGTAGATCGTGTGCCAGGAGCAGACAATGCATACGAGGGGGAAGGTGACCCAGTCCCCGAGCGTAGAGCTCGCCAAAGGAACCAAGTAAGGAGATCTAGTCCCCGAGCACGGAGCTCGTTAAAGGAACCAGAAAGTGCGACCAGGCGAAGACGCATGCCGGTAGGAGCCAGCGCCCGGGCGAAGAGCCGCCGGTCGCGAGGTGATCCAGCCCCCGAGCACGGAGCTCGTCGCGGGGACCAGATGCGCGCTCCGGGCGAAGAACTGCCCGGTGCGAGGTGAATCACAACTCGATGCAGTCAGAGCCGCAAGAGAACGTGTGAAATCAACGCTTTACCCATGACGTATTCCTTGCGACAGCGTAGGCGTTGTCTTGGCAAGTGCAGAACCGACGTTTGGAGTGCCCGTTGCGATGAGAATCGGCTTACGATGGGCATGCCCGTTGCGATGAGAATCGGCTTACGGTGGGCAGGACTCCGTTGGTGGCGCACTACCTTAACTTAGCCGAACTGTGAAGATCAGTGCTGGGCAAAGGCGAGAAATCATACGCGGGTGAAGTGAATCAGTCCCTGGGCATGCGCGGAGCGTGCTCGGGAAGAGAGGGATGCAGACATCGGTTTTGGTGGGGAAGCCTGGAACCTCGCCGCGACCATCACCGGAGTCTGACGCTCCCCGTTCCTGTATTTCCTGCAAAAGACAAACAAGAAACAAGCCAGCAAGGGGAAAAAGAGAGCAAGAAAGGCTCTAAGAAGAGCAAAGCGAGTTTTGAAGAACACACAAAAGACGACCTACCCGCACAAGACATAATTTTTTCCGGATACGTCCCTCGATAGCGTTAGTGTCACCTCGGCGAATGCGGAACCGACGCAAGGAGTGCCCGTTGCGATGAGAATCGGCTTACGGTGGGCAGGACTCCGTTGGTGGTGCATTGCTTCGGATTACCGTGCCAGGAAAGACGTAACATGGATAAAGAAGACGTGTGCGGGCAAGTGCAGCCCCGCTGTGGCTAAGACCGCTAACCAGGGAAGGCGATTGGGACCTTAGCCGCAGGCGAAACGTGCGAGGCGAAATCTTATCCGGGCTTGGACCCGTATAGCGTTGGTGTCGCCTCGGCGAAAAGCGGAACCAGCGCCAGAGTGCCGTTGCGATGAGAACCGGCTTACGGTGGGCGAGACTCCATCGGTGGTGCACCGCTTGTTAACCGGAGCCGCATGTGTCGTTGCCGATAAAAGACATGCTCAGACGCGGGAGCGCCACAGAGCGAAGACCAACGAGGTTTTGGAAAACCAACGCTAAGGAAAGGAACGAAAAACGAAAACGCATCGGGTTGCGAAATTTAGCTCAAGTCCCAATCGACCGAGGAGAGGCGATCCTCCGAGGAGCCGCCGAGCACTCAAGACCGCCGAAAGCGCTTGAATCGAGCGAGAGTCGATCGAGCGACTTTCCTGTAAAAAGAGCAAAGAAAAGACAAAGACGAACAGAAACCAAGAGCAAGGCGAATAGCGCTAGAAAGTTTTGAGAAAACGGTAGAACGCTTAGCCTAACTCCGGCCCGTTGTGCAGTACCGCCGAGGACTGAGTTTGCGAACTCGAACAGTGCACAAGAGAAAGAGCGACGCCTAGCCCTCGGTACGGACGATGCATGAAGACTGAGCTTGCGACTTCAAGCACGCGCGTAGAGAGTTAGAGCGACACCCGTATCTCGATCGACTCGCTCTGTGAACCGCTCGTTAACGTAAGTTAGGCGATTCAAGGTAACCGAACAAGGAAAGTGCCTCTGCCGCCGAGGGCTTACGAGAGCAGGCTTTGCCAAGTGGTTGTGCCGTGAGCGGTAAGCGCCTCTGCCGCGGAGGGCTTACGAGAGCAGGCTTAGCCGCGAGGCTGGAGGCCGTGTTACGCAACTCTGAGTTTTGGAACTTGTTGAAACCAGATACGGGCAGGGAAAACCCTTAAGATTGCGGAGCCAAGAGTTCGCAAGACCGGACAGCCATCAAATGTTACCAGAGAGAAAGAGTGGTCTGAGAAGACATGTGGTGAGAAGGGCCGCAGGGGGCCGCAAACATTCACCGCTCAATGGATTGAACTTTACATGGCAGCCCGAGAGACTTGGACGAACTAAGGCACGAAATTTGAGGAAAAGCGCGAAGCTAGGAAACGAAAGACCTACACGAGGAACTTACGAAGCTGGTCGATGTTCTAAGTGCTGGTTAGCTCTCTCCCGACATCCACTGCCAGGCGAACAGCCCCGGGATCCGGAGAGCTCGTCGCGGGGACCAGACGCGCGCCTCGGGCGAAGAGCTTCCCGGCGCGAAGAGATCCAGTCCCCGAGCACGGAGCTGGGAACCAGATCTGGAAGGCGATAAAGATCGAAGGGATCGATCCGATCTGGCAGGGGAAGAGACATCCTGCCCTTCTGAGTCGTAGTCCTCAGGGAGAATCTCCTGGTCGCTGATAGAGTTCGACATGCTCGATCTGCGAGTCCCCACGGACGGCGCCAGCTGTCGACGGTTGGGATATTGACCCAAGTCGCTAAGGTTCTTTAAAATTGAGATAGGAGACACGCCGAACAGAATGAACAACAACGAACAGGGAGACAGGGTTTTTATCCTGGTTCAGGCCTCTCGAGAGAGATAATAGCCCTACGTCCAGCCTTTCTTATATATCAGAGATGAATACAAGAGGTGGCTCGACGAGACGAACAAGTCTCGGCGAGATTATGCGAGAATACAAAGATGCTAGGCTTTCGGTCCTCTGGGCCCTCTACACGTCGTAGGGGTCCTGTTTATATAGTGCAGAGCAAACCGACCCACCGAGAGAATATCGGGCCGGGCTAACTACGAGTACGTAACGAACTCAGTACATGCCAAATATGTCCCACGGTAGATAAGGAATACTCTTAATCTTGGGGATCACGACTCCTATTCCAATCCGGAAAACCACGTCCGGGTCTTCACGTAGCCGTGCAGAACTCTTGTTCGAGTAGGACTCGAACACGAATCCTAGGCCGTTACGCACCGTGCCAGCCAGGAGGCTGTTCGACAGGATGCACATGGGCCTGATAGAACCTTCCAGGGAGCTGGGCCCTGGTAGGCTGTTCGGTTGGGCCGTCAGGGAGTGGGCCATGGCAATGGGCCGTAATTTTATCCCCGACAGCATCTTTCTCCCACCAGGCTAGTCTTTGGCCTGGGGTTGAGTTGGGTCGGGACCTTGCTTGTGGTTCTAGTTGTGCCAATGGATGTAGGTAGGTTTGAGACTAGGTATTGGTCTTCACGAGAGCCAGACCGTTGTTGGGTCATAAGATAGTAGGAACACAATAGGCTCTGACAATATATATGACTAGACATGAACAACACGATTATGGATCCAAATACAATGTAATTTCCTTTAAAAAATACAATGCTTAATAGTTGAGCACTGATCAACAGCATATGCAAATATATGTATTACCTCTTTTGTCTACTTATGATAGAGAAAGTGTGTGTAGGTTGTGTCTGTATGTAGTTGTCTGGTAGTGTATTTATTTGGACTACCAGAAGAAGGTAGCAGGTGTCTGCATGCATCGGGGTTTGGGAGAGGACGATTGAATGGAGTTTGCACGAGCAGGGTGGTAAGTTTCGTACATCACCTCCAGAACCCTAGTACTCGTTTTACCACTCCCATCGGCTACCTTAACTTGCCACAATTGCCCTCCCAGCCAGCGAGCTTCCAAGCTATCCAGCTGCCTGTAAATGCAGAAATATATAATCAATCACTATATACTTTAACACATAATCTTCGACCGGATGGACCGGACTTGCATGCACGTTGAGATTGTTTATATCTAAATGGGATGGATGGTACCACAAATTCTACATACTGTCAAATGGCCTAGCTGTTTTCATTAAACTACAGATTGGAACTAGGATTATACAGCGTTTTTGCCTCTAAATGTTTTTTGGCCGCTTGATCATTAAATTTTAGCCCTATCTAACCATCCAACAATATTGAGTATATACAATAGAACCACATTTGAGATTGATCAGTACTACTAATTAACTATGCCAGGTTAAGTCGACAGAGGTATCAGAGCTGCACTGCACAACGGCAAGAATTGAGCAGGACGAGGCGCGCATGCACTGCAGCACTGGTAGACTTAAAAAGTTCGGCATCCTCGAGGAGAAGGAGGCCAGAAGAAGAAGAGAAGAAAAGAAGAAGCTGAAGCTGAGTTGATGGGTAGCCAGCGGCAGGAAGCTCCAAAGGTTGGACGAAGCAGAGGAGAAATTAAGACGACGATCGAGCAGAGATGTAGTCCGATCGATCGATGTGATTTCAACGATTCAACTGGCCACTAGCTAGCTTGACGCATCCGGGGGCTACCTAGCCATCGATCGAGCAAGCGAGCGGTGATCCCGATGCATGGTCGTCGACACGCATGGGTGCATGCACGTCGATTAAGGGCTAGGGATAGGATGGAAAACGGCCAAGATGCTGCTCCTAGGAGCAATAATTTGTTTAGAGTGTCCCAATCATTGTCATTGCATGATCACAAACTCATGAGCAAGCTACGTTTTTCCCCATAGGAAAAAGGATGAGAACCTAGCTAGGGTGTACCTTTTGATTTATTTAGTTGAGTACTCCCTCCGTCCTGAAATATAAGAACTTCTAGCATTCAAAGGAGATATTAAAGAGAAGGGGAAAGTATTATAATGCCCCTCAACTAATGATGGTATGTGGTGAGTGGAAAAGTGGTTGGGGGTAAGATGGGAAGAAATTTGAATGAATGGTGGTTGGAGGGAAAACTTGAATGGTAGGAATCCTTATATTTCAGGACAAGATTTGAATGCTTCGAATCCTTATATTTCAGGACAAAGGGAGTACTAGTTAGAGTCAACTTATTTAATTGACTTATTTAATTGCATCAACCAGGATTCAACTCATGATTACTAGCTTTGTTACCATATTAAGGCCTTGCGCGATACGGCTGAGCGTAGCGTTCCGTAGCGTCAAGGGATTCAAAATCCGCCATCTTCTTGGCTACGAGCCGAGTTTCGAACGCTACGCTCAAACGCACGCAGCCTAAGTTACATGTGCCGATCAATTTACTAAAAAGTTCAAACCGAAAAAAAAATGAGCAGCGCACACTTATACTTTTAACGATGGATACTAACTATATTATTGGGTACCGCTTGATGGTACGATGAAATGTCTCCCAAACAATATAAGTTGTTCATGCTTTAAAATTTACCGTGAAAGTTTGTGTTTAGCAAGTGCCATCGAAGCTGTGTGAATGCATGGTAACTAGCTGGATCTTAATTAAGGTAATTTCGAGATCACGTACGCGCGTAGCTCACCCTCAATACATATATATATGTGATATGTGAAAGGGAACAGGAGGTATGGCGATGGCACTGTGGTGGACAGCAGCGCCTGAAGAAACCCATGGGGCAGAGCGGTGAGCAGAGAAGAGAGCGAAGCATGGATGGTGGTAGGAGACAGAGCGCGCAGTGGAAATCTGGCGCGCACTGTTCCTGTTGGACCTGACCCCTGCCCTGCCCTGCCCGGAGCCGGAGAAGAGCCCGGGCGAGACAGAGAGACAGAGAGAGAGAGAGAGAGTGAGAGAGAGAGAGAGAGAGTTTGTTGGAAGTTATTGCACCGGGGCACCGCATGAGCTAGCCAAGCTGCCAAGCCCTAGCTAATGACCTGCTGCCATGGCAGCCGCCCTCTCTCTCGATCTCTCTCTCTCTCTCTCTCTCTCTCTGTCTACTGTGAGTGTGTGGGAGTGGAGTTGCAGTGGGATGAGGGGCACACGGCCACGTGCGAGAGCGGCGGGCGAGGTGACGAGTCGGGGCGGGCCGCTCGTGCACACGCGATCGCCCAATCTAGCTCTGCTCTGCCGCTGCCGCTGCTCGCTCGCTCGCTCGCTGCTGCCCTCTCTTCTCACTCTGCCCATGCCCATGCACACATGCGTACTTGTGTTTCTGCATCCACTCCTCTCCTCTACTACACCCCTCTCTCTCTCTCTCTCTGTCTCTCTCTCTAGGTAGCACCTGGGCAGGGCCGGCTAGGGGACGACGGCAAGCAAAAGAATTGTACTGGCTGCCCTGGCCATGGCCGCCCAACGCAGGCTTTCACCACAGCTTTCGTACGGTTATGGACACTCCTCTCCGGCCTCTGAAGTCTTCACGAATCACGAGCAGTTTCGCATGTAGAGATCGACCGTGAGCAAGCACGGAGCAGTAAAACGCACCGCCAACGAGAACCATGCATGCGATCGACGACATGCATGGACGGTGATCGGTGCTGCCCTACGAGAGCGAGAGATCCAGAGCAGCTGCGTGCATGCATGGTATTGCGCACAATTCAATGCCCCAGAAAGAGAGAGAGAGATAGAGACACAGAGAGAGAGAGAGAGAGAGAGAGAGAGAGAGAGAGAGAGGCGATGCAGGAATGGATCGCAAGATCGAGAGGAGGAAGAAGAATGCATGGATGTATCGACGCAGCTCCAGTCACGCATCGCATTGAAGGCGCTAGCTTAGCTAGCTGCGGCGCAGGGTGTGTACATGTACATGTACATGCTGCATGTATGTGTGTGTGCGTGGACGACGTCGTACGTACATGCAATGCAATGCATGTCCGGCCGTTCAGGCAGGAACAGGACGGCATGCAGGGAGGTCGACGTCCATCGATCGATCGAGCTTGCCTGGCCATGTCAGGAACTGGAAGTTTCCGCCTGCATCTGCATCTGCATCTGCATGCATGCATCAGGTAAAACATGCATTCAAGCTCTAAAGTTCCATATGTGCTGCTTTATCTTTATGTCTATCCATATTTAGGCTTTCACCTTATATATTCGTCTACATTTCTATCTCTAACCCAAGGCTAACTTAGCTCGACCCAGTACTATTCATCTATATCTTCATCTATTCTATTTTATTTGCAACGGTACTAGGACAATCTAAGTTATGCTCCCGTTGGCCATGCCCTTAGTGCTCTTGGTCGAGTCATTACGACTTGCCTGTAAGAGTATGTTTTAACGGTGGAGTCAATCACTATGTGCTACTCCCTCCATACTGAAAAAGTAGACGTTTTAGACACCATTTGGAATACCAAGACGGCGTTTATTAGCCTTATTAATGAGTGATAACTTCATTTAGTACATGGTCCCAGTGCAGTGCAATTGGTTAGAGTGCTCTCTCTGCATTCAAGAGGTCCATGGTTCGATCCTGCGTCAGACATTTTTTCTCTTTTTCTTGCATGGCAAGAATCGGTTGGTTGCATGCAGCCCGCATTGAAACCGCGAGTATTAATCATGCTAAACGTCTACTATTCTCACCCTTTAAGCAAACTTCTAAAACGACTAGTTTTACAGTATGGAGGGAGTATAAAAGAGAGACTGACTTAATGGCAGGTGGTTGCTTTTGAGATTTATGGCACCCACATGCTTAACTAATAATCATAGAAAAAATATACATACCAACAAACACAAGAAGTTAAACAAAATATCGAGGCTTAGTTAACCTAAAAAACTTACAAATCAGATTTTTATCTAAAAATAACAACAAAGAAATTGATCAAAAAAAATGTTGAAAAACTAATATAAGAATACATATATAAACTTTTCCAACACAAAATAACTAAATTTCCACTATGAAACTAAGTAAAAAAATAATGTAGATTAACTGAAAAAACAATAAACAAAGTGGAAAAAATTGTAGATTAAAAATAGTCGTCTGGTTAAAACTCAAAAAACAAGTGACCGCAATTTAGCAAAACCGACAATAAAAGTACAAGTCATCTTTTATTTAAAACATTAGCAGATGTTATGCTTATTCATTAAAAGTTTAAGGTTAGGGGGGGGTGAAAAACAAAGTTACAACGATGACCGATACTCAAATTGAATCCCAGCAGAATACAATCTGGGCTGAAGCAGCAGAAATATACACAAACCGAGGCTTAACAAGAAACTCTACAAGATACTCCCTCCGTCCAATTTTGATCTTCGTATAAGCAAAATAAAAGTTTCCAGGATTGATCAGCGTATTTGGACGCGAGTGCAACTTTTTCTCGGTTTGGATGCGAGCGACGCATCGCATGCAAGCATGCAACAACATCTGAGTCAGATAGTTATTGCGTACTCGCCGTTCTCCACCGCGGGCGATGCTTCGTATTGAGACAAATACGCTGACAAATACGTATACATGCATGCAGTAAATAAATTAGGGGCATCCAAAGGCATGCGTGCAGTAAATAGATTAGGGGCAGTTTTCCATCTCTTGGTCTTGGTGCTGCTAACAAATACGCTGATCAAAAGAGGACGGAGGGAGTAACTTTTATCCGTGGTTATCTGCTCCAAAAGCCATCATCCAGTTGTTTATGTCTTCTTTGATATATGACTCCCACCTGAGTTATATTTGTGATTAAAGGTTCTTCTGTTTCTCTCTTTCCTCAGGTTCCAAAATTTGTATAGATGTTTTTTTTTTGTTTAGCCCATCACTACATATAGAATTGGCCCATTTATCCACAGCTTGCTACATTACGGCCCAAGAAAAAAATTTGTGTGTCGCTCCGGTGTCATTTCAGTTGAGCCCAAGGCAACGGAAAACTGCTTCGCTGAAGTCCCAGCGATCACCGGTGATAATGGTTGGCATGAGCGGTGAAATTGGTTTTTTAAAAAGATTAATTTTAACGTAGATTTTAAAATTTTGGCTGCATGATAATTTTTTGGTATTTCTTCATTTCCAATGGTACGAATTTAGAAACTCATAATTGATTTTTAAAAGGCAAGATTGTTTGCATGATACTAAATATCATTGATTTGTTATACGGCTTGATTGTGTCACTACATATAGTGTGCTAAATTTCCCATTATCCAACGTACTTTCTTAAAAAATAATTAATCAACTAATTTGTCATTACCTTGGTAAAACTCCATACTAACAGTATCTTCGCCGACCTGCCATCTATGCTTTGCGATGAGAAAATGTAAATTTCATCATTGAGGCTATGGGCAAATGGGTCGTGCCTCTTAAACTTTATTATGAATAATTGGTTCAGGATGAACAATCGGTAGTGCTATACTAATTAATTCTTCGCTGTATTTCCTTGCGATGATATTTCCTTCCCCTGCATGAGCGCTTTTCAAAAATCATCTCATTAATTAGGAGCAATTAATTAGGGGCAAATCAGGAATCACAAGTGCTATACACGGTCTCCTTGGTATTCACGAAAATCAAATTATTCCTTACATACTGGAAAGGAGGGAGTACATCACACGGCTCAACATGTTAACATAAGCTGTTGACTAGACAATTTTGGTTTTAGCGGGTAGCAATTGGTTAATCGCTAAAACTTCTTCTAATGCCACGTTTGTTTCAGCTTAAATTAAATTAAACAAAAGTTTTTTGATGTAATACTTTATAGTTATTTTTGTGGGATTTTAAATAATTTTTCTTAGAGTTCGTAAAATATTTTTTTCATAGTTTTTTGACCCCTTTAAGACGTCTTTCAAAGGGTTACAACTTTTTTATTAATGTTTTCAGCAACTTTTAGTTCAAACAAAAAAATCTAAATTAAAAGAATTTGAATTTGATTAAAAATGGTTAGCTAACGATTTTGGCGGTTAGCCAGCGATTCTATACATGGAAAACGCACCGGAACATGTGGATAGTTAAAAACAGTGGGGAAATCATAAAAAGGATTATTTGTTTTTGTGCTTTTTTAACAATTTTTTAATATTTCTCCGTATTGGAACGACTCAAAACACATGGGATAATGGTAAAAATTTCAAATTTATTTTATTCAAACGATTAAAATGATTCATATTACTCCCTCCATTCTAAAATGTAAGGCGTGCATGTATTTTAAAAAATTAATGTTTAGAACGTTTGACTAATAATTATGCTAGGAACATATATATTCAATGTTATGTATGTGATATAGTTAGATTCGTATTTAAAAGTACTTTGATATGATGTTAATTTTATAGTTATTGATGATATAATATAAAAGAAATTAATGGTTAAACTTTATGTTTGTTGACTTTATCAAAAAATTATATGCCTTATATTTTATAATGGAGGGAGTATATCTAAGGACCGTCGCACGGCTAGCCTTTGGTTGTGCACATGTACGTTGTTTTAGCCCTGCTCACATATGCTTCTACAATCGACAAAAAGCTCCCACCAAAAATAAAGTGTTAATTATATATATACCACTGCTAAATTGCTATTTTTGAGATGCTATTAGTATAAAACATGAAACCTTCCTCTTGCCACTTCAAAGTAGTAATTCTCACATATATGCTATCGTCGACCGTGTTGCCCCTTCGTTATTTTCAAAATTCATCAAATGCGTCATTTCACTCCATTTGATGAACTCCTGAGCGACACGGCGGCGCTGGCTCGAGCTTGAACGTAGCATTGCACCACCTCTTCCGGCGAACTTTAGCTCAGCACAACGGTGACGGTTCGAGTTCGTCGGAGGCACGGCGCAAAGATAGCAGGGGCGGCGGCTCTAGCTCGTCGGAGACGCGACGCGGGGTAAATGCGAGTATGGCAGCTCGAGCTCCTTGAAGGTGGATGCTGGGCCAAAGGAGATGGGCATCGGAGTTGGGCAGTAGATCAAGGGCACCAACACCATGGGAGGTCGTCATCGAAATTGTCTCGAAAGAGAAGAGAACGGAGGGAAAGAGGAAGAAGCGGAAGCGGTGGAAGGATGGAAGAGCCAGAGGTTGAAGACGGTGGGAGAGGCAATTTGGTCCGATTTTTTTTTTTGGAAATTCCTGGGGACGAGATCCCGTCCGGACGGGATCCGGGCGGGATCGCCCCCCTCGCGCGCTGTGCAGAGGAAGGAGGAAGGAGGAGGCCTATCTCGCCGCTGTCGACCTCGTCGTCGCCCTCGCCGCCGGCCGTTCGGGTTAGGGTTCGGGGTGGGGTTCGGGTTTAGATTTGGGCCGGGGAAGGGAACGGCATGGCGGTGGGTGGTGCTCGTCGGGGGCGGCGACGAAGGCGGCGGTGGTGCCACCGGAGCCGGGGGAGGGGGTGAAGGCTGTCGGCCGGCGGTGCGAGGACACCCTCACCCCTCGAGTTAAAATGGGTGTGTGGTGATGCGGCGACGGAGGGCTGGGGCAGTGGAGCGGCCGACGGCGAAGCGCGCGCCAGATGGAGAGGAAGGAGGCGGCGGGGGTGTGCGGAGCAAGAGACGGAGCGAGGGGGAGGGGGCGTGAGTGAGGAAGACGATCCTGTCGGGGTGGGCTCCCGACGGGATACCGTCGTGTAGTCGCCCCCTTTTTTTTATAATGGCACGCATGTGAGATTTGCAGCTTTAGAGTGTAAAACAAAGGTTTCTAATATGAGAGGGACTAGTCATCAGGCATCTGCATAGGTGTTTTTTTTTTTTGCAGACGCTTTTGCTGGCCATTGGATTTTGATCCAACGACCAGATACGCGCGACCCCTCCCCTTTTGTTTTCTTCCCCGTGCCTCCCCGATCCCCTTCTTCCTCTCGTTCTCCACCGCCGATGCCACCGCTCATGCGCCTCCTCCTCTCTCACCGCCGCCCACCACCACCCCCCACCGACGGCGCCCTCCACCGCCGCTCCGCCTCCTACCACCTCTCCGGCCGGCCTCGCCCATCCTAACCACAAAGACGGCGTCTTAGATCCGGCCATCGACCGCCCAGCCGCCATCTCCTCCCCACCTCCTTGGCCAGGCGCCATTGCCGCCCTCACGATCCCGCCCAACCGCCGGGCCGCCACCTCCCCCCGACCATCAATCTATGGCCGGGGAACACTGAGGACCTCGAACCCTAATATCTAACCCTTGTGGCGCCGGTGGCCGGAGCTGGAGAAGAAGGCAGCGCCGGAGATAGAGAAGAAGGCGGAGCAACCCAGGTGAGTCGGATCAGTTGAATCTAGGTGGATTTCATAGGCGCCTACAACAAATTTGATTTCGCAGACGTCTGCGAAATAGCAATTCCGTTCTAATATTATAAGGACATGTCCGAAAGGACAATGTAATGGATGCCAAATTGCCAACATCAACATGGCAAAGGCCTGAGGCTACGCTCCGGGGCTCCGGGCAGAGCAAGGAGTAGAGCGCCAGCGACACCGACACGGACCGTGTCCTCGGCTAGCTCCGACGCAACAACCGCCAACACATGCGGCCATGTCCATGTCGCGTAGCAGCTCAGGCTCTTCATTATTCTGCAGGCCCTACCATCCATGGCCGACTCATCGAGGAAGAAGACGCCGCCTGCCTCCATTGGCTGGTTGGGCACCCAGTAGCTATCTCTCACCCTCACAGATCGATCAATTTGTACGAACGGGAAGGAGAAGAGAGCAGAGCAGAGAGCAGGAGGCTTTGGGCAGGCAGTGAGCAGTAGCTCAGCTGTAGCTCGCGTGTCACCACAGCTGGAGCAGAAAGGGACCCTGAACCCGAAGACTGCGGCAGATCTGAATCTGAAATTGATGAGAGGAGAAATAAGATCGATTGATCAAATCATCAGTCCTCCATGCTTGATTCCATCGATCCTATCGGTGCTGCTGATTCACAGATGCTGGCGGTGTCGTTTTGGTTTTCATTGTGCAACATTTTACGTTTGCAGGAATGGATCCGAGGAAAGAAACGAAACGAAACGAAAAAAACAGAGAAGAAAGAGAGAAAGAAAGGAAGGAAGAGAGAATATTACAGCTTCGCAGCATTGCTTTGCTCACAGATCGTCGTCGATCATTTGCGATCATCACTACACACGTTACCACACCATTCGTATCTTACAACCACCAATTGAATCGGTTTATTGCAGCGCGCGAGAAAAAGAAGCAACTTTTATATGCAATGCCGTATGGAACTATGGATCGATGGATCGATGGCAAGAAATAGCGCGCGGCGCGATGGATCATGGATTGATGGCGCCCTTGGCGTCGCCGTCGTCGAAGTTTTGGGCGTAGCTGACGGAGTCGTACCCGAAGTCGTGGGCGGTGCGCGGGAGGCCGTCGCGGCCGAGGAGGCGGCGCACCTCGGCGCGGACCTTGAAGAAGACGTGGCGCCAGGTGCCGCGGCAGTGGCAGCCGATCGCCGCCGCCTCGTCGGCGTTCATCTCGAGGTCGCGCGCGAAGGCGGGCCGCCGCGCCATCACCCACCCGACGCCCCACTCCCACCACCGCCGCACCGCGGCCGCCGGCGGCATCGACCGCGCGCGCCGGAGCGAGGACGACACCGGCTGGATGCGCGCCGAGAAGGACGACACGCGGCGGCGCAGCCCGGCCAGGTGCTCCCCCGCCGCGCCCTGCGGCTTGCCGCCGCTCGTCACCGGCAGGTCCTCCCGCGACGCGCTCCGCCGCGGCTTGATCGTCTCCAGGATCGCGTCGGTCGCCATTGCCGGGTGAGGGATCGAGAGGGATGAGATCTCGGCGTCTGATCGCGGAGTGGCTGTGCCTGGGTTTCTTGGGGTGTTTGGACTTGGAGCTTGGTTGGTAGGAGGAAGAGGGTTAATTCTTGGGTAGCTTTTGCAGCTGCAGCTTGGGAATATTTGTGCACGGGGGTGGTGGAGGGGGTGCATTGGTGCTCGCCGCGTAGCAACTGTTGCACCAAAACATGTACTCTCTTCACTGCTACATGTACATAGCAATACCAACTGCCTACATCTATGCTTATCTGTATCTCCGAGGACACTCTCTTGCCACGTCATGACTAATGCTGAATGAAACTTGATGGAACTCCACCTGGCTCTATAAAATTATTTGAAACTTGAAGGTCAAAACTCAACCAGCTATATGACTAATCTCTGATGACCCTCCCAACGCCTTCTAAAGTTTTGGTCTCTCATCGATTCCCCCCAACCCCACCCCCCTCGCTGCCCCACCACAGGCGCCACCCATCGCTAGACCTTTGCCACCCTAGCATCCCTATAAGTTTGTGTGTGTGTGTGTGGGGAGGGGGGGGGGGAGGGGGTGGGGAGGAGGAGGAAAGCATGGTGAAGCTCAAACCCGACCTAACCTAACCCTAACACTAACCCAAACTTGATGACTGGAGAGGAGGAAGGTGTGACTGAAGAGGAGAAAGATGAGTGATAAAGGTTTGTCATTTTTGTATCCATCAAAATAACTGAGAATGATACCCATTGCCTAGTGAAGGATCAAGATGTCATCTAAAGGGGGTGAATAGCTGTTACAAAAATTTCAACCCACAATCACGCGGAGGCTTCTGCCCCTGACAGTATGGTCCCAAATATCGAATAATCCGATGGTTACCAAAGCATTCGATGCAAAATGCTCCATCTGTTCTTGTTTGTATGGTGTCAAAAACTTTTGAACACGTCTTTGACCATTCTTCTTATTCAAAAAAATTATGTAAATATTATTTATTTTGTTGTGATTTATTTTATCAATAAAGGTACTTCAAACATGATTTTTTTTGCATGTTTGCATTAAATTTTTAAATAAGATGGATGGTCAAAGAAGCGTTCAAAAGTCAAATGGGTAAAACAAAAAAAACGGAGGGAGTACCAAAGAACTTGACCTACAAACGGAGGGAGTCACAAGCTCGAGAAAATTGCTCAAATGACACTCAATTAACTTTTACTTAGTAGCTAGTATGTATTTATCTCCTCCCATTCTCGATCTCCTCTACATAATAAAATAACCGAGTTGAACTCTTTATATCTGAATGGGGTTTCCATTTCATAGTTGGAGATGCCTAATAACCACAGCTTTGCATGTAATTTATTGAACTCTTTAGATGCGGAAAGGGGTAAAAAGGGAGAGAGAAAAAGAGTCAACGTTGGTTATGAATCAATTAAAGTAGCCCTAATTCTTTTCTTTGGATCATCTATTCAAGCAACTGTCTGGTGTGGAGGGCCGCGAGACTACCTTTGCAAACTTGTAACTGGCATGGCGTGCTGGCTTTTGAAGTGTCGTAAATATTTTATCAATCTTAGCTAGCAATTAATTATGGAAAAACAGATCGACTCGAAGCTTCATCAAAAACCATTGTCACACTGTGTGCCGTAATGCATAGCCAGCTTGCTGTATCTAGGATACCCTAAGCAAACGATCAGGACCATTAATTTTCGATCCAAAAGCTAAGATCATACATAAGACACTACGAAGCCCGTTCTCATGAGTTGGGCTAAATTGCTAGAGCCGTAGAATTATGAGAGCTTCTTCAAATGAGAAGATGCCCTTGTTCGTTCCACACGGCTTCTAAACTAGCTAGAGAAAAAAAAAAAGGCTCAATAAGGCAAAATATTTGGTTTTTATGAATGAAAACTAAACCATAAGCCCCATTAGATTCCCTATTTGGCTTACAACTTATGATCATTTAATTCTATGAGCTGAATACTTTGATTTCTTAAAGAGTTCTTTTCGAGAACTCACAAAACCAAGTTACCATGTTTTTAACTTTTGAAAGTCAATGCTAAGAACTCTTAAAATGTAGCAACTCTTACAATGGTTATGTTTATCGCTAGTTCTAAACCTAGGTTCAATATCGTAAATTGGAGTTTGTGAGTAATAAAAAAAGAATGAGATTAAAGTCTTGTTCTCTTTGACTTATCTTATTTGACTTAGTGGCGGACGCAGGATGTAAATGTAGGTGGGGCAATGTTTTTTTTTTGTCTACCGTTAGTCAAATAAACCGCAAAATAGTTAAATTATAGAAACACAACAATAATAAACACACTAATTTATGATCACATCCATTAAATATGCAAATTACCAGCAAATTGGCTACCCATCAGCCCAACTTACATGCTGAAATATCAGAAATTTGCTCTGTACATTGACTAGATATAAATGGGCTCTAAAATTTTAGGTGGGGCCGAGGCCCCATCAACCCTCATGGAGGGTCCGCCACTAATTTGACTTATCTACTTGAGGTACGTTGTCTCGAGAGTCCGATCAACTTCGTTCAACTTGTGTTTTAGAATTTTTGGAGTCTTTTAAATAGAAAAACTGCAATTACAAAATATTTTTTAAAATTTAAATGAATATAAATATATAGATAAATAAATAAGCCACATAAGTATTCAAGAACAGACCCTAAAATACTCACTCTGTTTTGTTTAATGCCTTTCACTTTTGAACACGCCTTTGATCATTTGTTTTTAAAAAAATATTAGTGCAAACATGAAAAATATAAGTCATGTTAAAAGTATCTTTAATGATAAAACAATCACGACAGAATAAATGATATTTTCTTTTTTTTTAATAAGACAAATGAAAAAAGACATGTCCAAAAATCAAAAACATCTTTTTTAAAAAAAGGCAGATGGAATACGAGAGAGATACCAAATAGTGCGTAGAATAGTACTAGTAAGTAGTAACAACGTTCTGCTAAGTATAAAGTAGGACCGGCCCGGGCCATAACCGTGCCCCCCTAAACCCATTCGGCAATCTATAAACAGGGCGCCGGTGGGGGCCCAGCCCACGACGTACTGCGGGCCTGCGGCCGGTGGTGCCGGTCACGACTGCTCACGAGGTCCACCTCCTCCGAATCCACTCCATTTGATTCTCTCTCACGTCGCGCTCCTCCTCGTGCACCGACACACGCCGCATGCATGCACCACGCACCATACATGCACCATGCACCATGCACGCGGCCATCCCGCCCCGCGTCGAGCCCAAGAGGAAGAAAGGAGAGCACGAGGTCGAGGTCGAGGCGAATGGACGACGCTGTCACCGCCGTGGCATCGTACTGCTGCCGCGGCGCCGCCGCACACTACTAGGGAATGGATGTTCATAAGCGGTTCAAAAATTACGAAGCGAGCCTTTACAAGCGGTTTATTAATGCCATGGCCGAAGAAGACTTTAAAGCGGTTGGGGACACGAACCCTTCTAAAAGTCAAGCAACAATGCAGCGGTTCATCACGCCTCAATCGCTTTAAAGCATTCTGGCGGTTGGGGACACGAACCGCTTATAATCTTGGGCTTTAGCATGATTCGTCCCCAACCGCCAGAAAGGCCCATTTTCAAATAGATAAAGGAAAGCTCCTATCTAAACAGAGATCACACGGGTGAGTTGGCTATTTGGGTGAGATGTGGCTCACGTGGAGGATGAGGTCACGGGTTCAAATCCCACCTCCCCAATATTATTTGGCTTTTTTGGCGGCACCACTAGAAGCGGTTCCTAGAACCGCTCCGCTTGTATTGCTGGTTTCCCTAGTAGTGGCATCACATCTACCCGACCGACAGAAGAGACGATGATGGTGCACAGCAGCAGTTCAGATTATTGGTTCTTACCGGCGGTTCAGGCCTGCCAGGGACGGATCAAGGAAACAAAAATCATTGGGATCATTGGGGTCATTTTAATCTTTTTTTTTAATGAACTGACAGGAGCACTATCTAAAAACTTTATAGAAGAGGTAAAGAGAATAACAACGCACAACAGACACTATACAAGGTTAGGTAAGGTAACCTAAACCACACACCCTCGGTCACAGTCGCTACCCTCGGACGAGAACCATCCAAAAACCAAAAACAGCGACCCCGAGCACACCCGTCAACTAAGAAGAAAAGCCCTTAGCCATGGTCATCGGCACCAAACGCTAAAACTCTATTATGCAGATCAGTTCTTATAAGCAGAATAGCCTCCTGGAATGACGCATAGTCTTCTTGGAAGATCCCTCTATTTCTTTCTTTCCAGATATTCCAGCAAGTATATATAACAATACCATCAAAATTCCTTCTAACTGTTGCATGAAATTTACTTCTCATGTTCCACCACCAGTCACTGAAGGTTTGGCCGGCTGCCGCGACCTGAAGATGATCTCCCGGTAGCTCGATGAATAAACGTCGCCAAGTAATTCTGGTGAAGTTGCAAGAGGTAAAGAGATGCTCCATCGTCTCTTCATGAGTACCACATAAAAGACATATATGTGAGTTCGGCCGGTGTTGACACCCAAATTTGGCAGAAAATCGGATATTCAGAAAAGGGCCGAATATGTTGAAATATACTGGGCTGAATCGGTTTGGGCCTTGTTGATGAAGGAAAGAGTACATGACGAAGAAGCCGATGAAGACAAGACTTGGGAGATACGATCCGATCGGAGGCATGACCGAGAACAGTTAAATATCGGTATCGATATTGTAATAGTATAAATAGAGATTTAAAGCCTCGTGAAAGGATCCAATCTACGACTCAATACACCAAAACTCTCTCGAACCCGATCGGCGCCGTCGAGAGGCTTCAACTCGCAGGTAGATCTATCTCGATGGGATAATCGATTCTCTCCTTGTAACCCGTATGCATGGCTGTATCAATTTGATCTCATGTATGCAAACCATGTTAGACTGTCTCGGGATTTACCGATCTTTAACATGTTCTCGCATATTGCACTGTCTCGGTTTAATCGATCTGTAATATGTGCTTACCTTGCAATGCCGATTATCAAATGTCTTGCATGTTTTCCACGAATCGATGTATCTGTTGTCTCGTTAAATCGATCTTGCGTACCCCTTGTTTAGGGTCTGATATGTCCAGATGTTTGCCGATTAGTATTGTGTTATCAATCAGCCTTAAACTGATAAACCGATTTATTAGTTTATATCTAGTCTTGGATTTGAATACTGTCTTGGCCTGACCAATCTATTCGATCTATTTCTACGATTTGATCTAATACTTGATTTAAAGGCTTATCTGATATTAATAAAAATACCAAAAAGAAACAGGATTTATATTTAAGTGCTTATTTGAATCTATTAAGCTCTATCGGGTTTCAAGCCGATAGATCTTGTAATCGGATTGTTTAAAGCCGATTACAAATAACCTGATCTGGCTAAATTGAAAAAGCTGATTAGGCCTATATTACTGACAATTTTCTCCTTATTGATTTACAGGTCAAATCAATTGGCACGCTTGGTTTGAGTTGCGACGCGATCACTGAATCGACGCTTCTGCACGTGTGTTCACGTTTTTCGTGTCAACACACTTTTTGGCACGCCCGGTGGGACCACGACAATTTTCTCCTTATTGATTTACAGGTCAAATCAATTGGCACGCTTGGTTTGAGTTGCGACGCGATCACTGAATCGACGCTTCTGCACGTGTGTTCACGTTTTTCGTGTCAACACACTTTTTGGAACGCTCGGTGGGACCACGACAATTTTCTCCTTATTGATTTACAGGTCAATCAATTGGCACGCTTGGTTTGAGTTGCGACGCGATCACTGAATCGACGCTTCTGCACGTGTGTTCACGTTTTTCGTGTCAACACACTTTTTGGCACGCCCGGTGGGACCACGACAATCGAACCCGACGAGATGACGCGCACCGATGCCGAAGCAGCAGTGGAGGCGCTCAAGCACGCTGCTGAACCAGTGACGTTTGACGAATTGAGCCCAGAGCAGAAAAAAGAAATCGAAGATAGGCTCGCGGAAATCCACGAGGAGAACAAGAAGAGGATGTTGACTGGCTATCGGAAAACCCGTAGCGGCCAGGTTACCAAAACCTCGATTGGAGATCCACTGTTGACCGGAGATTATTCTGAGATAATAAGAGATCAAATTAACAATTCGGTCTATCGATCGATCTTTGGATCGATCATCGGTCTGGGCGCGTGTCCAAGAGAGCACCGATGTCGCGTTACACAACATTATGGTGGACAAACCCTCAAGTGAATCGGAATTTTCCGCAGGGTGAATTTGGGAAATCGGTATCCCGCTTACACTCGGCCGAGGACATCACATGCGGGGCTTCTCGATCGGCTCCTCGGTGGCTATCAATCCAACTCGATTCAAATGCTATCGGGTAATCGGGCTATAGTCTGGTCCCGAACCGTATATCGGCCGATTAACCACGGGTTCAATGAAAATCTAGAAGATATGACCAGGAATTTAGTCTATAGCATGATGAAGCAGTGCGGGTTTAACACGCCTAAAATCGCCCCGCATTACAGTATGCCGTATCCATCGGCTTTTAATGAAACAGAGTACCGCATAAATATCGCGTTCTGATTTTGCAAATGCCAAATTTAGTGGGGCGATCACACCTCAACGCTACGAGCATATTGCGAGTTTCTTGCCTTTGTCGGCGAGGCGGCATCTAAAGATACTCTCAAATGCCGATTATTCCCGTTGTCACTATCCGGATCGGCTTTCAATTGGTTTACATCGCTTCCTCCTAACAGCGTTACGTCATGGCCGGATCTAGAAAGAAGTTCCATGAGTACTTTTATTAGGGAGAATGAAGCGAGGATTACCGACATCATGATGATCAAGCGAAATTTGGTGAATCGGTAAATGATTATTTACGCCGGTTCGGAGAAGTAAGAATCGGTGCTATAGCCTTTCAACGCCTCGATAATGAGTTGGCGAAATTGGCTTTCAAGGGCCTACTACCGTTAATCGAGAAAAGGTGGGCAACCAAGAGTTTGCGGACATATCCCATCGGCCCATAAGATCGCGCTTTATGAAAGCCGATTTTCAGATAACTTCTACCCAGTCGGAAAGATTATCGAACAACAACAATAACAACCGAGCAAGGATAAAGTCATCAATATTGTTGAAGCAGAAGATATAGAAAGTTCCGATGATTACGATCTTGATGAGGTCGATGCTTATGTTGCCGAGTGGGTAACTAACAAGAAGGAATTCGAGTTAGGATGGATTAAGCGAAGGGTCGAGAAGGGCAAGTATTCTTTGATACCTCCAAATGTGATCGGATTTTCGATCACTTGTTGCGAGAAAAACAGATTCGGCTCAAGCGAGGGCACGTTATTCCACCACTCGAGGAGCTAAAGAAGCGTAAATCGCAAGTGGCACAATTCCTACTCACATGCTACCAACGAGTGCAACGTGTTTAAGCAAGTTGTACAAAAGCGATCGAGGCGGGCAATTACGATACGGGTAAAATCCGCAAATCGAGACAGAGCCGTTCCCGTCGGTTTTATTGGAATGGTGGATGCTAAGAGGAAGGCCGATGAACCCGTGAGCTCAAATCGGTTTAAGGTACTCGTTGGGTCAAGAGGATCTTGGTGCAGAGAAGCCCGAGTTACAATTCGGTCATCAAACCGGCGTGGCACCGTGAAAACTGGAGAATGGCGCGAGGTGAAGCAGGCGCAGGATCGTAATCCGATAATTAAAACGAAGCCAAAGCCGACCTTTGACCAATTACTGAAGAAATATGATCGGATGGCTAAAGAGACTCCTCGCAGGGACGGCAAGGTAAGTATTCCAGAATCGGTCCATAGGGACTCAGAAGACCAAGGATGGGAGATGGAGCACTGGGAGTGCCCTTTTTTCCGATATTGCTGGGAGGAGAGGATGTCATTACCTACTTTGGAGAACTGCCCGATGAATCACGCCTTTGTTCCACCCAAGCGAATATCGGTAAAGGATCGGCTTGTGTTTCCGAGCAAAGAGGCCGAGGAAAAGCCGATAGATTAAAATACTAATGTGCATCGGCCTCCCAAGATGCATTGCCGCGATGGTGCCGAGTGGGATCACTAAGTCTCAAAGCGACGGTTGCGGCGGATGAGGCACGCTGAAATCAAAGAGGCAGAGGTGAGAAGTTTAGAGATGCTCTTTTGGAGCAAGTAAAGCCGATAAACAGGCTAGGGGCAAGCAGGAATGGAGGCCCAAGTTGAGATCAGCTGTTATTATTGAAAAGGATTCTGATGAAGTATCAGTGGCCACCAATATGGTTTGTATACTGCCTCGGGAATTCATGTGTGATTACGAGGAGGCAAATGCAGAATCGGTGGTGGTAGCGAAGATGCTATTTTAAGAAACGAGAGAATTCGATTACATCTCAAGCCGTTGTTTATTATGGGATACATGAATGGAAAACCAATTTCAAGGATGATGGTTGACAGTGGTGCAACAGTTAATTTGATGCCATATTCTGTGTGCCGCAAAATCGGTAAATCAACGGAAGATTTGGTCAAAACAAATATGGTGTTGAGTGACTTCAACGGAAACCCGACCGAGGCCAAAGGGTTACGGTGGTGGAATTGATTGTTGGAAGTAAGACAATCCCGCGGCCTTTTTGTAATCGAAGGAAAGGAAATTACAATGTGCTCTTGGGAAGAGGCGGATACCGCCAAGCTGCGCATACCGTCAACGTTGCATCGACTTTTGATCCAATGGATTGGTGAACAAATAGAAGTGGTCAAGGAGAGTCCACGGCGGCGAAGCCGATTGCGCCAAATACATGATAACTTGGAGGCATTATCGGAAAACCTCGGGGCGATTGCGATTTTCTCGGTTTAGCAAGGCGGCTTCAAGCCAGCGACATTGGAAGCACGATCGGTGACTCAAGGACATGAGGGTTTTTATGGGAACCGCGGCACTAGAGGAAGTAGAGTATAAGATGGGCGAGTTTATATCGGTGATGAGCTTGAAAAAGTCGATATTGGATCGATGGTAAAGAGGCCCACTTACATCGATGAAATTGCTGCGGGAGTACAAAGATCGGCTTATTCAAATACTCAAGGATCGGGTTGATTGCTTCTGGGAATATCACGAGATGCTGGTTTAGACCGATCCATAGTGAGCATAGGATCAAGATGAAACACAGGTTTGACCGGGAAACAATCACCAAGGAAGATTAGTTGGAAGATTTATGATCAAGTAAAGGCGAAATTCGAGATTGTTGGGCATAAAGTTTATTCGCCATGCAAATATGCCGATTGATTTCTAACATCGTGCGATGGGTAAAAAGGATTACGATAAAATTGGTGTGCATCGATTTTCGGGATTTGAATAAGCGGCGTACAAAGACGAATATCCGATGCGATCGTCGATCGATTAATTGATCTTTGCTTGAAATCGGATTATTAGTTTCCTAGATGGCAATGCTGGTTCTATCGGCTTGTTTGAGTGGGTAGTGATGACTTTTGGGTTGATCAGTGCTGGGGCTACATATCAAAGAGGGATGAACCTGATTTGCCACGATTTAATTGGCAAACTTGTTGAAATTTATATCGATGACGTAGTGATTAAATCCCAGGAGGAGGAACGACACTTGGCTGATATTATAACCGTTTTGGATCGGTTTAGGAAGTATGGCATGAAGATGAATCCAAAGAAGTGTGCTTTTGGGGTATCGGTAGGCAAGTTCACAGGATTTATGGTGCATCAAAGAGGAATTGAGGTTCACCACGATCGAGTAAAGGCAATCCTGAATACCAAGCCTCCGGATTCGAAGGTTCGTTTACAAGAGCTGATCGGTAAAATTAATTATTTGAGGAGGTTTATTTCAAATTTATCGGAGAGGATTATTCCGTTTTCACCGTTGCTCAAGCTAAAGAATTCCGATAAGTTTGTTTGGGGACGGAGACGCGAAAGCATTCGATGATGTCAAAGAGTATTTGACAAATCCACCGATTCGATAGCTCCAAAAGGCGGCTTGCCGTTTAAAGCTATTTATCGGTATCGGAAAATACATTAGGGCGATCTTGATCCGGAGGTAGATGGAAAAGAGTGCAATCTTTTACTTGAGCGAAAATTCTGGATCCGAAACCCGATACAGTTGTGGAAAAGTATTGCCTTTGCTTATACTTTGCTCGCACCAAATTGAGACATTATTTATTGGGGGCTGAGTGCAAAGTTGTATGCCAAACCGATGTGGTTAAGTACATGCTCAATGCCCCAATCATCAAAGGGAGACTCGGTAAATGGGCATACACTCTCATCGAGTTTGATCGACCTCTGAATCTCCTAAAAGCCGTCAAGGGCGGTATTAGCCGATTTTATTGCGCACCATCAAGATGTTAATCTATCCGTACTTTTGCCTTGGGTAATGTTCTTTGATGGATCGGTTTGTGAAAGAGGATGTGGAATCGGTATTTTATTGTCTCCCCATCTTGGTGTTCCTTACCGATTTGGCATCACTATGGGTTTTAATGACCAACAATCGGGTTGAGTATGAGGCTTTGATTCATGGATTGGAATGGTTGATCGGTGGTGCTATCGTTGTGGAAGTATTTGGAGATTCACGGTTGGTAGTTTTCGGATGATCGGTAAATATGATTGTCACAATGAATATCTTGAGAATATCTGGAAAGGGCTTCGATTTGGCCAAGTATTTTGCTATGTTTACAATTCATCATGTTAGAGAGAACAAAATTGTGAAGCCAATGACTTAGCTCAAGAAGCGTCGGGTTACAAATTACCGATCATGGAGTTGGAGATTGTTAGATTGAAAATCCGGTTCGATAGGATGGCGGTGAAATTATCGGTTATTTGAAAAATCCCGAGGAAGAGCCGATAGGAAGCTTAAAGGAGAGCTCAAAGGTATGTTTTAATAAGTGACAAACTATACTATCGGAGTTTTGATGGTTTATTGCTTAAGTGCTGAATGAAGAGGGCGCAAAGATAGCAATTGGAGAAGTTCATGAAGGATTATGCGGGACACATCAATCAGCTTATAAGATGAGATGGATGCTAAAGCGCGTGGGATATTTTGGGCCAAACATGGTGGAAGATTGTTTCAAGTATTACAAGGGTTGCAAAGATTGTCAGAAATTGAAATATTCAGCATGCGCCGCATCGATATTACACCGATCGTGAAACCGTGACCTTTCGGAGGATGGGGAATTGATATGATTGGAGATATTTCCTTCCTCATCAAGGGCATCGGTATATTTTGGTGGCAACGGATTATTTCACTAAATGGGTTGAAGCTGTACCGTTGAGGAAAGTGACTGCTACTAAAGCGATCGAGTTTGTCAGAGAACATATAATTTACCGATTTGGGATTCCTCAGACTATCACAATGATCGAGGATCGGTATTTATGTCGAGGCATTCGAGATTACGCTTCGAAACACAGGGATCACGACGATCAACTCTTCGCCAGATTATGCTCAAGCTAACGCCAAGCCGAGTCGTCAAATAAAAGCGCTATAAAGCGATCAAGCGAAAAATCGATGAAAGACCTCGGGGTTGGCATAATACTCTGGCGAGATCGCTATGGGCATATCGGATTGCTAAACATGGAGCCACAAAGGTGTCACCGTTTGAGCGGTGTATGGGCGGGAGGTCATTCTACTGTTGAAGCCATCATCGGATCTACAAGGGTTGAAGAACGTAATAACGTGAAAGCCGTTGATTATAAAAATCGATGGTGGATAAAATTTGGATGATATGGTGGCGATTCGGTTAAGAGCTTTGGAGCATATTGAGCGGGATAAGCAAAGAGTGGCTCGACATTATAATAAGAAGGTTGTACGAAAACTTTTGAAGTGGGAGAACTAGTATGGAAGGCGTTTTTACCGATTGATTCAAGAGATCCTAAATGCGGAAATGGTCTCCAAATTGGGAGGGACCGTTTAGGGTCAATCGGATTATCCACGAAATGCTTATATTTTGGAAGCGCTTGAGGAGAAGTTTTGAAAGCGCTTAATGCCAAATATTTAAAGAAGTATTATCCTAGTGTTTGGATTGGAGCTTGAGTTGATATTTGTTAAAAGCCGATTCCGCATGAATCGCCTATAGGTCAATTTTAACTAACACGTTGCTGTTGAGAAAAAGCCGATTCTAAATGAATCGTCTATAGTTTGGAATCCAATTGGCAGTACAGTTTTAATCAACGTATTGCTGCTAAGTAAAAGCCGATTCAATGGAATCGCCTATAGATGGACATACTTGAAAGATTAAATAAAAGCGTTATTACAAAGGCGCGAAGGCCTTAATCGTTTTGGCCCAAAGGACAGAATGGGACATTGTTTTTCGATCGGTGCAAACCGATCCATACATATAAATATTTGGCTCGTAGGCCAATCGATCCTGAAATTCAAAAATTGCGGTGGTACCTTGGTCATTGTGTCCGGACACAGTTAGCGATGGTGGTGTCCTCTTCGATTAAACCAGGTATAATCGGGATTTTGTTTTTTGCCTCCAGTACCGCTAAGCCGCATGACTTCACTGTGCTGTATTGCTCTTTGGCTATCGATTTAGTCTCTTCAAAATCAGAAAGAGCAGCCACTTCGGCTTTCTTTGCTTTTTCCAATTCCAGCTCAAGGGACTTGACCCTTGAAACTGCCTTGCAAGCGGCAAGCTTGGCGATTCAACTTCACATTTCAGTTTTGGGTTTATCGTTTTGGCGTTGGCGTCTGAACCGATCCTTCACTCGCCTCGGCATCTTTAAGTGCCTCTCTCGATGGAGCGGTCGAGGCTGCATAAAATCGGCTTTCTTATGTTCTAGGGCAACACCTTTTGAATGGCGAAACCACACCTTGGGAGGATTTCCTTGATGGAATCAGCTATTTCCCGGATGGCGAAGGGTTAGCCAAGAAAGCCGATTCATCGTTGAACAGCTCCACATCTTTTGAGTTTGGTTATGGTCTCCAAATAAAACCGATTCTTTTAGTGGGTGTTGGGTGGTGAATCAATAATGACGGTGGCGGTGGTGAAGTCTGATCGGTGAAGATAAGAAATCGAGCTCGTCGTCGAGCCGATCCATCTTTGGACGGATCGAAGTTGAGCTCGTCGTCTTTTTCCCATCATAGGTAATGACCTGCGTAGAAACCACGGTTGCCTTGACGGGGCTGCGAGGTTGGAACATGTACTGAAGAAAGGAATCTGATGTTACAAAAGATCGGTAATTTAAAATAAATACTGTCAAGTGAGGTTAAGAAAACCGATTACATCTTTCGGGTCGAAGGCTGGTGGTGTTTGCGAGGCCGGAGGGGGAGCAGGAGTTGCGTCCTTCTTTTTCTGGACGGGAGAAGTATCCTGGAGTACAGATTCCGATGAGCGAAAAAACCGATTGAATGTGGTTAAAGTTTGAAAAAGATCAAGTGCTTACTGTGTCACATACCGATTCGGTGGTATCAGGTGTACGCACCTTTTAAGATTTTGGTCTCTTGATGGACACTTTTTTCTTCAGGCCAGGTTCGCCTGTGGGTTTTCCTGTTGAAGAAGGTCACTGAACGATTCGGTAATTCAGAATTTTATATAAATGCCGATCGTACCTGTCGACGGTTGGGATATCGACCCAAGTCAACCAAGGTTCTTCAAAGAGGAGATAGGAGACACGCCGAACAACCACGAACGACAACGAGCGAGAGATGGGGTTTTATCACGGTTCGGGCCTCTCGAAAGAGATAATAGCCCTCGTCCACCTTTCTTATAAATCGAGATGAATACAAGAGATGGCTCGACGAGGCGAACAAGTCTCGGTGAGATTATGGTGTAACAAAGCGCTATGATCAGTGTCTAACGGATGCTAAAGCTAGATCACGATCTCGATCGTCCCTCTACGCGCCCGAGGAACTCGGTTTATATAGTGCGAGCAAACCGACCTCTGAGGAATATCGGGCGGGCTAACTACGAGATCGTGAATGCGAACTCATACATGCCAAATATGACCTCGGTAGATAAGGTAACCTCCTAATCTTGGGGATCACGACCTCCGATCCAATCCGGAAACCACGTCCGGGTCTTCACGTGGCCGTCAGAACTCTTGTTCGAGTAGGACTCGAACACGAATCCTAGTCCGTTACGCACCGTGCGGCCGGAGGCTGTTCGACAAGATGCACATAGGCTGATAGAACCTTGCGGAGCTGGGCCTGGTAGGTTGTTCGGTTGGGCCGTCGAGAGTGGGCCATGGCAATGGGCCATAATTTTATCTGACGGCTAGCCCCGAGACTCAAGTGGAAGGACTCACTAGAGTGGGGTCATCCTCTTGAGACTCCAAGTCACGAAGAGGTATATTTCCTGCTACAAAGGCGTGCAGCAAAGCATCGAGCAGTTACAGTTCAACCGAACAAGTCGTGTTCGGGACCGAACAAACTCCGCCGGCGCCGAGCAACTCTGTTGCGTCGAGCGAGGAACGACATCTGTCCGAGCGAGTACCCGACCCTCGTCTGAAATCGGAAGAAGTGAGGTGAACCATCTCCTTGAGGTGAGCGTCACCAAGGAGGATTGACTTCTTGGTAGTGAAGGCGTACCACCGCATCCGGTAAGATCGGATCTTCGGGAGAATGAATATAGCAAGTCGTGAGACGGACTCGTCTTTGGTGCATCGGGCATTCAGATGCCTAGGAAAGATAGGGAACCACCTCTCGGGCAAGAGCTTGCAGAAAATAGGGATTGCGCTCTCGAGCGAATGTCGCGCTCAGGAGCGAAGGTGATGTGCCCCCAGACGTAGATCGTGTGCCAGGAGCAGACAATGCATACGAGGGGGAAGGTGACCCAGTCCCCGAGCGTAGAGCTCGCCAAAGGAACCAAGTAAGGAGATCTAGTCCCCGAGCACGGAGCTCGTTAAAGGAACCAGAAAGTGCGACCAGGCGAAGACGTACCCGGTAGGAGCCCGCGCTCCGGGCGAAGAGCTGCCGGTCGCGAGTGATCCACCCGAGCACGGAGCTCGTCGCGGGGACGGATCTGCGCTCCGGCGAAGAACCGCCGGTCGAGGTGAATCACAACTCGATGCGATCGAGCCGCAAGAGAACGTGTGAAATCAACGCTTTACCCATGGCGTATTCCTTGCGGCGGCGTAGGCGTTGTCTTAGCAAGTCTGCGAACCGGCGTTTGGAGTGCCGTTGCGATGAGAATCGACTACGATGGGCATGCCCGTTGGCGATGAAATCGACTACGGTGGCGAGGACTCCGTTGGTGGCGCACTACCTTAACTTAGCCGAACTGTGAAGATCGGTCTTTGGGCAAAGCGAAAATCATCTGTGGTGAAGTGAATCGGTCCACAGGCATCGCGAGCGTGCTTTCGGGAAGAGGATCTGGAACATCGGTTTTGGTGGGGAAGCACGGAACTCGGCGCGACCATCACGGTCTGGCGCTCCCGTTCTGTATTTCTGCAAAGACAAACAAGCAACAAGCCGGCAAGGGGAAAAGAGAGCAAGAAAGGCTCTAAGAAGAGCAAAGCGAGTTTTGAAGAACACACAAAAGGCGACCTACCGCACAAGACATAATTTTTCCGGATCGTCCCTCGATGGCGTTAGTGTCACCTCGGCGAATCGCGGAACCGGCGCAAGGAGTGCCGTTGCGATGAGAATCGACTACGGTGGGCGGGACTCCGTTGGTGGTGCATTGCTTCGGATTACCGTGCGGAAAAGATGTAACATGGATAAAGAAGGCGTGTGCGGGTAAGTGCAGCCCAGCGTGGCTAAGACCGCTAACGGGGAAGGCGATTGGGACCTTAGCGGCGAGCGAAGCGTGCGGCGAAATCTTATCCGGCTTGGACCCGTATAGCGTTAGTGTCGCCTCGGCGAGTGCGGAACCAGCGCCGGGAGTGCCGTTGCGATGAGAATCGACTACGGTGGGCGAGACTCCATCGGTGGTGCACCGCTTGGTTAACCGGAGCCGTCTGGTCGTTGCGGATAAAAGACATGCTCAGATGCGCGGGGCGCTCACGGGAGCGAAAGACCAACGAGGTTTTGGAAAACCAACGCTAAGAAAAGGAACCAAAACTGAAACGTCATCGGGTTGCGAAATTCAGCTCAAGTCCCAATCGACCGAGGAGAGCGATCCTCGAGGAGCTGGCGAAGCGACTCAAGACCGCCGAAAGCGCTTGAATCGAGCGAGAGTCGATCGAGCGACTTTTCTGCAAAAAAGCGACAAAAGACAAAGGCGAACAAGAAACCAAGAGCAAAGCGACAGCGCTAGAAAGTTTAAGAAAACCGGTGGCGCTTAGCCTAACTCCAGCCCGTTGTGCGGTTGCTCGAGGACTGAGTTTGCGAACTCGAGCAGTGCACAAGAGAAAGAGCGCGCCCTAGCCCGATGCAGACGATGCTCGAGAACCTAAGCTTGCGAACTCGAGCACGTCGTAGAGAGAAAGAGCGACACCGAACCTTGCTCGATTTGTTCCACGATCGCTCGTTGGCGTAAGTTAAGCGATTCAGAGTAACCGAACAAGGAAAGTGCCTCTGCCGCGGGGGGCTTACGAGAGCAGGCTTTACCAAGTGGTTGCGCCAAGCGGTAAGTGCCTCTGCCGCGGAGGGCTTACGAGAGCAGACTTAGCCGCAAGGTGGAAAGGCCGTGTTACGCAACCCTGAGTTTAGGAACCTATCGAGACTAGACACGGGTAGGGAAAAATCCTTAAGATTGCGGAGCCAAGAGTTATGAAGACCGGGCAACCATCAAGTGTTACCAGAGAGAAAGTAGTCCGAGAAGACAAATAGTGAAAAGAACACGAGAGGCCGCGAGGATTCAACGAAGAATTGGATTGAACTTTACATGGTGCCCGAGAGACTTGGGCGAATTAAAGGCGCGAAGTTTACAAAAGCGCAAAGCTAAGCAAACACGAAAAGACCTACACAAAGAACTTACGAAGGGTCGATGTTCCAAGTCTTTGGTCGACTCTCTCCGTCCTCCATAGCAGGCGAACAGCCCCAGGCGGCGGAAGAAACGACCAGTAAATGGGCCCTCCCAGCGAGGAGTTAACTTGTTGGCATTGGACAAGTTACGGACACGGCGCAGAGCGAGGTCGCCCGCCTTCAAAGGCCTTGGTCGAATCGACTTGGCGGCGTCGTGAAGATCTTCTTGGTAGCGCGCCATTCGACTTGTGCCCGGTCGCGTGTGCCTTGAGGAGGTCGAGATCGAGGCGCTCTTGCTCGTCGTCAATTAAGTTGACCGAGCTCGTCGCGAAGCGAACCGAGTATGATTTGGTGAGCGGGATGGCTTCGCACCATAAACCGATTGGAAAGGAGTTTCCGGTCGCCCGGTGGCCGTAGTCTGAATCGCCCGGAGGGACGGAAGGAACTTCATCAACCTGAGCCTTCTTGTGCTCGTGAGAGAGCAAAATACCCGCCTTTTAATACCTGGACTATCTGTCCGTTAGCTCGCTCGGCTGCTCCATTGCTCGTGGATGTGCCACGAGGCGAACAGAACCTTGGTACCCGGTGTTCGCGATATTCACGAATAGCTCGCCGGGCTGGTGCAGTTATCCGTGATCGCCTTATGGGGAATCCCAAAGCGCGTGACCACGTTGCTTTTGAAAAAGCGAACAGCCGTTTTGGCGTGAAGAGGCGACACGAGCTCTGCCTCAATCCACTTTGTAAAAGTGTCTATGGCGACAGCGGTGTGTATAGCCCTTGTACCCTTAGGGAATGGGCGAAGCGCATCCGCACCCCATGTGGAAAAGGGCGGGATGGGGGATTGTTTGGAGCTCTTGGGCGGGCTTGTGTGCCTTCCGGCGTGAAATTGGCGAGCCTTGCACTTAGTCACGATGTCCGGGCATCTTGTAACGATGGGCCAATAATAGCCCATGCGAAGCGCTTTGCCGACCGAGTTACGAAGGAGGCGTGGTTGCCTGAGCACCCTCGTGTATGTCCCTAAGAAGGAACACATCCTCCTGTTGCGAGATGCACTTGGAGAGAACTCCCGAGCACCTTGGCGGTAAGGATGCCGTCCACAAGCTTGTATGGAGCAAAGACGCCTTATAAGCCGGAACGCTTCGGCCGTTGTCGGCGAGTCCCATCGCAAAGTCTGGGACAAATGGCATTGACCAGTCCGCATGACACGATAACGATAGCGGAGAGCACCACTGTCTCTGTTGCCTCGTCCGGGGCGTGATTGAGGGCTTGTAAAGGTGCTCGGCGAGCACCCTGCGGAGTAGGTTCGCGTGAGGATCCAAACTTGGATAGCTGGTCGGCGGAAGTTGTCCTTCCTTGCACGAAGAGCACCGAAGAATCGAAAATGCCGCTCAACTTCCTCACTTCAACCGGTATCGCGCCATTGAGTTATCGCGAAGACGATACTCCTTGTTAACTGATTGATGACCACCGTGAATCTCCTTCACAGCTTAGCCGTTGGACACCAAGCGACTTGCGCTCTTAGTCCCGCGAGGAGGCCTCGTACTCTGCGGCGTTGTTAGTCGCCGCAAAGTGTAGTTGGATAGAATATTGGAGTTGCTCTCCTTGAGGAGATGAGAACAAAACCAACCCCGAGTTTCGGTCTGTGAGCCATCGAAAAACATGGTCCAAGAGGGTTCATCGGGTTGCTCGGGAGCTCCTCGGATTTGGGCGGGCAAGTCCATTCAGCGACAAAGTCAGCTAGGACACGTGACTTAATAGCGGTTCGGGCGACAAATAATGATCAAACTCGCTAGTTCCATTGCCCATTTAGCTATCGTCCGCTAGATTCCTTGTTCCGTAGGATTTCTCCCGAGAGGAGCGTGGTCGGGACCCGATGTTGATGCGCTGGAAGTAGTGGCGAAGCTTCACGGAGGACATGAGCAAGGCATAGAGGAGCTTCGGACCTCGTGTGCGCTCCTTTGATCCGTGAAGTACCTCGCTCACGTAATAGATTGGTAGCTGTATGCCTTCCTTTCGGCCGTCAAGACCGCGCTCACCGCTTGTGGCGTGCAACCTAGGTACGATGGGAGCTGCTTTCGCCATGCAGCGGGGTAGTCAAGGCGGGAGGATTGGACGAGTATCGCTTGATCCTGGGCTGAAGCTTCTTCCGTCCACTCGAAACCATTGTGCTTGCGCGGGCCTTAAGAAGGGCAGCCAGCGTTCTCCTTGACGGAAACAAACACCTTAGAGCGACCATCCATGATGAGGCTTTGTACTTCCTTTATGGTAGTTGGAGCTGCATATTTTCAATGGCCTCGATTTTTTCGGGGTTGGCGAAATACCTTGCAAGCCAATGACATAACGAGCAACATTCGGATCGAACACCAAAGGTACACTTCTCTGGATTTAATTTTATTCGATGCTGGTGAGATTATGAAAAGTCTCTGCCGGTCTTTTACATGATCTGGAGCATACTTGCTCTTTACAACTATGTCGTCGACATAGACCTCCGAGTTTTTTCAGCATTTGCTTACGGAAGGTCTTCTCCATTAAAGCGGCTGGAGCGTGGCACCAACATTGCGTGAACCGAAAGACATGGTCGATAGCGAAAAGTGCGAAAGGGGTGATGAAGGCGATCTTCTCTTCATCCTCGGGAGATGCTTATTTGGTGGTAACCGAGTAAGCATCTAAAAACTCGAAAGTGGCGTCCATGATCGCATCGACCAATTTGGTCAATCTGAGGCGCGGAAATTGTCCTTAGGACAAGCGGCGTTCAGATCGTGTGATCGACACATCCTCCACTTGCCGTCTTTCTTCTTTACAATGGCGGGGTTGGCTAACCACTCGGTGTGATCAACCTCGCGGATAAACCAATGAAGGAGCGGTTTGCCAAGGCGATCTTTGATGATCCTGTTTGAATTCAGCGGCGAAGCTTACGGCGAGCAGGCTTTTGTCCGGCGGACGACCGGTTTGTGCTCGATTACCTCCTTGGGACTCGGGCATGTCGAGATGGCTCCCGGCGAATACATCTGCATTAGCTCGGAGGAAGGCAATGAGCTCGCTTTCCTATTTGGGGTCAGTTAGCCCCAAGTGAACCTATCTTGGAAGTATCATCAAGCGGCAATGGAACTTCCTAGTTTCTCCCCAGTGAAGGAGACCCTAGGCGTCTGAGACTTAGTCTGCGGAACCTCGAGACATGGCGGAAGCTGGTCGACGAGGCGAGGGACTGCTCGTCGCAATCGAGCGCGACTTTGTAGTTGCCTTTGACCGTGATCACACCGTTAGGACTGGTATCTTCACGCAATGGTAAGCGTGGTGGGACACGACCATAAACTTACCGAGATGGCTCGCCTAAGATCGCGTTATCTGCCGATGGGAAGTCGACCACGTCGAAAGTGATCAACTCTGTCCGGAAGTTGCTTGGGTTGCGAAGGTGACGGTAGGACAACTTTGCCCTAGCGGTTTGATGACTTCTCCGGAACAATTCCGTAGAAGGGCATTGCGACTTCCTTGACTTGGAGCGAGGATGACTCGGCTGGAGAAACTCTCTCGGGACAATCCACCGCGTTCCTTCCTTGTGGTTGCGACGACGCGCGCTCCTCACGAGGATCGTCCGTGATCATCGCGTCTTGCGCTTGCCCACAATGGTCGCGATGACTACGAGGACTTAGCGGCGGCGGCGACCACGGGTAGCTTTGCTCATGGGCGATGATCGCCGATGGTGGCGGGGTCACGCGATCGATCGAGTGTCCGAATCATTCGGGCGGTTTAGCGCGCTACTGGAGGAGTTGTTGACTTCTCCTAGAGACTTTAGGCCTTGACCAATCGCTCTAGGTTAGACGCTTAAAGACGCCTATGCGACGAGATCGACTTGATTGGTGGATCTAAGGACCGTTGCTATAACCGAGCCGTTCCGACTTTGATCTATGGGTCCGGGATCCACGAACCATCCGCGTTACGCCGATCGAGTCCGATCCGCGGGAATTGACCGAGCAGGAAGCTTCCGCCGGAGACTTAAGCGCCAAGACGCGAGGTGGGTCGCGACGCTGCCGCTTACCGGTCGCGAAACCGTGCTAAGGTCGATTGATGGAATCGTCGAGGCTGCGGCGAATGGCGTCTTGCTCGCGGCGACTGCGCGACCTCGTCTTGATGCGGCGAGTTAATCTGCCCGACCTTGCCGGCCGCCACGGCCGTGCGAGAATCCTCGAGGTTCCTACATCGGCCATGTTAATGCTGCGGGGCCATGCGAAGGTATGCTAGGCGGTGTCATCGCTGCGTCTCCACAGTGGAATCTACCGACATAGCCTTGGAATCGACAAATCCAAACCGTCGTAAAGATCATCGGTTCCGTAGTAAATGCGATGGCGGGAGTGCGATCTGAGGCTATCTACGCCATGTGGCGGAGACATACGCCTCGGATCACGAAAGCGTTCGAGACCGAGCAGATCGATCTGAATCGGCGAGGATGAGACATCCGTCGCCGAGTCGTAGCCCTCGGGAAGTATCTCCGTGTCGGCGACGGAGTTCGACATGCTCGATCTGCGTATCCCTACGGACGGCGCCCGTTGTCGGCGGTTGGGATATCGACCCAAGTCAACCAAGGTTCTTCAAAGAGGAGATAGGAGACACGCCCGAACAACCACGAACAACGCGAGCAGGAGGCGGGGTTTTATCCTGGTTCGGGCCTCTCGGAAGATATAATAGCCCTCGTCCGACCTTTCTTATAAATCGAGAGATGAATACAAGAGATGGCTCGGCGAGGGCGAACAAGTCTCGGCGAGATTATGGTGTAACAAAGCGCTATGATCAGTGTCTAACGGATGCTAAAGCTAGATGCGATCTCGATCGTCCCCTCGCGCCCGAGGAACTCGGTTTATATAGTGCGAGCAAACCGACCTCTGGGGAATATCGGGCGGGCTAACTACGAGATCGTAACGAACTCATACATGCCAAATATGACCTACGGTAGATAAGGTAACCTCCTAATCTTGGGGATCACGACCTCCGATCCAATCCGGGAAACCACGTCCGGGTCTTCACGTAGCCGTGCAGAACTCTTGTTCGAGTAGGACTCGAACACGAATCCTAGGTCCGTTCACCGCAAGTGCCGGCCCGGAGAGGCATTGACGGGATGCACATAGGCTCGATAGAACCTTCCGGAGCCGGGCCTGGTAGGTTGTTCGGTTGGGCCGTCGAGAGTGGGCCATGGCAATGGGCCGTAATTTTATCCCGACAGCTAGCCCCGAGACTCAAGTGGAAGGACTCACTAGAGTGGGGTCATCCTCTTGAGACTCCAAGTCACGAAGAGGTATATTTCTGCTACAAAGGCGTGCAGCAGAGCGATCGAGCAGATTCTGGTTCAACCGAACAAGTCGTGTTCGGGACCGAACAAACCCGCTTGACGCCGAGCAACTCTGTTGCGTCGAGCGAGACGACATCTGTCCGGCGAGTACCCGACCCTCGTCTGAAAATCGGAAGAAGTGAGGTGAACCATCTCCTTGAGGTGAGCGTCACCAAGGAGGATTGACTTCTTGGTAGTGAAGAGCGTACCACCGCATCCGGTAAGATCGGATCTTCGGGAGAATGAATATAGCAAGTCGTGAGACGGACTCGTCTTTGGTGCATCCGGACATTGGATGCCTAGGAAAGATAGGGAACCACCTCTCGGGCAAGAGCTTGCAGAAAATAGGGATTGCGCTCTCGGCGAATGTCGTGCTTTCGGGAGCGAAGGTGATGTGCCCCAGGGCGTAGATCGTGTGCGAGGCGGACAATGCATACGAGGGGAAGGTGACCCGGTCGGTGGGCCATGGCAATGGGCGTAATTTTATCCTCGGCATTACCTCTTTTCTTGGTGAGAGGAACTCGAGTGAAAGCCGATCTGGACTTAGCGATTGAATGGGTGGCGGTTGCATCACCAATGAGCTTGGCCATTGGGCGCTTATCCCCGCTCTGAAAGAAAGATGTCAGGTTAGTAATCCGAAAAATAAAAGTATTGCAGGTTACTAAACGCATGCAAGTTAATGACCTCGCGGTTAGAAGAAGGCGCATGGTTTTGGGATTCTGTTCTTTCGGTTCTGCGAATCAAGAAGAAGGCCACGACTGGGAGAATTTTCTTCTTTCTCATCATTGATGTCATCGGAATCGGAAGTGCTTGAACTGTCACTATTACTTATTTCCGATTCGATGGGGTTCAACTATACCAGAATCTTTGGCCAATTGGGTCTGCAAGTTTCTTTCTGACCAGTGATGTGTTCGATTAAGGTTGCAGCCCCGCCTTTGGTAGCGTATATGTCCTTGGCAATGACTTCCCACCAGTTATTGAACGCTGATGAAGTATTTGTCCACATGACAAATGCCGATGGCATTTCGAAATCCAGGTGGGCAGCAGACAAAATACCATAAGCTGATTGGGAGTTCAAATCCTCTCTGGCATTCAGTTAGCGATATATGAAGAAATCGGGGATTTCCTGCCCGAGATTTAATTGCCGTGCGACCACAGCCGGGTGGTAGAATTCATAGGAGGGTTTCTTGAGATGAGTTCTGGTGCTCAAGATAGCGAAGAAAATACTCGGAGAGATGAATTCTTTGAAAGCTAATAAGGCTTCATACATGAGTGTCTTGGAGAATCGGAAAAATGAGGATTGGATATCCGTCCAAATCGGTATATGGATTGAACTGCTACATGCCATATTCGATTCGGACATTGTGTAAAGTCGCCACCATCTGATGGGAAAGGTCATATGGGTTGAGGCGTTTGCGGTTGCAATTGGTGAGATCATCTCTCCATAAGATCTGCATTTAACGCTCTTTGCTATCGGATTTTTGTTCATTTGGAAATTCCAAGCTAAAGTCTAGTTCTCTTAGGGAGTTGTATATCCGGAGCTTTAGGAACATTCTGATGAACCAAAAGGGCCCGCCTAGATTACCGACCGAGTAATCGGCTTTCTTTGACCAGAGACCTTCCCTAATCTCATGCATCATTCGGTAGGCGGCTCCTAGCAGGTATTTGCTGATTGCTAATTTTGGCGGATGCGATGCTTGACTACACTTTGGTAAACCTTACTAGGGCTCAGAGATTGCCCACAGAAGAAAAACCGATCCAGCCACATGTTTAGGAAAGCAATATGTTCTTCAACTTCTACAGGGTCAATTTTCTGATGAGTACTAATGTATCGTTGCCAGCCGAAGTTCTTCTCGGGAACCAGCTTCAGCGTGGCAGGCAGATCAAAAGCCGATAGCATTTCGCCATCGGGACTTAGGCAGTTAGCATCGCTACATCTAGAAGTGTAGGGCTAATGGGTCCATTGGGAAGAAAAAGGCATTTGCGGTGTCACACTGAAATAGGCCGACGCCGCCATAAGCGGTTAAATCTGTTGGTGGCGGAAATAAGGAAAGAAGGATTGCATCGGTAATCCCTAATTCGTCCCATTGCTCTTGTTTTTGGCTATGAACCCGAATCAGCCAGTCCTTATATCCTTTAATCGGGCTAGGCCAAGGCCTAAATGCCGATTTCAATCTATGACACTAAACTTATCGGCAAATAAGAAGTGCGCCTCGGAATGGAATATGAAATCGATGGATCCCGATCTCCTCATCGCCCCAAAGAATACAAAGCTTGAATCGAGCCTTTGAATCGATTACACGAGACATGATGCCGATGAAAAGTTGAAACGGTGGTGCGCTAGCTGCTGAAGGTTACGGAGATTCGATCGAGAGCCGTGTGCGTAGTAGGAGAGCGTGAAAATGACGGCGAATGGTGCGCTATTTATAGCCATGGTAAAATTAGGGTTTTACCGCGCTTTTCGGCGTTCTGATTTCGACCCGTATTATGCATTCGGTTGACACGTGTTCTCTGAATGGGCCGAAGCGAGAGTTACCGAGACGCAAATGTGAAGTGTTCCGGTGTAGAATATCCGATTTTTACTTGAAAGTTCGGCTAATGAAGTATTCATTGCCAAACTTAGGGGCATATGTTGACACCCAAATTTGGCAGAAAATCGGATATTCAGAAAAGGGCGAATATGTTGAAATATCTTGGGTGAATCGGATTTGGGCCTTGTTGATGAAGGAAAGAGTACATGACGAAGAAGCCGATGAAGACAAGACTTGGGAAGATACGATCCGATCGGAGGCATGACCGAGAACAGTTAAATATCGGTATCGATATTGTAATAGTATAAATAGAGATTTAAAGCCTCGTGAAAGGGATCCAATCTCGACTCAATACACCAAAACTCTCTCGAACCCGATCGGCGCCGTCGAGGCTTCAACTTCATGCAGTAGAGCTATCTCGATGGGATAATCGATTCTCTCCTTGTAACCCGTATGCATGGTCAGATCAATTTGATCTCATGTATGCAAACCATGTTAGATCGTCTCGGGATTTACCGATCTTTAACATGTTCTCGCATATTACCTTTATCTCGGTTTAATCGATCGTAATATGTGCTTACCTTGCAATGCCGATTATCAAATGTCTTGCATGTTTTCCCTGAATCGATGTATCGATGTCTCGTTAAATCGATCTTATGTACCCTTGTTTAGGGTCCGAGATGTCCAGATGTTTGCCGATTAGTATTGTGTTATCAATCAGCCTTAAACTGATAAACCGATTTATTAGTTTATATCTAGTCTTGGATTTGAATACTGTCTTGGCCTGACCAATCTATTCAATCTATTTCTCTGATTTGATCTAATACTTCGATTTAAAAGCTTAATACTGAAATTAATAAAAATACCAAAAAGAAACGGGATTTATATTTAAGTGCTTATTTGAATCTATTAAGCTCTATCGGGTTTCAAGCGATAGATCTTATGTCGGATTGTTTAAAGCCGATTACAAATAACCTGATCTGGCTAAATTGAAAAAGCCGATTAGGCCTATATTACTGATAATTTTCTCCGTATTGATTTACAGGTCAAATCAATTGGCACGCTTGGTTTGAGTTGCGACGCGATCACTGAATCGACGCTTCTGCACGTGTGTTCACGTTTTTCGTGTCAACAGCCGGCCTCTTCTAGCAAGGATATCTGCAGTGAGATTTTTTCTCTGCAAGGCCACCCAAATAAAGAACTTGCATTTCGGTTCTGTGAATGCCCCCCAAACTGCCTTGTGATGACGATCTTGAATTGAGCCTTGGAACTGAGCCATGTAAGCTGATTGGGCACTATACTTGCCATCCACAGTCCACCTCCTGACCACCCTATCATCAATGCCCGCTTGGAGGACGACCCATCGACAGTTTGTCCAAAGGTTTATGAACTCCTGAATCTCAGCATCGCTTGATAACCCCTCCAAATCATCCACCCACTCACCATCGCAGACGGCTTGCCGAACAGTGAGTGAGTGCCTAGTCGAGAGAGCAAAACAGGATGGCACTAATACCTTTGGAGAGGTTCCCTGGCACCAGGCATCCTTCCAAAAGTTTAGGTGCCGCCCATCTCCTAAAATGAATGACACGCTGACCTTGAAGAGATCGGCATCCGCACTATCTTGGGGGATTGTGTACCCGACCCAAGGTTTACTGGGGGTTCATTTTAATCTTAAGTCACTGATTTTTAACTTTAAACTATAGTTTTACATGCATATATACAAATAAGGTAGCAGCAGTAGACAATAAGAGATTGTCCAAAAGGCATCGGTGTTGCATGACATAGTGCTTCAGGCATTTTTTTTTAAAAAAAAAAATTAAAGTTATGGGATAAGTAAAAAATAGAAGAGCATATATGTACAATGGTTAAAAATTGACGATTTGTGTTTTCTTGCTCCCCATGCAATCGTCTAAGGTTGTTGCGTTGTAGACTACTCAAATTTTCATGTGTTTTAATCCGGTCATATCCTTGCATGTTCTATACGGTGAAGCTTATAGACCGTGTGGATATATATGGCTCCACAAGCTCCAAGAGATTCACATATAAAATATATTTGGGAGGAAATACTGAGAGATTTATTTATTTATGGGTGAAGCATTATTGGCACGCTTCCTACTAGTGTATATTTGGGGTGCATACGAATATGGTCAATTGGTCATCAGCCATCACTTAAAAGGGGAAGAACGGAGATGGGTTTGTCATTTGGACCTGGCCCGGCCCACAGCTGCTATCTACTGTGGAGCGTGATGGACTGACGACTACTTGTCGAAGAGGAGCAGCACTTCGCGGGCCACAACATCTAGATGGGCCGTGGCCCATACTCTTCAGACTTTTTCTTACGGAAATTCTGCCAGACTTTAGACTTGTGGTTGCCAACGCGATTTAAGGGGGCAAAATCAGACGAAGAAAATCCGCATATCGGGAAATTTTAGACGCTTTCCAATCCAGAGGAAAATCATAATAAAAAATAGAGAGAAAAGCGGGAGAAATCCTAATAAAAAATATGGCATGTATGCTTGCGTACATGCACTGATCGGCTCATTCAAACCACCCCAGCTGGAGCTGGAGTAGTGGCACTGGCACAATGTGGCAGTGCTGGTACAGCGAACGAACCAGCTGTTCATTGTTCGGCGCATTTGTACATTTGCACGCGCATCGCCGGAGCCGAGCACCGGATTCCGCCGCTGCATTGTTCTGCACCCATTGATGCAATCGATAGCAGCAGAGAAAGAACAGAGGAGCAGAACACGGCCGGTTGCGGTGAATCGGCGCGAGAATTGCATAGATCAAGATCGAAGCTTTGGGTACATTACGTACACAAGATTCAAGAATTAGTAGTTGAACTGAACGGCGCCACGGGAATCGAAGAATGGAGGGATGGTGTGGTCCGCCTTGTCGGTTAGTGGATCGACGAGCTCGGAGCGGGGTCGCCGCCGCTGGCCGCCGGCGGCGCCGCGTCGGCGGCGGCGCGGTGGGCGAACCTGCAGGCGAAGGAGCCGGTGCTCCAGAACACGCCCTCCTCTGCTTTCCACACGCCGTCGTCGAAGTTGCGCGCGTAGCTCGCCGAGTCGTACGGCCCCACCGCGCCCTCCTCGGCGCGGCCGCGGCCGCGGCCACAGCGGTGCCGGCGCCGGCGACCCTCCCGCACAGCGCCGCCCACGTCAGCCGCCTCGCCGCGTACAGCTGCGCCGCCACCCGCCGGAGCAGCACCCACGGCCGCACACGCACTCCTCCTCTTCCGCCGCCGCCTCCGGCCGCCCGCCGGCTCGCCGGAGGAAGCCTCCGGTACGCCGCTGCTCTTCCCATCACGGCGGCGCCTCAGGGCCCACGCGCTCGCGCACGCGGAGCGTCGTCTTGTGCATACAGAGCACAGCTCGTGACGGGCGCTCTCGCCTCTCGTCGAGTTAGTGCTGCGCGGGCAGGGGTAGTTTGGGGATTTCGGGTAGATGGGTGGGTTGGATTGGATTGGATGGACCGCACCACACGATGTTTTGGGCCGGGCGGGTGGAGGATGGGCCCCCAGTTGGAGCGTCCTTTCCCCGGTGTCCAGCTACTCGTCTGGGCCCACATTCCACCATCATTTGTTTCTGCTCCTCCGAGCTGTACCACCGCATCCAAAAGTCCAGGGGTGTAAACGGATCACATAATATTCAAATCTGGATCTGTATTTGATTTTTTTATTAATTTATTTTTTTCTATCCGAGCAAAAACACATACAAATATGAACAATTTTTTGGTTTTACAGACGGACAGAGATACGGGTTGGGGTTGTTCGACGAATATTTTTCGTATATGATGACTTGTTATCCGGATATTATCAGCATGCTGAAAGAGATTGGGTTTAGATTGACCCGATTTTATGCTTATCATGATTTAAAGCATGGGCAGGTGCTAATGTATGGCTTGGTCAAGATGTCGTTGTGCATGGGTAGCTTTACGGGCATGTCAACTGCTGCTCTACGTAAGATCACCTACCTACATTGCATTCTATGATAAAGATTCCTTTTGCTAACGATGGCATGTTTAGTATACAATCCAACCATACTCTAAATAGATGATAAATTTTTACTTTTAAAATCACAATGTTGGATCCCATCATAAAGGTTGGAGTAATCTCCCAGCACGGCGAGAAGTTATGATATTTCTTAGGCCATCTCCAATGCAAAACGTTTATAACAAGTGCTTAAGAACAGAGAATGTTGCCACATCACCAAGCATTTATGTAGAAAAACTTATTTTCAATGCATAGAAGCTTGTATGGGTGCTTAGTTCCTCCAAGCACCTCTCTAAGCATAGTGTTTAATTAGACACCCATACCCCTCTCTAAGCACCCATGCAAGCACCTTCTCTATCCTACATGGCCAAAAAAACTCTGTTTTTTTCTTTAAGCATCTGTCTAAGCACCTGCATTGAAGATGGCCTTAGAGATCCATCGTGGGTCCCAGCGATGTATGCTACGGTGCTCTTAACTATAGTGTTAAAGGATGAGTTTCAGCGTGAATAATGCATTGATTCAATTAAATCATAAGATTTTGGAGGATTTTATAAATATGGCACCAAACAATGAGGGGTGCAGTGTCGATTCGGATCCTCTGCCTTTGGTTCAAAAGGTAGGGGATGAACAGTGATGGTGCATTTTGTACTGAGAAAACACTGTTTAGTACTGTTCAAAATCACTGTTTAATACTACGTACAACAGTGTTTCCTAGTGTATGCTACTGTTTGCTACAGTGTACATGCATTTAGACCTAAAATCTACAATACCCCTCTACCATTTTGCTTGCAACGGCAGAGGATTCGGATCGGGTGCAGTGTGCCAGCCAGATCCATGGCATTGCATTGGGATCAGTTGGAAGCTTGGCACAGAGAAATCGGCATCAATAATGCTGAATTATTCCGGGACCGAGAGCAACACTGATGGAAGACATTGCAAATTATAATGCAATGCTTGCAAGCTTCCATATTTCCATCATGGAAACATTGCTTTATTTTGAGCAAAGGGGCAGGAGAGCTGCCTTGTATTGATCAAAAAGTAGGAGGGAGAGAAACATTGCTTTATCAGTGAGACAGTGGCTGATGTTTCCTGAAAGAAGGTCAGGTGATAGGTTTGCCATTTGCATGACCAGATGTGAGGATCAGTGTGGCCAACTAGCATGTATACTTGTAAAGACAACAGGAGATGCTTCATACTTGGAGCTGTACTTTTCATAAGTTTTTTCCTCCTCGTTTCTCTGATGCCAAATGATTTTGGATCTTTGATGTTCTTTGTGCAGGGTAGATTAATGAATTTGGAATCTCGTCCACATCTTGGAGAATCTGCTGTGACAAACAAAAGGGAATTACTACTGTTAGGACTTGAGCTGGGAGCATCGGACCCTCACATAAGTCAATAGTGAGAGTGAGATGACCCTGAAATGTAAGACATTATCTCAGTTCATCCCTTAGATTCACCAAAGTGTTTCAAAGGAGGATTACCTCGACTTAGGTCTGTCTCCGGCCTAAATTAAATCAACAAAATTCAAAATAACCTAGCAATGACATATGTTGTATGCTGCATGCATTTAGAAAAAAAAAAAAGTTGATCATATTCAGTTTCCTCATGCATCCTTTCATTCAATTCTTTCTTAGAAGTGCTGCTGAATTTGGCCAAAAAAAATATTTTCTTGGTTAAAAAAGACTACTAAATTACAGTACTTCACATAGAATAAATGGTGTAAACAGATATTACCTCAGGTTTTATAAGGCGCCCACCTGCTTCAACATTCATCAGGCTGAGAGAGTATATATATGGAAAAATGTATAGCACATGCTTTTTCTGTCTTTCTTAAAGGACAACACAAGCTGGCGTTGTACAATCAGCCGTTGGTGTCTTTTGAATACAAGGGAAAGAAAGAATAATATCAAAGAATGAAACAAGGCAAGGCAAAATGGTGTGTTTTCTGATTGCCTCCGGCAAGATGGTACACACAAATACACCATCCAGAATGCACAAAACACTAAAAATTACAAAAGGACGAAAAGAGAGCTAATAGAGTTAAACCACCATATCCTGATGCCTGACTTCACTCGTTACATTTGAAAAATCTCAGCCATGGGCATAAGGTTAAGCGACACCATCTGGTATCCTGCAGATTTAGAATTTTAGAATTTTAGAAGGTACACAGTAGTAAAGAAAAAATGGTCCCCAAAAGCGTCGATACCAATTATTGATCCCTGAAGGCATTGATATGAATTTTATAAATAACAAGAATCTTGATTTCATGATTTCTATCTAATTTTTTTATATGGATAAAGTTGAACTGTAGTCCCAATTAAATTCAACAAGTTGAAATTCTTTACACAGCCACCTCGGCCTGTGAAGAACAGAAGACAAGCAATTACAAACATGACACAGCTTCCCCATTTTTTGGCTGAAGGATGGGAGAATTATTCAAAGTCGAAATGGCTTAGTGGAAATAAGAGTGAGTTGGTCTGATATAATCAAACCATCTTGGTCCTACTTCTACAACAAAAATCTGCACCATCATCAAAAGAGCAAGCTCTGGGCAATCACATAATATTAACAAGCAAGTCTGATGTAATATAACCATCTTGGTTCTACTTCTCCAACAAAAACCAGCACTATCGTCAACGGGAAAGTTCTGGGCCATTACATAATAGTATTAGCCCATACTCGATGGCAAACAATTTACGAGAATGTAACCAGTTTTTCAGCAGTAGATGAGAACAGCATTTCAGTGATATCTACCTTTCACAAATCATGTCCCACTGTCTATCCTGTCATGCTTTCTTTTGTTAGGCCTGGAGAAAAAGCAGAACTGAGCCCAGGTCTTCTTTGTTTTCATTGGCTGTGACTTTGTAGCTTTCTTGCCAGCATGGTCAGTCATGTATTGAACAACAGCCTAAGAAAGAAACATGAGAAAAAGGAAAAGAAATACCAGTCACTAAACTATGTCAGAAATGGTGACTAATATTTAGTTTAAGGAAGTTATTTAGAATTACCTGAGCACCCTTTAAAGCTATCTCCCTTGGTGGCACATGAAGAGGATTCTCTTCTACACGAAGCACACGGAGATGCTGCAGGTTTCCAAAAGAATCTGGAAGAACTTTTATCTGATTATTACTTATATCCAATTCTTCAAGCATCTCAAGGTTGCCAATAGAGCGAGGCAGAGATTGCAAGTCAGCAAAATTATTCCCAACGTTCAGCTTAACAAGAGATGTAACAAAGCAAAAGTTTTCAGGAATTGACTCAAGTTCATTGAAGCTTGCATCAACCTCCTTCAGCTTAGTGAGAGATGCCATTGTAGTTGGAAGGCTCTTGATATTGTTGTATCTCACAGAGAGGATCTCGAGAGATTCTAGCTTTCCAACAGCCTCTGGAAGAGCCTTCAGGTGATTATAGCCTGCCTGCAACTCGACCAGTGAAACACAGTGACCAATAGTGTAAGGCAACTCATCAAGGTCATTTGTCTCAACAATTAACTTCTTCAACCGTGTAAGACTTCCCATTGAATCAGGGAGTGAGACTAGCCGGTTTGCACCCACATCAAGTTCCTCAAGATTAACCAGCCTACCAAGACTAGATGGCAATGATGTAAGCTGATTACCCCTCAGATCAAGATAAATCAAGCTGCGAAGATCCCCAATCGATTCAGGGAGTTGGGTGATTCGATTAGAATGAAGATCCAACTTAGTCAAAGAAGAAAGCTTCCCGATTGCATCTGGCAAAGCCACAACCCGATTCTCCGAAATATCAAGGGTAACAAGCCCAATGAGCTTCCCAATTGAATCAGGTAGCCATTCAATCTGAGCCATGAGTTTGCCTTGAAAGTCGAGATCATGTGCACCTTTCTTTGCTGCCACTTCAATCATGCTAGCTAGCTTGATAAGGCTCAATTTCTCCTTATCATCTCCTGCAACCCCAATGATCAACCAATGAATGATCAATATGCACGTAATTCCAACCCCGAACAATACAAGGGTCAAATGATTATCCATTCACAGAACATCAACAAGTCGATGGCTAAAACAATTCTTGTATTGTCGTAATAGCTTATAGAGAAATGGTGCATATGCTTCCAATTTAGAGTTTTCACTCATAAAACACGCAATAATTTCCATGACAGTACATCAGCCACCGCATTACATCATAGTTTTGGCATATAAATGAATTCAAAAGTAGGAAGGGCTCACCATAACTACCATCCACTCGAACTGCCACAGAGTTTGCCGCAACAGTTGCTCGAGGTGCCTGAGAACTTGCTTCCATAGACCCGCCATCCCACATTGCCGCCTTCGCCTTGTTAAGGTAGCTGTCATCCATGGACGCACGCCCAGTGCTCGTCCCCACCTTCCTCTCCACACTGAAACCATTGGCACCAACGGAGGAGTGACGATCAGTGCCGCCATCCGTGGCAGCCACCGTCGACGAGGCGGACGAGGAGGCAGCAGCGGATGTTGTCGCGGCGGCCGCAGTGATGCGCGGCGCGGCGCGCGTGGATGTGGACGGCAGGCACTGCGACGCGCGCTGGATGAGGTCGTCGAAGAGCGTGTGCAGCGCGTCGAGCTCGAGGAGCCGCACAGCGTCGCGCTTCTGCTCCCGGCACTGGAAGCCGGCGAGCGCGCGGTGCATCTCCTGCGCGACGTAGAAGAGCCCGTCGGGCACGGCCGGCGGCCTCCGTAGCCGCGCGACGGCGTCGAGGCGCGCGCGCTCCTCCCGGTCCGCGGCCCGCGCCAGCGCCTCCGCCGCCTCCACCTCCTCCACCGCCGGCCGGGCCGGCAGCGACCGGTGCAGCCGCATCACCTCCGCCACCACCGCGTCCACCGTGTCGAACGCCGCCGCATCCACCACGGCGCCCATTTCTCAATCCCTCCCTTCCTCCACCCAATTCTCTCCAAGAATTCAAGAACGAATTCAGATCTCCTCCCCCAAGCAGCAATCCCCACCTCCAGCTCCGCTTTATGTAACAATCCGCTCCCCGCCGCCACCGCGGCGCCATCTTGCCTCCGTGATCTCCATCCCAACTACTCGTCACGTGCCGCCCGTGGTCCGCCTCCTCTTCGGATGCCTTCCGGATAAGAAGAACCACAGGTGTGTGACGCAGATCAAAGCTTTACACCGCCGAAAAGGAGAGAAAGATCGCAACTTTTCTGCGACGCCAATTAACTCGGCCAGGAACGCGAGGCGGGCAATTCACAGCAAAAACAATCTACCTACCTGCACGCCGACGAATCCATCCAAGAACTCGCGCCACAGCCTCTCGCCGGCCACGAGCAAGAAACCCAAAAAAAAACAAGAAACAAGCAATGAAATTGCCGCTCCGGCGGGGTGGTGGGATTGGGGAATCGGGCTCCTCCACACTCTCTCTCGCACGCACCGAGCTTTGTGCAAGGAAGCGGTGGCCGTGGGTGGTTCCTGCCCCTGGTTTCTTGGGGTGGTTCTTGGATGGGGAAGTGGGAAATGAATAGTACAACTGCTCGCTCTCGCGCTGCAACGGGATGGACTAATGGATGAGAGAGAGAGCGAGGGGTGGGTTCATGCTGTCCTGTCGCCTCGCCTTATTATACAACTCGATATGCTCGTTTGGCTCTTGTTTCTTAGAGGAAAACAGGTGAGCATAGAGATGAAAAGTGAGCGTCCGTTGATCCTTGATGGATTTTGGCTGGTGATATCTCTTGGTTTCGGAATACTCCTATGACCTATATCTTACAATGTTTAAGGAATTAGATACTCCTAGTTACATGGTAAAATGTAATTCGGGTAAGTTTTTTTTGTTAAATCGACCTATAGTTTCATTTCAGAAAGGTGGCAAAACAAGAACCTTAGTATCTGGCGCTCAAAGATCCCTCTGAAGATTCAAATTTTCATGTGGTTGATACATCATAAGGTTCTGCTTACTAGGGATAATCTACAGGAAAGAAAATGATGGGGGATCCGAGATGTAAGCTTTGTGATAATATTGAGACTATTGACCATTTATTTCTCTTGCCCTCTGGCAAAAGCGACGAGGGGGGTCATAGCTACATTTTGTAATATTAAAACCAGAACATTAGACATGGAGGGTTATTTTAGTTAGATGAGGAACTTTTGGCATGTGAACACCAAGTTGCATAATTTTTGTTTAGCTGCAATCTGTTGGAGTACGTGGATTCATAGGAATAAATCTTTCTTTGATGCGGTCAAAGTTAGACCTCCATTTACGTACTGTTTTACATATGATGTGTGCTTTGCTGCTATATTGGTCAGGATTTCTGAAAGAAGAGGTGCAAAATGTATTTAAGGAATGCACTCTTCGTCTGAGTGCTTTTATTGCAGGATTGGTGCAAAAAGAACAAAAAAAAAAAGGCGAGCAACACCTGTTTGTTGGATAGTGCTGGTCGAAAATCTATGCCGCTGATGACGCTCAATCAACAAATGAAGTGAAGTAGTGAAGGGTGGGACGACAGAGAGTCTGGACGTCTTCTTCACCGGATTGAGATCCTCTGACTTCACACCCTCTAACTTCACCTGTAACTTCCTCTATGACATGCGGGGCCCCTGCGTCACCGGCCCCATGTGAGGTGCTCGCTGGCCCGCGCTGGCCCGCCTGTCATTCGTGAAGTCACGGTGACTTCACCAGGGGCGAAGTCAGAGGATCAGAATCCTCCTTCTTCACCTCCCGGACGGTGCTACGAGGAAGTTGAGAAAAAAAAAAGAAATGGAGAAGTTAGTTATGTTACAATATTTCCTGTGTCTTAGTAATCTCTTTGTAATATTCGTCTTTGAGAGGTTTCTCTCGTGGAAAGACTTGTGTTAGAACTTTTGAGTCTGTAAAACTTCTCAGGGGAGGGAAGAGTGGTGGTCTTTTGTCAGTAGTTTGGCATGTAACTGGAGATGTTTTTGTGGCATCGGTCGTACTATCTTGTTTCCGTTGCCTATTTGGGTAATGGAAATCGGGGTTACTCCCCTCATGGAATAATGGTAAACTGTAATTACCACCGATCCGAATTCCGGCCTGACACGTCATAAACGAGCCTTTTCCCGGTTAATTATTCAGCATAGAACTTCCATGGAAAGCTACCGATTTATCACCTTTATATACCCATGCTTAGTGGTAAATTAACTAGCTGCAATCACATTTTCGCAAATTTGAACTTCTATTATTTACTCCCTCCGTTCCAAATTATAGGTCGTTTGACTTTTTTGACACCAAGTTTGACCCACTCGTCTTATTCAAAAAATTTGCAAAAATATGAAAAAATTCAAGTCATGCTTAAAGTATATTATATGCTAAACTAAATCATAGTAAAAATAAATAATAATTATGAATTTTTTTAAATAAGACAAGTGGGTCAAAGTTGGTGTCCAAAAAGTCAAACGACCTATAATTTGGAACGGAGGGAGTAGCTCGGAAAATCACAACTATGATGTTTCGCTCGATCGTGTAGAAAATTCAGGGTAGATGAAGACCTTGTAACACCTTTCTCGTGATAGTAGCTAAGCCTCCCACCTTATATTTATGCGTAGCACATTTATTTGGTTTTGCCTGCTTCGTTTAAAAATTGTAAAACAAGACATGGTAATTCTAGGTTAACTGATAAGATAATACTAAAAAAACATGGTAATCTCTCCTCTAGTAGATTGTTATTGCCAACAATAAAAAGTATACAAAAACACCCATCGATACATAACACGTCTTATGTGCCACGGCCCACGGCAAGTTTCACACACATGCAACATAGCTAGCCAGTTGGCTAGCGCAACTGCTTTGCCTTCTCATCTCTTTTGTCTCCAAGGATGTGGTGCTGCCAGCCATCGACGCCCAAGCATATTGTGCACATTATTGGGTGTTCCTCATGACAACACTATTGATCATATACGGTCTAAAACATCACAAAACAATCACAATGCTCTACAACTATGATGATCTACTATACCGTGCCTATGCCGATATAATGTATGTTGCCTTCATGCTTCCAAAGAGCTCCACTAGGCGACTTCTTCTCCAATCACCATGCATCTCCTAAGATCAAATCAGTATTTTCTTGTGACACATATCAAGTCCTGAGCATTCGTTTCGAAAGCATTTTTTTTCACATACATGCGAGTATAGGCTGGTTCATGACCATTGGATTCTGTGTCAAGATGTATGCTCAGCCCTCCTCATCCCTCAAATGTTTTCTATAAACATCTCTAAAACTTTTACTCCATAAAAAAACTAGATTCTTCATCCTCTTTCTTGAAGCTAGCTGTCACCCGCACCATGACCATGGTGGTCCTCTTTCTTAAAGCTAGTTGTCACCTGCCACCATGATCATGGTGGCACGGTGAGAAGAGAAGGAAAGAGAAGAACCTAATGATTTTTTTTTTTAAAAAAAATATGGTTGTCGTAAAAAAAAATACCATCACAAGATGGATCCGTTTTTTTTTTGAGCAAAGGGGCAGGAGAGCTGCCTTGAATTGATCAAAAATAAGAGGGAAAGTACAGAGTTGGGGGAGAAAATAAAGGCCCCTCCCCCGGTGGGCGCAGGAAAACAGCTACCCTATTACAAAAGGAGCACCCGCGGCCTCCCAAAGGCGCAGGTTTTCAACAAGAAAGAAAAAAAAAGACTGAGACAGGCCTGACAGCCTGGTTGAAGATCCGGTTTGTTTCGCTCGATCCAAATCATCCAAATTGTGGCGGAGGTGGCTGAGAGGACGCCGCTTGGTGGCCCGCCCTGAAGGATGTCGATTGACCACCAGGCTGCGAGACCAGCCCCTTGGGTCAAGGCGCAGGGCGTTGAGAAGGGTTGCCATCCGCGTCCAGACGAAGCAGCTGAATTCGCATTGCAGTAATAGATGTTCAGGCGTTTCCAAGTTACGTCTACACAAGGGGCAGAAGTAATCGTTTGGCAGATAGCGACGAAGTAGAGCATCAGCTGTGAAGATCTTTTTGTGGAGGAGAGTCCAAAGAAAAAATTTGCACTTGGACGGTGCCCAAAGCTTCCAGACCTGCTGCAGGCCCGGTTGTGCGGCGCGACCTGCGAACTACAACAGGTAGGCCGATTTGACAGAGAAAGTGCCATTTGCGGAGAAACGCCAGTGAAACCCGTCGGGCACATCAGGAGAGAGCTGGACGTGGGCAATCTGTCGAACGAGTGAGATGAGGCTGGGGATCATGTGCGGGGCGAGGTTGCACCTCAGGTCGGTTATCCAATTGAAGTTTGTCATGGCCTCGAGCACCGATCTATTCTTACGAGCTGACACGCTGAAAAGCTCAGGGGCGATGTGTTTCGGAGCTGAGCCTGAGAGCCAGTAGTCCTCCCAAAAAGAGACGGAGGAACCATTCCCCAGGACGACCGAGCACCCAGCTCTCAGCAGGGCGGAGTCTATTTCGGAACTGTCAAAGTAGGTGGCGAGGGCCCTGGCAGGGATGGGGGGGGCCTCTGCTGAGGTACATCCAGCGTAATCTCAAGGCCCTGGAGAAGCGGGTGAGGTCAAGGACTCCCAGGCCACCCAACGTTGTCGAGGAGTAGACCTTGTTCCAATTGACTTTGCCCCCCCCCCCCCCCACTCATGAGGTCGGTGCCTTTCCAAAGCCAACTTCTCCTAATGGAGTCGATTTTCTTCAGGACAGAGGTGGGTGGTTTGATGACGGAGAGAACGTAGGAAGAGATTGCGGACAAAACCGCTTTTAGCAGCGTGAGGCGCCCTCCTTTGGACATCAGCGGACCACGCCAGCCAGCCAGTCTAGATGCCACTTTATCGATGAGCGGCTGAAAATGCACGTGGCGCAAACGTTTTACCGAGAGTGGCATCCCAAGGTACTTGATGGGGAAGGAGGCTCTCGCTGCCGGGAGGTCCTGGAGAATATGGTCTAGGTCGATGTTTCCACATTTGATTGACACGACCTGACTTTTAGAGAAGTTTGTGCGAAGGCCGGAGATATCCCCGAACTGATGAAGAAGCGCAGCGAGGGTTGAGACATCATCCTTGGAAGGATTTAAGAAGATGGTTGCGTCATCGGCGAAAAGGGAGATTTTGGAGGCCTGGGTGGGACCTCTTAAAGGCGACAGTGCTCCGGTTTCGGTTGCGCGATTGAGCAAGGCAATGAGCGGTTCGATGGCAAGGTTGAAAAGGAGAGGGGAAAGCGAGTCTCCCTGACGCAGACCCCTACGGTGTTGAATGCTGTCAATGGAGTGGTTGTTGAGAAGCACTCTGGATGAGGAGGAAGCGAGGGACATCGAGATCCAAGCGCGCCAGCGAACGCCGAAACCACGGGCCCGGAGGTTGTCCAGCAGGTAAGGCCAATGGATGGAATCAAAAGCTTTCTCAAGGTCAAGTTTCAGAAGGAGGGTTGGGGTGTTTAATCTGTGAAGGGATTTGGTGTAGCTCTGAACCCGTATAAAATTGTCTTGGATATGCCGTTTCTTGATGAAGGCGCTCTGGCAGGGGGAGATCAGATCATCCATGTAGGGGGCAAGGCGAGATGCGAAGATTTTAGTGAAAAGCTTCCCCACACTGTGGATGAGGCTGATCGGGCGGTAATCTGAAGCGGACAGTGGGCATTCTTTTTTTGGTAAGAGGATGATGTGAGAATTGTTTAGCACTGCCAGCCCGGAGCCCTGGAGGTTGAAGAGACACTGGAGAGCCTCGAAAAGGTCCCCTGAGATGAAATCCCAGCAAGCTTTGTAGAAATTCCAGGTGAAACCGTCCGGCCCCGGAGCCTTGTTGGAGGGGAGGCCAAAAAGCACCCGCTTAAGCTCCTCTAAGGATAGGGGGTCGTCGAGTGAGGAGAGGTCGACAGATGGAAGCCCGAGGAAGTCCCAATTGAGGGAACGAGACGCGGGTGGGAGGTTGGTGGAGGTATCATCGAAGACGGCATTGAAGTGGCGGTGGAGGACATCAGCCATATCTTGGAGCTCTGTGTGTAGGCCGGACTGACTCTGGAGGGAGTGGATGTGGTTTCTACTGCGACGACTGTTTTCCCTGAGGTGAAAGTACTTTGTGTGAACATGAATCTTTTAAGCCGGTGGGAACGAACATCCGTTTCGTTTCTAAAATCAGAACCGTTGGATCTCATCCGACGCTTCGGGGAGGGGCCGGGCGCCGCCCCAGCACGCGTGGTCGGAAGCCTCCTTGAACAACCCGAGCAGCCAGCTGCATGCCTGCATATATGCTTACGGCGGCGTGAGCTGGGGCTGCGAGGGAGACAGCGGCGCCGGCCGGCGAGGCAGGCAAGCTGCCGCCGCGCGCGCATGGGTCGCCGTCGTTGGCCAAAACACGTCGCCGGGGGGCACACACACATACACTCACGCACAGCCACAGCCACGACCACGGCCACAGCCGCGCACCAGCTGCCGCAACCTTATCTTCTTCGATCCATCCATGCATCCATGATCCATCTCCTCTCCTCATCAAAGATGGGAGTACGTAGCTTGGCACCGTCACTGTAGCTCATAGTCGTAGACTCGTAGCCGTAGCAGCAGTGGACTTGCAGCTAGCTATCGCCTCGTGATCTCTCCTGCCATTATATATTTTCTTGGGGCTTCAGCTTAAGCGGTTGCACTCATAAATGCTTCTGTTGCATATATGCCCTCGATTTACAAGCACCACGTGTACGAGTAGTCCGAACTCCAGCTCTCCATCTCGGTTCCATAGCGATTTTTTTTTTGTTAGTTAATTATGTGGCTTTCGCTCTCTCCATTTTAGGTCCATAACGAATTTCTGCTAGTACGTGCGTCGCTCCATAAGCATTTATTTCGCGGCCACTAGATTGTACATCCTGTTCAACTCTGCTCTTTCTCTCGTATTCGTATGCTCTTTTATAAAATGTAATCATATTTCTTAATTTCAGTACTTTTTCTTTCTTCTCTCTCCCTCTCATTAATTTCAGCCGGCTGGGCGTGGCCACCGACGACCAAATAGGCAGAAGAGGAGTAGAAGGAATAAGGACCCAATCACCTATAATGTAAAAATTAGATGGTTTTATCGTAAAAGATCGTATAAAGAGTGAGGTTAAGCACGAATCTTAATGCATGGTCGTAACACCACAAACGATGTAAAGCCGCACATGAAGATGGGGAATGAATATCCTCTCAGTTCCTAGCTAGCATGTGCAGCACACACACCCCGACACCCACACGATTACACGAGTGTGTGCATCTGCTTGCACCTGAAAAAGAAAATTATATTGCTACTGTTTTTGCTTGCGCTGGCCCGGCTACGGACAATGCTATCTTGCCAACCACTTCGTGGTAGAGAAGGTTTTTGCATGGTTCTGCCACTGACAGTGGGACCGACCAAGCGCACAGATCATGAGATGAGATGCAACATGAACAGATCCTTCTCATGACATAATCCGAGCTGGTCACAGTCTCACAGAGTTTCTTTTTTTCTCTCTCTCTCTCTCCCTATCTGTGGCTCCTGGTGTGCCCAGCATGACAGCACATGGCTGCTGCTTCAAAACAAAGGGAGATGAGATGAGATCATGGGATCTCTAGGCTGTTAGTTCAGAATACAGCCTAGGCTGTTTCACCTCATGTGGATCCAGGATCCCAATGTGTATATGTGCAGGCGCCTGATGGATCTGCAGAGAGGTAGCTGTCACTGGATTCACTACAGTCCACTAGGCTTGCCTCATACTCCCGTCTTTTAAAAATATAATACATATAGATTTTAATTTTGACATGGTCTTTAACGTCGAACTTAGATCATTATTTGCTCTCACAATATATTATCAATAACTATAAAATTAACATCATACGAAATTATTTTCAAATATAAATCCAACTATATCACATGCATAACACTAAACATACATGTTTTTAACTTAATTATTTGTCAAAAGTTGTAAACATTGATTTTTCCGAATACATCCACGCCTTATATTTTTAAATGGAGGGAGTATTTACTTCATGCTACTATATATTGATTGGAATTTTAGCTTAACGGTCTGAAATAATTATCTTTTTTGCGTGAATTTAAACTGTTTCCTGTAAAATTCATGTGAAACTTGTGCATTCTAGACGGGCAACTTTTTAGCAGTGAAGATATTTACATCTGCTGCAGATGAATGGTTTGGAAGGGCATGCAGACGGTAGAGGTGAGCACATCACAGACATTAACTATACATCTGCAGGAGGACAAGCTCTGGCTTTTCAGGTATAAGTCGTTATCTAGAGCAGGTACTAGTATGCCTCGAGTGGTCACTACCAGGAAAGTTAGGCCCCGATTTGAGGATCAGGTTATCATTCAGACAGTGATCTCGTGCACACTAGCAATAAATTAGTCCAGCGCACAGATGGCACGATCCGATACTAAAGCCTAGATATAATTTACATATGACACGTCACATATCTGAATTTGAAGACAAAGTAGAACATACAGTATATTCAATGTTCGATTTAAACGTCCCACCGAATTATCCAACAGCAAACACAATATTTGTCAATTGGAACAACAGAAATTCTACACAACGGGATCCCATCCGGGGCGGGATCCGGACCCGTGCGCCACGTGTCCTCGCCGCTGTGCAGAGGAGGAGGAGGAGGCCTACCTCGACGCCGTCGACCTCGCCATTGCCGCCCTCGCCCTCTCCGACGTTTCGGGTTAGGGTTAGGGAACATTTGGGTTCCTCGGGGTTTAGAGGAGGCCGGGAGGCGGCGGACCGGCGATGGGTGAGGCTCGTCGAGGCGGCGGCGGCGGCGGCGAGCCGCCGAGCCGAGAAGAAGGTGAAAGCGGTCGGCGGCGGATGGAGGGACCGCCTCACCCTCGAGTTAAGGTAAGCGGCAACGACGTGGCGGCGAGAGGTGAAAGCAATGAAGTGGCGTGGCGAAACCTTAGGGCACAGCAACCGGAGGAAGGAGGCGGAGGGTGTCTTGAGCAAGAGGCGAGCCGACCAGCATGAAGGAAGGAGCGGCGGCGGCGACAAGCGAGCGGCCACTGTGGGGAGGAAGGAGGCGGCGAAGCGGGGGGGCCATGAGGCGAGTGGAGGGGAGGGATCCCGTCGGGGTGGGCTCTCGACGGGATACCGTGGGCTAATCACCCCGTTGGAACAAAAGGCTTCGTGTCATATGCAAGTTATATTGGGTCTCATTTCTAACCAATCCTAACTTGTTTGAGAATTGAGATATAAAGGCTTTTTTGTTGTTGAAACAAAAGAACAAATGCACCCCACCCCCACCCCACCCCACCCACCCACCCCACCCCAACTCCAATAAAATACAAGAAAGCAACCTCCACAGTTGTCTTCGAGGTGAATTGACGTTTGTTGGCAATATGAAGCTAGACCTGATATGGCTCCTGTCTTGTGATGCTTAGCTGAAAGCACATTCATGTCACTGCAGAACAGGACGCTCGATCGGCAGGCTCGCGTCATCTCAGGGGGCGTACAATGATCCGATTAATTAGGATCAGGAACCAGGAGGCCAGCAGTGACTACTCACTAGTGCTACAACTCTACAAGCAGCTTAAAAGAGATTCCTTTACTCAATGCGGACACCCCGGGATTTTTTGTACTACTTTAGATTGAATCAGATATGAGGCCTAAAATTGTCACTGGTGTGCTACGCACAACTGCTTTAATAGATCTCACTTCTTTGCCTTGGAGAAGCGAAGGCACCTATACTTCTCGCCGCTGACTGTAATCTCAAGGGCTCCATCTTGGTTATCCTGGTTTGAAGCGGTTCCCATGAGGACACTCTTTTCCTTCTCCAAGTTCTCCCTTTCCATTTTCAGTCTTGCCTCTTGCCGTGCAATTTCAGCCTATGGAAAACAGAGTATAGCAATGTCATGTTTTGGTTCCAATTTCCAAAAGCAGTGCCAACAATGATAACTTACAGAGCAATGATACAAGTGGAAGGCAAAATAATTGCATACAATCAGAAGGTCATGACTTCATCTACGACATACTCCAAAGCAATAATTGACTACATACTTCTTTGCATCTAACTGGAAACGAACTATATTGATTTGATACTGTTTTCCTCATGTATGGATGATATATAATTTGATGACCTCAGCACTAAAGGCTTTTATTTTCAAATTTCATCAGGTCAGGTTATGATTCACTTATAGGTTATTCCGAATACAATTTTTGGTGTGCCCACAAAACAATTGCTACAAATAGCACGGGCTATCAAATCATGCTCAACAAACTATATTGATACATAAACTTGGAGAAGCAGAAACAAAAAAAAAAGGCAGGATGAATGATGGTGTCTCCAATAGTTTACAAGAAACTTAGCAAAAGTTTGTTAGAGCACATAAGAACAGAACAGGCAAAACAAAAAGATCAGGATTCGAAAACGAATCACTTGATTATGTAATGAGGTTGGCTAGCCTAGATTATTAGTTAAATGATTACTTCTTTCATGCATTAATTTCGTTGATTATTCATCTCCAGAACTATGTGAGGTACACAAACAAACCCTGACAACTGTTAGGGGTGTGGGCGTAGGGGTCTATGTACCCAAAATGCGATCAGTGTGCACCCTAGCAGCATTTAAATATTGAGGGCTGTTAGCGGACGGTATACGGTATACTGTCCGAACGGTATAGGTGTTTCACGTGAAACACCGTGAAACAAACGACACGCTCATAAAATACTGTGTGAAACACTCATGAAACACAAGACATGTGAAATGCTCATAAAACATCATATGGAACACATGACACACCATCTGAAACATATATACTGTTCGGACGGTGTACCATCCATTAGTATTCCTATTAAATTTTATTCATGTCCACTTTCTTACTTCTCTCCACCCAGCCTATCATATGACCCCACCAATCGCTCATTTGTGGTCGAACATGGAGGGTGGGTGCTCCCTAGGTTTCACAATACATTATTATTTTCTTGTTTTATTCCACAACATAGGATATTAACAAAATAAGGAACATATATAATGCCATTTCCTTCCTAGTTTTGCCTTCATAATCATGTTATTTACTGTTTTTTTCTTTGAGATGCCCTCTTAACACTGTATTTTAACAGTATTAGCATGCTCCAAAATCATTTATTTCCTTAGCAGGTATATTTATCGATCAACTACATGGTTCCTATACTACAACACTAATATGTCACTAGATTTACTTTATCAATAATAAACACTGAACAAATGCACTATTGTTAGAAAATACAAAACCCGATAGATTGAGGTTTTATTTATTCTATTCTCTAGTTTCTGGGAAGAAAGATGCTCTATTGTAGTCACTTACGGGTTATGAACTTACGAGCACCAGAGAATCAATCCTTCTCAGCCATTTCTTACATTCTTGTCTTCACCTGTCACTTTCTATGATTGCCTATATTCTCTACGAAACTGAAAGAAGTCAGCTTTATACCCTTCTGCTGCCTTCATGACAACTACAGTGTAAAGCAAGGAATAATCTCTTACAATGCACTTCTTCAACGTCACAAGAAACTGAATGACATTTGCATCAAGTCATCAAGAAACACTGTGCGAGTGCGAGTTCGATTGTTATGATCTGAGCCACAATACCGTTCCCGTTCTTGATCACAGAACAGCTAACACTCTCACGGTGCTGACCAGCGCAACAGAGGAGGATGGGATTGAACCGAGAGTTAGTGGAGTGATGGGGCTGGGATTCGTTACTTCACCTCGCGGCGGGAGAGCTCGGCCTTCCACGCGGCCTCCCGCTCGGCGACCTCGCGCTCGCGCTCCTCGATGTAGCTCTGCATCTCGCGCTCCTTCATGACGCGGTCCTGGATGTCCGCGTCCAGCGCCTCCTTGAGCTCCTTCACGAACCTGTCCACCACTGACTTTATCCGCACCGACATCTCGCCGTCGCCGCCTCACGGCTCACGGCTCACGCACACCACCGCCACCGCCCCTCCTTGCGCCCTCTTGCTGCCTACAGGCGACCTCCACGGACCATGGCTTCTAGGGCTTGGAAGAGGATGGCGCCGGAATTCTCAAGGCGCGTCCTTTCTTTCTCGGCCTTGCTTGTACAGTTTCGGTGTCTGCGTGGATGAGGTGGGCGAGGGGAGAAGGAGTGGCCCAGTGGGCCTTTTTATGCCAACTATTCCCCATTTCAACCCATGCCTTTCACTTTCACTTTCGCTTTCGCTTTCTCCCTCTTTTTCTTTTTTCTTTATATCCTTTCTTGTTCTTGTTCTTCTTCTTCTTCTTCTTCTTCTGACTGCTTCTCTTTTGCCTAATCTGCCTTCAAGAGATACAATAGTAACACATCTTTTGCTTTATTTTCCTTCAAGAGGTACAAGATTAACAAGACAACATGTGGTTCTTCTTTTTTAAAAAAAGGCTATGTGGTTCGCTACTTCACTGGTTGTCCGGTTCAGCATCACAGTTGCAAATAAAGCAAATGGTGTTAGTTTTGAAAAGAATGACAGGTACCAAGCTGTCCATTGCGTGCAGTAACATGTTTCTGCTCTGCACCTGGCCTGGCCATCACAGGACACCGTTCACAGGCAGGTCATTTTCGGCAGCCACTTTCAATAGAATACGTAGTAGTCACCACTCACCACTCAGTCAAATCGCTAGCAGGAGCCAATGTGTGCCATAACCTACCAGTAGTCACCACAAGAGCAAACCCCATCCTGGAAATGGTGGAACCGAATCGGGTCCCTGATGATGATCACCTTGCTTTCGCTCTGGGAGACAAGCTTGGCAAAGGCGTGACAGTCACCGCAGATCCTGAGGTTCTTCATGATTCTAACAGGCTTCCCCTCCATCGCATTCATTGTTGCGAATGCGATTGCCAGCTTCTCGCTGTGGTATTTCAGAAGGTCTTCCTTCTGCTCGCTTCCAAGATCCTGCAGCACGAATTCTGTCTGTGGGACATAACCGAGGTTTGTGACCGCGCTCATCAGTCGGTTCAGCTCCTGAACTATACCATCTGAGCATGGGTGTGAAAAGTCACCAGCAATGAACACATGGGTCTGCCTTCCCAGCTCAATCCAGCTTCGCCCAGGCTCTTTCTTTGCCCCTTGGTCTCTTATCGCCTTCCATGACCTCTCAGCATTTGTCCATTGTCGCAAATCAGCATATATATTTGAAAGCAATATGCGGGCACCTTGGTCCTCAGGCTCCAGTTTAAGGATCTCTCTAGCTGCATATGCTGCAAGATTGGCATTTTTGTGCATCCTGCAAGCCCCAAGAAGTGTCCTCCATATGACAGAGTCAAACTCAAAGTTCATCTCACGAATGAACTTCACAGCCTCATCAAGCTTCCCTGCCCGACCAAGGAGATCGACCATGCAGTTGCAGTGTTCTCGTTCAGGTTGAATGCCAAAGAGCTTGTCCATTGACCTAAAGTAACACCAACCATCTTCTACTAGACCAGCATGGCTACAGGCAAACAGAACTCCAATCATCGTTATGTTATTTGGTTTGGGTCCTTCAGATTTCATCAAGTCGAAAACCCTCAATGCCTCAAAGCTTCGCCCATTCTGTGCCAAACCAGAGATCATGGTGCTCCATGAGATAACATCCCTCCGAGGCATCCTGCTGAACAAGGCGTCTGCATCCTGCAAGTTCCCACACTTGCAGTACATGTCAAGAAGCGCATTATGCAAAATCAAGTCCTTGTCATACTTGAGCACATGGGCATGGACCTGCCTCCCCACCTCAAGCATGACCATCCCAGTGCATGCCCGGAGGACACTGGTCAAGGTACCCTGGTTAGCCAAGAACCCAGCCTCCTTCATCCTCATGAACAGCTCTATTGCCTCAACACCATCCCCACTTTGTGCGAATCCCGCAATGATTGAATTCCACACGATCAAATCACGGGTGACCATCTCGTCAAAGACGCGACGTCCGCACTCCAAATCTCCAAGCTTCATATACGCATCAATCAAGGAGCTCCGTACAAATACATCCGAATCCAGGCCAACCTTAACAATGCTCGCGTGCATGGCCGCGAGCACGCCTGGCGTGCCACAAGCACCAAGAACACTGGAGAAGGTGTACATGTTGGGAACCACGCCGTCCCTCTGCATAGCCACAAGAAACCTCAGAGCCTCCTCCTTCCTCCCTCTGGCACTGGCCAGCGCCGCGACAACGGTCGTCCACGAGACGACGTTCCTCTGGGGCATTCCGTCGAACAGCCTGAGCGCGTCGTCCAGTAGGCCGAACTTGGCGTACATGGAGACGAGGGCGTTGGACACGAAGAGCATGCCGTGCGGCGGCGCTCCTCCATTGACGCCCGGAGAGACGTGGTGGTGGATGAGGCGGCCGTCGCTGGGCGTGCCGTGGCGGACGCAGAGCTTGATGAGGCGGCAGAGCGAGACGGAGTCCGCGCGGACGCAGGCCGCGGCGAGGTCCGGGAGCAGCGCGAGCGCGGAGGGGAGGGGGCCGTCAGCGCAGAGGCGGGAGAAGTCGGCGAGCAGAGGGTGCGGGTCGGAGTGGAGGCGGCGGCGACTCCGGTGAGTGGCGGCGGCAAGACGCTCGAAGAGGAGGACGTGTTTTAAAACGGGTTTCATGAATGGCGAATGGCTCCCGGGGAAGTTGCGCGGAGACGAAAATATGAAATCATCATAGCTCATAACCTCTCATGTCTCATGTCCAAAATTCAGCAAATTGCACACAAGTTTTAGGTTTCAAGTCACCATGTAATGTTAAAAATCATACAAGTTTTAAAAACGATTCAATGGCTTTAGACAAAAACGATTCAATGGCTTTAGACAAAAACATTAGGAAAATCATCTATTTTCGACAAATCTAGTAGCACATAAAAAAAAGTCTTTTTTTTTGGCTGGAATGGAAAGATCCTGTAATCAGTGTGGAAAAGCAAATTTCATACAAGTTTTAAACATTATTCGCTGGCTGTAGGCAAAAATATTGGGATCTATTTTCGACAATCTAGTGAAATATCAAAAAAGATAATTTTTGACGGAATGGGCAAGATCCAGTATTCTTAGTGGAAAGGCACATCATTTTTTTTTAAAAAAAAAGAATAAAGACAAATATCTCTTTACAGAAAGGCCTCTGGCCAAAAGGCAAATTACAAACGAGTCCACATGAGACCGACCTGTAAAATATCTAGTAATGAGTAGGGTGTTCCGCGCATTTGCGAGGCTAGATTTGTATTAGTATATAACCTGACATGAACGTTACTTTTACTATAGATTTATAATTTTTTATTATAGCTGATATGGGGTCTTTCTTTTGATATGACATGTACTCTTATTTGTATAAATTTTTATTTCAGATTTTTGTTATTTTATTTTTATAATTGTAGTAGGTACAAACTCTTTCTTTTAATCTATGCCCTTATAGTCCGATTCACTATATTCAATGGTTCAGATATTTATTTTTTCTCTGATTAACATGAGAATTTTTTGTATTTTTTATTTAACTTGAAATTGCTAGTATTTTAGATTAACGTGATGGCTCCGTTAGACTATGCTTTAATTATATAATAATAATAGATCTAGGTTTCATCATAAATCGACACCGCGAAAGCCGAAGATCGCAACACTTCGTGGCCGCTGTCGTCCCTATCACCTCCAGCCTCATCCACATTGGAAGATAAGGAAGAAGATCAAAATCAACAATAGTAGTAACTGTACATATATTTGTCATGACCACACTTGAGGAAGACGAAACCGAATAGTTGTTGCCAAACACCATTATCGTTGTCGTCGAATTCCCCAACACTTAAAATCTCCTGCTCGTCCCAAATCTTGTTCCTTTCATAAACTCTATAACATGCACTACCCTCCTCCACTCCTCCAATAATAAGATCCCAACCTCACGACGTTGTTATCGCCCAGAAACGATTCTACGCTAAGGCTCTCCCCTTTCTCATCTGCATCAACAAATGACACAAGAGGTCTTTTATCGGAAAAATCAAAGACTAACAGCTTAACAACTTTATCTACGTTTTGAAAACACATATGTTTTGATTTTTTTTATTCTTTTTTTTTGCTGTTTTGAAGGTGAGTCCTAACGCTTTAAAAAGAAAGTCAAACGAAATGCATCCGAATCTCGAGACTACTTCGAGAAACTCTTGAAGTTCAGTAATTTCAGCCGCTCAAATCAGCTCAAAAGAACAGGGCCTAAATACATCAGAGTCAAAAAATCTCTCACCAACTTCAACTCTAGATTCAAGATCTAAACTCTTTGACAAAGCATAGCGCTAAACCCAGAGAAGCCCCAAAGTCTCGAGCATACCCCAATCCGTCTCCAACACGGAGCAAGGTACCGGCCATGTCCAATCCGCAACCCCCCCTCCCCCCCTCTCTTCCTCCTGTGTAACGATGGCTGTCTTACGGCGAGACGGAAAGACACACACTATAAAGATCCAACGACAGTATTAGATTGGAATGATTTTCCCAAAAACATCTGGGAGGTTTGTACATCAGTCATAGACGAGAACAAACAGTGCAAACCAGCAGTTCGGTCGCAGAATATAAACAGGCAAGAAAACAGCGCACTGCTTATACCTCGTAGGTTTTTGCAGAAGTTTCCCTGAAAAAATATTTATAAAAAAGTGACGCATTAAATAGCAGTGGCATGAAAATGGATGGAGAGGAACAGACAATGGATTACTGTTGTTGCCAAGGATTATTTTAAGACGTGCCTAAACTGTTTCAGATTGTTCACTTCATTTAATCCAATAGTCCAATGATGTTTACACCTGATAGGGTAATGTAAAAGAGCTTATTTTAAGTACTTAAATGAGGGTGTACAAGGATGCATTTGCAGTTCTGATCACGATGCCGCAGCAGAATTAACCGCAGTTGCTTCAATGAAACACGCTGAATGGAGCCATGGCAATAAAAGAATGAACGATTATTCTCATAGCTCTGCCCTGGACTCGTCGTCGATGGTGTTGTCTTTATGAGTTGCCAATGCTCTTATGATGGATTCGTATATTCCAATTCCTTTGAGGTACTCATCTTTGCTCAGAAACTGCAAGGTATGAAAATGTTCACTAAGCAAAATATCATTGCATTTTATTGTGTATAAGCTAAATGTAGCTTTCGTAATATGTTGCTTTTCAGTTGCCAAACATGTGCACGTTGGTATTTTTAGTTCTAAAGATATGCAATTCTAAATGGCAAATGCTGCAGAATATTTCTGTAACTTGATGGCAGTAATATATCTAGTGGGGATAAGTGATGCACACCTCATTATGATCATGGAGCAAGATTGGTGTGTTTGACATAGGAGAAAAACCAAATGCTGGTAATCCAAGTTGCCGGAAGTAACGAGCATCAGTAGAGGCTGGAAATATCTCTGGTTTAGCAACTTTGCCACCAGCTCTCTTCACAGCTTCTTCAAACACAGACCACCATGGGTTTGAGCTGTCAGTAGGTGTGATGGCTGGCTTCCCAAAGTTATCAAGGACAGGGGTCTTTTGTATAACCTGTCAAATGGACGCCCAGAAGATATATGATTAGAGACTTGCATGAGCTTCAAGTAATGAAGGTATATTTCAATGACATTTACTTGAAGGCTTGCAGCAAGAAAAGAAAATTCCCAAATGAAGGGCACCCTTTATTTCGTTCATCAAAATGCAACACTGATATCGTTGGCACACACCCTTCATTTAATTTACGCCTGCTCTTGGCATATTTTCACAACGCATTATCTTTTACAGCATGTGTACACATTTATTAGGCATGAGCTAAATGAAATTAATCCCGATCAATAAAAGTTCAAGACTTCAGTGCACCTAATCAAATATTCCCTGAGTATCTTTAAGAAAACTACAGCCAAAGAATTCTAACCAAAGCACACACACACAAAAAATAAAAATAAAAATGGTACAACTTGCACAGCAAACCCCAATAATTGGTTCGACCATTCAATGGAATGAAGATTTATGTAAAGAAAAACACTTCTTAAGTTATTTGGAAAAGGTACGCTGAATTAATATTTGTTAAGATGGGGTATGGCCCATGACATACAGTTGTGTGCTCTCTAGAACAAATATGATAATATATTTATATATACTGTATACATCAGTATTTGGCCTACCAAGGACATCATACCTCAATGGTCAAATTACGTGAAGAAGGAGCCCATTCTTCGGCGACACGCATCTCCAGCGCTTCAGTATTAACGATAGGTGGGATTCGGATGTCAAGGCCTACCTCTGCTTCAGAAGGTTGTAGATTCATGACAAAACCCTGAAGAAAAGTGGAGATAAACTGTTTAATTAAATCATTACAATCTAGGCAATGGGCTGTTAACTAAGAAAAGCGGAGATAAACTGTTTAATTAAAGCATTACAAAATATGTGTGTATGATAGGTAGTAGGTAATTAACTAATAATTGTAATGAATACAAGAATCGACAGCACATAAAAGCATCAGAGTCCAGATAATGAACTAATAATGATTGTCAACCAAAGGTATAGTTCCCAACTACTGAAATTCCAAAACTGGTTAACAAGTAACAACCCTATGGCTCAGAGAGTGGGCAGGGCACAAAAGTATCAGATTAGATCTAGATAAGTGTGACCACAAACTCAGGGTGTATTTCTAACTTTTTTCGAAAAAAAGACAGCTTATGTTCTTGAGCAACACCAACTAGGACCTACAACGAACCAAACCCTAATTCCCAATCATATTGATGAGGACATCCCTCGTACATGTTTCTCCTTCTAGTACACATGAGTAGCATGGAGAATTGGAAATAGTACCTGTGCTCCAACTGGACTGATAACAAAAGCTTGTGCATAAGAAAATAAACGTACAAGACAATTCGGTTCTTAATGTTTTTCTATCAAATTATATGAGGATTGGTTATAATGGTTCACCGACCTATGCCTCACACATGCAATACCATGTCACCATCATGTGCAAAGGGGAGCAAGCACCAGTTATGAAAGTTCATTTTCCAATTACAAAAGTTCTGCAAAGTTTTTTCTGGTGTTTACAATTCTTACTCCAAATCCAGCTATGAATAGCCTTGTCTTCACTGTAAAGGAGATATTGTTGTGTCAGCATAGCCAATACACTTATCTCTAGGTTCTTTATTGCCGCTGGCAACCCCTTGGAAATTGGGTGGATATTTCCTCTGTTGTTCTCGTGATTTCTTCAGTAAATAAGAAACCATGTGTCTATTTATGGTCAAGCACATCGTATGGTTGGGACGAATTGCGGAATTCTTTTGTTGTTGTTTGTAGTTCTAACTGTAGTGGAGCCTTTTGCTCAAAACTGTGGCTGGTGCCATCAATTTGTGAGGTTACACGCATCCACTAAGCCATTAGCAATCCTACAGCATGAAGGTTCTGTTGAATGCCTCCACATCACATGTGATCTTTTTTGAGCAGGTGGATTTGTTATCTCATCCATAGGTAAAAAACTGAATGTGCAGTGCACCAAAGATACTATCAAGGAGAAAACTAAACAAAAACAATGATATCGAGTAGAAAATAAGGAGTTCCTGGTGAAATAGACTATCAGCTGGTTATAACAAATTCCAGTCATGAAAACCTATAAAGTCCTGTCATCTGAAAAATAGGAAGTCAACTGTGTGATAGGCAATCATGAACAAGATGTCACATTAGCAAATAAATAAGGGATCAGGTATTCAAGCTTCTAATGTTTTCAATGGGTTATAGTAAAAGATCTAGGTACAGTTCCTAAAACTTCAACTGGCACATTAGTAACAGGAAACATGAATACAATAAATAAATCAACTAACCGTTGGTGTTGGTGTGCCAGCCTTCAGATATGCAAAATTCACAGATATAACATCCCCTTCAGCTTTCTCTCCAGACTTAACCAAATCAAACTGAGATTTCCTGAACCTCCGAATTACCTCCACACTCTTCATCAAGTTTTCCATTGCACTACCATCATATAGCTTCGCACCATGCGCTGGTGCTCCCTTTGCCTTAATAGTTAACCACCAAGGGCTACGCTCCCCATAGAATACCCGGTAGTCCTCCCCAGGAGATGCAAGCCCCTCATCAAGAACCAGGCCCACATTCATGTCGCTAAATTCCTTAGATGCAACAAATGCTTCGACACCAGCATGTCCACCAATCTCCTCATCAGGAACAAATGTTACATAGATGTTCCTGTATGGTACAAAGCCTGCACTGCGGAGACGGCGGATGGCTTCAAGGTACTGCATTCCCACACATTTCATGTCCTACATACATAGACCACATAAAAATTGAATGTCAAACATGTAAATACAGACCACATAAAAATTGAATGTCAAACATGTAAATATAGTATATTTTTACACAGCGTTGGTACTTTAAGCAATACCACTAAAAAAATATCTGGCATTATCAAAGGATAATGTATGTAGATCAAGAAAGATCAACTAAACGTATCCAAATACTAGATAATTTTTTTTAAGGTGCACCCAAACTATTGTGGTTTATCAATTTCACTTTTTCTATGGAAAAAGACTGCAGGAGCATCCCAGAGTCATATATTACTCAAAAACATATGTACGAGGCCTAAACCCAATCAAAGAAAAGGAAAAGGAAGGGAAAAACTACAGGAAATTAATCAGGTTCAAACGTACCCATTGATTTCACTTGATCCAATAGCGTGGGTGGCCTCTTGCCTCCCTAGAGGGTAAGATGGCGAATATATCTACCTTACATGTTTGATCCAATAGCACAATAATCTGTTACCCATGGTGTACCATAGAAGTGATTGCTACATAGAAATGTACATATAATAACTTTAAGCTCTTCTAAATTAAAAATTGGGAAAAAAAACTAACTTCGGTAAGATTTGTACAAGGGGCATACATGTACAACAGTAAATAGTGGTTTTGAAATATTTCAGATAATAAAGGTTGTATCTTATTGAACCGAGTGAAAGAAATTTTATCAATTTTGCCCTTCAATTAATAAGACATGGCTACAAGCAGTACAGATCTTAAATAATCCTATAGTTTGCTAAAAAAATGATCCTATAGTTACAGCAACATCCATATAGCAATAAAACAAAACATCTCTGAGCAAATTCGGTGACAACCAATAATCATGCCTACGAATAAAAAACACATATATTGCTGGATGACAACCAAGAATCATACCCAGGTACGGAAACAGGGGATGCGGGCAGGAGCATTGGCACCCCCCATGCTCCATGCATACTTATATGTACCCCTATTTGTACTACTAAAAAATCTTAAAAATAAGGATTTATGAAAATTATTCTCAAGAACTTAAAGATTTTATGACAAAATAGTAAAGATTTTCTAAAATTTACAAATAAACATCAGTTTGCATATTACAATCGTAAAAAAACTATAGAAGCCCTAAAAAAACATGTACATTTCATGTATAATAGTAGTGAAAATTCTATTTGCCCCCGCAATTTCTACGTGTTTGTAACTGGCCCCGTAAAGAAATTTTTCTAGCTCCGTCCCTGATCATACCTATGAATATTTCGTAGATTACTAGGAAAGTAAAATCTTATCTTAACCGCGGAGCAAGGGGATGAAAGAAAAATTGAAGCTGATATTTACAGGAGACAATTAAAAGTCGCTGCCAAAAGCAATCTAGGCATCTTGCCTGGGAGCCGCGCGCATAGATGCGACCGGACGCCTCGTCGAGGGCGGCGGAGAACGGCGGGTGCTTCCACTTGTGGGGCTCCGACGGCACGACGTCGGTGTGGGAGTTGAGGAGTATAGAAGGCAGCGACGGCCGCCGCCCGGCCCACCGGAGCAGCAGCAGGGGCTTGCCGGCGACGAGCTCCAGCGTGCGCGCCTCGAGTCCCGCGGCGGCGGCCTGGTCCCGGAGCAAGGCCGCAGCCGCGGCGTAGTCCGGCGCCGGCTGCGCCGTGTCGATGCGGAGGTACTCCTGGAACCGCGCGATCGCCTCCGCGTCCGACGACGGCGATGCGGCCGCGGAGGCGGACAAGAGGAGGAGGGGGAGGAGAAGCTTCGTGGCTCCGGCCATGGGAGACATCCTCGCCGAGTTCTTGCTTCCCATGACGAGAACAAGAAGAGAATAGGGGTCTGTTTTGCTCGGAGGGGATTGTAGCAAACTTATCAATTTCATTCCGGCGCTCATTTGGTTTTTCTATTGAAAAACATTCTGGTATCGGCCATTCTGGTGTACCGTTTTGTATCTTTTAATATACTAAAATAAATGTTAGAAATATAAATATCTTTACCAAAATTTTTATTAACATGAATAAATCATTCATATAATACTCAAACATAGCTTATAGTTCACGTATTTCATAGTTTGAAACTAGGGGGTATTAACCGAAATAGGTAAATCCGGCCGGAATAGACAAATCCGGCCATTCCGGCCGCTATTGACCGGAATGTTGACCGGTACTGAAAATATCTCTTTCCGTTCCGTTTTACACAACGGAACGGAACGTTCCGCCCATTCCGGCCGGAACGGAACGGAATCAATAAGTCTGGATTATAACGCAGGGAAGGGAAGGGAGGAAAGTTTTGTTTCAAAAGAATAAGAGAGGAGAGGGAGTTTTTTAAAAAATGAGGAAATTTATTTTCTTGGTGATTCTTGATAAATGAACCTCCACTCATTTTTCTCTCTCTTTTTTCAATTTCATTTTTGCCAAACAAGCAATAGAAGCTTAGGGGAGGGGAGCTACTAGGACGAGATTGTAGTTGGTGACTTGGTGGTGCTGACTGCTGAGTCGTGGACCAGTGACGGTCGGGAGTAAGCTAGCACTGCAATGACAAATGACGTGGCAAATTACTTTTTCTTAACTTTTTTTCATATTTGACTTTTTATATATCCATCAGTAAATATACGGGGAAAATATTCGGTGCACAAGACTTTTCAGTGCACAAGTGCAAACATCAGTTCTTAGCCATTGGATCTCATCTCGATGGCCCAGCTAAAACATGGGAAAATAGAAACAATCATCATGGTTTTGTTCACAAGTGCATAAGTGGGAGAGGAGAGTTTCACCTCAATACATCTGAACCGTTCAAATTGGATCAAGGGATCATGATGAGTTTTTGCACTTGTGCATTGAAAAGTATTTTGCACCGAATATTTTCCCAAATATACGTGTGTTGCAATAGAGCTATATAAAGAGAAATAATATATATAAATCGGATAAATATATACAATTGTAAAGGATGACCCATTCTCGCATCGTCTGCTCTACTATCAAACACCAAAACCTAGGTATATCTTAGATCGATGTGTTGTTGTCGCATCTATTACTTGCCACAATCCACCTATGACACTAATGTAGCTTCCCATCGCCATGTACAGTGCTCAATGAATCACCCCATCACTATGTCGTTGGAGCTCTATCTTCACTGCCTTAGAGCTTTTCACCACTCCGTCACGCGCTGCCAGCTACTCCTCTGATCTTGTCGTTGTCACTACCCTAGAGCTCCCAATGTGTTGTTGTTGCTTACACCTAAGAGATCAGCTCGCCCATGAGGACACACACTCATGTGCTGCTAGGCGATGCGGAGACAAAGGGGGAGAGACCGTCTATTGTGGAAAAGTGAAGAGAAGAGATAGAAAACATCGATACATGGCAGTGATGGCTGGTTCCAATTCTCTACTGCAGAAGGAAGAACAAGATGTTCGACTATTGTTGTGTAATATTGAGCCAACAAGGAAAAAAATGAAGAGAGTAGACGATGATTAGGCCAAGAAAAGCATAATGGACTTAAGTAACTACTAGGGTGGTAGGCGCACCATGAGTTTAGTGATAGGAAAACCTAAATAAATGATCACCACTTTCAAATACATAATCATGCTATTTACAGAGGAATCATAAGTCATGGTAATACAAATTCTGTTTTACCCATACATGGTTTTAGGAAAGAAAAAATGATTTCCCTCAAATACCTCAGCCTTTAAAACATCGTGGGAATGTAAGTCAAATTTATCTGCTAATTTACTACACATAAATGCACATCAACTCTTTTTTAACTCGCTTCATATTCAGACTTGATAGCCCATGAAGAGAAAATTTGGATCTGAAATTCCTAATCTTTCCTGGTCTTCTTTGCCGAATGTTTTTCATCAACAGTTGCTCAGCGCTTCTTAGTAGCAGGACCTAAAGAATAATGAACTCAAATTTAGTCTAACATTTTTTTTATTATAGTTTGATTATAAGCAAGGGATGAAGCTAGACCGGTGGGAATATCAAAGACCTTATGTTGAAATAAATAGCCATTCTTACAAGAAAAGGTAATAGAGATACTTACATGGCAAGTTATTTTTTGCTACAAAGACATGTAACTATGTAGAGACCATGTTCGATAGCAAGGAAAAAATGCCTTGTTGCTTGTTATAATGTATAAATGTATGGACAACAGGTAACTTTTATTACATCAGGTTTGCATACTCTAATAGATAGCTTCAAGGCACATGAGCAAAGTTTTGAATCTACCTCGCATGTAATATATGTATGGTTATCTCCATGACCAACACATGGTTAAGGTGTTAACCATCAAACATGAGGGCTGAACACACAGAACGGATGCATTGCGCAAAATTAAGATGTATTTTGTGAGCGAAAGGACACTGGAAAATAATTTCAGACCAAAGCGCATGCTCTGAACCTAAGTTATTTTGATCCTTGAGAAATAAATAAATGGTTATAGCATTTTGATGTCATTTTGATGCTTGAGAAATAAATAAATGCTGTCATTTTGATGCTTGAGAAATAAATAAATGGCTATAGCATTTTTATGTCGTTTTGATGCTTGAGAACTAAATAAATGATCTATAAATAGCATGTATGCGTAATTTGTATGCACCAAGACCTTTATCAATCTTACCAGCGGGTAACACTCCATTTTCATAGCAGCAAGCCGGCATCCATCACCATATAAATAGATTCATACCAAGTAAGAAAGCGAAGCGTAACAAAAAAAAACGTTAGGAAGGCAAGACCCACAAATGGATGAAAGTAACGATAACCATCTTGGCATAAGTGTAGTAGTGCATCATTCATATAATCGATCGGTCAGAATGTTAGAGAAAAGTAAAGCACCTCTTCTTGAAAGATTATATCTAAAATTAATATTGATATAACATCATATACACATGGAGAGCAATCATTATTCAATATTTGTACCAATTAACAGCAGGAAAGGAAAAAATGGATGGTTGATCTGGTATGGCTTATAGCAACACATTAGGAATTAAGAACAATGGAACGCACACCTGCAGACACCATTGCCATCACTGCTCCCCACCAAAAGGCCAATTAGTCTTCAGATTTGCCAAAAAGGCTCCAATCCTGCAGGTTAATAAATAAATGTATATATATGTAAGAAAACCAGAATAAAATGACTTCCATCGCACAAGCACACAATAAATAAATACTACATACACATCTACATTTACTTAAAGCGAAGCAGCCTAACAGTAGTTAAATGAGAAATACCTTAACGGCTGTACGTCCATTATTCTCGTTTAACACTGCAAAAGACACAACAAAATCAGATATCATCCAAAAATCAATTGATGGGGAAGGCATAGGACGAAGCAAGCAAGAGGAAGAGGGAGCGACGATGACAAGACGAGTAGGAGACGGGGCGGCGCATGGAGTAGACATGTGTTGTCTTTTTGCACGAAGAGACAGGAAGTCTGCAATGGTAGAGTATGGAAGATTAGTGTTGTTTCTTGAAAAACAACAACTGATGGGAGCTCTCCATACTGAAAATATGAAATTATAAATAACTGTTTAAATGGTAAAATTGTGGGAACGACTATTATCTCATAAAAAGCAAGAGCAGCATGACATCCAAAAAAAATTTGTTGCTCAACCTATCGGTGTTATCAGTAATGCTCTCTCTTATGCATTTCTTAATAGAGAGCCGCAATTGCACTTATGTTCCGCACACAACCCAACTTTCATCTTTATAAAGGCAAGCAGATAGTTGAGACACAGGTAATTAATAAGTACAAAGTGCATTAAAATGTTCTGGCACAGATAAACAGTAGGTATCTCTGCAAATTAGAACGAAACCATGAAATGTAAATTTATTTGTCCCTCAATTCTAAATATTACTACAATTGACATGTGTTGAACCAAGCATCATTCTCTTATACAACCAAGCTGCTGACTAAATAGCTAGTGAATCGAAAAGGTCTGAAGAAATAGTAAAGCCAAAAGAATAGAAAATCAGAACTGCTACTAACCCGCAGGTTGCACACTTCCTATGATAATGGGGAGGGGGCATAATGTGTGGAGGGAACATAAGAATGTATGGATTGAATTGCCAGCTAAAATCACCTGTTTGAACAGCCTCTGGCTCATTGGCTTTGCAGTGGTTTGCAACAGCTTACCATGTATAACGATGACCAGCTGTAATGAATCACTGCTAAAAATATAGCAGAATAAAGAGGCCATAACAACTGCAAAATAGATGGCTTATGAGTCAATGCCGGAAATATAGCTTGAGTGCAAATAGAGGCAGTAATACAACCCATATTGACCTTGTAAAATTGATTGAGACATAAACATTACCTCTTCTTATTCAAACGGCTTGGCGGTAACAACGATCTCGTGGCAGCCGGCATCAATAAGCATAATCACAACAAAGAAGGCAAAGCAAATTAATTAGAATTAACTCATTGGAAAATGGACAAAGATACTGAACCTAACAAACTAATGCAGAGCACACAGAAGAACAGGGCCGAGCCGCGCCACCGGAAGGAACCTTAAATCCCTACCTGAAGCCAACCTCAACACTGAACTACAACATCACATACAAACCTTTAAGAATATTGCCATGTTCATTACCATAACAGGAAAGGCCATGAAGAGGAGCAAACCATGGGCTCCCACCCTGCACGCCATGGCGGTGGGGGTGAGGTGGGGGAGGAGCAGGGACGCAGTTTGACCGAAGGCACAAGCACGGTATGGAAATCAAGAACTCAAGAATAAAACCCCTAAATATTGTAGATCTAAAACCCTAGAGTTCTAAATCGACCCAAATCGAAGAGGATCTCGTACCTTGCGCTGTTGTCGTGCCCGGCGGTGCTGGACGGTGCCCATGGCGGAGATGGCGGCGTGGTGGCAGGGGCAGAGGTCGAAGGCGGCGACGTGGTGGCAGGGGGAGAGGCCGGAGGCTGCGGCATCGCGGCAGGAGGTAGAGGGTGGAGGTGGCAGCAGGCAGCGGGACCATCAAGCGAGAGACGGGGCGGAGACGGCGGACGCGGTGGCGAACGGTGGCGACGGGGCGGGCAATGGAGGTATTGGGGGGAGGCGGTGGGCAGGGCGTGGAGGAGAGACCGAGGGAGATGCGGGCGAGGTCGTGAGGGTGAGGGTGGCCTGGAGGCTGGGGGCGGCGGCGGCTAGGGTTGTGAGGCGTGCGAGAGGTGGGCTAAGGCCTGGGGGTTCATTGGCCGAAGGGTTAATCGGCCGTAGAAAGCCGATCGGACGGCCCAAAAAAAAAAACAGAGGAGGTGGGATTCGAACGCTGGGCTTCCACGCGAGAACGGGCGCCCGAAACCAAGTGAGCAGCCGCCGCGCCTTGCTTTCCTTTGGCTGGCAAAAATTCTTTTATATGCATAGTTCGGATGAACGGCTGGATGGAGCCTGCGGCCGTGATTGGACAACCGTCGTTTTTCCACCGACGTGGCGAGCGGGGGGCACACAACGCTAGCGCGTTGTATATTATAAGATGATAAGATGATACTAAATTCACTGGATACACATGCACTAAAGATTTTGGGGGCCAGCCCTACCCCTACAGGGAACAACTTCCTCGTCCTTGTACCCACAAAACCTGATGGGGAATAATTTACCCTACTTTTTATCTCAACAGGGAGACAATTTATCCCATTCCTATCCCCTAATTAATATAATTTACAAAACTGATTTTTTTTTTGTCTGGAACACAAGCGTGCAACTAATTTTCAATAATAAATAAATATAATTTATAGTATCGATCCTAGACGTGAGTTGTTCATCGTGGCATATCCAACAAAAACTGAAAACAAAAAGGCAGAAACGAAAGCCGCAAGAGTTTAACATGATCATGGGTTCCTACATCCCACAGCTTGCGCTGAGGCTACCTGGTGCTTTGATTTAAGTGGCTATCGCCCTTTGCACTGATGAAACACCACGCCTCCCGGCTGCCGTTTCCTGGCGCTGCGGCGTGCAGCGTGCGAGCATGGAATGCCCATGGTATTGGTGCGCGGACCCACCTGCAGTCGCATCACCGCGCGTGTGCTGGGAACGGGGGATTTGACGATTTGCCACTCTCAACAATTGATTTGGTTTACTGCCATAAACACATATGGTCCCACGTGTCATACACACAAGTGACGTACTTAGAGAACTACACATGCTGAAGTGGCAAATCGTCAATTTTTTGGAAAGGTTGATGCTACGTGCACACGGGCTTCATGCCAAGGACGTCGCTTCCGTTCCACTGCCGGGTGGCCCGACTTTTTTTTTTCTACGTAGGAGAAAAAGATTGAATTTAGGGTCTTTCTCTTTTCAGGTTAAATTAAATTAAATAAAAAGTATCATTTTTTTACAAACTAAATGATATAGAATTAATTTTTGTGGGGTTTTAAATAGTTATTTTTAATATTTCTAAAATTTTTTAAATTTTTTTTAACATTCTTGAGAGTTCACAACATTTTTAGCTTAAAATTTTCAGCAACTTTCAGCCAAAAGGACAAGGCGAAGGAACAGGGAACCGATCGATCGCTTTGAAAGGAGTTATGGTTGTTTCATGCCGGGCTCTGCTTGCGTGGAAAGTGGTCTCCTTGGAAGGCAAGTTTATTATAGATAGATATGTATCGACTCTTTTAGATGGCAATGGATAAGTTATTAGTTTTGTATGCCTTCACAAGATAGGCCATATCTTTTAGATGGCATCATAGCAAGTAAAACCCAAAACAACATTCGTTCTCTCGGCGCAAAGGAGCTAGCAATATTAGTTGACTGTGTCTTGTTTGTTTTAATCAATAGTGACGCAATGCACATGACTCATTGACCATACAGGTCATATGACTCATGCATGGGCTGTCTCAAATGGCTACCATTTTTGGTGTGTCATTATAAAGGATAGACCGAACCCCTTGTGACAAGATGGCACTATTTAATCAACTTCCTTTTTATTCAAAGGAAACATCTTTTTTGTTTATGTCTGTTGTGCTAAGGATAATATACTTTAGATGTACACCTCACATTTAGGTCGCTCCAAATACTTGCCGCTCTCTATAATTTCGACGAGGAAGACATGGACCCTCCATGGTATCATAGAACTATTTCTCGAACTCTCTTTTCAATTTTTTAAAAAACTTTTGTACAAAGTCCGCGCACTGTACAAATGGTTTACCACCCTATATTATTATCATCATCATCATCACCGTCACACGATTCATTAAACATTTGTTTCTACTCAACTGAAACGCCTTGTAACCGACTCACTGAACTTCAGTTTCCACTCAACCGAAATACGAGCCGAAATCTCTCCCGTTCCAACACGCCCACGGAGTGCTGAGCTGGTGCAATGCAACACACGGAGGCCGGCCTCTGGGCCCACCTGTCATTGGCCACGTCGAGGGAGGGGGGCCCCACCGCCCAGGTGCGGTGATCCCCGCGCTTCAAAAATATATTGGCATGCAGAGAGAATCCCGACGCGGCCGTGGCTGCTCGCTCGCACGCGCACCTCCTTTGGCTCCTCCCCTTTTTATTTCCGGAAAGAGAAATCTCCCGTCTTTCACGCGAGGAGGAGGCGCCTCCGCTTCGCCTCGCCTGACTCCTTGTCCCCCCCTTAAACCCCATGGCGTCGCGGTCGCCGGCCGGCGGCGGCGGAGGGGAGAGGGGCAGGGACGTGAGGCTGACGCTGCAGGAGGCGGCGAAGAAGCTTTCTTTGTGGCACAGCGCCACGTTCCGCCCCATCCTCACCCACGACGACCTCGAGCCCATCCTCGCCGCGGCCGGCTTCGTCGCGCTGCCTCCGACGCCGTCGCCGACGCCGCCGCCCGGGAGGCCCGCCCGGAGGAGGGCGGCGCTGCGGCTGCGGCGGCGGCGGTGCCGGTGCGGTGGCGTGAGTACGCCTTCCTCGGCGTCGGCGTCGGCCGCCGCGGCAATGCCGTCGCGGGCTGCGCAGGCCCGCGGCCGCGCCTCCCCTACCCGCGCGTCGACGCGCTCCACCTCCGCACCTACCAGGCCTTCCTCGCCGCCGTCGAGGTCTACCTCGGCGCCCTCCGCCTCCCCGCCCTCTTCCACCTCAGGTTCGCCTCTCCCTCTGCCCCACTCTTCTCTTCGCTTCTTTTATTCAGATAGATAGCGACATATACGGTCGGGTTCAGACTTGATCAAGAACATTCAGAACAAAAAAATGAAAGAAAACGAACTCCAGCTTCATGTTCCTGAGATCATAATTTCTCGTCCTATTCTTGCGTTCCAAACTTCCAAATTCAGGACAGTGGCAAACATGCAATCTAGAAGTTTTTTTAAAAAAAATTAGTGCACCTAATTTGGATGAAACGTTCAGTGTTTGGTTCTTGGATTGACAGATGGGAAAGATTAGGTGAACGCTGCGCTAATCGTGTTAGGTAATTTGGTCCCGACGCTTTCTGGCGTTTGCCAGAATTGACTAGTTTATCCAGATAAAATTGGATTTGATTACGAGGGGTTAGATGATGAGATGATTAGTTTGCTGTTGCTTCGCAAGCCTTGTTGTTATCGGGGATGAAATGATAAGGCACAATGGCTGAAATGTTGTTGCAGTCGTGTTCTTGACAGATAGTACTGGGATTGAAGTCATGACAAATATCTGTCATGTTGAGTGGGGGAAAACCTATGGACGTGTGAGTGTGAACTTGCGAGTACAGTTGGTGAAATATGGTTATATCACCCCCTTATGTCATTAGCATCATTAAAAAAAGTTGCTTTCTTGAACCCAGATGCTCTGGCTTATCGAAGCCGTTTTTCAAAGGTCTGGAAACCGTTTCTTAAATCAAAACTTTCCATGCCTAGTTGAAATAAATATATTTTTTTCCTGTTTCTTTTGAAACTCTGGAAGCCAAGAATTTCAGCCATAGTAGTGCAGCTGTAGCCATCGCAAACGGTGCAATCTCAGGGGAAAAATTTCTTTGTTCAAAAAGAAAAAAAAAATCAGAAATTTTGTGAAGGCCTCGTGGAACTAGAAGGGTAGAAAAGCTGGATATCCGTAGCATTCAACTGCAGTTCAGCCTTCAGTAAGGCTTTTTTTAGACCCGAGCCAGTTGGAATCAAATAAGTCCAAACTAAACAATCATACGATCTTCTGAAGCCTAGTTGGGCCAGAATGAAAATCTAACGGCCCAATCAATTTAGTTGCCGTACGATCAACTTATGCGGTGACCAATGTCTAGTTCTCGTTTTCTTTCTTTCGAGAGGCCTTATCAAGATCTGTGCACCATTCCCACCTCCTATGTAATTCACTTTTATGGAACAAATATTCTTGTTTTGTTTCTAGTTGTTATCCGGTGTAGGGATGGCAACGAGTCGGTTCAGGGCCGGTTGGAGCAAAACTGAACCCAATCCGAAACCCAAAGAGCAAAACCCGACTTGAACCCAAAATGAACAAAGGGTCCAGAAGCAAATCCAAACTCGAGCCCATCGGGTATCCGAAACCCGATAGGTTCCCCATGGGTTAGGGATGGCAATTGGGTTGGGTATCTCTGGATACACCCTCTCATACCCGGACCCAAAACTCGAAAACTATACCTGAACCCTAAATTTTTTATGGGTATAAACCCACGCCCATACTCGAACCTGATGGCTACCCGAACCCGAACGGGTACCCGATACCGAAATACATAATAAACCTATATCTCAATATTGAATACAATATATATGAAATTAATTAATTTCAACTATATCTTTCATCAACTTATATTTATAATTTAGCATTTCATCAATATATATTTATTAATAACACATGATGACATGTTACATTATATTTAATTTTTATTATTCTTTTCGGATACCCATGAGTATCCATGGATGTATAAATAAACCCGAAAACTATATCCGAACCCGAACTTAAAATATTTCATAGGTATAAACCATGGATAAAAATGCCATCCCTACCATGGGTCTGTTGACATCGACTTGAATAGCAGGGAATACATCAGTGTTTCGGCAATGCCAACATGAAAATTCATCATTTCACCATCAAAATTAAGAATTCAATAACAAAATAGAAGATCAACATTCAACATTTCAGTAATGACAACATCACGAAACGTAAGAGAGATTGGTGAGAGCGCAACTCGTAGGGCAATACCTTAAGCAGGCAAGATTGGTGGGCGGCGGGCGATGGATGTCAGTGGGTGGGGCGCTGCGATGGGCGGGTGAGTCGATGAACCGTAAGATCAGACGAGATGTTAGGATCTGGAACCTAGCGGTTGTTGGCGATATGTTGTGGCGAACTTCAGTATTAAGCTGCATGCACTGATTAGTTTGCCAAAAAGGTTAGGTTGATCGGAAAGTGTGGGCAATTCACTTTCTCAGGCCTCACGCATGGAATAGGAGTGGGCGACTTATTTAATTATGTTGGTTAGGACTCGAACTCGTGACCTCAGGCTTTGATACCATATTAAGCTGCATGCACTGATCATTTCACTCAAAAGTCTAAACTAATGAGAAAATGTGGTCAATTCTCGCTGCCAACCATCATACCGGTGGCCCTAACCACTGCACCCGTGAGCTAGGCCTAGGGGTGTCAATAGGGACATTCCTCATCGGGGGGGAGGGAGTGCCTCCCCATCCCCATCCCGATCCAAAAATTTTTCTGTTCCCATCCCTATTCCTCGTCTCGGGGATAAAATTTTCCCGTCCCCATCCCCATTCGGGTAATGGGGCCCTTTGGGGACCTATCCCCATAAAAATTTCACACAAAAGAAAAGCTACCATCATCATTTTTACCCTAAAATCATGCGAAGTGTGAAGAAAAAAATAGGATGAGGGGATACATTAAAGGCTCGGTTGCTACATATCAGAAAATGTGGATACAATGGGTTAGACGACATGTTTACGAGCTAACAATTGTAATAGACAAAAGTAATTCCGGGTCCCCAACTACTGCACCACCTCTAAGCCTCTGAGCCAGGCCCAGGCCACATGTACCCCCAATAGGCTCATCCATGGAGGTGTGTGTTGCCTGTCCATCTAAGAGGGAGGGGGGACCTCAAGCAACAATTTGAATAAAGGATTTTTTTTTTCTAAAATCGCAATACGATAGAGGAAGTGCATTAATAGTCTCAACAATAATAGGAGTGGATTTGCAATCCCGTTTTCTGCTCCTTAGTCCTTACCACGAAGGGAGGTAGAATCTACCGCCAAAATTTCATGGTTCTCTTTCATTTTTCTTCTGATTTTGAGGAAAATTGCATTTTGTGTCCTCATCTCCAGATGCATGCCGGTGAGTGCACCCCACGACCGCGTGTTCGACAAGGTCTTCCGGGCCATGAGGAACGGCGACCAGGACGGCATGATCATCGTCTACCGGGACGGCACCCTCGACGTCGACGACGCGTGCTGCCGCCTGCCCGCCCCCGCCGCCGCCGCCGCCGCCACGGAGGACGTCGGGTACCACGTGATCCCGGGCAGCACCTGCGGCGACCTCGGCTGCTACCTCCGGCTCGGCAGCGCCGGCGACTGCGGCGAGGAGCCCTGCCGGCGCTGCGCCGACTGCATCGCCGTCGTCCGGCTCAAGGACCTCTTCCCTGCCCGCCCGTTGCAGGAGGCTGTCTCGGCGGCGATGGCGAGGTCTTGGAGGCGAGGGAAGCCATAGCTGGCTAGTGGCTAGCTTGCTGAGTACTCCCTTGTTAGTGAGGCGCGTTGAGGTGTATAATCTCAAGGTCGTTGGTTTTGTTCGTTGTTTGATTATTCTCCAAGTTTTGTATAATCTGGTGTGCATGTGTCCATGTGCAGCAAGTTTTGATAGGAGAAATGCTTGTAGCTCTGCATTTGGAGGATAATAATGTCAAGAAAAGAAATTCAAAGTGGCCTAGTTAGGCGTTTACCAATACATTGACACTCGATATGTTTTGTCTCTAATCATCGGGGTTCATCATGCATCAGTTTATTATCTCGCCAGCTTAGGAGATGTACTTGGGGGGCCACCGCCGGGACATACCCTAGACAAAGCCAGACACCCATACGGCCACCGCCGGGAACACCGAACACAGAGGAGAAAGAAGGGATGCAGCCCACAGTTGCCACCTAGGCCAAAGGCCAAACGGGAGAAGGATACAAGGGAGGGAGAAGGGGAAACACCACCAACACACACACAGCGACGAGCGACTCCTAAAGCAGCAGACCCAACTATGCCCAAGCGCAAGATGGCGACCAGGACGTCTCCAACAAGGTAGCGACGGGAAAAACCCGTCGTTGTTGCAAAACAGCTAGGGTTTTCACCCAGAGCAGGAGAAGGTCCGAAAGGTGATGTCTCCAATGAGGAAACGACATCAAAGGTGACGCCAACACCAGCCCGAAAGGGCAGGGCTTTCGCCTAAAACCTATCCTACTGGGCAAGGGCCGATGATGGTCAAGAGAGCCAGAAGAACCGAGTCGCCGGCCGAAGACGTAGAGCCGGAGAGCGAGCACGAACGCCGCCACCTGAGGCAGAAGAAGCCGCCCTCGCCACCCAACACCTCAGAGAAATGGAAGGTCAAGATGGCAGGGACAGGACCGAGCCAATAGGCAGAGAACGGGGACACCGCCGGAGAAAGGTCGCCAGCCAATGTCGCCGGAGAGGGGCCACCACGCCTGGTAGCCTGCGCATGGGAAGCGAAGAAGACCAGCCGCGGTGGCGGCGCAAGCCGAGCCCCACCACACTAGCTTGGAAAACGCCAACCTACGCCACCGAGCACCTCGAAGGGAGGGGAGGGCAAAGAGGGTGAGGACAGGACCAAGTAAGAAACAGGGGTCGCCATGCCGCTGAAGGACGGAACATGGCCAACCATGCCACCACGGGAGAAGCCAAGAAACCGTCGGACACATGCCCCTGGAGCCGCCTGCTCCGTTCGCTTCGGCCGGCTACCGAATCGGACCCCCCAAGCAACCTCCACCAAGACGGGCTCATGGGAGGGGGAAGAAGGAGAAGATGAAGATGCCAGTGCCGAGCTCCGCCGAGCTACGATGCCACCGGTCCCATGACCCTGGAGCACACCTACTCCGACCGCTCCGGCCAACACACTGCCTGATCCGAGCCTCCTGCTCGCGGATCCGACCTCTCACGGAGCGGTCCCCCCGTGCGGTCTCCGCCGAGACGAGCTCAGGATAGGGGAAGAAGAAAGAGGGAAAGCCGACGCTAAGCTCCACCACAGGACCGACGACGATCCTCAGCCACCGAAGCCCCAACGAAGCCACCGCCGTGAAACCGTCCTGACGCATCGGGGCTCCTACAAGGAGGGGGAGCCGAAGGAGGACAACGCAAAGCAACAACAGCGAAAAAGCTTAGGAGGACGAACATGTTGTCGGTGCCACCAAGCCGCACAAAGCGAATCCGACCAACCCGCCGACAAAGTCGGGAGGGCCTGAGCCCGTTGGCGGCACCCCACGCCCCAAGCAATTCTCCACACGGACCCGTGCTCCCAATGGCGGCGGCGCGACCATTAGAGAGGAGAGGCCGGACCCCGCCGTGGTCGAGCGAAAGAAGGACGAGCGCCGCCACCATTGCGCAAGATCTTTCTGTGGCGGGGGCCACGATGAGCGGCGCCATGACAAGCACGAGGCCGAGTATGCTGAACACCGTGCACGAGCAGCACCCCAACACCGCACACGCCCAACACCAGCACACCCCCCCCCCCCGCCGCCACCGCCGTCGCGGGCGAGGAGGGCTCATCGCCGTCGACCTCAAACCAACGCCGCCGCACCGCCGGGGACCCGTGCCTCTAGCCCTCGCCCTGGTCGGCGTGCAGCCGTTGAGAGGCACCACCCGCATGCCGTAGAAGATGGTGAGTTGCTGCGAGCCACCCGCCGGTGTGTAGGGATCTTGGACGGCGGCGGCTATGAAGCCACATCCACATGAGCCCACCGACCAGATCTGGCCGAGACCCGCCGGGCACTGTCAGATCCGGCGCAAGCCCCATCGCCGATGAACCGGACAAGACGGGCGCCGCCTCTCGTAGGCCTCGACTGGCCGGTGCCGCGCCGTCGTCGGCCGAGCCACCGGTGCCCGGGAAGAGGAAGAAGTGGGAGGAAGGAGGAGAGAAAGGAAGAGGGGAGGGGGGAAAACGCCTCACAGATCCACCCCCTGGTGGAGTAGGCGCCGTCGGAGTGCTTGAAAGCCTGTTGACGGCGTGGCAGGCCGGCCGCGCTGCCGCTGTCGCCGGCGGGAGCGTAGGGTTAGGGTTGGGGGGGGGCTAGCAAGGGTTAGGGTTAAGGGTGGCGGTGTTAGGATATAAAGTTGTCAGCGTATTTTTCTGCCGCTAGACTTGAAGATTCAGAGATTCGGCACGGGGGTAGCACTGTTACGCCTCGATCCGCCCTCGAGATCCCAGGAACGCTAAGAACACGAAGATGTACCCAAGTTCGGGCCCGAGGTGGGTAATAGCCCTACTCCTGCTGAGCTCTCGCTCTATGTGTGTATTGCTCGTGTATGAATGAGGAGGGAGGAAAAAGAAGGCTCAAAACCCCCCTTCCCCGTGGTGGCTTGGTCCCTTATATAATGTGGGTGAGCCCGAACCGACGGGGAGAGAGAAACAGGGGTGCATGTAGCCTATTACATGATCACTGTACTGGAAGGTGTACATTAAGTGCTGTGTAGTCGTAGCCGCTTGCTACGCACGTCCCGCTGCCTTGTCATGTCCCATCGGAGGCAGGTGGGGCCCAGAGTCCCGCCAGCCCTGCCAGCTGCTCACGTGGTCGTCGATACGGTGCGGGGCCTGATCGCCCGCCTGCCCGCCGATCTGCCACGTACCCTGCCTGCCGATCTGCCTCGTGTACTGGTCGGGGTGGTGCTCGCCCGGCGCGCCGGGTGTCCTAGTCGGTCTCCCGGCGTAGGGGCCTAATCGCCCCCCCGCCTGCCGAGAGCGCTATGCCTCGGGGCCCAGTTCCGAGAGATGGGGCCCGCGTGCCCGCCAGTCCACTCGGAACCAGATCTGGTCTTCTCGGTCCTCCTGGATGACTCCGTCTTCTACCCCCCTCCTGGAGGAGGTGGAGAGGACACCCCGGTACCTTGCGTACCGACAAAAGTTTATGCATAGTTCCGTAACTCTATTTTGGTTAAAACCTTTTTTTTTTTTTGAGTTTATGTAGCTACACTCCACACCTTTTTTCATTACTTTGACCATTGGCTAGCGTTGTAGTTGTACCTCTTCATTGTATTTGGTCAAAGTTTTGCATACGCAAACCATGCAAACGAATAGTTTATATTTCGAAGAAAAAACATAGTTTAGATATTGTTATTTGAAATCATGGTTTTGTATGAACACACTGCGAAATATATGCATTCCGGAACATAGTTTATTTTTTCTTTCTAAATTTTGATGTCAAACGGTGCCATAGTCGTCGGAGAGAATACCTTTTTTTTGTTAGCTGGCGTTATTAGCCCTTTTCTTTTGGACTAGCTTTGCACCATTAGACTGAATCACTGAAGCCCATCCTTGGTCAATTGAAAGCTAACCATCCGTACCCTCTTGCTAATCAAAAGTTAAAACGTTCCAATAGCAAATTAGCAATCAATAACCAGGCTGCGCTACAGAGTGCCGGAGTCCATCTGATCTGCGTGCATTTTTATGCCTGGGGCAAGACAACTAGACAAGAAATCAAGAATACCAAGCTTGCATCATGGTCCATTTGCTGTCCACGTCATCGCCCTTTTGTTTTTGTTTTTTTTATGTTTCGCCCCCCTCTCCCATGCCTCCTTTCACCTTTTGCTCTTTTGCTCTTTTTGTACCATTAGGTTCTGCAGATCTGCAGACATTCCAAACTGTATTCCTTATTCCTTGCCTCCAGCTCCAGCTCCAGCCCCAGCCCCAGCCAGGACACCTCCAAAAGCAGCGTTGGACTCGTCAATGGCGGCCACGTCATCACAGACCGGGTTCCTCTGTGGCCGGCACATCGACGTCCAGAAATGTGAGGAGGCGAGGAGAGTTGGGTGGTGTAACTGGTGCTTGTTTCAGAGGGTAAAAAAAAAGAAAAAACGGTGGGGCTCGATATGGCCGGCCGATGGTTCGTTTGATCGGTCGACAATTTTTGACGTTCGCTTTATATTCGACAAATAAAGAACACCTTTCGAATTTTAAATTTAAAGAAAAGCAACCACGTATGACCCTCTTTGTTTACCGTCGGTTTAATTTTGGACGCAGTTGGAAAAGTTGAGCCTTTTTAAATAACACAGAAAGGCTGAAATAATTACTGAAAAATAGTTTATATCTTTGATAAACCCCACACAAAGCTTGAAAAAATTAATACAAAATGTTACGCTGAATGATGTTTACAAAAACGATAAATTTGCAAACCTAACTAGAACCACGAATCAAAGAGGCATATCTTTTTTTTGGTCAAGTTCATAAAAACCAACTTTTTGGCTGATATAAAAAAATTACCACTAGACCGATTATCCCGGTAATCAACCAATGAAATCATTGGAGAGAAGATAGAGGGGGAGAGAATGCGATTTGATTCACACTCAACACACGAGATCAAAGGATGACACCTTCGCCTCATGGAAGTGGATGTGTGCCCCATCTACATCTACAATACATACTCTACATGTTTATCTATAAGACGTATAGTTTGAATGATCTTGTTCAGAAATACAAGGCGTGGATGCGAAGTTTTTTATTATCATTTTTGTATATCGTTATTCATACAAATATATTAGTGTTGATTCACGTAGGACCATCACAAATAAGGCTGTTATTGACGATTTTTTAAAGGACGTGGTAAAAACTTAGATGTGTCTATGCTAACTACCAATCGACACATATAAGTTAGATGTGACAAATATTGTTGTCGCCATAACGACAACAACAATTACTACTCCAACTCTGAGCTAGCGAGCAACAACAATGACGACGATGACGCTCCCACCTTCCTGTAGATATAGCTAGGGTTAGCTAGATTGTACAATATGCAAGTAGCAGTAACATCCTAATTAACATTTGTGTGGTGCTAACTAGGATTATACAATAGTATGTTGGTAGCAGTTAACTTTACAATTTTTTTGGAACCTACGCGTCAATTCAAAATAAGCCCAAGGTATAACGTACACGAGCAATCACAGAGAGAATAGGAACACAGGGATATAGGGTGGAGCTTCTCTTTATTAACTTCAAATCAATGTCTACAATTAGGGGGGCTCCACCTCTTCCTATATAGTGCTGTAAAATGTTTTGGCTAGGTCCAATGTGAGACCCACCGGGGGGACCGCCCGGCCCTAGCCACACACGTGACGCGCGTCGGCCCTAGCCGAGCCAGGCTCCCCTCCCCAATAGTTTCCCAACACTCCTCTTGGACCTTGCCAGCGAGATGCATATGCCTTATCAAAACTCTATCCAAAAATTCAGTGAAAAAAAAGGACTGAAGAAGGAGTGCATAACATACGTTTATTGTGCGCATAATTTGCCTTATTTAAAACCTTACGTGAGAAAACTTCATGAAAAACTCAATAAGGGGAAATGGATACAAACCATCCAATATGGTATACGATCTTCTAAACCGAGTTGGGTACCCAGGCTTCATGACTAAGCTTTAATTCAGGGAACAACTGTGGTGCGTGTTAAAAATGTCCATAATAAATGGCGGCAGTGCATAAACATGAGCTAGTCACATGTGTTGTGTAGCTGATCAGGGCTGGCTAGCAATCAACCTCTCCTTTCGTGCCATGAGCCTCGCTAGCAATCAACCTCTCCTTTCGTTCCATGAGCCTCGCTAGCTAGCCATGCACCTTCGAGAACCGAGCTCAGGAGCTAAACTATTGCTACTCTGCAGCCGCAAGAGAGATCGACCCAGGCGGCGAGGCCTCGATCGGTGCGACCACCGGCCGGTCGCTCTTCTCCATGTAGACCTATACGCCCCCTTTGGGAAAGCAGGGCGAGCTAGAGATCGCCATTGCCGTAGGCAGGCAGCTTCAAGAAACACCAGGAATCTCTTGGGCGCTGCCTTTAATCTTTTCCCTTCATCACATCCTGCCGGTGCTCTTTTCGCCTTTGCTTCTCATGACACCCCTGTGGGGTAGATAGCTGCTATAAGAGCCCTGCACCGTCCTCTCATTGTTCCTTCTTCTTCTTCTTCTTCTTCGTTTTCGCCGTCTTCGTCTCGAAAGCCGGTGATCGATCACCGTGTCTTCGGTGGATGGAGGTATGGACTTGGTAGCTGCAATTCATGATCTGAATGCGATTCTTGGATTGTTGTTCATGTTACTGTAAATGATCGATAATTCGGTGAGCTAGTTTGATGCAGTAGTAGTTTAATTTCTCTCTTCAAAATGATACCTTGCTGATGAACTTGCGTGTAACTTTTGTGCTCACCCGCTGCTCCCTTCGAGGGGCGCTAGATCACACAATTCATGCGGTTGCAACTTGCAAGTTAATCAGAGCCGTAGTTAGTCCTCCATTGATTCATAATATAGAGAGGTGACTACCTAGCTAGATCAGTACTGCACATGAAGAGCAGTAATTAGAATCCCTTTCTTCTGTTTCATATGACATCCATCCATGCTAAATTGTGCATGATCCAAGAGGGAACTGAAAAAGACAGAAGAAATGGATGCCATTGTTAACCTCGACCATACTTTCTCACATGATCAATTGCATGCGCGTGAAATCATCCTGTGCTCATTTCCTGATTTCCACCCTGCACGCAGACCACCGAGCTGAAAGTGGAGATGGTGGCGCTGCATGAGAAGAGGGTACGGAGGTGCCTGTCCAAAGTGAAAGGTAAACCAGTAAAACACTAAAGAAGGCTGTGATATAAGAAATCACACGTACTGTATGTAGCTGCAGCACCGAGGTTCAGAAAACCACTCGGCTAACCGCGAAAACCGTTTTACAGCGAACAGTGAATCCGTTGGTTCTCTCGGCTTACCATGCGTTTTTTTTATAGAAACCGCCGAATTGTTGGGCAAAAGTTTTAGATGACAGGCTTCTCGTTCTTTTTAGCTCAACAACTTAACGGCTTAACAGGTTAACGACTTACGAATCCTCTGGTTTTCTCGGTCCACCGAGCGATTTTTCGATGGAAACCACCAAACCGCTGGGCAGCGGTTCTTGGGCCGGTTCGGTTATTTTCTACTCCCTAGTGCCTGCCCTACAGATCAATGCACTGGATGGATCTGAACCTGATGATCCTGGCTTAGCTGTCCGCTTTACCAAAGCCATGGAGGCCTAGCTAGCTAGCTAGCTTTCTTTGCAGCCCTGACGGATCAAAGCATCGAACCTTGTGGTCTCTGAATCTCTGACGAGGTGCCTTGCTGCTTGTGGCGGCGACGATGGCGTGCGTGTGCAGGGGTGGAGAGGGTGGAGGTGGAGGCGAGCATCCAGAAGGTGGTGGTGAGCGGCTACGCGAACCGGAACAAGATGCTCAAGGCGCTGAGGAGGGTGGGGCTGAGGGCGGAGCCCTGGTCGCCGCGCAACGAGCTGCTCAGCGCCTACGCCGCCGGCAGCGTCATGTTCAACAACTACGGCTTCTTCTGACGCCGCCGGCGAGGTCGGGGAAGGCCATGGGCTGCTAATTACATGCACGGTGGCTCGTCGTGGTTGTCGCCGGTGACTGTGGCAGGCATGCATGGCCGGAGAACCTCCGGCCGCTTGTTACATGGTCGCATGCCGCTTAGTTTTCTCTCTCTATATCTCTCTTTCTTCTTCTGGTACGTGTTCCATGTGTATACCTGATCACAGTTTTCTTCGATCTTGCTTTGATCGAGGCAGGCGGATGTAAAATGCTCTGCTTGCATGGGGTTTAAATGACACAATGAGTGGGGAAAGAATGCAGAGTTGTTATATGAGTTGGTATGATGAAGGCATGAAGCTGAGTCATGCTCAAGAACGGTGATCCGATCTTCTCCCCTCTTTCTCCCGCAATGCTGTTGGGTGCGGATTTATGTGTTTGCATGCGTTTTCGAGGGCCGTGAGATGGAGATTTGGGCCTTGTACAATTCAGCTTATCGTAGCGTAGCGTAGCGTTTCAGCAAAATTTGAAAGTTTTAAAAGAGAGGTTTAAACATAATTTAAAAATAGTTTTAGATTCTTTAAAAGGACTACTAAAAACTTGAGAAAAATCATTACAAATTATTACACCAAATAGGCTATATAAAAAAGATAAATTTTATTGAAACGCTACGCTACGCTACGTTAAGCTGAAATTTTATTGATGTCAATCGTGAAGCAGTTTTCTCAAAAAAAAGATCCATTGAAAACATCAAACTCACCTTCTTCCTTCTCTCTCCCTTTCTCTCCCCTCCACCGCCGACTGATGTGGCCTGAGCTTCCCTCGAATTGCCATCTTCTTCCAACGTCAAACAACCATGGTCGGTCAGTGGAAGTCGGTCGACAGCCAAACCGACCGTGGCCACTGACGAGGGAAACTAGGTAGAAAATTACAAGAGGTGGATGGTATGGGTGGGTGCAAGAGTGGATAACAATAGCTTAAAGCAGCGGCGGAGCTAGGATTTTAAAGAAGCCTGGACATAGCTACTGTACACTAAAGAACAAATACCGAACAATCGCATATGCTTACGAAATTTGATAACAATTGCGTTCTATCATGAAATTTGATAACAATTATTTTATTGAAATTATGGTCTAGTGCACGTACGAACATTTAAAAGGAAAAATATAGACATATAAGACTAATTACCTCATATAAAAGTTAAAAATTTCAAGTACGATGCATGATAACAAGGACACCTATAAGAATAAAACAATCTACAAGAAAAAGATGATTAGCACAATATATAACATAAAAATTATATGTTCATTAGAGTATTGAAAAACATTACATATCAAATTTGGTAATCATGTCTAATACGAGGCAAACTTAATTTTTGAGTTTTTATGCTTTGAAACTGTCGCATTATAGTAGCATTATAAAGTGTTTTGAATATGCCCCTCTCGGTATAGCATACTATCAAATGAGCTATTAGTAAACAATTGAATTTTTATTCAAAATTCCTAGTACAATTGTGTAAAAAATTAAACTAATATTTAAAAAAATACCTCATGGCAGGCGGCAACTCGAAAACAAAGGCGGCAATCAGTGACGAGATTAGCGACGCATTCACCGGAACGAAAAGCTACGATCAACAGCGATTAGGGTGCGATACTGAGATCCGCGATTAGGTTGTCGTGGACTCGTGAGTTACTGCTAAAGTGCTAATCACCGTAATGGACTTAATGTCTAATGGTGATTACCGGATTACTGCTAACCCACAGCGCACTAGCAGGCCTGGGAGAAGCCCATCGGCCCAGTCGCCCCAGCGCCTAGGTGCATGGCGCCCAGCGCCTTTCTTCGCGCGGAGGGGGGTAGGGCCGTGCCCGTAGGGGGAGCCCGAGCAGTTGCCCACCCTGCTCGGGCCCTATATCCGCCCCTGGCTTCAAGACGCCAGCTAGAAAGAGGGGTGGTGCATAGTCAGTGGCTAGCTGACCATGGTCACCAATGAATAAAATGAGGAGGACATGGTGAGGTGGAGCAAAAATAAAAGAGCAAAAATAAAAGGGAGCTAGAAGAGAGGAGAAAGAAGAACCATGTGGCAAGAATTTGAAGTTTTCTAGAATCTTGTTCGCAAAATATCTATTAAAGGATAACCTATGCAAACTCATATGCTTGTGGGGATAAATTAGCTTTTTTTGGTACATACAATGAACATTGAAAAGGGTAATTTCTTTTTAAAAAATGAAACTAATTTTTGCCGTGCGTGCATAATACTATATTGTGCCATTGCTCCGTCATATATAGGACTGAACCAAAGATTGGGCACCACAAGCTAATCGTGAATCTTTATCAGACTGAGATCAGAACTAAGTTCAAGCCAAGTCCCTAACTTGATCTAATTTAATCTGAGCTCGAGCTTGGTCCCGAGCTCGTCAAGCCCGACCTACACCAAACAAAACATAATTACACTAGTTGTCTCTCTCTCTCTCCGAATCAACTAGCCTAACAAATTTGAATCGAGTTCAAGCTCGAGCCAGTGTAGCTATATTGAATGGACTATGTAGAGTAGCAACATAAGACTCGCGTAGTATGGCAACGACAACTAAGGTCTACACAAATCATGTTCAATATACTAAATGCAAATAATCGGAAACAGATAATATCCGTCGAAACAGTATCTATATTCTTATCCATTTAAATTTAAAAATCTAAATAGTATACATATCAATCTGAATCCGGATATCATCCCTCCATTGTCACGGCACCCTCATCACCGCCATCCGTCCTGATGTCCTCGGATGGACGGCCTCGTGAAGTTGGATCGAAATTCAGTTTTGCGATCACAGCCCAACCAAGGATGGGCCGCCATAGCGGTGACTCTACGGGCCCTGCCTAACGATGGGCCGAAACAGTGGAGACAATACGGGCCGGGCCTAACTATGGGCCCCATAGTGGCGACGATACGGGCTGTGTCTAACGATGGGCCCGCCTGCTGCCTCCCCGTCATGGCGTCATCGACTCCACGCAAGGCCGCGGAGACGAGCGGGGTTGCAGTTGCATCAGCAGCACTGCAGCAGCATCACGGACCAGGCGGCGGAGGCAGCCATGGGGGACGAGGCGGAGCTGGCGGCGGAGAAGCACGTCCGCTACATCGTCACCGTCGAGAAGGTAGGCTCCTCCGCCGCCGCCCCCGCTCGCGCGCCGGCTGCCTACTCAACATCCCCCTTCCTCTCTTTTGTGGCCGCAGAAGAAGGACTCGTTCGAGGCGCTGGTGATGGAGCACATCCGGCTCAACGGCGCCTACTGGGGCCTCACCACGCTCGACCTCCTCCACAGGCTCCACGCCGTCGACGCCGGCGAGGTCATCGACTGGATCATGTCCTGCTACCACCCCGAATCTGGTAAAAAAAACCCGATTTTTGGGGGGTCTTGTGCCTTGGGGAGCCTTGAGGGGGCGGTTTGTTGATTTGGTGGTGTTCTTGGGGCTGTGCAGGTGGATTCGGAGGGAACGTTGGGCACGACCCGCACGTCCTCTACACGCTCAGCGCCGTGCAGGTTCTGTGCCTCTTTGATCGGCTTGATGTGCTTGATGCCGACAAGGTTGCTGATTGTATCCTTTTCGAGATCTGAGTTAGGTTCATGCTGTTTTAGTATATTTGCAAACGTTAGCATGCCAATGCCCTATTCTTTACACGCATATGTTAACCAGATGCATACCTGCTGTATGCATCCCTGCTTGGTGCAGAGGCCGAAAGCTTTACTTGCATTACCTAAAAAAAGATGGTACGTTAACCTGCACCTTAGAATCTCTGTCCACTAATTTTCCTCACTGGCTGCACCATCACACAATGATCTACTGGTGCATTCAGGATACAACATGTGTGATACTGTCTGATGGATGATTGGTCCTATGCTGCAGCTGAATCTGGAAACAATGATCTGCTTCAGCATCTAGCTCTATGTGCTTCGTTGTCTTGTAGTATTGACTTAAATTGAGCACTGTAAATTATGAAATTAAGGACTATGAACCAGCAATTATGTATTTATTTTGGACCTTTCGCCTTAGATCGGTAATTTCCTGAATAATTTCAAGTATCCGCATTCTTAGTGTGATCTCGTGTTTTGCTATTTCTTATGTAAATTATGTCAGATGTTTCTGGACTTCAAAATGAGGATGGATCATTTTCTGGTGATATTTGGGGCGAAGTTGACACTAGGTAAAAATCTTGGTGGTCATTTGGAATTCCCATATTTTTATTTGATCACAACTGCTATATGAGGTACTAATACAAACTTAAAAACATTTTTTTCTAGGTTCTCCTATATTTCCATATGCACCTTATCATTACTGCACCGTCTGCATAAAATTAATGTGGAAAAGGCTGTAGAATATATTGTGAGCTGTAAAAATGTGGATGGTGGATTCGGAGCAATGCCAGGAGGGGAGTCTCATGCTGGGCAGAGTATGTATTAACTTGGATTTTTCTGAAATCCTTTTTAGGTTACACGAGTAAAACTTTATTTTAATTTATTGTTTTTATCATATAATGAAATACAGTCTATCTGTTTTCTTATTTATATTTCGGAGGAAAAGGAGAGAATGGGATTGCTAATTTTGGACCACACTTTTAGCTAATCCGCCAATCCTGGGATACAATAGGATTAATTAACTTCTCATAATACCAGCAAATTACAGGAGTAAAGCCATTCCATTCAGAAAAGATATTAACTTCTACTGTTGCAGCCTAACAACTTTCAATAGCTCATTTCATTTGGCATGCCATAGCATCGTACTAAAGTTAAATATTCCCATGGTGATCAGAAATTTTACATTTTCTCACAAGATTATTCTATCTCCTTTTATTTCTCTCCAAGCTAAATTGATTGATGTCAGATAACCTTGACATCCTGTATATATTTCTGTGCAGTATTTTGTTGTGTTGGTGCTCTCGCGATCACTGGCTCTTTGCATCATGTTGATAGAGATCTCCTTGGATGGTGGCTTTGTGAGCGCCAGTGTAGAGAGGGAGGGCTCAATGGGCGGCCTGAGAAACTTGCTGATGTGAGATTTACTGCCCTTTTTGGATTGTGCATCTTTAAAATTTTGGTATGCCATGACACCATAGATTTAATTGAACTGCTCACTGTAGGTGTGCTACTCGTGGTGGGTGTTATCAAGCTTGATAATGATTGATAGAGTGCACTGGATTGACAGGGATAAACTAGCAAAATTCATACTAAATTGTCAGGTAAATGCTTGCTGTTCATGCTTCTGATATTTAGACAATTTTGTGTCCAATACCAAAAGACCAATTTTCACTGTTTCCTCGTATGCTACGCATAAAACCTTTCATTGGCAGGACAAAGAAAATGGTGGAATTTCGGACAGACCAGATAATGCTGTAGACATCTACCACACATACTTTGGAGTTGCAGGTGATCTTATGTTTCTCCTCCACAGTGCAGTATTTTATCATAGGGATCTTGTAGTATCATATTATATTTGAATGTATTGAAACTGTAAACCCTTTGCTGATTAAGTTGGTCTGTTGAAAGCAGGGCTTTCATTAATGGAGCACCCTGGAGTGAAGCCTATTGATCCTGCCTATGCGCTGCCCGTGGATGTTGTAAACCGGATTTTCTTGAGAAAATAACAATAGCATTTGATGCATGAGATCTTGGCGGATGATGTTGTACGAAGCGGATGATTGGTGCAAACCCCAAATTTACCTGAAAACCCTGAGAGTCTGTCCTGTGGAAGAATGATAAATAGAAGGATGTAGAATCAAATTCAAATGCAACGAAGAATAGTTCGCCCAAATAGTATAGTGCCACGTCTTTTAAACTGCTCTTGGTCAGCAGTATGCTTTTGGCCTTGTTTGTTTCAGATTAATGTTGAGTTGCCTTTTACTGTAGCAAATTTGTGACCCATTTAAAAGACGTTTTAAAATATTCAAAAAATTAAGAAAAAAAATATTTTGCGAACTTTAAGAACAACTATTTAAAACCCCACAAAAATAACTATAAAATATTACAACATTTGGTCTATACAAAAATAACAAATTTTCATTTAATTTAATTTAATTTAATCTGAAACAAACAAGGCCTTTATTACTGAAGTTGCATCGTCAGACAGATCTGCGATCAATCGTTGGCTGAATTTTGTATATGTATGTTAAAAGAATGATTCATATAATTGCTCTAATGTGAAAATTTCGGAACACACTCTTTGCAACTACGTGGTGGCCTATTCATTTTGTTTTCACAACTCTTAGAACTGCACGGAGAATTTGCTGGCCGCAAGTGTAAGCAAAAATCGCAGCAGCAAAAGTGCTCAGCTGCAAAGAACATAGCTTGCAGGAAATAAACGGGCAATGCATGGATTGATTGAACACAAGAACAATAATCTTTGGCAGTGTGGCATAGGATCATAGAATCGTATCCGAAGGATCATATCAAGATAACAACAAACGACTATCTAGCACAGAAACGTAACACAGAAATTCAAGGTGGCACCTACACGACAGTTACGATCCTCCCCTAATTAAGCTTCAGATTTACACTACATTAAGAACTCTAGTCAGAGAAGCGCGCAACACTGATGCGCCAGTCGCTACTTTCTGCCAGGGGGCAATTCATCCAGATTATCAGTCTGGAGGTTGGTCAAGGATGCATACTTGCAGAGCTCACTTCCAGAGCATGCTCGGCAAGATTGGCGGCTGGTTATTGTTGCTGGCGGCGATGCCTTGATGTAGCGGGCTTCCAGTGCCACCGGATGATTCACTCAATGTACCTCTTGAAGGGGGGCTATTGGCCCCCATCCCGGTGGTCGGAGCAATCTTCGGTGGTGCCGATGCAGGGTCGGAAGGAGCCTGCTGCTTTGATGCTTTTTTGCCGTCAGCGTTGAAGCTTCCCACTACTATCTGTGGGTAATACAACACTATTAATCAATGTCACTGTAGTGTGCATGAAATCCATAATAGTAAAATTAACCATAACTAGAGCATGTCATGTTTTTTGCAACAAAAAAAAGTTGCAACACTGGTAAGCTACTTACAGGACACTAAACCAAGTTTGGAACACAGTTTCATTTTGATTAATGAGAATGTGGGAAAATTGCAGTAGATGTCAGACCAATGATGCAATATTCTACTGCAAGTTATGTTGTTTCTGATAACGAGCTTGTGTTTAGTAGAATGTATGGAATAATACCTGGATAGGTGAAGCTGCTATGAGAAGTCCAGCAACCCCACCACCCAAGAGACGACCATCAGGGCCAGCCAATGAAACACTGAGTCCTCCAGTTCGGCTACGCTGACCTCCATTGTCCGTTAGAAGGAATGACCCAGACAGTGACAGTATCTCAAATCGGCCCTGTGGGTGGGAGGGGGGATTCAGCATTCATGATACATATTCTACTTTCTATTTGGACAGAACATACACAACTTTGCAGGAAGTTTGCTACGAACAGCACAAAACATGATCTCTACTTCAGACATGATTCTCTCCTACTCAATTAGCTTGCAAAGTTCCACTGGTTAAAAATACCAACCTCATATGTTACAGTTCCACCTGAAGTAGCAGTTTGGCGAAGTGTTACATTTGATATAGCACCATTTGCAGATAGAACACAAACTGCACGGGTTCCATGCTGAGAAAATGACATAATCTTGGCTGACACATCCTGAAAACGTACATTGGAAGTGTTTTTGGGTAAATTCGGAAAAGCAGAACTAGCACCTTCAGAACCCACTATCTTAAAACTTTCTAAAATAAGGCAATGCAGAGTTGATGTTAAGAAAGTTTTTTTTTAAAAAAAATTATAGTAAAGCAACAGTAATAAAAATCATAAGCAACATGAGTTATGGTCACACTGTAAATCTTGTAAAGCACAACATAAAAGGCAGGTCAAAGTAACATTGATGCAATGAAGACTGGATTTTGTGCCCACTGAAACAGGTACAACAATTAGATGTAATTACCAAAAGAGTGTCGAAAAAAGGATATCAAGCATGAAGGTTGAATGCGATTTACAAACTAGAAATAGGAGGATAAACTAGAAATATTGCATAACATTATCAGGAGGGGATCTTGTGCCATGAATTACTCTACACTCAGAAGTCAGAATACCCATGGTAGAAAAGCACATAAGCACAAAGCGTGTAGAAAAGCACATAAGCACAAAGCGTTAACTTAGTATAAAGTTGGGATTAGTCAATGCTTCAAATTACAAGCTTCAATCTGGCAATTCAATTTGACCTAAGATGTTTGATTATAGCGTTGTATACCTCTCCAGCTTGAACTGTAATAACATGAGGTGTAAATCCAACCCCTGCTGACCCTGCAAGATGGCTTTAATTAGGACCAAGACCAGCTGTGCAAGAAAAAAAAATCTTAAGCAAAGATGAAGTCAACACACATCAATTTCACATTAAGTGAAACCACGACACATTAAACATCCTCAACAATGCATTGACACTAGACACAAAAAAACAATGACACATGAATCACTGAACAATTGTAGTTGTAGGTAAACCTGTCCACCAAATATTTACATTTTACATTATAAAATTAATGAAAATAAAGAAGGGATAATTTCACTAGCAGTTCAGCGTTCACCTTCAGTTCTAAACCCTGTAGATCTATCTACCCTAACTATAGCCAATTAGCAAACTTAAAGTCAGTTTAAAGACGATTTCTTTCCTAATATTATACTACAAGAATTATCCATAAGGGTACAAAGAAAAAGTTTTTCTTCAATTCTTATTAATCTTGCGCTTAAAAAGTCGTAGCAAAATACTAAGAAGGCACATAGCGTAACACACGGGGCACAATGATAGGGATTCCGGGAATGGAGATATTACCAACAGCATCCATGCGCGGCTTGTTGGTAGACCCCTTGGGCCGGCCCCGCTTCTTCCCTCCCTCCGGCGAGGCCGACAGCACAAGGCTCGCCGGCTTTGACGGCGTGGGTGAGAACGGCCCAGGAGCAACCTGCGCCGCCGCCGTCGGTCCGGCAGCCGCCGACGCAGTCACCAATGCCAACGACATGGACCCATCGGGCCCGTACTTCCTTGGCCGCCCGCGCTTCTTCTTGGCCCCAGGTTCCCCCGAGTCTGGCAGCGCCCCCGCTCCATTGCCACCGGCGGCGGGCATGCTTGGGCCGGTTGCCGCGGCGCCCGGTTGGTAAGCCGGCGGCGCCACCGCGGAGCTCACCGGGGTGCCGTCCGCGGTGTATGCCATGCGCACGCTCTGCATGGCTGCCGAGGACGCCGGCGCCGGCGGGCTCTTCGGCATGCCGAACAGATCCCTACCAGCCATTAGCCCGCCTTGCTCGGACCTCACCTCCATGACTGCAAGTCTGCAACCGGTTCTTGGACTAGAACTCTAAAAGCTGCAATTTTTATCCATTAAACGAGAGCTCACGAGCGCTCATGCGAGGTTAGGACTTCGGATTAGAGATTAAGACGCTGCGAAAACCCATAAACCCCTCGCTGCCAGGGATGAGATCTTTCTTGCAAGAAACCCAGAGTTTAACAGCTCAAGCGCCGGTTTGGAAGCAAATGAAAACTAGAGAGGAATGGAAAAAGAAGAAAACTATAATTACTTGAAGAAATTGGGAAGGAAAAAAATGGTAAAATCTCTTAAAAAAGGGGGAGTGCAAATACCAGGCTTGAGTCAGGATTTAGCAAACAAAGCACACAAATGGCAGATCCCCTTCTTTTTCCGGATTTTGAAAGAAAAAGGCCCAGGAATCACCACGGTTCCAGACACAACAGTTGCAGCAAGCAAAGGCAGGACAAAGAAAGAAAATTATCCGAGGAGAAGAGAAATTTTTTTTTGTAAAACCAAGCACACTCCTCTGACCCAAAATGGAGCTCAGGAGCAGGAAGACATCACAGCCTCACTTTAGTAGCACACAAGGAGAAGAACAATTTATGGATTTTGGCGACCTAACTCTCATGATTTCCTCCTTAGAAGATCTAATATATCCCCTTTTCTCATCCTTTTTTTTTTCTCCTCTCTCGTTCACACGCACTCTTTCTTTTTCCTAATTAACAAAAAATATTTTTTGTCAGGGAAAGGAAAAAACAGGCAGCAGGTAAGTAAAGCACGCCAAAATTGCCTGCACGAGAAATATATAATTGCTGTAGCAGATAAGAAGAGGAGTAGATAGATGGATCAAGGATGCAGGGGTCTGTCTCAAAAAAAAAAAGGATGCAGGGGTCTACCTCATTTGACCCCAGCACTCGTGATATTTACTTCGGGATCCCCCTCTCAGCTTTTGGCCTTACTTGCCCTCTCTTTTTTTCTCTGCTTGTGCTTGGTTCCCCACTGGTTACTGTGGCCACTGACCTAAAATCCACAGGAACAAACCAACTGGCATGCATAGCCCCGGACCAAGAGCATGCTTTTGTTAAAAAGAGAGAGAGAGCATTCTTTTGTTTGATTAGACCATTGGACACAGTGAATATGATTATATATCATGTTTATAATTGTTGGTGCGATGCATGTGGTATGCTTCTAGGCAAGAAAATCTGTTGTGTCCTGTCACAGATGCAAACAGGTCAATATGGTGAAAACCATGAGGTTAATTCCTGGGTAGACTTAGGCCCTCTTTGATACCTTGTTTTAGTTTAGTTTTTGTTGGGATTGCAACTTTTGTTATTTTTATATACACCATTCACTTTATTTTTTTAAAATAATTTTTTTATAACTTTGTAGGGTTTTCTCAAAGATCTCAGAAATATTTTTTAATAATTTATTTATCATTTTCATACCACTTTCAAATGTAGTCAAATTTTCTCAACAAAAACTAAACTAAACTAAACAAGCTATCAAAGAGGGCCTTAGACATCGATGCTTAGTGCTTTTATGGCGGTCAATAATGCGGGTGTAATGTAAATTGGCCTGAAAAGAGCCGGATAATATAAATTTTGATGCTGGCTTGGGTGTTGTTAATTAGCATGCATGATAGTTATAAGGATTTTTTTATAGACAAATTTAGACTACTTTTTGTTGATCCTACGGCGGAAGTTAGTCCGCTGTGATGTATAATTTCTTTCTCATGAAACACGAGATTTGTGTTAGTAGAGAAGTGAGGTTTGATTTATAACAAAGATCCTCACAGTTCACATGTAATACTCTGGTCCGATGTGTTGTGAGGCCTATATGGATGTGATAGTGGGATTAGTCCCATATTGCTAGTTGAGAAAGAGTTCTAGTAGCATATAATGTCTGTTAGATCCAAACATAGCACCCTGGGCTAACTCTTTTGGACGAAGCGAGGCCGAAAAATCTAAGTGGGTGCTATGCATGCGTGGGCCAGCCCCGTAGGTGAGCTAGGCTCTAAGTGAATTTAGGCTAAGGTGCTACAGATGTGCATGCGTGGGCCAGCCTCGTAGGTGGGCTCTAAGTGAATTTGGCTAAGGTGTTACAGATGGTATCAGAGCATCAACCCTCGCTGTGCGGCAGATCGTGTGGGCCTAGTTGTGCAAGCATATTTGGCATATGTGTCAGCATTAGACACACAACCGTATACCGAGGGGGATCCTGGACATTTGCCGCTTAGGCGGTGTGCTGACGAGCCCATTAAGGGTGGCTGAGTGTAATACTCTGGTTCGATGTGTTTTGAGGCCTATGTGGATGTGATGGTGGGATTAGTCCCATATTGCTAGTTAAGAAAGAATTCTATATTAAGGGTGGATGAGTGTAATACTTTGGCCCGATGTGTTGTGAGGCCCATGTGGATGTGATGGTAGGATTAGTCTTATATTGCTAGTTGAGAAAGAGTTCTAATCTCTACTCCTAAAAAGCACCTTGTGGTGGTGAGTGATGGCTCATCAAACAAATCTTGGCCATTCAAATTCATCCAACGGCACAGCGCCCAAGCCAAGTGCCCGACGCCTCTCTGGCTCCCTCCTCCCCACCTAGCCCTAGCCGGCACCCACCCACGCTGCCACGCCTCCTCACCGACGCTGCCGCGGCCGCCTCTGGCCCCTCGACGCCGACGTGCCAGCCACCTCCTCCCAAATCCATGACGCGCCCGCCGACCTGACGCGCCTCCCAGACGGGAGGTGGCGGGAGGCCGACGGCGCGGGTGGCGCTAGGAGGCGGCGCGGCATGTGTAGGAAGTGGGGAGGCCGACGGGGAGGTGTTGGGAGGAGGCGGAGGGGGAACCGAGGTGTGGAGAGAGAGGATTAGATGGAGAAGAGAGAGGAGAGGTTTATTTATTTTAGTTTTTATTTTTTAAAATTAAAATACCACCTCACATGCCACATGTGCAAAACCGCCCAAAAAAACACTACGGGGGGTTATCTGCAACTTTTTCACGGTTTTGCGGGATAGGATATCTGGTTTCGTAGTTCAGGGGGTAAACAGTTCAGAGCGTAATATAGACTTTTTCCTTTTTTAAAAAACTACGAGTAAAAGACATATGAGCAATAAACATAGAACTACTAACCCAAGGCCTTTAACAAGGGCCTCAGCTGCTACTATGAGAGCAATATTCTTTCTCCGAACTACAGTCTATCCTAATTAGTTGGCTAAGTATTGATTGTACTAGCATGTTTGCATATGTGTTAAGTTCATGTACCTTGTGTCTTATGATTATAGGTTTGATTCTTTCTATTAGTTGTTGTGTGTTTATAGCATCTTTTGAGGCTGCAATTCAAATAGCCTTGTAATTTTTGTTGCTAAAATTATCGTATCTTGTTATGACAACAATCAATTATTCATGGCCTATGTACCTGTGGCAAATGGGAGATAGTTCAGGATTTTTTTTAAAAAAAGAAAATTATGAATAGAGGCATATATCCTTATATCACAATACTTTGATGCCATACAATATGAACATCCTCAAAAGTTCGAGTTCTAAGGGAGTATTTTTTCCAGTGCTATGGATGCAGTGAAATCATAATGTATCAACTTTATTATCTTGTGCCTCGATTTATGTTTTTCTTTTCATCCCTTTATTTCCGTTGCAAAGCACGGGTAATGTACTAGTAGCATATAATGCCTGTTAAAGCCAAACATAGCACCCTGGGTTAACCCTTTTTAATAAAGCGAGGCCGAAAAGTCTAAATGGGTGCTATGCATGCGTAGATCAGCCCCGTAGGTGGACTAGGCTCTAAATGAATTTGAGCCAGGGTGTTACATCACACTCTATATATGTACGGCAAAATAACTGCAGCCATTCTAAATGTAAATGCTTAGTTTTTTTTTTGGAGCTAATGCTTAATTAGTTACTTGGAATTGCAAAGGCAGTGTGGTCCAAGCACGAGAGATTGAGTGCATGACAAGACAAACTAAACAAATCGAATAAACCTTTTGCGGTCTAAACACTTTATGTTGTCTAACTTGTAAACCACGTGTAGTCAGCGGAACGCCCTTCTTTCTCCTGTTTGTTTCCATTAGCTTTATTAGCTTGTGCAATTTTGTATTGTTGTCTTCGTTGCTATCTAACATATGTTAAGAGTATTTGTGATGCCGTCAATTACGAAAATAAGGCCATTTGACCAATATTTCGTTTAAGATGATATGGACAAGAAATGGTGGTACAAGTCCAAGTTCGATAGCTCTGTCCACATACAATAATTTCAGCATAAACCCACAGAAACCAGAAATTGATGGTTAAATACCATGACACATATATGGATCGTGAGAAGTTGACATGCACGGACATTTATTGTATTATAGATTCTTTTCTGAAAAAAAGTTTTAGGTTTTCTAGATGATTAAAAAAAGTTTTAGATCATGTTCTTTTAAGCTAATTTGAACGGCTGAACAGCTAAACGGCTGAAATGACTGAACTTCGAGAGCTTCTCGAGGTAGTCTCGAGATAGGGATCTATTTTGTTTGACTTGCTTTTTAAATTTTTAGGACGCACCTTCAAAACAGCGAAAAAACAGATCAAAAAAACTCAAACCATAAGTCTTTCAAATCATAGATAAGCTGTTAAGCTGTTAAGCCATTAAGCTGATAAGCTGAAAAGAACTGGGCCTGTCTGGGAAAATAAAAAAGAAAAGTGTGGTTTTTGGATCTTCTAATAATCGGGATCCAGACTTCTGTGATAGGTAGTTTCTGCGGGGCATCTATTTGGGGGATTGTTGGTGGTTGTCCTTGTTCTTTTGAAATTGTTCTTTTGAAAGAGTCTCAGATATGTTTCTCCTCAAAAACTATACTTTGTTTCCGTTGTTGATGTGATAATGGGAATCGGGGCAATACCCCTTATTGAAAAAAAATAAAACAGAATCACCAAGAATACACATCATCATCCTTGACGAGGAAAAAAGGCGAGAACCATTCTATGTAATAAAACTGGATATACTTCGATAATCTTGTCCACACATGCAAGTACGGTTTATTCATCCGTAAGCATTACAAGAATTCACCTCGCCAGCAGCTTCTCTATATTTCGTTCTCTATATCCCTTCTCTGAATCACTATTCGTTCTCTATATTTTCATCATCTCCAGCATAATCTCTATCCTCAAAAAGTTATAGAGAGTCGTGAGTCTCTAAATTTAGAGGCTGAGATAGAGACCCTGCTATAACGTTATAGAGGCTGGAGTTGTCTGTAATAGTGTTTTAGGGAATCGTTTAGAGTCCCTGCTAGCCATGCTCAGTGTTTCTACTCCTAAAAATATGAGAAATCCTTATATCTTGAATCCTAGTACGTACCCTCACTGCTATTCCATTCTAGGACAGTAATTCTTGAGGGTCAGAGAGGTGGTGGTAAAGGCCAGGGGTGGGGCGACAGTGCCACAGCGGTGGCCATAGAGCGATGGGAGGGGATGGGAGAAAAGGAGCAAATAATTTGTAAATGTCAAATATACCTTGGTATCATAAACCTAACCCTTTAATACGTGATGTCATGTCTTCATGGATAGTAAAATCTCTCCAAATATATTATTTTTTCTTCATGATGTTCGATGCCTATATTCAGTAATGGTTCATAACTAGACTTTAAGAGCTTATTGAAGCATAAGTAACTGAACAAAAGAAAACCAATGCAAACCAATCCTGTTCTCTTCTCTCCTTCTTCTTCTTCTTCGCCTGCGTCTGTCGAAGCGAGAACAGGATGGCCATGGGACATGCGTCCTGTTCTTGCTCCTCCTGATGCAGAACCATGCAACAGGTGTCTCCCGGGACGATTTGTTAATTGCTAATGCTAATTGGCGTGGCTCCAAAATTCCTAACGGATTATACGCCGTTTTTTCCCCTTCTTTTATGCAGCCACTGACTTTTTCAGCGTGGAAGTATTCTATTCTGGCTGTGTCGACTCGACCGAGCTTATCCTGAGCCTGAAGCCTCAAGGGACAAACAAAAATGCAGGGAAAAATAAAAGGAGCGATTTTTTTGTTAGTTCCTGGGCACATGCGCGCGAGAGAGATGGGAACATGTGGAACGGTGGAAACAGATCAAGGCCGATGTTTCTTCGTGCCAAATCACTCTCTTTTTTTTCCCTCTAAAAAAATCACTCTCCATTTTGCCCTACTAAAAAAATCACAGTTTTTTACTTTTTTTTACAACGAGCATGGTATCCCACATTCCCACGCATCTGCGGCGAATAGTTTTATAATTATTAGGATTTTTATTCAAGATTATTCTTTCTCTATTACAATAGGCATGGACTACTTTCCTAGTTTTGTAATTATCAGGAACTTTTATTCATATTTTTATTTGTTTTTATTAGACTTGATATACTCTTTTCTTTTAATCTAAACCATTATAGTTTGAACCCACAATGATCGACGGTATAGATGTCAGAGATAAAATCACGGTCAATTGCCATGACCCATTCCCTGACGGCCCAATCGAGCAGCCTCCTAGGGCTTAGCTCCCTAGAAGGTTCTATCAGGCCCATGTGCATCCTGCCGAACAGTTCTTGGCTGGCACGGTGCGTAATGGCCTAGACTTCGTATTCGAGTCCGACTCAAGCAAGAGTTCTGCACGGCTACGTGAAGACCCGGACGTAGTTTTTCGGATTGAAGCAGACGTCGTGATCCCCAAGAATTGGAGTATACCTTATCTACCGCGGGATGTATTTGGTATGTATCGAGTTCGCTACGGACTCGATGGTCAGCCCGACCCGATTATCTCTCGGTAGGTCGGTTGTTCAAACACTATATAAACAGGGCCCCTACGGCGTGTAGAGGACACGATTTTTACGGCCAAGAGTCACCGGAAGATTGCATATACTTCCTGTACACATATAATCTCGCCGAGACCTGTTCGTCTCGTCGAGCCCCCTTTTGTAATCTTCTTTGATATAAAGAAAGGCTGGACGTAGGGTTGTTATCTCCCCGGAGAGACCCGAATCAGGATAAAAACCCTGTGTCTCCCTGTTGCTCGTTGATTGCTATTTTGCCTTATTCGGCAGGTCTTCTATCTCCCTTTTCTCAAGAACCTTAGTTGACTTAGGACCGATATCCCAATCGTCGATAGTTGGCGCCGTCCGTGGGGATCTAGTAGATCAAGTCTGTTCGAGCATGTCGAACTCTTTCAGCGACCAGAAAAATCTTTCTAAAGGGTATGACTCAGAAAGACAGGATGTCACTTCTCCTGTCAGATCGGATCGATCTTTTCGATCTCGATCACTTTCCAGATCTGAGACAGAACTCTTCGGCTACGCTCCGAAGATGGTCTTAGATCAAGCTCCCATCATTGACGATGATTACGGAACCAACGATCTTTACGCTGGTTTAGATCTCTTGAATTCCAAGACTATGTCGGTCGATTCCTCCTGTGGCGACACAGTGATGACGCCGTCTATCGTGCCAACACACTGCCGTCGCAGCGTCAACATGGCCGGCGCGAGGACTTCAGAGGATCTTGTGCGGGCGCGCGGCCGATTTAGATCGGACGATCAATTTCGCTTCGGCATCAAGATGGGTCAGACTAGCTTCGCGAACAAGATGTTGTTCGCCTCGACCGATGCTCCATTAATCAAACCTTGGCGCAGATCCGCGATCAACGCAAGCGACAACGTCGCGACCACCATAGCGCCCTCGCCAAGTCCCCGCGAAGTTTCGCCTATTCGGGTTGAATCCCCGCATGACCAGACCCCGGTCGGGCAAAACGCGGACGCTTCAGGGATCCCAGGACCCCTAGATCAGAGTTGGGAATGACTCCAGGCCATGGCAACGGTGTTTAGATCCACCAACCAGGCCGACCTCGCCCGCATGGGCGACGTTGTTGCTTCTCACCTAGAACGACTGCCCGAATGCCTCAAGTCCATAGGCGAAGTTAACACCTCCTCCAGCAAGCGCAGTCAGCCTGCCGGAATGGCTCGGACAGCTCCGATCGATCGCGTGGCCCTCGTCACCGTCAAAGGATTACTGTCCACGAGCAAGCTACCCGTGGTCGACAACGTTCGCCAAGTCCCCATGGTCGCCGCGATCACAGGGGCAAACGAGTGCGCGACGATTACGGACGATCCCCTCGGGAGGAGCGCATTGTGGCGACCACGAGGAAGGAACACGGAGGACTGTCCCGGAGAGAATTCCTCTAGGCAGAGTCATCTCGTTCAACAAAAATTCCTCCGCGCAACAGGACCAACGTCTTTACAAGACTAGGTTCTGTAGGAGAAGGTGGCCGAGCTTATGCCTTGGGTTGTAAGGCTTTCTCTGACGAGCTCCGCGCTATCAGGTGGCCTTCCAAGTTTAAACCTGGTCACGTGGAGAGGTACAATGGGACTCAAAACCCAGAGGAGTTCCTTTCCATCTACGCTACTGCTATCATGGCAGCCGGGGGTGATGAGCTAGTTATGGCTAATTACCTTCTGACTGTCCTTGAGGGCACTGCTCGAACGTGGCTGTTCAATCAGTAGAAAGGTTCCATCCACTCTTAGGACCAGCTTTGTGACGCTCTGATTGCTAATTTCCAGAGCTGTTACGTGCGTCTGGGCAAGGAGGATGATCTGCACCAGATGATCCAGATGAACGGGGAGACCCTCCGCAATTTTGTGAACCGCTTCATTAAGATCCGCAACACGATACCAAACATCTCGGATGAATCTGTTGTCCGCGCTTTCAAAAACGAAGTTCGCGATGAGCGGCTCACCCAGGATCTCGAGATCAATGAGACCTGGACCGCCAATGACCTGTTCAAGGCGGCTGACCGCTATGTCAATGCGGCAGAGCGAGTTCAGTACAAGAAGGCGTTTGACAAGGGCGAACTGCCCGCCCAGCCTGGTGTGGATGAAAAGAAGAAGAGCAGCAACAATCCTGGTGACAAGAAGTCTCAGAAAAAGAAGAACAAAGGCGATGCGAACAATACCGTCGCGGGTATAGATCGCGCACCTCCTCCTAAGAACGGGCAGAAAAAGCCCAACAACAACTACAAGGGCAAGAAGCCCGCCCAGGAAGGCAATCAAGGCAAGAAAGGTCGGAGTGACCGATATTGCCAATTCCATCAGAATTATGGGCACGATATACGCCATTGCAGGACCTGGACTACAAAGCTCGAGAATTTCTACAACGGCAAGGGCCCTATGCCCACCCTGCTCGAAAAAGGTGATGCTGGCAAAGACAAGCGCCAAGCCGATGATGGTGACCGAGACGATGAGGATGACTGTCAGGAGCCTGTGAACCACATAGCCGTTATCTTTGGCGGCTCCTCGGCTTATCCGTCTCGGCGCAGCCTCAAAGAAGCTGCTCGGGAGGTCCACAACGTTGAGAAGGGCAAACCACAACCACAACATAGTCTCTAAGGAGGATTGCCCCACTAGGATGACCAAGCCACAGCGTCTCCCGCTGGTGGTCGCTCCGACCATCAGTAACGCTAGAGTCGAGCGTGTCCTGATCGACTGCGGGAGTGCGTTGGACTTACTTTCTGCAAAAGTCTTCGACGAGATGCAGATCCCTCGCTCCAAGCTCAAAGAGGTCGCGATGCCCTTCTACGGGATTGTGCCGGAAGAAGCTGTTAAGCCGCTGGGGCAGATTGTTTTGCCCGTTACCTTCGGCAGTCCAAGCAACTTCCGGACGAAGTTGATCACGTTTGACGTGGTCGACTTTCCATCTGCCTACAACACGATCTTAGGCCGGCCATCTCTTGGCAAGTTCATGGCCGTGTCCCACCATGCATACCATTGCGTGAAGATCCCGGGCCTTAGCGGCGTGATCACGGTCAAGGGCAACTATAAGGCTGCTCTCGATTGCGACGAACAATCCCTTGCTCTGGTCGACTAGCTTCCACTGCGTGGTCCCGAAGTTCCGCAGACCAAGTCTGCCCGTCTCAAGGTTTCTGTCTAGCCAGGGGGAGAGACCAAGAAAGTTTCGCTGTCTCTTGACGAACCTTCCAAGACAGTTCATTTAGGGGCCAATCTGGACCCCAAATAGGAAATCGATCTCATTGCCTTCCTCCGAGCTAATGCAGACGTGTTTGCTTGGGAACCGTTTGACATGCCCGGTGTCCCAAGGGAGCTTATCGAGCACAAACTGACAGTCCGGCCGGACAAAAAGCCTGTTCGCCAGAAGTTTCGACGCTTTTCGGATTTCAAGCAGGGGATCATTATGATCGACTTGGCAAGTCGTCACGCTTGTTTCATCCGCAAGGTTGATCACACCGAGTGGCTGGCCAACCCTGTGATCGTAAAGAAGAAAGGCGGCAAGTGGAGGATGTGTGTCGATCACACAGATTTGAACGCGGCTTGTCCTAAGGACAATTTCACGCTGTCTCGCATAGACCAGCTGGTCGATGCGACTGCGGATGCCCACCTCTTTAGTTTTTTGGATACTTACTCCGGTTATCACCAAATAAGCATCTCCACCGAGGATGAAGAGAAGACTGCCTTCATCAGCCCCTTCGGCACTTTCTGCTATACGACCATGTCTTTCGGTCTGCGCAATGCTGGTGTCACCTTCCAACGCTTAATGGAGAAGACTTTCCCAGAACAGCGCGGAAGAAACCTGGAGGTCTATGTTGACGACATAGTTGTAAAGAGCAAGTATGCTCCAGATCATGTAAAAGACCTGGCCATGACGTTTCGTAACCTCACCAGGCATAGAATTAAACTAAATCCAAAGAAGTGTACCTTTAGTGTTCGATCTGGAATGTTGCTCGGCTATGTTATAGATTCGCAAGGAATTTCTGCTAACCCTGAAAAAATCGAGGCCATTGAAAACATGCAGGCTCCGACTACCGTCAAGAAAGTTCAGAGCATAACAGGACGGATGGCTGCTCTAAGTAGGTTTATTTTTCGTCAAGGCGAACGCGAGCTGCCATTCTTTACGGCCCTGCGTAAGCACAATGGTTTCGAGTGGACGGAAGAGGCTGACAGATCTTTCCAAGATCTAAAGCAATACCTGTCCAACCCACCTGTCTTGACTACCCCGCGACATGGCGAACAGCGTTTGTTATATCTTGGCTGCACGCCACAAGCGGTGCGGACGGTATTAACGGTGGAAAGGGAAGGCATCCAGTGGCCGATCTATTACGTGAGCGAGGTGCTTTATGGATCAAAGGAGCGTTATCCTGAGATCCAGAAATTGCTCTACGCCTTGCTCATGTCCTCCAGGAAGTTTCGACATTATTTCCAGCGATCAAACATCGGTCCCACCAAGTTCCTCTCGGGAGAAATCCTACGGAACAAGGAAGCCGGCGGACGTATAGCTAAGTGGGCAATGGAACTAGCAGAATTTGACATTTTGTTTGCTGCCCGAACTGCTATTAAATCTTAGGTCTTGACCCACTTTGTCGCTGAATGGACTTGTCCGCCCAAATCCCAGGAAGCTCCCGAGCAACCTGAAGAAACACCCTGGATCATGTTCTTTGATGGCTCGCGCACTGAAAACTCGGTGGTTGGTTTTGTTCTCATCTCCCCTTAAGGAGAGCAACTCCAGTATTCTATCCAACTACACTTTGCGGCGACTAACAACGCCGCGGAGTACGAGGCCCTCCTCGCGGGACTAAGAGCGTGCAAGTCACTCGGTGTCCAACGGCTAACTGTGAAGGGAGATTCACAGCTGGTCATCAATCAGGTAAATAAGGAGTATCAGTGCTGCGATAACTCAATGGCGCGATACCTGGTTGAAGTGAGGAAATTGGAGCGGCACTTTCGATTCTTCGAGGTGCTCTTCGTGCCCAGGAAGGACAACTTCTTGGCCGACTAGATGTCCAAGTTTGGATCCTCACGCGAACCTGCTCCGACAGGGGTACTTGTCGAGCACCTTTAGAAGCCCTCTATCACGTCTCCGGACGAGGCAACAGAGACAGGTGGTGCTGTCTCCGTCATCAAGCAAGCTGTGGGCTGGACAACGCCATTTGTTCGATACCTTGCAGATGGGACCCTGCCCGACGACGAAGCCGAGCGTTCCCGGCTTATAAGGCGTGCTAGTCCATACAAGCTTGTGGATGCCATCCTTTACCGGCAAGGTGCTCTGGGAGTTCTCTCCAAGTGCATCTCGCAGCAGGAGGGTGTGTTCCTTCTTTGGGACATACACGAGGGTGCCTGTGGCAACCACGCCTCCTTTAGGACTCTGGTCGGCAAAGCGTTTCCCATGGGTTATTATTGGCCCACTGCGTTATAGGATGCCTGGGACGTGGTAACTAAGTGCAAGGCATACCAATTTCACGTCCGGAAGACACATAAGCCCGCCCGAGAGCTCCAAACGATCCCCCCATCATGGCCTTTCTCAACATGGGGTATGGATCTGCTCGGCCCGTTCCCCAAAGGGTACAAGGGCTGCACACACTTGCTCGTCGCCATTGACACTTTCACAAAGTGGATTGAGGCAGAGCCTGTGTCATCTCTTCACGCCAAATCGACTGTGCGCTTCTTCAAAAGCAATGTGATCACGCGCTTCGGGATTCCCCATAAGCCGATCACCGATAACGGTCCCGCTTGAAGCGAGCTATTCCAGAATATCGCGAATACCGACACCAAGGTTCGCTGCCGCCTGCGGGCGATCCACGAGCAATGGAGCGATCGAAGCGAGCTAACGGACGAGATAGTCCGGGTATCAAACGGCGATGTTCGCGGCACTCTGCGAAAGCACAACAAAGCGTGGTTGACGGTTCTTCCGTCCTTCCGGGCCGTTCGCACCATCGCCACCGCAACCGGGAAACTCCTTTCCAATTGGTTTACGGTGCAAAGGCCATTTTGCCCGCCGAAATAGTACTCGGCTCGCCTCGCACGAGCTCGGTCAACTTGGTTGACTCAGAGCAATTGCGCTTGCTCGAACTCGATCTCCTCGAAGGCACACGCGACCGAGCATAAGTTAGAATGGCGCTACCAAAGAAGATCTTCACGCCGCATGCTTCTAACTCGTCTCACCAAGGGCTTTGAAGGTGAGCGACCTCGCTCGCGCGTGTCCGAACTCCGCCCAATGCCAACAAGTTAACTCCCGGTGGGAGGGCCTGCTCACTCGTTTCTCTTTGCCGCCCAGGGCCGCTCGCCGCAATGGAAGACGGGAGAGAGCCGACTAGCACTTGGAACATCGATCGACTTCAGAAGTTCTTTGTGTAGGTCTTGTCGGTACAATTAATACTGTGGTATGAAGAGTCCTAAAGAGGACCAGCGAGGTCCCCACGCGTCGGCGGGCGATCGGCCCCAGCCAACATGGCGAGCCCCCTCAACAGGCTCCGGCGAGGGCCCCACGCCACGCGCGGGCGACTGGCCCCAGCCACATGAAGCCCTCAACAGCTTCATGAGGGCCCCACGCGTCAGCGGGGAGCCAGTGCCTTAGCGCATGAGCAAGCTCTCCAACAGCCCGCTTCCTTAGCGCATCAGCGGGCGATCGGTTCCGGCGCGGGCGAGCACGAGAGGCCTCTCACTGTCAAAGGGGGCCCGGCGACAGAAGCGCCCAAGGGGAGTCTTCGGCGAAGCTCTCCCCTTCTACGGCGACAGCGATTAAATGCGACGCCACGCTGGATGGACCGATGAAGAGATGATTACGCCACGCGACCTCTCGCAGTCCGATCAATCACATCAGGTGCCGCTGAATTGATCGGCAGAGAGAGTTTGCCGCCATCGTTGGCCGCCGCGTCGGAAGCAAGCTGGGCCCCGCTTTCTCCCTCACCGGCGTGTCCCCACGAGTCAGAGGCCACTTGCGAAGCATGCGTGGGCGGCGCCGCTCGGCACAATAGCAGCACGTTTTCATCTCTCCTGTCCCGTCCCTTATGTCTCGTCAGTGTACTAAGTGTACTGTACTGCCTACCCTCTCGGCTCTCTCCGCCAGTTCGAGGCTTGTATAAGAGGAGAAGAGAGAGAAGGGAGAGGGGGTACGACATTCTGTAATCGCTCACACAACCACAACAAGAAAAGGGCTAAGGCTCAGCAGGAGTAGGACTATTACCCGCAAGGGGGTCCGAACCTGGGTAAACTCTACGTGTCGCTCCTTGCTGCGCCCGACGCTCGAATCGGATCGAGCCCGGGCTGATCGGCTAGCAGGATAGAAATCTGATAGGGGTGTTCTTCATCGTGGTTAAGTGAAGAACACGCCGTCAGGTCTTTTTTTTGTTCCCTTAGCTTCGCGCTTTTTGTCAAACTTCGCGCCTTAATTCGTCCAAGTCTCTCGGGCTGCCATGTAAAGTTCAATCCAATAAACAGTGAATGTTCACGGCCCCCTGCGGCCCTTTTCACTTCTTGTCTTCTCAGACTACCTTTCTCTCTGGTACCACTTGATGGCTGCCCGGTCTTATGAACTCTTGGCTCCGCGATCTTTAGGTTTTTCCTGCCCGTATCTAGTATCAGTAAGCTCCTAAACTCAGGGTTGCGTAACACGACTTTTCGTCTTGCGGCTAAGTCCGCTCTCATAAGCCCTCCGTGGCAGAGGCACTTACTGCTCTTGGCACAACCACTTGGCAAAGCCTGCTCTCGTAAGCCCCGCGGCAGAGACACTTTCCTTGTTCGGTTATCCTATGAATCGTCTAACTTACGTTGACGAGCAGTTCATGGAACGAGTCGATCAGGATACGGGTGTCGCTCTATCTCTCTACGCACGTGTCTGATTTCGCAAACTTAGGTCTTCAAGCATCGTCTGCATCGGGCTAGGGTGTCGCTTTTCTCTTGTGCACTGCTCGAGTTCGCAAACTTAGGTTTTCGAGCGATGCGAACGGGCGGGAGTTAGGTCATGTTTCTACCATTTTTCCTAAAACTTTGTAGCAATCGCTTTCGCTTTTCTTAGTTTTCGTTAGTTCTTGTCTTTTCTTTGCCTGCTTTGCGGGAAAAAGGTAAGTCTTTATTTACACTAGACTGTTCAAACGCCGTCGGGCCGGCTTGGCGGCTCGAAAAGCCCGGCCCGAAAAACAGTTCGAGTTCGCCTCGGCCGGCCGGGCGTCGGGTTCGAAATCGCCCGAGCTCGACTGGCCCGAGGTCTACTGAAGCTCCGACGCCTGCCCAGCCACGGCCAATTCTGAAAATCCGGGCCGAGGCCGGCCATCACCGGCTTGAACTCGCTTGAGCTCCGGCCGAGCCCTACTGATGCACGGCTGCCGGCCGTTTCCCGTGAGCAGGTCTAATTTACACTAACAAAAGTTTACAGGTACAAGGCCTTTCGGGTACTGCCCTACTGCTACTTAGAAGCGAGCTACTCCTTTAGCTCCTCAATCTCTAACTTGAGGCGCAGGACTTCCTCTTGGGCTTTGATCCCTTCTCTAACTTCAGCTCGGAAACGTTCGGTTTACTCCTTACTGTTCTTGGCCTGCTCCTTGGCCTCTACACGGAGGGCCTCGACTTCTTCGGTCTTGGTCCGCAGCTCCTCAGTCAGAGTCTCGCTCTAACCATGGCGCTGCTCGGCGACCTTGAGTTGCTCGTCTAGCACCTTGGCCCTTTCTTCTGCGACGCTCGCCCTCGCGGCCAGCGCGCGAAGCTCCTCGGCCTCTTCCCGAAGAGCCCCGGAGGATTGCCTCTCCTCGGTCAGTTGGGCCCTAAGCTTTTTCACCTTCGCCTTCAGTCGGCTCCGGCTTTTGGCTGGTGCGAGGCGCTCCCCCTCGAGCTCCCTCGCCCGGTACTCTCGAAGGTTCCTGAATGGCGCCAAGGCCGACGCCGACGACACCTCCTTCGAAATCTTCCATTGTGCCCCGCAAGACCTGAGCAAGAGAAGAACAAGTTCATCGCATTCAGTTGCACGTGACTTAAAGCGGATAAGTTTCGGTTTTGGGGTTTACCTCTTGAGGCCGATTCTTCAAGTTTCGGTGAAGGCGCTCTCCAAGGCCGTGGGTGGCGGCCATTTTTCCGCCGGAGCGGCCACGCACGATGCTATCTGTCTTTGCTCCTTCCTCCCGGCAGAGCGTGCTCCGCCTCGGGCTCGCCTCCCCCCCAGCATCTTCGGTCCTGGGAGGGCTGGTGGCGGCATCCTTGTCACCTTGGAGCTCCTGCTCCTCCTCTTCTTCATCCGCCCGAGCAGCCTCGGGCAAGACCAGCGCCACTCTGCTCGGAGAGGCTGGTGGGGCCGCGGACAGGGCGACTTGCGCTCCCAACTCGCGGCCATCTCCTTGCTTCCCGGAGGCAGATCTATCGCCCTTCTCGCCAGGGTGTGCCGTCGCCACAGGGAGGATTTGCCCCTGCGACGAAGTACCCGGGGCCATCTGTTCGGTCAGGTCCCGGGCAGCCGGCAGAGCCAACACCTTGGCCCCGCTCTTCGTGGCTTCATGCCCCGCCTCTTCGGTTTCCAAATAGCTTCCACCGCCGCCTTAAGCCCGCCGAGTCAAGTTGTCGGAGCCCGCGAGTACGCCCACGCCGCCGCCTTGTCTTTGAGGGTGGCTAACCTCACTGCCCGTGATGCACCGTGTAGATGCTAGGGCAGCAAGGACCTCTCGATCGCCACATCGACATCGTCGGTGGCGATCTCCTCCTGGCCAGCTGATGAAAAAGAAATGGGTTAAGCCCTAAGCTGTTCGGTGGAATGTAAGGGGAAAATCTTGCCTTTGCATACCTGCCGTGCCCGCTTCAGGGAGCTTGACTTTCTTCTTCTTCGCTCCTTGACGGAGCTTACGCCTCTTACTCGGGGGCTCCTTGGTTTCTTCGCCTTGGCCTCCGGACGCTTGCGGCGACAAGCTCAGCTCTTTGGTGAGCTGAGCGCTTTTTTTGCGCAACGCAAGAAGCTTTTCCTTGCGCACGACTTCCTCCTCGAGCCTCCTCTCGCCGGGCGACTGCTGGTACCGCTCCATATGGCCCGAGTGAGCCTGCATAACGCTCACCATTGTGGTCATGTTCAGACCTCCTCGTCGCTTTGCTCGGTGAGAAGGGAAGGACTTGGGTATCTCCCACTTGGTTGGCACAGTCGCGCTTCATGCTCGGGCGCTTCGCTGCGTTAGGGCTTCAGAGAAATCGGCGGCCGCCATGACGCGGAGAGCTCCGCGTTGGCTCGGCGGCCACCTTAGGCTTCGCGGCCACTTTGGCCTTGCCTTTCCTCGCTTCCTCCTTCTCTGACCCTGAAAGCTCTTCGACGATCCTGCCGATGATGAGCTGCTCGTCCTGAAGAGTTGGAAGCGAATGTAATCATGCCTTAGTTGTGTGAGTCTGGCAACTTAGAAGGATTTCTTTGGAAGGTACCTCTGGTGAGCGAACGAGTACGTTCCTGGGGCAGGTATAGGCCACCTCGCCGGTTACCTCGCTGTCCTTCCTGGCGGCCTTCAGCATGGCGTCAACCTGTTCGGTCACCCATGCGTCGGTCGGCTTTCACCGCCCGAATGAAGAAGTCGCTGCCTCGCTCGGATGAATCACCAAAAAAGGTTGAGCGTTTGAGGAACTTACCCGAGCTTTCCCTGGTGATATCCTCTCAATTTACAATCATGTAGAAAGGGTAGGATCTCTTCCGCAGCAGACAGATCCTATTCGCCACGAAGTCCCGGATGATCTCCCTTCCCATGAGCCCGAGGCCCACAAGGGAGGTGATCTTCCGGGTAAGGTACCACTCGCCGCCGGCCCGGTCATGCATTTGTGTTCCTTCACGCTTTCCGGTGAAGAAGAGCTTGTCGTCGCCGCCTTTTTGGTGTAGAACTCCTCATTCACCACAGCCCCATCGAAGTCGAAAGCGGTGGTGGACGAGGGTACGACGATCGTCGTCGCGATAGCCCGAGCTTGAGGTAGTAGCACCTGTTGCCAAGCGCGGGCTGCTCGTCACGGGTAGTGTAGTAGGAAGGCACCGATGGATCAACTCCTAGATAGCCCTCGATAGGTGTGCGAAGATGGCTATCTGTAGGAACGAGTTGGGATTCAAGTTTTCAACCTCCAACCCGCTGATATTGAGGAAAGCCTCCACGAAGTCGCTTCCGGGAGACCTCAATCCGAATAAGCGAATCGCTGGTTGACGAACTCGTCCTCGAGCGGCTTATGCTTCTTCCTCGGCAAATTTCCAACGCGCAAGATCGATGTGTCCTCCGACTCTAAAATCCTCAAGTCCTCCTCATTATGCCGGTGCTCGAGAATTTGGCCATAGCAATCCCTGTGATGGACGAAAGCGACTTTTAGAGTTGGGCGGTGGCTGTTTGATGCTGAGCGCGGTTGGAGTAGGGCTTGGGAAGAAAAAGTGCGTGAGAACGAAAGTGGCAAGCCGCGGACGGTTTGGGTGCTTTTTTATAGCCCTAGACAAGCAGCTCTGAAATGGTTCTTTGTCACCAAACGGCTAGTTTTTTACTTCAACAGCTAAGTAAAAACGGTCGCTGCTTTTTATCACAAGAACGGTTATCATGGATTCTCGCCAACGGCTACTTTTTCCAGTTTCTACACTGAGGGTCGGGTGCTCGCTTTCGACAGATGTTGTTCCTCGCTCGACGCAACAGGTTGCTTTCAAGATCGGGCGGTTTGTTTTGCCTCGAACAAGTCTTGTTCGAGGAGTTATAACTCGTTTGGCCGCTTGTTGCACGCCTTTGTAGCAAAGAAAATTACCCTCTTTGTGACTTGGAGTCTTAAGAGAAAGACCCCACTCTAGTGAGTCCTTCCACTTGAGTCTCGGGGGCTAGCTGTCGAGGATAAAATCACGGCCCACTGCCATGGCCCACTCCCTGACGGCCCAATCAAACAGCCTCCTAGAGCATGGCTCCCTAGAAGGTTCTGTCAGGCCCATGTGCATCCTGCCGAACAGCTCCTTGGCTGGCACGGTGCATAACGGCCTAGGATTCGTGTTTGAGTCCGACTCGAACAAGAGTTCTGCGTGGCTACGTGAAAACCCGGACGTGGTTTCCTGGATTGGAGCACACGTCGTGATTCCCGAGAATTGGAGTATACCTTATCTACCTCGGGATGTATTTGGCATGCTTACGAGTTCGTTACGAGTTTGTGGTTAGCCCGGTCCGATTATCCCTTGGTAGGTCGGTTGTTCAACACTATATAAACAGGGCCCCTACGCGTGTAGAGGGCACGATTTTACGGCCAGAAGGTCGAGGCTTAGCAGATTGTCGCATATTGCTTTTATGTACACACATAATCTCGTCGAGACCTGTTCGTCTCGAAGAGTTTCCTCTTGTAATCCTCTTTGATATAAAGAAAGGCGGGACGTAGAGCTATTATCTCCTCTGAGAGGCCCGAACCAGGATAAAAACCCTGTGTCTCCCTGTTGTTTGTTGATTGCTGTTTGTCCTGCTCGGCAGGTCTTCTATCTCCCCTTTCTCAAGAACCTTAGTTGACTTGGGACCGATATCCCAATCGTTGACAGGATGCGCTTCCCAGAAGCCGAGAGCGTGTCAGTTGCCCTTAAAAAAAGGCCGAGGTGGCACAAGAAAGGCAACGTGAACACTGATTATATGGTTGAAAAGCCAAGGAGGAAGGATTTTGCCAGCGCTGAAGTGCAAAGATGCTTTGAGAACTATATGACGTATGGAAAGCTTGTAGGAGGTGAGAAGGCCAAAGTCATCATTGGTGGTGTGCATTTCACAGCTAGTGAGTTCGCAGAGTTATTTTGACCAAAGAAGGGTGAAGTCTCCAAAACTCTGATGTGGGTGTGCAGCAATGCATTGATGTTAGATTAGAATAGACCGAACATGGCAATTGTTGATCCATTTACTTCCGTAAGAAATGAAATCATACTCCCCTCCATCCTCTCTTTTTTTTGATCATGTGTGGTATAAGCATATCTACTTACAATGCTTGTTAACACGACACCGTTTTTGTCATACTATTCATCCCTTTTTTTTCCTGAAATCAGAGCCTGATGACGGTCCCATATGTGAATTCTGAAACCGGCAAGATCAAGGCAGGATTAAGGAAGTTTGAGCCCACACAATTCAGTATGGGAAAAACTATCTCGATCTATGTGGATAAAAGTACTTGGTATCCTTGTTATTCTCCGTTTAAATTAAAATCAAAGAAACCGTCTGTCACACAATCGTCTGAAAATAAAATGAGTGTCAATCGATTTTGATATAATTGTACTATAACTATACTAAATTCACACATTATTAACAAGTGCAATTTTAATATTACCAGTGTGTAGTTTTTAGATTGATTGAAACAAACATGATAGCATGAAACAAAGAAAAAATATAAGTATGTAAGCACGTATATTTCTCAAATCTACATAGCAATAAAACATAAAAAAATCAACAAAAAAATAGATAATTGATAAATAGCAAATTTACACTAAAATTGCGCCTTCGTAAGCTGTGCAATTATTATTCGGCTCATCAAATTTATGCTTAAAAATACAACTAAGAATTACTATTATTTTATGCCTATTAAACATTGTAACATTTCGTGGCCATTGCACCGGAATAAGAAATGCATGCAACTGTGCTACAGAAAGCCCCCTTCAGACTTTACATTTCTTTACATTTTTTTTGGCTTTTGAAACCTTGCAGCGAAGGTGTCGACGGTTGGGATATTGACCCAAGTCAACCAAGGTTCTTCAAGGAGGAGATAGGAGACACGCCGAACAACCACTTAACAAAGAACGAACAGAGATGTGGGTTTTATCCTGTTCAGCCTCTCAGAGAGATAATAGCCCTACGCCCAAATTTTCTTTATATTAAAGAGGATTACAAGGTGGAACTCGGCGAGATCACAGGTCTCTCGCGAGTAGTATGCTAAAATCTATTGGCCGTGGTCCCTCCAAACGCCGTAGGGCCCTGCTTATATAGTACGGAGCAAACCGACCTACCGAGAAATATCGGTCGGGCTAACTACGAGATCGTGAATCGAACTCATACATGCTAAATATGACCTACTAGAGACAAGGTAATCTCCTAATCTTGGGGATCACGACTCCTAATCCAATCCGGAAACCAACGTCCGGGTCTTCACGTAGCTGCACAACTCCTTTTCGAGATGGACTCAAACACGATTCCTTGGTCAAGACAAGACCGTGCAAGCCCAAGAGGCTGTCGGCAGATGCATATGAGCCGATAAAATCTTCCAGTGAGCCGGGCACCGGCAGTCGCTCGATTGGTGTCAGTGGAGTGGGCCATGGCAATGGGCGTAATTTAATCCCCAACAGCCTAGCCCCGAGACTCAAGTGGAAGGATTCACTAGAGCGGGTCTTCCTCTTGAGACTCCAAACCACGAAGAGGGAAATTTTGCCGCCACAGAGACATGTAACGATCGATCAAACAGTTAAGGTTCAACCGAACAAGACGTGTCGAGACCGAACAAACCCGCCAAGATCGAAAGCGTACAAGCATCGAACAGGAATCGTGATCCGTCCGGAAAGCAGAGCACTCAACCTTCAAGGCGGACACCGAAAACTAGCCGCTATGCACTCCAACGATAACTTCCTATCGCCAAGAAGAAAATAAAGCACTGCTTTACCTAGCCGCTATGTAAAAACTAGCCGCTTGTGACAAAAACCGCTGCAGAGCTGCCCATACGGACTATAAAGTACCTAAGCCGCTCGCGCCGCCCACTTCGCTTCTCACGCCTTTACTCTCTAAGCCTTAGTTCCAACCACGCCAAAGATCAAGCACCCAAACCGCACCACCAACCCCGCCTCGCCCACTGGAACCGCTATGGCCAAGTTCACGGCACTAGCTCGACCAAGAGGACCTCAAGGTCCGGGAGGAAGAGGGCTACATCGACACCGTAGCCGGAGGTCGCCCGGAGAGGAGGATACTTGAGCCGCCGAGGGAGAGTTCATCGCCAACAGCCGACTGCTCGGGTTGAGGTCTCCCGAGAGCGACTTCGCCGAGGCCTTCTTGAACATCGCCGATTGGAGGTGGCGAACCTCAATCCGAACTCCATCCTCCGATGGTCAGCTTCGCACACCTATGCGAGGGCTATCTAGGCATCGATCCACCGGCGGGCTGTTCCTCCACTATTACACGCTGACGAGGAGCCGCCCGCCGCTTCGCGCACTGGGTGCTACTACCTCAAGCTCTGCCACCGCCGACGACGCTGGCAGACTCGCCCCACCACCGCCGACTGGATGGGCGCGTGCAGGGTGAGGTGGTTCTACAAAGAAGCTGAGCGGGCGACAAGAACTCGCCTTCACCGGAAGGCGCCAAGGAATCCCCAATGCCTCGGCCGGAGATGTCCGCCGAGGATTGGTACTGACAGGAAGATCGCTTCCTCGTGAGCCTCGCTCACGGCAGGAGATCATTCGACTTCACAAACAATGTAATCTGTCTGGCATGGAGGAGGCCCTATCCTTCTATAAAATAGAGGATGGAAAGACATTTCCAGGAGAACACGGTAAGTGCCTTTAAGACTCAACCTTTACGCTGATTATTTCCTCCCAACAGAACTAATAATCCTTCCGCTCGGGCAGAGAGGCTAACCGACGCATGGGTGACCGAAAGGGGTCGACGCCATGTCAAGGCGGCAAAGAAGGACGGGAGGTCACCGCGAGGTGGCGACACCGCCACAAGAACGCGTGCTTGTCCTCACAGCACGAGGTAAATCACTTACTCCCAAATTATGTTGCTAGACTTGCAATGTTGTTTAGTGCTAATGCTCGCTTCCCAAAACACGCAGGAGGACCAACTGATCCTTGGGGGGATAGTAGAGGAACTCTCCGGGTCTGAGAAGGAGAAGGCAAAGAAGGGCAAGGCCAAGACGGCCACAAAGCCCAAGGTGGCGGCCGAGCCTACGCGGAGCTCTCCGCGACACGGCGGCCGCCAGACATCAAAGAGACCGTCCACGGCGACGGAGGGCGCCGAACAAACCAAGCGGGCTCATGGTCGCCCCAGCCGAAGAGACTAAGTTCTCCCTCCTCGCCGAGCAAAGCGACGAAGAGGTAAAGAACATGACCTCTCGCTTAGGGCGCACTCGCAGCTCACCTGCCATTTGGCGCGGCTATAACCGGTCACGAAAGCAGAGGAGGCTCAAGAGGAGGTCACGCGCAAGGAGAAACTTCTTGCGCCAAGGCTGAGAGGAGTGCTCACCACTAGGAGCCGAGCGACGCCGAGAACACCCAAGGGCCAAAGCGAGAAGCCGCCAAGGAGCCCCCGATAAGAGGCGAAAATTCCGCGAAGAAGATCGTGATCAAGCCTTCCACTACAGTAATGTAGGAATCGATCTTTTGATCTTCCAACCTTCTCGACCGCTGCTAGACTTAACGATCATCTCTTTTTCGTCACCGCCTAAGAGGAGATCGCCACGCACGACGCTGAGGAGGCGCCGAAGCGGTCGCCGCCGCCCGAGCACCTACACGGTGCATCGCGGCAGCGAGGCCGGCAAGCCTCAAGGACAAGCCGGCGGCATGGAGCCCGCCTCGCCAGTTCGGCGAAGAAATGACGCTACCAAAAGCGCGTGGAGCGGCCGGAGGCGAAGAGGCAATACAAGGGCGCCACGGACAACGGGGCCAAGATGATGGTTCGAGGTCGCCAGCATGGACCGAGCAACCGGTCCTCGCCAGCACTTCGTCACAGGCAGCCACCCCGAGGCGACGGGATTCTCTCGGCGAAAGGTGGTGAAATCCCACCGCCAGGAGCAAGAAGAGTTCTCGAGCGTGTCGCGCAAGTCGCCCCGCCTGGGGAAACAAGGCGCTACTCAATGGAGGAGCCACGCTCAAGACGTCGGGCGAAGAGAAAGAGGAAGAGGACAGGAGCGCGAGACGAAGCGCCGCCTGCTGTCCCTACTCCCGGCGACGCGCCCCGCAAGAAGAAGGAGCGAACAAGACGGCGACGGAACAACGCACTGCCTCATCCCAAGACGAAGCGGGCTTCGGACGATGGCCTCGAGGACCGCCAAGGCCATGGATCAAGCGCCCGCTGGCAAGGTAAACCCAAGACCAAACTCGTTCAATGGCAATGTTATCGCTAAACGGTTAACATGATCTTCTCCTCAGTCTTCAAGGACACCCGCCGAGCTCAAGATGGGGTTACCATCGAGCGGAGCGCCAGATCAAGGCACACTGCGGAGCATCTTCAGCGGGGGGCCAAGCGAACCTCTCGCACCACCAAGCCGAGCCACCAAGGAAGAGGTGAAGAAGCTCAAGGCCGCTTGACCAAGAGAGGCGTTTCGCGAGGCTCTCCTAGAGGAGGCCGAGGAGCCACAAGAAGCCATCAAGGCGAGCACCGCGGGAGAAGCCGGCCGCACGGTGGCTCAAGAGCAGCTGGCGACGTGTCCCATCGGCGGGACCAGCCATGGCATGGGCCAAGAAGCTTAAGGCCCACCGCAAAGGAAGAGCAAACTTCGCGGATCTCCAAGGAAAATTCGACCCGTGGGCTTCACAGAAGAGATCGAGGAGATGCGCGGATGACGGCAAGGGCGATCGCCATGGAGAGAAGAGTCAAGGAGCCGGAAGAGCACTCAAGAGTACCGAGTAATGAGTTGGTCGAGCGAGGCTCGACCGACCACCAAGGCCAAGACCGAAGAGGTCGAGGCCATCCGGCAAAGGTCATGCACAAGCCAAGCGGAGCAAGGAGGAGATCGAATGCCTCCGAGCCGAAGCCCGGAAGGAATCAAGGCTCGTGGTGAAGTCAGGCGCCAAGTTAGAAGTTGAGGAGCTAAAGGAGCAGCTTGTGTTCTAAGTAGCACCGCTGTCAGAATCTCAAGGGGCCTTGTACCGACACTTATGATTAACGCAATAAAGTACTTACCTTTTTTTCCTACAAAAAGAGCAAAGAAAAGACAAGAACGAATGTAAAACTAAGAGAAAAGCTTAACAACGCTAGGAAGTTTAAGAAAACCGTAGAGCGCTTTGCCTAACTCCCACTTCTGCCAGTACTGCCGAGAACCTAAGTTTATGAACCCAACAGTGCACAAGAGAAAGAGCGACACCTTAGTTTCTCTTGTGACGGACGATGCTCGAGAACCTAAGCTATAACTCGAGCACGCATGAGAGAGAAAGAGCGACACCTGCATTTTGCTCGATGTATTTCATAGTCCGCCGCTGACGAAGTTAGGCGCCCAAAGTAACCGAACAAGGAAAGTGCTCTCGCCATGGGGCTTACGAGAGCGTGCTTTGCCAAGTGGTCGCGCTTAAGCAAGAAGTGCTTCGCGCTGGAGGGCTTACGAGAGCGATTTAGCCGCAAGGTGGAAAGGCCGTGTTACGCAACCCCGAAGTTTAGGAACTTATCGAAGTAGATACGGTAGGAACAATCTTAAGATTGGGGGCCAAGAGTTCGCAAGACCGGCAGCCATCAAGTGTTACCAGAGAGAAAGAGGTAGTCTTCAAAAGACAAGAAGTGAAAAAGGCGCAGAGGCCGCGAGAATTCACTTAAGAATTGGATTGAACTTTACATGGTGCCCGAGAGACTTGGACGAACTAAGGCGCGAAGTTTGACAAAAAACGCGAGGCTAAGCAAACAAACGAAGACCTACACAAAGAACTTACGGTCGGGTCGATGTTTTAAGTGTCGGTCACTCTCTCCCGCTCTCCATAGCCAGCGTAATGCCCCTAGGCGTAGCAAGAGAAACGACCGTGAACGGGCCCTCCCAACGAGGAGTTAACTTGTTGGCATTGGACAAGTTCGACACGGCGCAGAACCAGGTCGCCCGCCTTCAAAACCCTTGGTCGAATCGACTTGGCAACAGCGTTTGCCAAGATCTTGCCGGTAGCGCCCATTCGACTTGTGCCCGGTCGCGGTGCCTTCGAGGAGATCGAGATCGAGGAGGCGCTTGCTCATCGTCAACTAAGTTGACCGAGGTCGCGGCGAGGCTAACCGAGTACAACTTCGCGGGCGTGATGGCTTCGCACCATAGACCAATTGAAAGGAGTTTCTGGCCGCCCTACCGTCAGAAAGCGAATCGCCCAGAGGACGGAAGGGACTTCGCAACCTGTGCCTTGTTGTACTGGCCGAGAGCAAAGAATACCCGCCGCTTAATACCTCGGACTATCTATCCGTTAGCTCGCCGATCGCTTCCATTGCTCGTGGATGTGCCACGAGGCGAACAGACCTTGGTGCCCAAATGCTCGCAGATTCCCGAATAGCTCGCTCAATCGGGTACCGTTATCCGTGATCAATTTGTGGGGAATCCCAAAGCTGCGGACCACGCTTGCTTTTGAAAAAGCGAACAACAGCTTTGGCGTGAAGAGACGACACAGTGCTCGCCTCAATCCACTTTGTAAAAGTGTCTATGGCGACGAAAGCAGTGTGTATAGCCCTTGTACCCCTTAGGAATGGGCCGAGCAGATCCGCACCCCATGTGAAAAAAGGCCAAGACGGGGGATTGTTTGGAGCTCTTGGGCGGCTTGTGTGCCTTCCGGCGTGAAATTAGCAAGCCTTGCACTTAGTCACGATATCCCGCATCTTGTAACGCAGCCCAATAATAGCCCATGCGTAAACGCTTTGTCACCGTAGTTCAAGGAGGCGGGTTGCCATAGCACCTCGTATGTCCCTAAGAAGGAACATACCGCCGCCGCGAGATGCACTTGGAGAGAACTCCCGAGCACCTCGACGGTAAAGGATGCCGCCCACAAGCTTGTATGGAGCAAAGACGCCTTATAAGCCGGAACGCCGGCCGTTGCCGGTGGTCCCATCTCGCGAGGTAACGGACAAATGGCGTTGTCCACCCGGGCACTGCCGATAATCTGAGACAAAGACCACTGCCTCGCTGCCTCGTCCGGAGACGGATTGAGGGCTTGTGAAACCGAGCGTATTCTCGTGAGGATCCATACTTGATAGCTGGTCGGCCGTAAAGTTGTCCTTCCTGGCACGAAGAGCACCTCAAAAATCGAAAGTGCCGCCCAACTTCCTCACTTCAACCGTATCGCGCCATTGAGTCATCGCAAAGACCGATACATCCTTGTTCACTGTTGATGACCACCGTGAATCTCCTTCACAGCCGGGCCGTTGGACACCGAGCGACTTGCACGCCTAGTCCCGCGAGGAGGGTTCAGACTCGCAGCCGCTGTTAATCGCCGCCAAGTGTAGTTGATAGAATATCGAGTTGCTCACCTTAGGGAGATGAGAACAAAACCAGCCCCGAGTGTCCAAAGGCGCGAGCCATCAAAAACATGGTCCAAGGAGGCTCATCAAAGTTGCTCGAGCTTCCTCGATTTGACTCGCAAGTCCATTCTGCAACAAAGTCACCTAAGACTTGTGACTTAATAGCGCTTCGGGCAAATGAAGACAGATCAAACTCTGCTAGTTCCATTGCCCACTTAGCTATATGTCCGCTGGATTCCTTGTTCCGTAGGATTTCTCCTAGAGGGAACGTGGTCGACCAAGATCTCGATGTGCTCGAAATAGTGGCGAAGCTTCCGGAGGACATGAGCAAGGCGATAGCAGCCTTCGACCTCGTGGTAACGCCCTTTGATCCTTTAAGTACCTCGCCACGTAATAGATTGGTCGTTGTATGCCTTCCTTTCGACCGCCAAGATCAAGGCCACCGCTTGTGGCGGTAACCTAGATATAGCAGAGCCGCCGCCATGCCGCGGGTAGTCAAGACGGAGGATTGACGGACAGTAGCGCTCGATCTTCAAGCATCTATCGGCTTCTTCCGTCCACTCGAAACCATTGTGCTTGCAGGCCTTAAAGAAGGACACCGCTGCTCGCTTTGACGGAAATAAATCGCTTAGAGCAACCATCCGCCTGTGAGACTCAGACTTCCTTTACGGTAGTTGAGCCTCGATATTTTCAATGGCCTCGATTTTTCGTGGTTGGCGTAAATACCTTGCATAACCAATAACATAACCGAGCAACATTCCGTGATCGAACACCAAAGGTACACTTCTCTCGATTTAATTTTATTCGATGCCCGTGAGATTACGAAAAGTCTCGCCGTGTCTTTTACATGATCCGAGCAACTTGTTTTTACAACTATGTCGCCGACATAGACCTCCGTGTTTTTTCACTTGCTCGGGAAGGTCTTCCATTAAGCTACTGAACGTGGCACCAAAGATTGCGCAGATCAAAAGACATGGTCGAGCAGCGTAGTGTCAAGGGGGTGATGAAGGCGCTTTCTTCATCATCGGGAGATGCTTATTTGATGATAACCGAGTAAGCATCTAAAAAGCTCAAGAGTTGGCGTCCGCAGCCGATCGATCGACCACCGGTCAATACGAGGCGCTGGAAATTGTTCTTAGGACAAGCAATGTCAGATCTGTGTGATCGACACACATCCTCCACTTGCCGCCTTTCTTCTTTACAATGACAGGTTGGCTAACCACTGGTGTGATCAACCTCGCGATGAACCCTAGAGAAAGCGCTTGCTGTTGATCTTTGATGATCCCCGCTTGAATTCGTAAAAGCGACGAAGCTTCCGCGAATGTGCTTTTGTCCGACCGACACCTGGGCCAGGATCGATGACCTCCTTGGGACTCCGCATGTCGATGGCTCCTGTGCAAACACATCCGCATTAGCTCTGAGGAAGGCAATGAGCTCGCTTATTTGGGGTCCAGATTGGCCCCAAGTGAACTGCTTTGGAAGTATCATCAAGGACAATGAACTTCCTTGGTTTCTCCCCGATCGGCGGGAGACCTTAGGGCGTGCAGACTTGGTCTGCGGAACTTTAGGACCGCTGGCGGAAGCCGGTCGACCAGCATGCAGGGACCGCCGTCGCAATTCGTAGCAGCTTTGTAATTGCCCTTGACCGTGATTACACCGTTAGGCCCTAGATCTTCACGCAATGGTAAGCGTGGTGCGTTATGGCCATGAACTTACCAAGAGATGGCTTGTCAAGATCGCTATACGCTGGATGGGAAGTCGACCACGCCGAAGTGATCAACTCGTCCGAAGTTGCTTGGGTTGCCGAAGGTAATCGGCAGACAACCTACCCCAACGGCTTGATGCCTTCTCCCTAACAATTCAGAGAAGGGCATTATGATTTCCTTCACTTAGAACGAGGAATCAGATCTCGCCCAAGACCTTAATGTAAAGCAAGTCCAAAGCGCCCCGCCGCCTACTAAAACACGACTAACTTCGGCGTTGTCGATGGTCGGGCGACCACCGATGGGAGCCGCCGAGGCTTGGTCATCCCAAAGGGGCAATCCTCCCGAGAGAAGGAGATGGGGACCTCGGTCCACTTCATCGATTCGGCCGAGGTTTTGCCTTTTCAACGCTAGGACCTCCCGAGCGCTTCCTTGAGGCTACGCCGAGATGTGTAAGCCGAGGAGCCGCCGAAGATGACGCATTTATATGGTTCACGGCTCTTGATATTCATCATCATCTTCCCGATCACCATCATCGGTTTGGCGCTATTTTACCGATCACCTTGTTCGGGCAGGGTGGCATTGGGCCCTTGCCGCTGTAGAAGTCATCGAGCTTTGCGGTTCAAGTTCTCGCAATGGCGATATCATGCCCGTAGTGTTTGGTGGAACTTGCAAAATCGGTCGCTTGACCTTTCTTGCCTTGTCCGCCCCCCGAGCGTGCTTTTGCCCTTGTAGTTATTGTTGGGCTTCTTCGCCCATCCTTGGGAGGATGTGCGCGATCTATACCAAATGACGGTATTGTTCGTGATCACCTTTATTCTTTTCTTCCGGGACTTCTTGTCACCGTGGTTGTCCGCTTCTTCTTCTTCTCATCCACACCAGTCAAGGGCGGGCTCGCCTTTGTCGAACGCCTTTTGTACTTAACACGCTCATGGGCGCAGAGATAGCGATCACCGCCTTGAACAGTCGTTGGCGGTCCAGTCTCATTGATCTCAAGATCTGGGTGAGCGCTTCGTCGCGACTCCGCTTTTGAAGGCGCGACAACAGATTCGTCCGAGATGTTCGGGATCGTGTTATGGATCTTAATGAAACGCTTCACGGTTGCGGAAGGTCTCCCGCTCATCCGAATCATCCGGTAGAGATCATCCTCCTTGCCCGTGACGCACGTAATGCCTCCGAAAATTAGCGATCGAGCGCCACAAAGCCGGGTTCCATGAGCTGATGGAACCTCTCGCCGATTGAACGACCACGCCCGAGCAAATAAGCAGGATTGGTAAACGCCCACCTTGAAGCGTGCCTTGGTCCGATCCCAGATCGACCCACCACGCGAACAGAGGACTGTAGGCCGCCCCGGCCGCATCAACGGTTTGCCGTTGCTTATGGCGTCTCCTGCTTGACTAGGTCAAACCTGCGACATCAGGTCCTCCCTGCTATCCCAGAGCTCTGGAGAAGGTCCTCGGTGATCCGCTTCGCTCGTGGGCGTGTGGCGATAACCGCTCATGACCCGCCATGCTTTCTCCGGACTTGACCGAACGCATCAGATCTCCGGGGACCCCACCCGAGAGAGTACGCAGACATCTGTTTTGTCGCTTGCCCTCTTTGGCGGTGGCAGATGGTTGTTATACTACGCGACGCCTCTAACGGGTGGCGCAGAGTCGGGTTCGGTCTAGTCAAGGCCATATTGGGGATAAAGGAAAGTGCTTTCTCTAAAAAGTTCTCCCTGAACAGCATGTCAAGACAAACACGTGTTCAAGATTAACCCGACCACTTTCTCCCTGCGCAGCTCGAGCACCGACAGACCCTAGAACAAGACAAGAACCTCGCCACTAAAGCAAAGACTAAATAAGGGCCCGCCAGATCGACCTCGGGCGCCCACGACGCCTATAAAAGGAGGATTCTGACATTGCGAGCGCGCTAATCAACACCAAATCCCTAATCCGATTTCACCGCCCGAGCATAAGCAACATTGGCATCCAAGCTTCTCCACGAGTAGCCTTAGCCTTTAGCCGCCATCATCAGAAGCTCTGGATTGGCGCCCAGTCCGATCCCGCGCCTCAGACTGCTTTTCCACCATATAGTCAACAAGACCGAGTAGAGCTATTACCCTACAGCTGGGGCTCGAACCGTGGTAAATCACTCGTGTCTCCACGGTTTGCATCGCTCCTCTCGCCTTCCCACAAGACAAAGGATCTCAGACCGGATCACCTAGTCGCACTGTGCCCTTGTCCGGAAGACCGCTGCCCTAGCCTTCCGCAGCTTGGCCACCACCCGCCGCCGAGAAGGGTTGTCGCGGGCCTCACACCAACTACAAACTCGTCACGGTTCGTGGACCCGCCGCTCTTCAGAGCGCGATTCCCAGACACCGACAAGCGCCTCAAGGACACGGGAGGTAGTTAGCCATAACGAGCTCACACCCCGTAGTCATGATGGTCAGAGCGTAGATGGAAAGGAATTCTCCGGGTTCTCGAGTCCCATCGCACCTCTCCATGTAACCGGCTTGAACTTTGAGGGCCACCGACACACTCAAGCTCGCCGAGAAAGCCCCGCAGCCTCAAAGCATATGACCGCCACCTTCCCCAGTAACCTAGTCTTGAGAAGACGTTGGTCCTGCGGCGCGAGGAACTCCTGCCGAACGAGATGATTCGGTCTCGAGAAACTCTCTCCGAGACAACCCACCACGCCTTCCTTGTGGTCGCGACGACGCGCCCTCACGAGGGGACCGTCCGTGGTCATCGCGCGCGCTTGCCCTCGTTGTCGCGATGACTACGAGGACTCGGCGAGCGACGGCGCACCACGGGTAGCTCGCTTCATGTACAAGGATCCTTCGATGGTGACGAGGGTCACGCGACGATCGAGCCGTCCAATCATTTCGGCAGCTTTGTCAAGGCCGCCGAGGAGTTGTTGACTTCACCCAGAGACTTTAGGTCTTCACCAATCGCCTAGGTTAGAAACAAAGACGCCCATACGGGCGAGGTCGACTGGTTGGTGGATCTAATCACCGGTTATGGCCGCGAAGTCGCTTCCCGACTACGCTTTAGGGTTCTGGGACCCCGAGGCATCCGCGCTCCGCCCGAATCGAGTCCGACACGCGGGAACTAACCCGACAGAGAAACTTCGCCGGAGACTTGGCGAGGGCACGCGAGGTGGGTTGCGACGCGTCGCTTGCACCTATCGCGAACCGCGCTACGGTCCGATTGATGGAATCGCCGAGGTTGCGCTAATGACTTCTTGCTCGCGAGTAGCCGCCGCACCTCGCCTTGATGCCGAGCGTAGTTAACTCCTTGACCGCCAAACCGCCACGTACTGCGGCCGGATTCTCGAGGTTCCTACATCGCCATGTTAATGCCGCGGGGCCATACGAAGGTATGCTAGACGGTGTCATCGCCAGGTTCCACAGTAGAATCTACCGACATAGTCTTGAACCGATAGATCTAAACCGTCGAAAGATCATCGGTTCCCGTAGTCATCGCCAATTACGGAGTGCGATTCGCGGCTATCTCTCGCCATATAGGCGAGACCTCCGCCCTAGATACGGAAAGTGTTCGAGACCCACGGATCGATCTGAATCGGCAGGGATGAAACATCCGCCCTTCCGAGTCGTAGCCCTCGTGAAGTATCTCTCAGACACCGACCGAGTTCGACATGCTCGACCGCTTTTTCCCACGGACGGCGCCAAATTGCCGACGGTTGGGATATTGACCCAAGTCAACCAAGGTTCTTCAAGGAGGAGATAGGAGACACGCCAACAACCACGAACAAAGAACGAATGTGAGACAGGAGTTTTATCCCGATTCAGCCTCTCAGAGAGATAATAGCCCTCGCCCAAAGATTTCTTTATATCAAAGAGGATTTTATAGGAACTCGGCGAGATCGCAGGTCTCGGCGAGTAGTATGCGGTAATCTATTGGCGTGGTCCTCTAAACGCCGTAGGACCCCGCTTATATAGTACGAAACAAACCGACCTACCGAGAAATATCGGTCGCTAACTACTTAGATCGTGAACGAACTCATACATGCCAAATATGACCTACGGAGACAAGGTAATCTTCTAATCTTGGGGATCACGACTCCTAATCCAATCCGAAACCAACGTCCGGTCTTCACGTAGCAGCACAACTCCCTGCTCGAGATGGACTCAAACACGATTGCTTATCATTATGCGACCGTACAACCAGAGGTCGTTTCGGCAGATGCATATGAGCGATAAAACCTTCCAGGAGCCGGGCCTGGCAGTCGCTCGATTAATTTTGTCGAGAGAGTGGGTCACAGAATGGGCCGTAATTTAATCCCCAACAGAAGGCTTACAGCTTTTCAGACAATAACATACGGTTGGATTAAGCTGAAAAGTACAATGCAAACTGTGTTTTCTTAATTTGAATTAATGTTTCAATATCGAGTGGTACGTTAAGTTTGAAACCGTTTAAGGCTGCTACAATAATACGCAACAGCACGATACGCCGAAAAGAACAAGGCCTTAGAGCCGTCAGGTTTTACTTTACACTGGTCGGTGAGGAGGACGTACAGTGCGGCTACTGCTGGTCGCAGCGGACGAGGCGGCCACCTTTGCTGCACAGCCCCTGCTCACCGACGGTGGCCGGCACCGCCTTCACGTAGCTGTACCGCAGCGGCATCCTGCCCAGCAGCCGGTGGAACTCCGTGATGCACTGCCCTCTCTTCTCCCAGTGCCCCGTCCCGCCTCGCGTGCTCAGGCCTACGGCCTTCGCCGCGCCGCCGTCGACGGCGCCGGCGTCGTTTCTTGGGTCGCCAAAGTCCCTGACGCTGCCGGCCTCCACGAGAACGGGCCCCTCGCCGGCCTCCTCGGCGGCGACGAAGTTCATGAGGATGTCCTCGCAGTTGCGCTCCCGGTCCACCACGGCGCGCGCGGCTTCGAGCTCCGGCGAGCACGAGTACCGGCGCAGGAGGCCGACCCCGAGGACCATGAACTTGGTGAGCACCATGGAGTAGCGCCCCGGCTGCGCCGCCGTGTACACCCACCTCCCCAAGGTGAGGTCTAGGTGGTGGGATCTCGGGAAGAAGCCGACGAGCGAGCCGGGGCGGGCCTGCTGCCAGGCGGAGAACGCGAAGGAGACGGCGGCGGCGTCAGGGAGGACGTCGTCGTCGGCGACGGCGACGGCGGCGGTGCGGATGGAGGGGTGCGGGAGGAAGCGGGCGTTGAGGGAGGCGGAGGCGGTGCGGCGAAGGGAGATCGACGGCAGGAAGCGTGGTAGGAGGTGGTCCGGGGTGGAGGGGTTGCACCAGAGCACCACCACGGTGAGCACCAGCGGGTGCGCGGCGTACGCGCCGGCGACGGCGCGGAGGAGCGGGAGTCGCCGCTCTGAGTAGCCGCTCAGCAGCACCGTGAGCCGGTCCGCCCGGAGCGCCGCCTCATCCGGACGGGACGCAGCATCGCAGGCAGCTTCCCCCTCTCCACCGACGTCTGCGACGGCGCCGAGCGATACCACGGCGAGAAGGAGGAGGAGGAGGAGGGCATGGTGGCCGTTGCGGCGCGACAATGGCATGGAAGTGGAGGGGAGAAGAACCCGACGGCCGACGACGAGATCTGTTCAAAGCTTTGGCTGGTGATTCACTCAATGTCCCGGTGGTCGGAGCAATCTTCGGTGGTGCCGATGCAGGGTCGGAAGTAGACCTGCTCATGGGAAACCCGGCCCGAAAAAGCCCGGCCCGGCCTGGCCCGACCGGTGCATCGGGCCGGGCTCGGGCCTCGGTTCCGAAGCCCGGCCCAGATTTCGCCGATTTAGCCATGGCCGGCCGCTGGCCGGGCCGGCGGGCCGGTTTGAGCCCGGCTCGGTAGGCCGGGCTCGGCCACGGTTTTTCGGGACCAAGCTTTTCAGTTGGCCCAAGCCCAGCCCGGCCCAGGGTTTGAACAGGTATAGTCGGAAGGAGCCTGCTGGTTTGATGCCTTTTTTTTTTCCGTCAGCATTGAAGCTTCCCACTACTATCTGTGGGTAATACAACACTATTAATCAATGTCACTGTAGTGTGCATGAAATCCATAATAGTAAAATTAACCATAACTAGAGCATGCCATGTTTTTTGCAACAAAAAAAAGTTGCCACACTGGCAAGCTACTTAGAGCATCCCTAGTAGGGCCTTTAAATTTCCCTCTATCGCTACAGTAACTGCTACAGTAATCTCTACAGTGCAAATTTCCTCTCACATACATCAAATTCCCTCCTGCTGCATTTGAAATAGAGGTGCATTTGAGGGGTGAGATGGGGATGCTCTTACAGGACACTAAACCAAGTTTGGAACACAGTTTCATTTTGATTAATGAGAATGTGGGAAAATTGCAGTAGATGTCAGACCAATGATGCAATACTCTACTGCAAGTTATGTTGTTTCTGATAACGAGCTTGTGTTTAGTAGAATGTATGGAATAATACCTGGATAGGTGAAGCTGCTATGAAAAGTCCACCACCCAAGAGACGACCATCAGGGCCAGCCAATGAAACACTGAGTCCTCCAGTTCGGCTACGCTGACCTCCATTGTCCGTTAGAAGGAATGACCCAGAAAGTGACAGTATCTCAAATCGGCCCTGTGGTTTTTTTTGGGGGTGTTAATCAGCATTCATGATACATACTCTACTTTCTATTTGGACAGAACGTACACAACTTTGCAGGAAGTTTGCTACGAACAGCACAAAACATGATCTCTACTTCAGACATGATTCTCTCCTATTCAATTAGCTTGCAAAGTTCCACTGGTTAAAAATACCAACCTCATATGTTACAGTTCCACCTGAAGTAGCAGTTTGGAGAAGTGTTACATTTGATATAGCACCATTTGCAAATAGAACACAAACTGCACGGGTTCCATGCTGAGAAAATGACATAATCTTGGCTGACACATCCTGAAAATGTACATTGGAAGTGTTTTTGGGTAAATTCGGAAAAGCAGAACTAGCACCTTCAGAACCCACTATCTTAAAACTTTCTAAAATAAGGCAATGCAGAGTTGATGTTAAGAAAGTTTTTTTTAAAAAAAAATTATAGTAAAGCAACAGTAATAAAAATCATAAGCAACATGAGTTATGGTCACACTGTAAATCTTGTAAAGCACAACATAAAAGGCAGGTCAAAGTAACATTGATGCAATGAAGACTGGATTTTGTGCCCACTGAAACAGGTACAACAATTAGATGTAATTACCAAAAGAGCGTCGAAAAAAGGATATCAAGCATGAAGGTTGAATGCGATTTACAAACTAGAAATAGGAGGATAAACTAGAAATATTGCATAACATTATCAGGAGGGGATCTTGTGCCATGAATTACTCTACACTCAGAAGTCAGAATACCCATGGTAGAAAAGCACATAAGCACAAAGCGTGTAGAAAAGCACATAAGCACAAAGCGTATAGACACATGGACGGCTGAACACCTTGTGGGACGGATTCATGGAGAGACTCCCTTGGTGGCGATGGGAACTCCATATGACTGTCTTGATCCTGAGAGATTTGCGAAGTGAAGTGCTTAGAATGCTCGTGTTGGTTGCCTTTGTGCGAGTGAGACCGCATGGGTTTAAATAGGTGATATTACGCAACGTGGTCGAATTAAATAAGATATACGCAACGCACGCCGAGATGATTTAATGTGTCACGGCAAAGACTTTGCGATGATAGGTCACTTCAACAGGACACCGGACCGCAGCAGCTCAAAATGATTTAATGTGTCATCTGCGGACCTTTGCGTTGATAGATCATTTCAACAGGCTACCGACCACACAGCTTCGCATGATGTGATGTGTCACCGCAGAACTTTTCACTCATAGATCACTTCAACAGTGTAGTCAGAGATTAGCAGTGATCGGTCACGTCGTGCACAGAGTACGACACTTTGCCAGCGATGAGTCCCGTCGCGAGATCAGAAGACACTTTGGCAGTGCGGGTTGAAGTCGCACAGACTATATGGCACTTTGGCAGACGTGTTGCTGGCAACATATCACATGGTACTAACATAGAGTCCGATGCTCTGCATGTGTACAGTACTAGTACGAATAAACACACCAGACAATAGCATGGCATACATAACAGTGGCATGCATGATTTAGTCGAATATAAAAGTACGTAACATGTGGGTGCCAGCGGTTTACACACGACGCCTCCGACATGCAGGGCACAAGCGTTCCATACGGACTTGCGTCTCTAGTGTACGGCTTGTCATTTCGAGACGTTGTTCGAGATCTGCGATTCTTGCGTGGAGAACCGTGATGTATGCATCTGCTGCCATTGGAAAAGGATCATCCATCCATGATGTCATACGACAATCGTTTATCTATTTTGCAAAGGATACAAGGTTCGGTTACCTACGAAAATCAATTCGTTATATATGAATGTAAGTAAACTCACTCGCAGATAGAGGACATCGGTAGAATCTCCGTCCGGTCCAACCAGACATCGCCTCTATCAAATGTCTCGCACCATCGCATCAATTCCGCATGCACACTTGGGCCATTCCGATGGATGTGAGGGCGGGCCGCAAAGATGGTTGATCGCATGCGTAGTCCTGCTTTCATTTTGATGGGCGATCCTCCGAGGGTAATGGGCACGCCTCCTAGACCGGACGATTCCCACCAACTTGGCCTAATCCATGCATTGCTGGAACGTTGTTCGGCCATCGTACTACGATGGTAAATGCAATTAGTGTCCGTAATTCTCATAATGGTAAATGCTTGTACGGTCAAATTTTTTACAAGTGGTTGCTCCGTTCCAAAAAGAAATTTGAGGTAGGTCACACAAAAAATTACCCTGCGTTTTTTGTGACTTCGATCGGAATAGAAGTACGCATGACTTTAAGGCAACTGATCTGAAAAATGACATTTACTTGAATTTAAAGCATGGGGTCGCTCGTATAGGCGGTGTTCAAAACGAGATATCTGCTTTGGTGTTTGTGCGGTGCGAGTGTTCAATGGTCAAATATTTTACATGTGTTATAAATCAATGTTATATTTGATTGCGCAAGAATTATATTTTCAATAGTCGCATAATGCAATGTCTATAATTGTCATAGCCGAATTTTATTTTCATTTAAGATAGGTCAGCAAAAATAGCATAACAATTCACGTTGCATAAATTCAACAAAAAAATATGGTACGGGTGTATAAATATATTTCACCATTTACAAATATTGGCTTCTATACAATTAGGTCAGAAAGAATGCAAAACTTTGAAAAACCGAAGAAAACAAAATGTTAACAGACGCAGCTTGTAAGTTTTTATTGCGGCCCCCTTCTTCTTGTGAAGTCTTCGGGTGTCCAATGAAAAGGAGGTCGTGTTTCACGCATCCCCGCAGCTTGTGACGGTCCAAACCGTGTCGGCAGATGCGGCATGGGCTGGTCTGCCACCTGAGGAGTGTTGCCAAATTGATAGGATTGCCCACTATATACATGCTAATCAGCAAATGTATCCTCACGCGGTGGTGGAGCCGGTGTCTGCATGTGCCAACTCGACCCACCGGCTGATCCGGTTATGGACAGTGGGTGGGGTGTAGCAACCGTATGCAACAAATCAGTGAATCCTACGCCCGACCCAAACATTTGTTGCCACGCGTTGTTCTCATTTTCCCAATCAGCTATGGTTTGCGTGGGTGCATCGCCCTTATACCCAAAAGATTGCTGCGTGTTGTGCATGTCTTCTTCCCTCCCGACCGATTGAGTTGTTTGACGATTCATATCCAACCCATGGGGTGACCCGTACACCGGTGGGGATGCAAACGGTGTAAAAGCTGAATGTTGGTGGGTACCTATATCATGGGCCGATGTCGGGCTAGTGCCGGATCGGGGGGACCAAACGGAACATGTCCAGTCGCCTCTCCATGGACATTGTCCTCATTGGTGGGCGGAACGCTCGAGAGAGGCTCGCGCATCGACATTCTCGGACTGTCTCGCCCTTCTATTTATATTGGTTCGCGGCCTCCGACGCCTGTCTGCGGATCGCATATGGTCGCCCGTCCTTCGGATTAAACTACGAAGGGATTCGCCCGCACGATCCCCGCCGCCTCCGCTTGTGTCATCGAAAGTCCGCCTCGCCTTGCACGTCTGGCGCTTTCACGTGGTTCAGATTGAAACATATAACAACCGTTAGGTACGTAATATATGAACTTCAACATATGATAAGACATTTAAACAAATACACGCATACAAAGCGGTGAACTCGTTCACCATGATGTCAAGACGGTTGTTGCTGCTGCTGCGTTGGTCGATTTAAAAGATGGCATCTTGTCCTCGGCATGTACCAATCATAATAGGCATCGTAGTCGTATGGATTGTAAGGTCCAACAGCACGACGACATCCACAAAGGGTGCCTCCATCCAAATGAGCGATGTGTGACGCGCTTTTGCACCGGCCCAATTAGGGTTGTGTTCTGGCGGTCCTCCTAAACCAACAAATAGTCACTTTGGTTAGTACGAACAAAAATAAAATGTGACGAGTGTAAATAAACGTGGTTGATAGAAAGCATACCCATGCGAGCGAATCGCGCCTCGTGGTGGAGGAACAGGACTAGTTGACGGTATCCAAATTGGCGCAACACACGCTCCGTGAGTACACCTCGACAGCGTTCATGCATAATATATGACATTTCGTCAACCAGTACGCTTCACTGTTTAAGCAAGCTGCCGAGATGCGTCCTCCTTGTGCTATTTCATGCATAACATATGGAGAGAACGGGTCCTAACAGACATCATTTTCAGTGATAAAATCCAGGTCAGCAACCACCCGTATGTAGGACCCGTGATCAATCTTTTGCGCCCAACGAAGCGTGGCATGCATATATTTATAGCCAAGTGTGGGGTGCTCCAACTCGTGCATATCATCGGGAACGTCCGCCGGGTAGTACGCGTGCTTAACGCGCGGTCGAAACATGGGCAGGTAGAACCATGACCACAACTGTAGCAACATTGGACAACCCGCCATGATCGAACTATCCGCTGTCCTCCGACATGCCTCGCACAAAGTGCGGTATGTGTCGGCAAGAATAGCGGACCCCCAGCTGAAGGCATCTGGCTGGTTGCCGTGAAGAGCATCAGACGCGAACTGGCGAGCAACCCACACAAGATGCGCACCAACGGCATCTCCATTTGTGTGCGTGAATATGACACTTCCAAGCAATAGAAGTAGGTATACTTCGTAGTGCCTGTTCACGGTCTCAATGTCAGCCTCTTGTGGGCAATCCTCATACTCGGCCAATGCTTTCAACCACGAGAATGACATCTCCTGGTCACTCTTCGCACCGTATTCAGCGCCGAACCTGTAGTTTTGTTTCCTTGTTGTAAGTGTACAAATAGAAATGGTTAATTGTGTAATACATTCGAATAATAGATTGTTTCGCACTGTTTTCTCGTAGTGTTGCCATTCAACCCGCTCGCTTCACGACAACAAATGGGCGACCCTCTATGGGAAGACCAGTAATCATTGCGACATCTCGCAACGTGATCGTCATCTCCCCACACGGAAAGTGAAAAGTATGTGTCTCAGGACGCCATCTGTCCGCAAGTGCAGTTAAAAGTTCAGATCGCAGATGCGGGAGAGGCGTCCTCCCTCCACCTGGCAAGTTTGCCCCATCCATGAGCAATGCAAAGGGGAGCAATCCACAGTGCGCCAGAAGTACACGGAATCTCCCATCTAGCCTTTTAAGCAGCCTTGATCCCCTCAGACGAAAGGGTCGTAGCTACGAAAATAGCAAATTACCATAAAAATCATATATGCATTCACTCCAACCAATAGAATGTAATGTCACCTGTACACCGGCAATCATTTTTCTTGCCCTATGCTTACTGTCGATGGCCTCTTTGAACAACTCCGGAAGTTCCATCCTATAACCTGTGTGAACTTAACGAAATACAAATACAGCTTGTAACCACATTGAACTTAACAGAACAGCAATATATTAATGGTGACCATATTAGAATACATTGGTACAAGGGTGTATAGATACACAACTTTCAGTAATAAAATACATGAGCTAGTGCCCTTCTAGTTTGGGCATCTGCGACGGTCATGTCCAGGCTGCCTGCATCTAGTACAAAGCCTTAAACCACCCCCGGATTGTGATTCATCCATGTCACCCACTAATCATGCAGAGGGTGGCCTTCCCGGTGTGTCTCGTTTGGTAGCTGGAAACGGTAGCCATGTACAGGGTGCGTCCATTTTTCTATAACTTCGATCACCGAAGTTACGAAATTTCGGTTTCCATGTGTCGCGGATTGCTTGCATTGTATAGTACGGGGACACGAATTGGAGGCCATTGTTGCCACCAAGCTGACGGCATGCAGCCAGCACGTGGGAGCATGGGATATGCTCCAATCGTGGCTTGTTACACGAGCAAACTGTTTCGTAGCTTCCAATGTAGCAAGTTTGCACGTTGTCACCCGCGCTAAACCCCGACGCGTGCTTTCTTCGACAGCTTACTTTGAATTCGTTGGTGGCCCTATCATAAAGTTGGGTTACATGAAATTGCGCCTTCAAACGTCTTTGCTCGATGAGCCCTTCGACGCGTGGAGCAAACATGCACGCCGATTGCTCTGCTGCATAGCCACGGTCTCGAAAGTACTCCATCGTCCGATAAAAAGTAAGCTCTATGATTGAGCATATCGGGAGAGCATGAACTCCTCTAAGCACGTTGTTGTACGACTCGGCGATATTAGTCGTCATTACCTTATACCTAGAAAATGACACGCATGTTTTATTAGTATAACATTCGTACATAAAGGGGTGTGATCAAGTGGCACTACTTACCGAGCGCCGTCAGTGTCATGAGCTAGCGCCCACTTCTCCGTCGGTTTACCCGCGATCCACTGCGCGAACGTTGTGTTGCGACGCACAGCAGCTCCTTCGCCTCCAACCATCTGCATGGCTTCCTGCTCTTGATCGGCGACAAGCCTTTGTGTGCGTTGGTTCAGATCCCTATAAATTGCTTGAAACTTACGCAATTGGTTCTGCAAGCACATTGTCTTAAACTTCTTGACCATCGTGCGGCTCCGGAATGCAGTGTATAAATTTACACCAAGGTGTCGCATGCACCACTTCGATTGAACATCAGGCCAAGCACAAGCTCCGTCATGACCTCCCTTTAGAACATCCAGTGCATGCAAGATACCCAGCCCACGGTCCGATACAACACAAACACCGGTTCTATCCCTGACCACCCCAGTCTTCACGAACCGCAGGAACCAAAGCCAGCTGTCATTGTTCTCACTCTCGATAATGGCGAAGGCAACTGGTAATATCTGATTATTTCCATCGGCAGCTAACGCGGTCAAAAGCGTCCCGCGGTACCTCCCTTTTAGGAATGTACCGTCCACGCAAATCACTGGCCGACAGTGTCTAAATGCTTCTATGCATGGACCAAATGCCCAACAAAGTCTCAACAGGTACATGTGACCTTCGTAATAGAACCATCCGCCACCGCACGGGTCACCGGTCAATTCCCATTCGATTATGCGGGTTGGATAATGCTATCTGCCGCAATAAACGGGGATCCCAGTTATACGAGTCTTTGAATCTCCCAAATATCATCGTTAGCACCTTTTGTTTTGCCCGCCAAGCAAGGTGGTATGGGATTACCATCCCTGTTCGACTCTGCATTTTCGCTATTATGGTGTTTGGTGCTAATTTAATGTCTGACTCGACTATGGATAGGAGTGTTTGGGCTATATACCTGGCATCCATGACCTTGCTCATGTTTAGAACACCCTCCGCGTTGTAAGCGTGCGGTTCGCAAATGCGTGAGATAATGAAGTATTCATCATTATTTGGTTTATGAGCCCGCATACTGCACGAGCACTCTCCTCTTTTTTACACCCAACCACATAGACGTGCGGGCATAACGAGCACTTTGTGCTCACGACGTGTGGTGATGGCGAAATTGGAAATGAAGTGTTGCGCCTCCTGCTTACTCCCAAAACTTTGTCCTACTTGTATATCGCTATGCTCATATCCCCAGCTAGATATCTGGGAGAAATCAGGCATAACGCAGTTCGCTGCTTGTATTTCGTGAAAGTATGCGACTGCAGTCCCTGCATCATCCTCACCTTCTCCCGTCACGTCGGCCTCATCATCTTCCATGACCGCCACATCAATCTCCTCCGATACGACAACCGTATTGTGTTCTCCAACCATCTCCTCTACTTCCGCGATTCCACCTCGCGATGAGTCTCCTATCTCTACCGTGTTACTGCGAACACACGTAGCAGGGTCTACAGTCATTGATGATTCACCTGTGCCTCCGTCCTCTCGTGGTACCACTTCAGTGTACACACCAATCTCGAACGCTTCCTCAATCGACTTTGCAACATACAAGTCCCACGAACCTCGGTTCCGAAGCTCCCACATGTTGCATACTACATGCAAAGTGTTCGGGATGTAACGGGGCCAAACCGCCTGTAGGCGCACTTTGAAGTTACGCCAATCTATGGCAAGTGTTCTGGCAACCACCCCTATTAAGTCTTTAGGTCCTATAGGAAGATCAATTGTGGCTTGTGTGTGCATGCAACTGTGCATGCTAACAAAAGCACCCTGCACTTGTGTTGGAGCATCCCCATAGAAAATATGCAAGGTTGTTGCCATAAAGATCTGGCCCATGTGTCATTAAAAATTTTATCACTGCCTATATATATAAGCTCGCATTCAAGATTATAAATTTTAATATTTTCACACAAGCAGTACATGCGACACCTTCGATAATAATTGTTATTTTTATTCGGTCGGTCTAGAATTGTTCAGCAGACTTTCTATAATTTTTAAGAGTTTTCATTCAATATATCATTTTTTCGTAATCATACGCTAAAAAATCGCCTAAATAACTGAAATAATATTTATTTCTTAAATATCATAAGTACCGTTTCTACCACTACCTATAATGAACTAAATAATTACATAACAATTTTTTAATGATAACAAATTAATTGACTAATTTTTTAATTACGTACGCATTAAACATAACAAATATTTATGTTAGTGCCTAAAATTGTAAACATTGTCTTTCCACAATTACTGTCTTACATGGTAATGCATGCAACATAATAAACTAATTAACTAACGAACAATGTTTAGTTAGTGTAATAAATTACATGTTAATGAAAAATTTAATCAATTACTTCGGCTATAAAAGGAAGGCTCGTTCTCACTAACCTTGTCCACGCACAGTGCTTTTAAGGTTTTTGCTCTTTATTTCATGTGTTTAAACGTGTAGGTTTTATATACATTAATAACTATTAACATAAAAATATGGTCAAATTATTTTATTTATTTCAAATTCAACTAATTTTAAATGTTACATTCACTGTCTGCGTTAAAGTTTTCTTACCACCGCAAATATTTTATTTATTTTAAATTTAACGTACTTTAAATGTTACATGCACGATCTACGTTAATGTTTTCTTACCACCGCTATAAATTTGTCAGTACTATAGTCATAACATTTACGACATAATGCTAAATTTCATTGCTTTCAAAATCTACATTAATGTATAATTGATTATACTGTATGATAGAAGTCCACGAACGCGAGTTTATTGAATTGCATACCTACTAATAATATGTCGAATAAATAGTCTGCTCACGAGATACCAACACCTGCGCATTCAAACACATAAAATAATGAATGAAAGTTTCCAAACTATGTCTTCATGCAGACACCTTCGACAATAATTGTTATTTTTATTCCGTCGGTCTAGAAATGTTCTGCACACTTTCTATAATTTTTAGGATTTTTCATTGAATATATATATATTTTTAATAATCATAGGCTCAAAAATCACCTCAAAAACAAAAAAAAAACTGTTTATTTCTCAAATGTCATAAGTACCGTTATTTACTAACTAACTATAATGAACTAAACAATTAAATAACAATTTTTCAATGAGAACGAATTAATTGACTAACTATTGTAATTACGTACGCATTAAATATAACAAATATTTATGGTCACCATTTCATATCACATGTGAATCTACACGATCAAACGCATCAAATAAAGAGGAAAACATATCATTTTTTACGACTTTCAAACGCATTAATTGTCCTGTAGACTTTCTATTATTTTAAGGATGAATTGAATATATCAAATAAATATGCAACGTTGTTGCCATAAAGATCTGTCCATGTGTCAGTAAAAAATTTTATCACTCGTCTATATACATGTAAGCTCGCATTCAGTACTATAAATTTTAATATTTTCACACAAACAATCACATGCAGACAATAATTGTTATTTTTATTCTGCCGGTCTAAAATTGTTCAGCAGGCTTTCTATAATTTTTAGGAGTTTTTATTCAATACATCATTTTTTTTATAATCATACGCTAAAAAATGGACTAAATAACTAAAATGATGTTTATTTCTTTAATGTCCTAAGTACCGTTTTTACCACTAACTATAATGAACTAAATAATTAAATAACAATTTTTTAATGATAACAAATTAATTGACTAACTTTTTAATTATGTACGCATTAAACATACCAAATATTTATGTTACCATTTGATATCGCATGTGAACCTTTCGCCTTACCACTCTTATGTCTACTATAAATTAGTATGTAATCAGTCATTATACCAAACAAACTGCTAGTCATTATTTCATACGCATCCGAGTGTAACAACATCTTCGTATGTTATATATAGCATCCAGATTTTACGCAGAACACATGTACAATATGATGCTACATTTCACTCTCAGATAAATCTACACTAATCTATATTTTATTCTACCTTATTATACAAGTGTAAGCACGATCGTTTATTAAAATGCTTACCTACTGAAAATATTCCGAATAAACAGTCTGTTCACGAGGTATCAACACCTGCACATTGAAACACATGAAATAATGAATAAAATTCTTAAAAAGCAAATAACATCTCAGATATTACATTACCTCTACACCGGTTCAAAAAAATTAGAGCACCTTGATGAACACATCGAGGAAAAACAGAGCACCACCGGACAGCAAAAAGAGGAAGAGTTGTTTGAGAACCGAAAGCAAAGACAAATGCATAAGCGTTGGTGAGTACTAGGCAGCACAAATGTTCTGCAGAGAATCGAGAGCACGAGCAGCACAAATGCAGGTGAGCACCGGGCAGCACAAGATGTGCAGAGAACCGAGGACACCTCCTTATATAGCCGTGCGTGCGTGATTAAATTACGCCTAAGCATGCAATTTATTAGTGGCTAATTACTTTTTAATTAAAATAAACGCAGGTTTAATAGATAATCGGGAGACATGAAATGACGTCGCACCAGCCGCACTGTTTTCCCGCGTGCAGCCGCTTAACCGGGCAATAATTCGGCACGCACTTCGAGGGATCGGCACGCATTTCGAGGGTATCCGAGGCGGCAATCGCGGCGGCTTGGCGGGCGGGCAACGTGAGCTGTATGCGAACGGCGGAGCCGCCGTGGGCGCGGTAGAATTCGCCATCGGTAGCGGCGAAAAGCCCTTCCCCGACGCTGGGTGGCGGAAGCCATGCGGGAGGGCGGAAGCGGCGGCACCGACGCGCCGCGTGGCGGAAGCGACGCTTTTGCCGTGCCCGGTGGCGGAATGCCGATTATTTTTGTAATTTCCGTCGGATGGCACATATTCTTCTAATTTCTATTTTTCTGTATATTATTCAACCAATTTATCCCATGAATCACTGAACAATTGTAGTTGTAGGTAAACCTGTCCACCAAATATTTACATTTTACATTATAAAATTAATGAAAAGAAAGAAGGGATAATTTCACTAGCAGTTCAGCGTTCACCTTCAGTTCTAATCCCTGTAGATCTATCTACCCTAACTATAGCCAATTAGCAAACTTAAAGTCAGTTTAAAGACGATTTCTTTCCTAATACTCCATTATACTACAAGAATTAACCATAAGGGTACAAAGAAAAAGTTTTTCTTCAATTCTTATTAATCTTGCGCTTAGAAAGTCGTAGCAAAATACTAAGAAGGCACATAGCGTAACACACGGGGCACCAGGGATTACAAAACCGAGCCGATTGCAAAAACCGCTAGGGGTCCGGTTCGGCTAACCGACCGGTTTTCGCGGTTAACCGGAAAATTTCGCTGAAAAACCGGCAGATTCAAATTCATATTCAAAAAACGGCCCGGCCGGTTAACCGTCGGTTTCTTGGTTAGCCAATTTGTTAGTCGGCTAATCGGTCTGTTTAGATGACAATAGAAAAATTAGAGAAAAAAATTGAAAAATCAATTTAAAAATAGGAAAAATTATAGGGACATACAAATGTCAATTTATCTATAATTTGGAACTAATTTTACTATCGGAAAAATTATAGGGACATACAAATGTCAATTTAGCACTAATTTGGCACTAGGGACATACAAAAATTATAGAAAAATAGAAGAATTGCTATAATTTGTCTATAATTTGAAACAATTATAGAAAAAAAAAGGAAAAATTATAGTGATATACAAATGTCAATTTGTCTATAATTTGAAACTAATTTTACTGTCGGAAAAATTATAGGGACATACAAATATCAATTTAGCACTAATTTGGCACTAGGGACATAAAAACATTATAGAAAAAATAGAAGAATTGCCACTAAATTCTTTATTTCTACAAAATTTCGACAGCACCTCCCCTATAATTTGGTCATCCACTCAGCAGACAAAGAAACATAATTTACATATTTCATAGCATATATTATATATCCACCATCTTATTATTTCATACATAGTTCACAACTCAAGATGTCATACCGTCGAACTTTTTATCAAAAGCTTACCTCAAGCGTATTAATCAGGAACGATGAATGGAGGGAGGCAGTGGCACGCCGACACCTACAAATGAGACATAAAAAAATTACACATGCATATTATAAAGGAATATATGTAAGTATACAACGGGAACAGAATATTACCATTGTAAGTTGTATCTAATATCTAAAATATTGAAGTCCAGATTCAGGGTATGCTTTGCAGTACTCCTCTGTAGACATGACTATTAGACCATGGTGGTTCATTAAGTCTATTTTAAAATCTTCCCAAGTTTGACCTGTGGTCCAGTGGCTTGCCAACTTTGATATAGAGTTGCATAATAATCTGGCATTTCCCATTCATATACTTTCCTCATATGTTGATTAATTGGTTGAGGATATGGGGGAGGAAAAAAATTATAACCCGTATAAGTACCACTCGTAGAGCTTGAGCTCTCCTGGTCTTACGGGTTGTCTTGCTTGCCCCTTCTAGACGTGGATGGCCTGGGCCTAGTAGCTCCATGCGAGATAGGCTGTAAACCTTGTGGGTAGAATTTGGTCACAGGTTGCAAGCCACCCCCACCCTCGTCACCACCATCGTCATCACCGCCGTCATCACCGCCACCCCCACCCTCACCATCACCGCCATCTCCGTCATCATCCCCATCATCATCCTCCCCATCATCCGAGGATGAACTGCCGCTTGATTCTTGATACGTGGGACTTTTGTAATTTCTTCCTCGCTTGCATCACTATCCTCTTCATAATCTTCTTTCGTGGACGGCCTCTTCCCTTCGGTCCTCTTCGATAAACGCTTGATAGGAGGAGGCAAGCGAGTCTTTCTCTTACCAATGTGAGTGTCTCCCATTCGCTCAAATTTCACCCGCTCGTCCACACTTCTACCCTTGGTCTTTTACTCGATAGTGCCGGGGTCTTCGAGGTTAACAACAAATGTTGATGGCAAAGGGTTGTCGGTGTCAATCTTGTCCTCATCTAAAACTGGAGTGGAATTTGACCTACAACAAAATAACAAACATACCATGCAAATTAGATTTTTATGACCTATGTTAGAATTCAATGAACAAAAATAACAAACATACCTTCCATTCTCCAACCAATCGAACATTGGGCTGTTCGTGCTCAGAATTGAAAGATGTAAGAGTTGGTCTGCAGGATCATATTCTACATCCCTTGTCTGAGTTTTGACCCGCTCAAGACGAAGTCTTGAGTTATAACATACAAAAACAAGCTTGTGCAGCTTGTTATATCCAAGTTTGTTACGGGGCCTCGTGTGAATGAAGGCGAAGGTGCTCCAATTTCTCTCACATCCACTAGAGGTCACAAGACCGGCTCACAATCTTTTTGGCAAGCATTTGAAGCGTTGGCGTGTCCGTGCCAAACATGCTCCACCATTGACCTACACGTAACAATATTGATAAACAGTCTGCTCCACCACTATTGTATCATGGTAGATCGCAAATCATAATTACCTGGGTTAAGTTTTTCATGTATTGCCATCTGATATGCAGTCTGCCCACCGAAGGAACCACCCTTTCTCCTCCACACATCTGCTTCCACCAATACTTGGGCAGCGGTAACACTGTCTGTCATTCTATCAAATGCCCATCGCAGATCTGCTAACATGGTGTCAGTAGTGCCTCTACTATAGTGGAGGGATGGGCTCAAAGCCGCAGCTGCATAGAAAAAATACACAATTCAATAAAAACAATTTAATAAAACAAATCAATAAAAACAATTCAAGATTAACTCGCTCCAATAAAAGTGTCATACGCCACATCTCTAAACCCGTATCAAGAACCGTTAAGTAGTGCGACGATCGGGCTCTTGGATGTCTCTGAACATCCAATCCACGGACATCATGGTACATTGGTAGCACGCACGCATATAGTTGGAATCTTGTCTTGGTCGGCCATATGAAGAAAAGTATACAAGTATTCCATCAATCACAAAGACTCTTTCACTCTAGCCCACCAACGAGATCCGACAAATTTTGATGTGTATATTGTCCGTCTGCAGATCGGCAAGAAGAGGTAGCGGAACTCTGCATTTGCCATCCACCTCATGAAGGCGCTCTTATGCTTTAAAAAGCTCGCTAAGAAAGTGTAGTTGGTGCCAAATCTAGTTATGCTCCATTTCGCTAACTCTCCGCCGATGGCTTGTTTCATCATAGCATGAAGCTTTCTCGAGTTATCTGACCATCGGCATATCCTCTTTGCACTATCAATGGTTGCTTTATTTTTTGGAAATTCTCCAATATCCTTCAGCATCAGATTGATAGTGTGAGCCAAACATGGCTGCCAAACGATTGACATGTATTTCTTACTCAGTTTCAAACACGTTGCCTTATAGTTGGCACCGTTGTCCGTGACAATCTGGACAACATTCTCCACCCCTACCTCTTTCACCACCTTATGTATTGTCTGCATGAAAAACAACAACAGCTGGTTTGTAAAACAACAACAAATAGACGGTAATAGAACGTAAAACAACAACAAATAAGACGAAGTATACCTCGACAAGAAATTTAGTGTCCTGCGTCTGGTTCGTTGCATCTACTGATTTGAAGAAGTAAGTTGTGCCGTTGCAGTATACCATAAAGTTTATGATACTCATACTAGTAGGCCCCGTCCAAGAATCACACATTATAGTCACTCCATAGTGACCCCAATCTCTTTTCCACACCTCCATCTCTCTTTTGATCTCTGTCTCCTCGTCGTCTAAATATATTCCATCAATATCACGACCAGACGGTGATTGCACCGCCTCTCCTACAAAAGCAACATATGGCATAATATGATTAGTTGGCAACAAAATAGTACATAAAGTAAGAAAAAACAATTTTAAATTTTTTACCTAATCTTTGTGTCTCCCTTACGGCAGCGACAAAGTAAGGATTATTGGCTTTCCTTCCAGGAATGCCGGACGCGTGAAACCATCTGGCCCACCCCATGCCAAGCAGACATTTCACCTTCTTGTTTTCTGTGAGAGATGAGAACTCCGCCTCACAATTCTTGGCTGAACTGTGGGACCAAGATCGATAGGTCGAGCTTCCTTTGTGAGCTCGATCGCGATAACATTCGCCGCAAAGATCCTCGGTCTAGGCTCAGTTCAGACCACCACCCCGCTTCCACCGCCATGCTCATACCTCTCTCCCTTTCGCGTCCTAAACTCGACTCCATCCTCGACGTAGCCATGGCCTCTCATATTGCTCTCGCTCGTTGTAACCCTCCGTGTCTTCGCTTGCCAACCGCCGCACCACTCCCCGTAGTCTTGCCCTCGCTCTTGCCAACCGTCGCACCACTACCATAACCCCCATGTGATGCCCTGCCCGCCAAGCCCCTTCACCTCTCCTCGCCGATCTTTGCGCGTCTTCCAATCTAAGCCGCTCTCTAATTTTCTCGGTCTTTTTTCGACGGTTCTATCCAGTACCGTCGAAAGAAGTCCTCACCTCGAAGGACTGATTTACAAGATTTAACATTACTGCCACGACCGGCCAAGTGGTGCTTAAATCTGCTTGCGCCACCTCCCGCTTTGGTTTCTTTACAGAAATTACATTTGAATCCCGCTTTCACTTTCAGACCATACTCCCAAACCGGATCGCTAGATTCATCCGCCATTCGTTCAGCGCCTCACTGCATGCAACACAAAATATCTTCGTAATAACCCTAAAATAAAACTAACCCTAACCCTAACACTAGCAGTACATTTATCAAATAAAAAATATACAAAAATCTTACTCTTTATCTAACCATAACACTAACAGTGCATTTATCAAATCAAAAAAAATCACGCTGGGAGGGGGCGGCCACCCACCACGGCCATGGCTAAGCAGAGGCTAGCCGACCGGCTATCCCGGCTAGCCGCTGGCCAAAACGCCACCCACCATTGAGAGGCCTGCCACGGTGCTCACCTCGGTTAGCCGCTGAACCAGCCGATTAGCCGCCTCGAAGTCCGGTTAACCGCCTCAATCGGTCGGCCCGCACTGCTAGTCGCAGATCCGCCGGCTAGCCGCTTCGGTTTCACCGATTAATCGCTTCGGTTTGGCCAGCCGTCGCCGGAAGGAGGAGAAGAGGGGGGTCAATGGGAAGCGGGCGCCGGTCTCGTGGAGTGTGGAGAAAGTGTCGGTCACGGCCTCACGGGTAGGGGAAGGATCCAAGGAGGCAGAGGTCAAGGCATATATATGGCATATTATTCCTTTATTTAATTATTTTTATTCATATCAAACGAAAAACGCATAAATATTTTGAATTTTCAAATTCTGTTTCAGCCAATACTCATATAATAACGTTTACTATTTTATGGAATTTTTTCAGATTTTTTCACCGATTTTCAAATTTGAACCAAATTTGATTTTAATTCAAACCTAACCGGCCGGTTTTCTAAAAACCGACCCCCACAGGTTCACCGGTTAACCGCGGTTTTTGACCGGTTTATCACGGTTTTGTAATCCCTGCGGGGCACAATGATAGGGATTCCGGGAATGGAGATATTACCAACAAGATCCATGCACGGCTTGTTGGTAGACCCTTGGGCGACCCGCTTCTTCCCTCCTCCCGCGAGGCCGACAAGACAAGGCTCGCCCGGCCTTGACGGCGTGGGTGAGAACGGCCCAGAGCACCTCGCGCCGCCCGCCGGTCCAGCGGCCGCCGACGCATCACCAATGCTAACGACATGGACCCATCGGCCCAGATTCCTTGGCCGCCGCGCTTCTTCTTGGCCCTGTGTTCCCCGAGTCCGCAGCGCCCAGCGCCATTGCCACCGGCGGCGGGCATGCTTAGGCGGTTGCGCCGCGCCGGTTAATGTAAGGGCGGTGCCACCGCTGAGCTTCACCGGTGCCGTCGCGGTGTATGCCATCGCCGCGCTCGCATGGTCGCTGAGGACGCCGGCCACGGGCGGCTTCTTCGATGCCAAACAGATCCCTACCAGCCATTAGCCCGCCTTGCACGGACCTCACCTCCATGACTGCAAGTCTGCAACCGGTTCTTGGACTAGAACTCTAAAAGCTGCAATTTTTATCCACTTAAACGAGAGCTCACGAGCGCTCATGCGAGGTTAGGACTTCGGATTAGAGATTAAGGGCCTCTTTGATAGCTTGTTTTAGTTTAGTTTTTATTGGGATTGGAACTTTTGTTATTTTTATATACATCATTCACTTTATTTTTTAAAAATATTTTTTTTATAACTTTGTAGGGTTTTTCTAAAAGATATCAAAAATATTTTTTTTTATAATTTATTTAGGTTTTTCATGCCACTTTCAAAGATGGTCAAATTTTTCCAATAAAAACTAAACTAAAACTAAACAAGCTATCAAAGAGGGCCTAAGACGCTGCGAAAACCCATAAACCCCTCGCTGCCAGGGATGAGATCTTTCTTGCAAGAAACCCAGAGTTTAACAGCTCAAGTGCCGGTTTGGAAGCACGAGAAATTGAGTGCATGACAAGACAAACTAAACAAATCGAATAAACCTTTTGCGTTCTAAACACTTTTATGTTATCTAGCTTGTAAACCACGTGTAGTCAGCGGAACGCCCTTCTTTCTCCTGCTTGTTTCCATTAGCTTTACTAGAAAAATGCCCATGCGTTGCAACGGGAGAAATCAGCCAATATGAATTAAACCGCATATATTGCTATGCGTTGCAATGGGAAAAATCAACCGATATGAATTAACCTAAATGTGTTGCTAAACCAATTTCATTGTACCATGTCTCATCCAAAGGTAAAACTTGATTAAAAATTTTCATTATTTGTCCAAAAATGAGAAAATGGATGGAGACTGCACAGCAGCACGCTATAATGTTGTCAAGTCATATGATCAATGCCCTTAACATGGTTTCTAAAATATTCTCCAAGGCTATATGATAATACAAAGAGATCTCGATGTGGACCAAAGCACGAACGGATCAACAATAACAGCAGTCATAACTATCGTGTAAACAACAGCACTATCAATTAGTGTAAATGCAACAATAACTATCTTTTGCAGAATAAAATAGATAACAACAACATTATGCAGAAATCAATCCGAGAGCCTTGCAAGCAATGATCTGTCATGGGCAAATATTTGTTCCAGATATTTTGAATGTCGTGGCACATCTTTGTTCCAGATATTTTGAATGCCTTGGAACACCTTGGGTCGGGAACTAAAAAACGAACCAATTGTATTGGCTCAGAGCAAGAGCAGCCACCTACTTGAGTTTGGATGAGGCAATCAAATGCTGATGGAACTATGCAGAAAGGCTATCAACCTCCATAGGCAAAACTAACATATAAAAGATAAAAGCACGCTGTTTGGCGATCCCCGCACCAAAAGGTATATCTCTATGAATTGAGACTGAAATAAACAGCGCACTCAATCTAATCTAGCATTACCAATATTAACATCTAAGGGCATATCCCTGGACTATCCCATCTATGCTCATCCACTATTCTTACCCTATTTCTTCCCATTTCTCTCTCTCTTATATTTTAATTCTGTTGACACCCAAATTTGGCTAGAAAATCGGATGTGATAATGAAGGGTAAAATCGAAATTTCAGGTTGAATTTGGAGTTGGGACTGATCGGCAAAGAAGGAAAGACTATTGAAGAATACCGACACACAAGATTTCGGAAGGAATACGATCGGAGCGCAGACCGAAAAATTAGGTCGTATCGGTATCGGTATTATAATAGTATAAATAGGACCTTAAGCCTCGTAGGAAAGGATCTAACACTCAATACACAAAACCCACTTTTCGAACCCGATCGACATCGTCGAAAGGCTTCAACTCGCAGGTAGAGCTATCTCGATAGGATAATCGATTCTCTCCTTGTAACCCGTATGCATGGCTGTATCAATTTGATTTCTTATATACAAACCATGTTAGACTGTCTCGGGATTTACCGATCTTTGACATGTTTTCGCATATTGTACTGTCTCGACTCGATCGATCTACAATGTGTATTTATCCTGTAATGCCGATTGTTAAATATTTCATATGCTTTTTCCGAATTGATATATGCAACTGTCTCGTTCAATCGATCTTGTATATGCCATGTTTAGGATTTTGCTTGTGGGAACATTTACCGATCTGTATTGCATTTACCTTTATCAGTCTTTAGACCTTTAAATTGGTTTATTGGTTTATATCTTAGATTTAGACTTGAGCAATCGTCTTGGCCTCGACTAACTGCTCAATCTGCTTCTTGGTTAAACGATATATTGATATTAGGGTTTATTGCTGATGCTATTATAAAATACCAAAAATAAGTGAAAAATTTATATTTGAATGTCTATTTAAATTTATTTGCTTTATCTGGCATCAAGCCGATAGATCCTGTAATCGGTTAACGAAGAAACCGATTACAGATGACCTGATCTGGCTATTTAAAAAGCCGATTAGGTTTATATTACTGATAATTCTCCCCTTATTGATTCACAGGTCAAATCAATTGGCACGCTTGGTTTGAGTTGCGACACGATCACTGAATCGACGCTTCTGCACGTGTGTTCGCAAAAACCCTCGTTTTTGTGTCAACAAATCCCTACCCTACACAAAAAAAAAGAGCTTTCAAGTGGAAAAAAAATGCCACAAAATTTTATAAAACCATAGATACAAAATTCTCAGTACCAAAGCAAGTTCAAAACCCTGTTTTTTATTTTTTGGACTGGAAAATGGTCTGGAAACCACAGAAAGTTTCAAAAAAAAAATCCTTTGTGATGCTCAAACCAGCTTTCACCGCGAAAAAGCTTATGAACTACTAATTTAAACTCCTCGCAGTAGAGCAGCTACTGCATTCTCCGAAAATTATGAGCTGATTTACACAAGCCTAAAAGCTCAAAAGGATGATACGGCAGCCTATCAGAGTAACTATGACATAAAGCCACACTTGGAATGAATCCATAGCTTTTTGGATTTATCATCATGTAGGCAAGGATAGCATTATAAATTATGAACAAAATCACAGTTAACAACTTGACAAAGATAAAAATAAATGTCAACAAGGATCAGCATAACGAAGGCTAATAAAAATGGAGGTTTGCGATACACAAAAAGAACACACCGCATATATGCAGTTAAAATACCACAAATGCTTCAGTTGCACATAGATAATAAATGAAATTAACAGTGAATGCCCTATCAGAGTAACTATGACAAGAAAGCTTCATTTGGAGATAAATCCATAGCTTTAAAGTGTGTTCATCATGTAGGGCATTGCAAGTAACAATGTAAAATTTTTATTTTATAAAAAAACAGCCATAAGAGGTCAGAACCAACTAAAACGTGGAATATATGCACATGGAAATCAGGTTCCTAACCAAACTTCAGAACAATTCAGTGGATCTCAAAATCTGAAATCAGATGCCTAACAAGACACACGGATCGACACCACGTATCTAAAAAGACCTGAGGTTTCATCTGTGTTCTACTGTTCTCATTAAACAAATCCACCGTTCACGAAGGAAGTGGCCGGTAGCCCTATTTACACTTTGGTAAGAACGCATCCTTTCTGCAGTAGAAATGTCCGGTAAGTACTAGGGTCGTTCTTTTCAAACTATCATTTTATTCTTATCTACACCTCTAAAGAATTGAATCCAACTTGTTTTGAATTTTTTTTAATATCTTTGATTCATACATTTGAGATAAAAAAATAAACTAAAAAAATAATGTTTTTACTTTCTTTGAACCAATGGGCTGAAGCATTGATAATTTAGTTAATAGGAAAAAAAAATACAAGGTATATATATGTAATAAATATAGACACGTTGAAGGGCAATTTGTCAACCATACACCAACCTTAGGGCCATTTATTCAATTTCCCGGGAAAAAACAAGGGCATCAACTAGACCCGGTCATGGGGAACCCGGCTCAGACCCAGCCCAAAAAAACCCGACCCAATTGGTGCATCGGGCCAGGCTTGAGCCTCAATTAGAATAGCTGGTCTAGGTCGGGCCTAGGCCCGAGATTTGCATGATTTTAGCCGGGCTCGGGCCCAATTTTGGAGCCTGGTGCATCGGCGCCTGGTCCCGCGGGACCGGGCTTTTTCAAATCCGGCCCAAAGGCCGGCTCGGCTCGACGTTTGAATAGGTCTAGCATCAACTATGTATCGGTGAAAAAGAGAGCACCGTCTTGCGGTGTCCCCTTAAGATAAAAAGAAAAGAAAAAAAGCAGCGGGAGAAGAGAGCTCCCCACCCCTACCCCCATGGCCCCATGTGACCCCCTCTTCTCCAAACGACCAAACTCCGCTCCAGCTTTCGCGGCGGAACAGTCATTCCAATGACCACCTCCTGACGGGCGATCCATTCGGGCATATCAACCATCGTATGGCGTTTGCAGTGGGCAGTGGCTCCCAATCCCATCATCGATTCATCGCTCGCTCAACCGCAGCCCGCAGCAGCGCGAGAGAGCCGAGAGGGGGAGGGGAAAGGCGCCCCAACCGTTTCCTCTCCCGTGCTCTCGTCTCGTCTCGTTACCCCCGCCGTAATTGCGGCATCACTCACTCACTGTTGTTGCTATTACTCCCATCCCATGCCGTATTGCTCGTCGTCTTCCTCTGCTCTTTCCTCTCTTTTTTTTTCCTTTTTCTTTTTGGGTTGCTGTTATCGTCGTCGTTTGGTCTATTGTTGGCTTGTGTTTTGCTACTGGACTGTGCCGGTGTAGCTTTGCTTTCTTTTCTCCCAAAAATCAAAATCGGATTAAAGGAGTGGAACCAATATCCGTCCCTCACCTCTCCCTCTGATGGGCAACGATAAGGCAAAGGTTGGACGAAAGAGCTGGGGTCTATTTGGTTAATGTCACACTTTGTCTAATCTAACCTTAGTCAAGTGTGGTAAGCCATACTTTTGCGGTGTGAAAAAAAATAATCAAAGTGTGGCAAAAAAAAAAAAAAAGGTATATGACGAGTGCTTCCGATGGCTAAAAAAGTATGGCAAACTATAGTTATGGCACGAATCAAACACTAGCCATGGAAACTATGACGTGCCTAGTCTTAGTTGTGGTAGATTTGACAGCAAGCCAAACATGCCATTACCCTTCAGGAGGGAGGCAAGCATACGAGCAACAAGGGACAAGTTGAAGATGACGTGATCCACGAGAAAATCTTGCTATGGATGTTCTGACACACCAACATTTTAGGCCCTCCGATTCGTGGTGGTGGTTTGATATAATTTGAATGTCGTTGAAAAAGTTGAGTGCCTTTGAAAAAAAGGCTAGAAAAGCTAAAAAAATCATTTTGAAATATTTTAAAAAACTTTGAGAACTCCCCCTCTCTCCGTCTGCCCGCCTGTCTCAAAAGATTATTACAAAATGTTACATCGAATGACCTATAAAAAATGACATTTTTTATAACCTAAACCAGAACTAGAAACCAAAAATAAGCAGCAGGTCAGACTCACGAGAAACGTCCAGATTACATTGAGCGGGTGGTTCTCTATCCCACAGGCTACGAGGCCTACGGCCATGCATATATGCATGGAAACATGCAACGAGCCAAGCAAATATCATCGACGAGCGAGGCCCCTACTTGGGCCGGCCGGAAAAGTGATGGCCGGAGATATTAGATATATATCGGCCGCTGTGCTGCATTCATGCGTCCGGCTGTAAGGCGTAGGGCCCCGTCGTCTCGTCGAGTAAATGCGAGGCGTCGCAAAAGGGCGAGACGGATGGGGCCGTGTACCGCAGCATGCATCGATATGAATCTGATTGGGTTGTTTCTTGCAGAGAACAAGGAGCCGCGGCTAGCTGTCAGTGCTCGTCAGGCTTTGTTCTCGTGCTAACTCTGAAAAAAATCATGATTTCTTGATAGGAGCTTGAGGAGGGCTTAAAAATTCAGACCATGCTTAGAATGAGCTGAAGTCGTAGATGAGTTGTTTGAGCTGATTTATTTTTTTTTTGTGCGTGGAATTAAATGAATAATTGGGTCTCAGCTATGCGGTATCCGTTTTGGGCGATGAGGCAAATTGTGCTGGGCGCGTGCCTCGAGCTTCAGAAGCTTGAGTTCGGGCTCAGGAAGCTCGAGCTCGAGTCATGGGAGTTCGGTCACACTTGCTCATTGGCCGTTTGTCTGAATGAGCCACGCTCGCTCATGAGCCGTCTAACTTTCATCAACAATCCTCTAAAATGATTTCTTAACAAGAATGCTTATTTATGGATATATTTTCAATTATTTCGATTGCGTATCTGAAAAATTATCTATGTAGAGTGCATCAAGGATACTGTTATTTTATTAGATTTTATAATAAAATACGGTAGTCACTATGGGTCAAGTTATAAATTCGGGACATTGTCGATGTCAAATGATACATATTTCAACATTTATGATCAATGGGAACATTATACATGACGTGTAGGAGCCGCATCTTTATGCGGTGGAGTCACAGTCGAGGGCCTTATTTGTTTCAGATTAAATTAAATTAAATTTTTTTATTTTTGTATAGGCCAAATGCTGTAATATTTTGTAGTTATTTTTGTGCGGTTTTAAATAGTTCTTCTTAGAGTTCGTAAAATATTTTTTCATAATTTTTAAAAAAATTTAAAATGTATTTCGAGTGGTTCACAAATTTACTACAGTAAAACGCAACTCAACATTAATCTTAAAGAAACAAGGCCGAGATGTATGTTTCAAAATAAAGTGGTTCTTCTCTAGTGCTTGAATCATTTGATTATGTATTGAAAACGGAACTTTCACCGCTTTAAAACAATGAGCTTCAAAACATCGAAACCAATAATCAATATCATGTTCTACTCATGGCCTCAAGATTTTTTAAAAATAATAACAAATATATCAAAATAAAAAAATCTTAGCAAGTAATATCTCATTCTCTGCTTTGTCATGCCATCATTCACACTGTCGGGGATAAAATCACGGCCCATTGCCATGGCCCATTCCCTGACGGCCCAATCGAACAGCCTACTAGGGCCTAGCTCCCTGGAAGGTTCTATCAAGCCCATGTGCATCCTGCCGAACAGCTTTCTGGTCGGCACGGTGCGTAACGGTTTAGGATTCCTGCTTGAGTCCGACTCGAGTAAGAGTTCCGCGCGGCTACGTGAAGACCCGGACGTGGTTTTTCGGATTGAAACAGACGTCGTGATCCCCAAGAATTGAAGTTTACCTTATCTACCTCGGGATGTATTTAGCATATATGAGTTCATTACGATCTCGTAGTTAGCCCGGCCCGATTATCCCTCGGTAGGTCGGTTGCTCAACACTATATAAACAGGGCCCTACGGCGTGTAGAGGGGCCAAGAGACATTGCATCGTCGCATATTGCTTCCTTGTACACACATAATCTCGCCGAGACTTGTTCGTCTCGTCGAGCCCCTCTTGTAATCCTCTTTGATATAAAGAAAGGCTGGACATAGGGCTATTATCTCTCTCGGAGAAGCCTGAACCAGGATAAAAACCCTATGTCTCTCTGTTGCTCGTTGATTGCTGTTCACATTGCTCGGCAGGTCTTCTATCTCCCTTTCTCAAGGACCTTAGTTTACTTGGGACCGATATCCCAACCGTCGACACACACCTTGACTTGTAAACAATAAAACCCCATTCATGTGCACAACCTGTGAAGCTAGTGTTTGATTAGTTGCCATAATCCTAGCTCGCCGCGCTTCATTATTCGTGCATTCGTGTATATAGGCACGCTTTGTAGGCTCAATTATTTTGCTGAAATAATATTAAAAACCTTTTTATTCCCATTAAAAGAGTGTGACTACATATGATCGAACGGACAAAAGGCCCCGGAGGACATGGCCTGCTGCGTTTACTTTCATTGGACCGTGCGAAACGCAGCACAAAGTGATGAGGCCCGTCCCATATCCGCGAAACTCAGCAGCCACAAGTGAGTATGGGCCGTGCTGTTCGAGCACAATCCAAAAAAGCTAGCATGAAGCACGACCCTGCGGCTCGAATGCAAATGGGCTATGTCGGCACGACACAAACAGGCTGTCTGATATGGCCCGGTTGCTCGTGTCGTGCTTGGAGCGGAAGGGCATGAAAACAGCCTGAAGCCGAGAATCAAGGGACTCTAATCCACAGGCAACAGACTCAAAAGAATAGTCTCTACTCCTTTAAAGAGGGAGTAGTTCGTGCGTCGGCTCTTCTCTCGCGCGGTCGCGCCCGAGCCGTTGAGCCGGTGAGTCACTCCGCGTCTCCGCCTCCCCCGAGCCGAGATCCTCCGCCTGGCTCCCACGCCCCACCTCCTTCCCAACCGCCATGGTCTCCTCCCGCAAGATGCCTCCCAAAGACGCCTCCCCACGTTCCCCTGCTCCTCCCCACGCCGCCTCCTCCCCGCTTAGCACCTCCCACGGCTCCTCCGCCCACGCTGCACCTCCACCCGACCCGCCGTCTCCTCCCGACCGCCGTGGCCTCCTCGGCGCCGCCTCTTCCTCCTGATCGCCACGGCCTCCTCCTCACAAGCCGCCCGAGCCGCGCCTTCTCGCCGCGTCCTTCCCCGCCGCCGCCCCTCCCGCCCGACCGGTCTGCGGCGCCGACGAATCACGTCTTGGTCTGCGGCTGCCACGAGGCGCTTCTGCTGGCGCGGCGCGTGGCGTGCGCCTTGGTATCATGAGGTCGGCGCCGAGTCCGCGCCGTCTCCATGCAGAACCGCTGCTCGCCCACATCGTCGGCTCTTCGTGCTTGGCGCCGCCGGCCTACTCGGCTTCTCTCGATGTGTGCGCCCTTCATGCGATGTTCGATCTTTGTTTGATTTTGTTTGTCTTTGTTGAGAGTGAGGATGGTCTTTGTGGACGATTTCGTCGTAATTTTGGAGGATTTGGTCGAGAGATGCTACACAATCTTCCTTAGATGTGTTTCATTCTATGGAGCTTAGCAGTCCAGATTGCTCTTCGATTGTAGGATGAGATCATGTATACAGGATGTAAATTTCGCGCTAACATTTGCAATGATCAGTTTGTGGCTGTCTGTAAATTTGAGCTTCATGGTTTAGTATTTTTGGCTTGTGTGGTTCGATGCATTTGATTGATAGACGAAGTCGCTTGATGCACTTGCCAAATGAATTTTTATTGAAATTGCTATAAAGTTTTCAATTTTGTTTCGGATTAGTGTTGCCATGGAACCAACTAGACCTTTTTTTTGACATCTCACTAGGATATGAGCATGGATGTATATGTAGTCGTGCATGTCCATGGAAACAGGGAAGAGCTCATATTCAGTTTTCAGTGTTACAAATTCGAATTAAGGATGTTGACTCTTATTTACCAATCTTTGTTTTCTTCTCAATTGATCAAGAGTATGCTAATGGAATTGAGGTAGGCGGGCCTATTGGTCCATGAAAGATGAGACCATGAAACTCATTTTGCCATATAGTTATACTTGTCAAGCATGTAATACCATCCTGTCTTTGGGTGAATCGCAAGAATCTCAAAGGCTCTCCTGGATCCTTGGATGGCTAATTAACATTGGATGGCTAATTAACTTTAGCAACCCTTTAATTGCAATCGAGAGCAATGGTCCTTTATAACATTGATCTTGTCTTTGGCTTGAATTGCAATTTTAGAATTAAATCTGTGAGCAATGGTCCTTCGTAACATTGATCTTGTAACGCTTTTAAGTGTTGCCTAATTTTAGAAGATTGCTTCATGAGAAGCTTGTCCTTTAATAGTCGCCTTGAATCTGTGGAGTCGCTCTTTGTGATGCCTCATTTTAGAAGATTGTCGATGTGGAGATGTTGGAGCTGCTGGATTTAATGCCAATTGAGGTGGATTTGGGAGAGACCAGGTGACTTTCAAGCTTCGAAAGACAAGTCTGTGGTTTTCAAATTTAAGATTTTTGTTGTTCATCAAATTTGCTCTCCACTCAATCAATGTCTTGGTGTAATTAAGTGCGAGTTCCATTACATGGCATTGGCCGACAATAGGCGAGAGTAATGCCAATGCTCGAAGACAATTGCCTCCCGAGGCCAAGAATTAGCATACCTCAAGTCGTCCTCCTTGAAAGGCTTTGGGTTTTTTTAGTGAATTTTTTCCTCCCGATAATGCGTACCATGCGTCGTGTCACATAAATCACATTTTATAATTCAATATACGTTTGATTTATGTTTTCCTTCATCCCATTATAGTTAAAAGCAGCGGAAGACGGCGTTTATCTTAAGATGTTGCTTATGTGATGAAAAGAGATACTTGAAGGATAAGACGGTGGGGCACAACTCTAAATGAACCCTCTCGACCCCCAATTTCCATCCCCGTGCTTCACCTTCTCTGCTTCGACCCTAGCTAGTAGACTCCATCCATCGCACTGCTGGCCGCCGCTCACATCCTCTCTGAACCTTCTTGGTGTGGATCTGCTCCCCCACGACGGTGCGGCAACTTCCTCGGCAACGGCACAACGTCCTCATCCTCACCGACAGCGCGACGACCTTCTTTGCAACGATGGTGCGCCATCCTCGTCGCCTGCGACGGCACAACGTAACGGCCACCTGGTGACCTCATGACGTCCTCCTACTAGCGATGGTGGTTTTCCGACGACGACGAAGCGACGACACGACGGTCTCATCCCCAATGAAGGCACACGATGGCTACAGGTCGGCACAACCTGAATACAGCTCGATCGCCGTGGTTTTAAACTGTGTGGTGCCTTGCCAATAGCTAGCCGTACCGGCCCGTTTCATAACGGCCCAAAACACGACGGCCCGTTGCCGTGCTGGTCCAACACGGTCCAACTCCCAGCAGCCACAAGTCTGAGACGACGCCCACTCACCACCATACAGCCGCAGCCCGCAGCAACCAAAAAATATCCTCCAAAAACAAGCGAGCACCAGCACCAGCGCCAGCACCATGGCCGCCGTGGCTACTACCGCCTCCCTCTGCCCCGCCGTCCCCTCCGCCTCCATCCCCAACTCCGGCAGCCACAGGAGGCCGCGGAGAACCACCGCCTGCCGTTGCCAACGCCGCCCTGCTCGGTAACAATCCTCGCTTCCGTGCTGCTCGTATCGCCGCCGATTCGTCGCATGGCTGACTGCCTCGTGGTTCGTCAGGATGGAGGCGGTGAAACGGAGGGAGGCCTTGCTCGGCGCAGTCCTCTCCGCCGCCGCCGTGCCGCTGCTCGCTCCTGCCGACGCTCTGGCTGACCCCACCGGTAACGAACGCACAGCATACCATCATGCCATGAGCTAGCTGTTACAATGCTACTCATCACACGTGTACTCGTGTTCTTGGCTGCTCCACTCCACTCCACTGAATCAGATCCCCTGTTTTTTTTTTTTGGATGCCATTTCAAGAGTTGCAGGAGGGATTCCGGACGTACGAGGACGAGGCCAACAAGTTCAGAATTGCGGTTCCACAAGGTGATTGGTGTTTCCGATTTTTTTCTTCGATTGATCGGTAAATCTGAGTGTAAAAAATTCATTTTTTTTTGGCGTGCAGACTGGCTGGTTGGCGCCGGCGAGGGCAGCGGCTTCAAGAACGTCACGGCGTTCTACCCTGAGCAAGCCGCCGACTCGAGTGGTACGCGTGCCCGGTCGGTGGCTTCAGCCGCCAAGTCGCCGATTAATCGTAAATCTTTTGATGATCTATTAAAATTCACTAGCTTTTCTTTACTCTGTACGCTGAATCTCTGATCAGTCAGCGTCGTCATTACCGGAATCGGCCCGGATTTCACCAGCCTCAAGTCCTTCGGTGAGGTCGACGCCTTCGCCGAGAACCTGGTACGACTCTACATGACATTGTTGCTGTTCAGCTCCTGATCACGAGCCATGGCCATTGTTGCCTGCGCCTGCCTGTCTGAGCCTGTCGATCGAGCTGCAGGTGAATGGCCTGGACCGGAGCTGGAAGCGGCCGCCGGGGCTCGCCGCGAAGCTCATCGACTCCAGGGCGGCGAATGGTGAGCCACCGCAAGCTTCAGCTCTTGCCCTCTGCTTCGTGACTGAACCTGCCGCTGCGCGTGCGTGCGTGCGTGCAGGTCTGTACTACATCGAGTACACGCTGCAGAACCCCGGCGAGCGGCGGCGGCACATCGTCTCCGCCATCGGCATGGCGTTCAACGGCTGGTACAACCGGCTGTACACGGTGACCGGGCAGGTACGTGAGAACTGAGAAGCCTCCTCGATCGTCTGCTCAATCAGTGCACTGGATCACACACACGTAGCGCTCGCTCATCTTTGCCTCCATTGCCGTGTGTCACTGTGTCAGTACATCGAAGACGACGAGGAGTCAAGCAGGTACAAGACTCAGATAGAGAAGGTGAGATCAACGATCTTGGAATCGAACCCTCCTCCTCCTTTTAGCTATTGAATCTTTTGGTTGTTGCTGGAGCTGAAGGTTTGGCTGGTTTTCTAATGCTCTGCCCCTCCATCATTTGCAGTCTGTCCAGTCATTCAAGTTCACATGAACTGATGAACAAGAACTTCATGACAGCGCGCGGTGAAGAAGAGAGAGTAGATAAAAAAACGAAGAACACTTTACATGACGACACCTTTTGTTCTTGGTTAACTAGTGAGAAGTAGTGCTTTGCTGAGGCCATCGTGAGCTAACCTGAAACTGTAAACGAGTGGGACGTTCCTGCAGGCTGCAGCTTTTAACAAGTAAAACACGCACTACACATTTACGCGTCTCCAGTTGGTAAACGTAAAGGTGTTTTTTTCTGTGTGGATTGGGCTGTACCTGGGCTGGCCTTTGCCCATTCTCGCGGCGGCCCATTGTCATGCTCATCACGGGCTAAGTACAGCCCATAATAAGGCCCATAAGTGCGCTCCATGCGCGGAACCCATCGACTCCGACACGAAAACGGTATAGTAGGGCTGGACCAAAAGATTGGGCTCGACGAGCTATCCGAGATCGGATCGAGTTTGGATCGAAATCGGATCCAGATCATATAAAATTGGAAAAAATCTACTTTACCTTTCTCTACTATTGCCTCGGTTTGGTTTTCCTCCCTCTACTCCAAAACCGGGTAAATTACATCCCTCTACTTTTCATACCGTGCAAATTACCTCCCTCTACTTTTTATACTGGACAAATTACCTCCCTCACTTGAAATCACTCCGGTTTTAAGTGATTTGGCGTCCTAATCAACTGGTTTTTGACTAATTAAATTTTAAAAAATGATACAAAACTTAGAAAAATAAATAAAAACATTTTAAGTATATAAAAAATATGTAAAATCCAAAAGAGAAATAAAAATATGGTATTTGTGTACAAACCTATATTCTATTTTTTAGTTTTCTTTAGTTTTCTAGGATTTATTTTCTCAACAAAAAAAACGGAGTTTTGTTGATGTGACATCATAATCTTGAGGAAATAAATTATAGACAATTATAGAAAACTCAGAGAAACAGAATAAAAGTACGAAAAATCCAAATATTTAATAAAGTGGTGCTTGCATATAAACATACATGCTAAAAATTATATACATGTGTTGGTGATTGATAAACGGCCCACCTTGAAGCAGGCCTTGGGCCGATCCCGTATCGACCCACCACGCGAACAGAGGACCAGGCAGGCCGTTCCTGGCCGTGCTAAATAAGCCGCCTGACTCGTTTGCGGCGTCCCCGGGCTTGACTAGGTCAAACCCGTGCGACATCATGTCCTCCCGCTATCCGTGGCAGGAGAAAGGTCCTCGGTGATCCGCTCGCTCGTGGGCGGTGGCGATAATCATCATAGCCATGCCATGCTTTCTCCGGACTTGACCGGACGCATCAGATCTCCTGTGGACCCCAAAAAAGTACGAATGACGGTCCGTCTTGTCGTTTGCCTCTTTGGCGAGCAACAGATGGTTGTTCTTATTCGACGGCTCTAACCGGTGGCGCAGAGTCGCTCGGTCGATCAAGGCCATATTGGGGATAAAGGAAAGTGCTTTCCTCTAAAGGAGTTCTCCTGAACAGCATGTTAAGACAAACACGTGTTCAAGATTAACCCGACCAACTTCTCCTCGCAGGGCTCGATGCACCGACAGACCCTAGAACAAGACAAGAACCTCGCCACTAAAGCAAAGACGGTATGAGCCCGCCAGATCGACCTCGGGCGGTCCACGGCGCCTATAAAAGGAGGATTCCTGGACATTGCGGAGACGGCCAAGTGAACACCCGAAATCCCTGGTCCAATCACAAGCAACATTAGCATCCGAAGCTTCCTCCGTGAGTAGCCTTAGCCCTTAGCCGTCATCACTGTAAGCTCGGGATCGGCTCCTCCGGGTCCGACCTCGGCACCTCTGTACTGTCTTCCACCATATAATCAATAAGACTGGAGTAGAGCTATTACCCGCGATGGGGCTCGAACCAGGTAAATCACTTGTGTCTCCACGGTTTGCATCGTTTCTCTGTCTTCCCACAAGACGAAGGATCTATACCCGGATCGCTTAGTCGCGCTGCCCTTGTCCGGGAAGATCACATGGCTACTAGCCTTCCGCAGCTTGGCCGCCACCCGAGCCGCCGAGAAGGGTTGTCGTTGGGCCTCACACCAACTACAAACTTCGTCCATGGTCCGTGGACCCGCCGCTCTTCGAGAGCGCGATTCTGCATAACCGACAACATGTTTGAGATTTTTTTTATTAAAAATACCTCCAATCATAAATATGAATTTTGGCTTATAGGTTTGTACAAGAATATCATATTTTTAATGCATGTTTGGATTTTACATTTTTTATAGGTTTAAAATATTCAAATTTTATTTTTTCTGAGTTTTCTATAATTTTTTAGAATTTAATTAGTCAAAAACCCGTTGATTAGGACGCCACATCACCCAAAACCGGAGTGGTTTCAAGTGAGGGAGGTAATTTGCACGATATGAAAAGTAGAGGGAGGTAATTTACTTGGTTTTGGAGTAGAGGGAGGAAAACCAAAGCAAGGCAATAGTACAGGGAGGTAAAGTAGACTTTTTCCTATTTTACAGGGAGCTGGGCCTGAGCTCGAGCTCGATTCGAGCCGAGCCCGAATAGCTCTATCGAGCCCAACCTCCACAGGCCGAAGGCGAACTAGCCTGCATCCTTCCTTATCCCCAATCTACATATGGGCCGGCCCACTTGCACCAAACCCCACTGCCCACCACACCCTAATCCCTCCACCCCAACGCGCCGCCCTTGAGCTCCACCCCGACGCGCCGCCCCCGAGCTCTACCAACGCGCCGCGCCGCCGTCCCCGAGCTCCGCCCTGACGCGCCGCCCCCGAGCTCTGCCCCATCCCCACGCGCGGCGCCGCCGTCCCCGAGCTCCGCCTCGACCTGCCACCCCCTCCGCCCAGACCGCGCCGCCCCCGAGCTCCGTCCCACCCCCGCGCGTGGAGCCGCCGTCCCCGAGCTCCGCCCCGACACGCCACCCCCCCCCCCAGGTCAGTCCCGATACACCGTTCTAGTGCTCCATGCCCAGCGATTGAAGGCCAAATCGAGCCCTCAAAAGCTCGACTCGAGCCTGTCTCCATGCTCGCGAGCTTGAACCCGAGCCCAACCTCAAGCTCGATACCCTACCGAGCTCGAGCCTGACCACCCTAGGATCGGCTCGAATCCAGCCGTACGGGATTCGAAATTTGAAATCTCAAAGAAGTAGTCGTTAAGGCGGCCTCCCCACTCCTCTCAAACGGCTCTCTCGCGTACAAAAAGCTTGCCCCCGAATCTCCGATCCCAAACCCTAGCCCGGGCAATCTCTCCATCCCAAGCCTCACGCGATCCGGATCGGCGAGATGGCGGCGGCGCTCCAGCACCAGCAGCAGGCGGCGGCGGGGAAGGCGGCGCCGATGACGTCGACGGGGGGCGGGCTGCGGGCGATGGAGCTGTACGAGAAGCTGGAGAAGGTCGGGGAGGGGACGTACGGGAAGGTGTACAAGGCGCGGGAGAAGGCGACGGGGCGGGTGGTGGCGCTGAAGAAGACGCGGCTCCCCGAGGACGACGAGGGAGTGCCGCCGACGGCGCTGCGGGAGGTGTCGCTGCTGCGGATGCTGTCGCAGGACTCGCACGTCGTGCGGCTGCTCGACCTCAAGCAGGGCCAGAACAAGGAGGGCCAGACCATCCTCTACCTTGTGTTCGAGTATATGGACACCGATCTCAAGAAGTTCATCCGCGGCCACCGCCAGAACCACGAGAAGATCCCCGTCCACACCGTCAAGGTACGCACCCATCCATCCCCACCCGTTCGTCCCTCGTCCCTCGTGCACGTGAGGTGTTTGTTTCAATGCACCGACCGCGTCTGATCCGAGCAATGGCGGCGCGTGCAGATCCTGATGTACCAGCTCTGCAAGGGCGTGGCCTTCTGCCACGGCCGCGGCGTGCTGCACCGTGACCTCAAGCCGCACAACCTCCTGATGGACCGCAAGACCATGGGGCTCAAGATCGCCGACCTCGGGCTCAGCCGCGCGTTCACCGTCCCTCTCAAGAAGTACACCCATGAGGTCCGGTTCGCAGTTCTTACTAGCATTCAAATAGCACATAAGTAATGGTTGCTCCTGCTCCGTATGGCTCCTGCTTCTTGGATTCGTTCGTGACGAAGTCTGAATTGCTTTTTGCAGATCCTGACCCTGTGGTACAGGGCTCCCGAGGTTCTTCTCGGGGCGACGCATTACTCCACCCCTGTTGACATGTGGTCTGTGGGTTGCATATTCGGTATGGTGAACTCAATTCTCCGGCCTTTGTGAACGAACACTGCTTCTTCTTCTGAATCCATACATTATTAATTGGCATGCTTACACACCGATCTCTCTGTAAATTTCAGCTGAGCTGGTCACCAACCAAGCGCTCTTCATGGGCGATTCTGAGGTGCAGCAGCTCCTGCACATCTTCAAGTATTGCCCCTACTGTACCTTGTCAATTGAACTTTGCTTCCTTTCTGACGTCTCCGGGGGTGTGAGATACTGATGGTGATCACCTGGCTTGTTTGATGGCAGGTTGCTGGGCACCCCAAATGAGGATGTCTGGCCAGGAGTAAGCAAGCTGCCCAACTGGCACGAGTACCCGCAGTGGAACCCCTCAGAGCTATCCACGGCTGTTCCTGGACTCGATGCCGATGGTCTTGATCTGCTCAAGGTTACTTTAATATACTTCTCTACAATGCCCACAATTATCTTCTCTATATGCGTTATTTTAATATACTTGCCCCATGGCGACCGCTGACATGAGAGAGTTGTGAAAGCAACACAAAAGAAGAACTGCTGCTATGAGAATTGGGCTGCCTTCTAAATTTCGACTGTTGTGGTTGTTGCAGAAAATGCTGCAGTATGAGCCAGCAAAGCGGATTTCGGCGAAAAAGGCCATGGAGCACCCCTACTTTGACGGCTTGAATAAGGAGCAATACTGAGGCAGTTTTAGCCCACCAAGAATCCTCTTCCAGCGTCTTTCAGAGCTGCGTCATATGAAGGCTGCTCCCTGTGTCTTGCTTGCCCTGTATGAAGCATCCCTTTTGCTTCACGGGCAGGATTTGTCTGTGTTTTGCTACTTTCCTAGATGCTGTGTATGGTGTGCACCAGTCACTGATGATTGTGATGGGTAATGAGTAACGAGGAGTTCTGCATAACTAAACTCTTCGTGACGTTTGGAATGTTGGGTCTTGTTCTTGTTATGTTATCATCATATCTGTTATAAATGTCGGTGTCGCTCTAGCTCATGTGATTGTTGTGCAATACTTAATCTCCTATATTTGTTTTCTTTTGTTCTCTCTGAAGTCAGAAGTGATCTTACCAATATTATTTCCACAAATCCTTCAATAAACTGCTAACAACTACGGAACTAATATTGTCTTGCACCGAGCTTCTTCATGGGTAAGTGCATTCTGGGGTATGAGATTATATATTTGCATGGATAAACCACGAGTGCACCAAGGGATGCAGTGGTAAGTGATAATAATGGCTATGTTTGTTCTATATATGTAGGTGCTTTTTTTGTGTATTGTTTGATTTGTTCAACTGTTGAAGTGTGCTCACATCGGTGCTGAAGCAGCAGAGCCTATCTTGTAGGGAATTTTCATAGTTCTAATAAATCTAGCCATTGGGTTGTTGATGGGTATATAATAGAATAATAGACTTCCTCTGTGAATTTAGCCATTCAACTTTCTGGAGCAAGTGCCAATGGAATTTACTAGTCAGATCATGCATGTTCACTTCATACTTAGTTGGGAACTTAAATTTTATCCCTCATGGTATTTGTACCAGTGGTATATCAGGAGAAGTATATCCTAATGAATATGATCAATTGTATCAGAAACATTGGGTGACATATTGGTTTTAGTTGAAGGTACCATCAAAGAGCCCATCTTGTAACATACTCTGATAGAATTTTACAAATCTAGTTGTTTGTTCTAATTGATCTGTCACAGCACGGACTAGCAAGCTGTTTTTATATATTTGATGGTATGTGATCGTGGCTATATTGCATGCAGCAAAAGAAGTCTGCATAAGTCCTCAAAATCCGCAGCCAGCCTTTGGTTTTATTGCATATGCTTGAATGTGAGCATATGCCTCAAAATCAAGCATGTGGATTCTGTTTTAGCCTATGCCAAGTGAATGTGAGCAGCTTTGATAGCTTTCCGAACTGTGCAGAAAGCACTTGCAGGTTTGAGAAGAATAAACTTAGAGGGGTTGCGATGGCATGTTTTTGATGCAAAGGGTCAGGTCAGAATTCTTATGCTAGCTTTCAATTGTGAGGATGTGCACATGTCAGCGATGATTATGTGGTAAAACTACTTTGTCTTTCTTCAAGGCAAGGACAAGCCTACTTATGCTTCACATGAGGAAAATGGAGGTGCATCGTACTTGATGCAAAAGATATCAGTGTTACTGGAAGAAAAATGACAGATAAAATTTACTACTGGCGCACAGGGTTAGCAAATACCGTTGAATACCTTATTTGGTATTATATTAATTTTTGTTGTTATGTGTTTGAATACCTTATTTGGTGTTATATTATTATTTATTGTTATGTGTTATTTTAATAGGTATATTGTCCAACTAAACGGAAGAAGGCTCAAGGACCAGATGGAAAAAGATCTGACAGAATTTATTCGCAAAGCCGTACTGTACTGCGCATGCTTCCCCACAATAAGTTGCATGATGTAAGTGAAACCTCTTTCCCGTTTTTTTGGCAATCAAGGGTGACCGTTAACATAAGGTCATTTTTTTTTTCTAGAGGAAGATTGTGCTGATTTTGGTCTCGTTTTATTCAGCTTAAATTAAATCAAAAAAAAATTTGTTATAAGCCAAATGATGTAACATTTTGTAGTCATTTTTGTGGTGTTTTAAATAGTTCTTCTTATACTTAGTAAAATAAATTTTTTTTGTACTTTTTAAAATTCTTTAAAAAGTCTTTAAAGGGGTTCACAAATTTGCTACAGTAAAGCTCAACTCAACTTTAAGTTGAAACAAACAAGGCCTTTATTTGCTGTTGAGCTGTCTAGATACTTCATGTCTGACCAAGTTGTTTACATTCCTATGATTACGGTATGCATCTTCCCGTTGATGCTTCTGTCTAGGAACGATATTAATAACAATTGTAACTAGATACTTTTATTTTGCACTCATGAGCTAGTTGTAATGCTAACTAACTTCTTGTTTATGAGACATGACATACAAGACTAAGTACAAGCTTGTTTCTTTCTTTCATGAACCAACGACTACTGAGAGTGAAGTTACTGATATGCTTCTGTTGGGCTCTGGTGATATGGCGCTGTCACTATCGTAGAAAATACCTGGAAAAATTTGAAGTTAGTACTGTGTATGATGAAGGAGAAGCAACATATCATAAAAATAGCCACCTTTTCCTTTGCACTGTTGAAACTTACAGGTGGATGTTATTTTCTGTGACACTGTATACTAAATTACTAATAGGTGATAATTGTTTCTTGTTTTATGTTTTAAAATTCTGTGATTGGTTTTTCTTGTTACTCTGGTATAATCAAGTAACACTTTGGGGCATTTTTTCCAAGTTATCGAAGAGTCTTTTTTTACAGAATTACTATTAACATCTACTGTCCTGGTTATCGATCGACACAAGAATAGAAGCCTAGTATTCATCTTAGTGTCCCGTAAATTTTCTCAGATGGAATGAGCTATTGCTATCTGCTCGCGTTGCTTTCACTTTGATGATTTTTTAAGAATCATAACTACAGCTCTAGTCTGCAGTGTACAAATAGCCCATCGAGCAGGAGACTGTTTGTTGTGTACTAGTACTAGTAAATACCGTTTGTCTTGGCACTACCATCCAACCAACCTGATTCATATATGTACTGAGGGGGGCGAGGGGTGCTGCGATTTTTAGAAGAAATTATTGAAAGAAAACAGTTTTTGAGGTCTAAAATGTTTCAAGAAAGGAAGAAATTATTAAATGGCATTAATGTTGAGGCCATCATTTATGATTTTGCATCTAGAAAAGTTAGAAAACATTTCTATGATGATCTCTACAAAATGTTTGAGATAACAAAAAAAATCTTAGTTTTATACTTTTATCTCTTTATTGGTAACAATTCCTGTAATACATTAAATAGTGTTTTTTCAATTAATATATGGTAGTATAAAAATATTTTGATACTTATGTTAGGGGTCTTCATTTATAATTTCACTCAACGGGTCTTCATTTATAATTTCACTCAACCACCACCCCCCACCACCCCAAAAGCTCAGAAACGGCCCTGTATGTACACTGCAAATTTCGTGGCGTGGCTTTCATGTATTGAATATGAGTTTGACTCCTTGCACTCTCTCTCTCTCTCTCTGGCTGTGGGCTGCGATTAGTACGAAAAGTTATGCAGTTTTTTCCCCTCAAGTGGTTCAATTTAGTGAAATAGTAATTTTTCCGACACGTAAAATCCTTCCGGCAGAAATTACGTGCCGATCAAAGTAAAAAAGGAGGGCCAATCACTTGCTTCCCGCGTGGGCATCTAGACCCACCTGTCGGTGTCGTTCTAGGCGACTAGCCGGAGCAATATATATACCATAGTAATAAGTCTTACTATATTTGGTGCAAGCCATTAAAAACATGCAAACTCTCGACCTAATCCTATGGATCTCTCTTCGATGGTATCGATACAAAGAGGTGAGATGCCCCTCTTCCGTTTACGCAAGTTTTTGAGAAACCCCTTAACTCCAGCCCCTCTCAAACTTGTCAATACCATTTCGGTGGCCATTCCGGTTTTGCTATTGAGATGGAACATTTCGGTACCGGTCCATTCTGTCGTACCGTTCTGGACTTTTAATATAATAATTCAAATATTGTAAATAGAAATATGTTTATCAAAATTTACATTGACATACATAAATCATAAACAATTTAGCACATAGTTTATAGGTACTTCATAAGCTTCAAAGTTCAAACTTAATTAAATGTTGATACAGGTTCAAGTTCAACACACATAGGGATCAAAGTATCAAACTAACACACATATAAAGAAATCTAGAGTCAATATTTGGGTCCCTTAATATTTCACTTGGAACAGCTCACCAATCGCAATAACAAATTCCTTTTTGATGAATGCCTTCCGATCGACAACCAAGATCTTCACCTCAAGGAGAGCCACCTCTTCGGGCGCTGCTTTACTTAGAGTAACGAGAGAAGCAACCCCATCTTCACTTCAATCGACTGAGCCTTCTGCACTGCAGTCTGCAAAGGGGGGCTCTGCTTTCCTAAGGCGACGCTTACCATTCTTCTTTTGTTGGCTTCGGACCATGCTCCTATCCTCCTTAATACTGTTTCTTATCATTGGCGGGCCAAATGCTCCCGCTTCAAGAATTTTTAGCCTCGGATCGAAGGCTTCCACCAAGTGGTGCAAGAGGCCTAGGGTCGAGAAGTGGATAGCCAAAATCTCTTCCGTAGACTCGACATAGAACTGGGCCAAAAATAAAGTAAGCGATGTCAATATTCTCACCACCATCGTGCATGAGCTCACCCTCTTGCTAGACAGGGCCGTTAAGAACCGCCCCCATTTGCCTTCTGAGCGAGCCTTCCATAAGTGTCTAAAAGACCGAAGTCTCGGAACTTGCGGCCATCGAAAAAGCTAATTTTTGACAGTGGGCTAGGACCACACGGGTCAAGCTGGTGGACGCTAGCATAAAGTTCTTCATATCAGAGCTAGTGAAAGAAGGCGTAAGAACCACATTCACTCCTTGTGTATGCCCACCGACATCGTCACTTCTCACCATGACAAGGAGCATGAATGTCACCGATTCTTTGGTGATCACCTGTGTTCAACCTACAACAAAGAAATCTCGTTATCATGGAAAGATCTAGGATACTCGCAGATCGATTTGGAGGAGCTGGAGTCACCCTTCAAGGAAGAGGAGATCAAGAGAGTGAATTTCTCTAATCTGACAAAAAAAAAACAAAAAACACCGCACCTCAATGGCTTCACGAATCTCTTCCACAAGGTCTGCTGGGACACGATCAAGCTTAACATCTTTGCCACCTTCTAGTTCTTTTATATGCAAAACATTGCTACATTTAATCTCGTGAGAATTGAACTACCAATATTGTCTTGCTCCAGAAGAAGAAACACGCCATCTGGTTGACATACTTTCGCCTCATGAATTTTGACCACAACTTCAGCAAGCTGCTCACTAACCTTCTAGCCAGTAGACTTTACACCGTTAGACTCGCTAATCTCCACAAGTGACGAAACTAAATAAACTAACGTCTCGCAGGTCATCGATCGCCTAGCTTAGTTTTTTTTAATAACCCGTGTGGACACGTGTACATTTGACATCTGAGTCTCCCATCGCTGGACATGCATGTACTACACGGCTCTGGTTCTCGTGCACGCGCTCATGTGAAAAATGTGTCCGTACGATAGCTACATTATGGGTTGGATTGCCAGCTAAAACACACACACTCTCTCTCTATTTGATAAAATAGTAATCGTTCTGAACACTAAAATTATTTATAAAATTAAATTAAATTCTAATATTAAGAAAAAAAAATTATACGAATTTATCTATGTGATCATTATACGTTCAATCTAAATCATTTAAAAGGTTTTTATAGAAAAAGTTTTAAAATTTTGACTTCATGATGTGTCTAAAACGGTCACTGGTCTAGAATAGAGAGAGGAATTTAGAGTGAGCATCATGTTAATTATCTATTTCCTAGCTTTTCGTTGCAAATGCGGCTATTAATTCAGAAATCGATCGATTGATAAGCATAGGGACGTATCCAATTATCCAACCCCACCCTTTTCAATCCCAATCATGCCTAGCTAACTCAATGGTATGTATTAATATACATAGTCGCCTGAATATATAGGAGTAATAGCTAGATAACCATGCACGTACGAACAAGACCCAGGAAGCATGGACAATACCAAATTGCTCATGAACAATACCCGGAATTCTGTCTGCATGCACAACCAAATTAACGACGAATTAATGCTCGACATATACTACTTAGAATTGTTCTTCTTCCGATCCTTATCTGGAGCATTGCAGAAGAAATAGTACCAACAAATTAATGCTCCCACAGTGCATTTTCCAATTCTTGTCTGACTTCAGAACAGAATACATGGATCAACATATATAGGTAGCAAAGTTATTGCTCTTCATTATATCCTTATTTGAACTATAGGATTATCAGTAAAATTAGCGACGGGTTAGTGCACTCCCTCCAGAGAATTATCTCTTTTTTAAAAAAGAAAGGCAGTGCTCTTCCTGATTCAATTAAGCGGACGAAGAGATTATAGAAAAAGCAAACACAAGAAAAAAACTACGCTAGACAAAACAACAACACAACATCAAGACTCGCTAAACACCAAAGTTAACTAGCCATAGTCATTAGAGCCGAACGTCGCCTCCAGAGGATTATCATTCTCCCCATCCTTACCTAGATTCTAATCCTTGTCTCTAGATAACGTCCAATATACTCCCATTTAGAACGGCTTAATATTTCGGTCACTTCCAACTCTTGCACGGTAAAAACTGCATCGCTTGCATTTTTTAGTGAATTTGGGTTAGGCTTAAACTTTAAGCCTAGATGAATTGAAAAACGAAACATTTGTCATGTTTAGTCTATTTTTTTATTATCATGGCATCTCTAAAACCTCTTAAATCGATATAATCGAATTAGCTCAACTTATTCTTGATTTACGAACCTCTCAAAATACATTTAAAATTCAATTTAGCCATTACAAATGATTTCTTCAAACTCTTCGAGCTCGTCTTCCCCTCTCCTCCATTTCTATCTTTTACATTGTTTTTCTGTTCTATTTAAATGAAATGGCAGAACACCTCCCCGTTATCAAAAAAAGAAAAAACTCTTCGAGCCGACGTGGGAACTATATCCAAACAACCTAGTTAGGCAAGGCTACGAAAGTCGAAAAGAACACGAGGAGCGAGTGCGGATCCTCTACCGTACGCTACGTGCAGCCACGTTCACCACCGCGTGGGCCTGGACCCACCTAGCAGTGACGGCAGGACAAGGAGCTGGCCAGCTGGCATGGACAGTCCACGTGTAATGCCAAGTGGCAACATTTGTCGTGTCCATGGGGGGTTGTCCCGGGCGGGCACAGACAGGCCGCGGCCCACGTCTGCTTCCTCACAGAGTGGCTATCGGCTCGGGCCCAGCCGCAGCAGCCGCGCCGCGCTATTAAACGGGCCCGAGCCGGCCGCCGTTACCACCCACCCAACCCTCCTAACGTGGCCTGGCCGCCCGCGTCCCGAGCTCCTCGCGGCGCGGCCGTCCCACCACCGGCCACGGCCACCACGTAGCGCCGCCACCTTTGGCCTCTCCGGGAATGCGCAAGTGCGCAACTATGGGGGGAATGGAGGTGCGACGAAGGGCGCCGCCGCCGCCGCCGCCGGGAGCGGCGCGGCCGGCGGCGGCGTTGGCGAGGGTGCAGGCGGGGGACGCTCTGCCGCTGCCGATCCGGCACACGAACCTCATCTTCTCCGCGCTGTTCGCGGCGTCGCTCGTGTTCCTCATGCGGCGGTGGCGGGAGAAGATCCGCTCCTCCACGCCGCTCCACGCCGTCAGCCTCACGGAGATCCTCGCCATCTTCGGCCTCGTCGCCTCCCTCATCTACCTCCTCAGCTTCTTCGGCATTGCGTTCGTCCAGTCCATCGTCTCCTCCAGCGACGACGAGGAGGACTTCCTGGTCGGGCCCGGCGCGGCGGGGGCTGGGGCCGGCGCTCCGCCGCCGTCCCCGGCCCCGGCCCCGTGCAGGCTTCTGGGGAGCGCCGATGCGGTGTCTGACAAAATGCCGGAGGAGGACGAGGAGATCGTGGCCTCGGTCGTCGCCGGCAAGATCCCGTCCTACGTGCTGGAGACCAAGCTGGGCGACTGCCGCCGCGCCGCCGGCATCCGGCGCGAGGCGGTGCGGCGGATCACCGGGAGGCAGATAGAGGGGCTCCCGCTGGACGGGTTCGACTACGCGTCGATCCTCGGGCAGTGCTGCGAGCTGCCGGTGGGCTACGTCCAGCTGCCGGTGGGCATCGCCGGGCCGCTCCTGCTCGACGGCCGGCGGTTCTTCGTCCCCATGGCGACCACCGAGGGCTGCCTCGTCGCCAGCACCAACCGCGGCTGCAAGGCCATCGCCGAGTCCGGCGGCGCCAGCAGCGTAGTGCTCCGCGACGGGATGACGCGCGCCCCCGCCGCCCGCCTCCCCACCGCGCGGCGCGCCGCCGAGCTCAAGGCCTTCTTGGAGGACCCCGGCAACTTCGACACACTGTCGATGGTCTTCAACAGGTTTAACACCGAACAACCAACTAAAAACTTTTTAATAATTGTGCTTGATAGCTACATGCCATGCCACAACCACTTCTTCTGGTTGTATCCTACTAGCCATTTCCAATTTTGTACTTGAATGCAAAAATGCATTTCCACTCGTGCACTTAGAATGCAAAAATATGGCACTCATTCTGTGCGTCGGCACGTCTCTGTAGTCGAAGGCACATCACAATCAAAGCACAATGCTTTTCATCTCGTAATTACTCTATTAATAAGGTTTCAAATTTCTTTTGTGGAATGATATGAGTATGACGTGATGAATTAATTCTTTTGGAAATTTATCAACCACGAACAGGTCGAGTAGATTTGCGAGGCTGCAAGGGGTGCAGTGCGCGATGGCGGGGAGGAATTTGTACATGAGATTTGGCTGCAGCACGGGTGATGCCATGGGGATGAACATGGTCTCTAAGGGTGTGCAGAATGTGTTGGATTACCTACAAGATGATTTCCCTGACATGGATATCGTTAGCATCTCAGGTCGACTTTTTTCTGCTTTCGTTAGGATAAATTGAATTAATTACTTCAATTTAGTCAACTACTCTTATGGTTAATAATGAAACTTTTTTGTCATGCTCTTCTGTTTTCCAAGAATCCTAAATTCCTAGTCACATGCTTTTGTTTGGAGAGAATTATTTGTTGCGATATTGTGCTAACTCCATGCAAATGCCTGAATAGTTGGACTATGTCTTGTCAAATTACATCTTCCAAGAATTACTAGAAGGACCTTTGGCAGTTTGGCTATGCGAGTGATTAACATTCCCTGTACTGTCAAAATATTTGGAGAAGCTTGGGAACAGAAAATTCCTGAACATTGGCATGTTCAATCTAATTATACATTGTTAAAGCAAGATTATCAGCGAGCCAACATGGTATGGGCATAAGATGTTCAAGTACATTAGGATACTCCTTGTCTCTATGCATTGGGAAGAGATAGAAAGGACTTTGACTACATCTTTAATTTGCTTGACATGATAGGAGTAGAAAATGATATTTGACTTTAATCAATGCTTTCTCTGAGTAGTTGGGACTACATTTTCTTGAACACTATGCATGCCAGAATGTTCAAGAAAAAGTGCACCCCGCAAATAAAATCCCAAGAAAGAATATTTGAACCAGGCCCATCAGCGCATCTTTTTATTCCTACACAAGTTAAACAACCCGCCATCACGCATCTTTTTTGGTCATACTGATATATGCCAAACTTCTGTAGCACAATTAAATACAAAATAGCTCAATATTCTAATATACATGATATTGTAACACATGTTTATGTCTTCTAATTTTCCAAATTTGTAAGTACCTTTGTCTTGTGAGTTCAGGTAACTTTTGTTCTGATAAGAAACCGGCTGCTGTGAATTGGATCGAAGGGCGTGGGAAGTCTGTGGTTTGTGAGGCAGTAATCAAGGAGGAAGTTGTGAAAAAGGTTCTCAAAACCAATGTGCAGTCTCTAGTAGAACTAAATGTGATCAAGAACCTTGCTGGCTCAGCTGTTGCTGGAGCGCTTGGGGGTTTTAATGCCCATGCAAGCAATATTGTATCAGCCATCTTCATAGCCACTGGCCAGGATCCTGCACAGAATGTGGAAAGCTCTCACTGCATCACAATGTTGGAAGCTGTAAATGATGGCAAAGATCTTCACATCTCTGTTACTATGCCATCTATTGAGGTATGCAAAGATATTATTTTTATATATTCAAGTGTTAACATTTTATTGTGGTGGGAGTGAGATTGTTCTTTCCACCCACTTAGGTTTGATCCCCAGGATTGGCTGCGTATTTATGATGTAGAGCGGCTGAAAGTTCCATTTTTATAAAGAGAGTGTTAACATACCCTGAATTTGTGTTGGTGATGAGCATTACCTACAATTTACTTGGCTCCCCATTAATTTTGCTTTGCAAGAAATGCTCTGCACGTATCTGTAACGGGTTAATACTTAACTTGCACATCCTTCTCAATGAACTGTTGTCCATTGAAATCTGTTGAGATTTTCCACCTAGCAGACACCTGTGTTCATAAAGAAAAGTTTATCTGTCGATGTTTCATATCCTGAAAAAAAAACTGCATAATCATTTTTTGCAATAATAGGGCAAAAATAGCTGTATACAGTTAGATAAACTATATTTCCAAGCTGTTCACCATTCTCTGAAATATATGCGTAATTTAGAGAATCAAAGATTGACCCCACCTAGAAAGATACCTCCTGCATCTAACTTACTTGGATAAATTGTGCCAACATCAGATTGTTTACTAAACGTCTAGCTGCATTCTACATACAGCCTGGTTACATTTCTTTGTCAGCTCAATCAGCTAATTTGTATCGCAGAATTTTTTTTCCTTTCCAATAAATACGAATATTTCCGTGCGTTCATTTTCCTATTCAACTACTTAACGGCATACCACTTGAGCAGCAGGCCTTGTACACTATTATAGTCGTTTATTATGATGCTGTTAGGATCATGCACATTATTCTATGTTTGACGTTTGTTGTTTCTGAGGACAGACACCAATATTGAGCTGGCTAAGATTACTTGTTTAGTGACACTTCAAATTATGCTCATCAAGTGCACGATGATAAAACTTGCATGTTCTTCTGATCATTGCTGAAATGCAGGTGGGCACAATTGGTGGTGGGACTCAGTTGGCATCACAATCTGCATGCTTGGACCTGCTTGGTGTGAAAGGCTCAAACAGGGAATCCCCAGGATCAAACGCCAGGCTCCTGGCCACCGTGGTGGCAGGTGGAGTTTTGGCCGGCGAGCTATCCCTCTTGTCTGCCCTCGCTGCAGGCCAGCTTGTCAAGAGCCACATGAAATACAACAGATCCAGCAAAGATATGTCCAAGGCTGTACCTTAAATTTGACATTTGGATCATTGCAGAGGAAATGGACAAATCCAGTGAAGTAAAATACCGTCAAATAGTTTCATATCCCTGGGGAAAGAGTAGAGAGGGTGAATCAAATTGAAAGGGTGATGGCAAAGGTTCAATCTAGTTGGCGTTCTCAATAGCTAAAAGAAATCATCAAGATCAAGTGAACAGTTTGTAATCGTGATGTGTGCGAGCTGCAAATAGATTGGAGTCCTTGTTTCGGAGTTTGACCTATTTATTTCTTGATGTTGGCCGGTCTACACAATCAATAGCCCATCCTTCTCCGCTGGCATCATCGCCTCCCGTGCACTGGAGAAGCTATCTTTGGCTTTGTTCATAAAGTGTATATCTACTCTCTCTCGCAGTCTCCCCTTGCTTCAGGAAGCCTGCGAGCTTTCCAGCTCTGTAAACTATTTATCCTTGTTTGATCCTCCTACTTTTTCTTCAATGGAACATCGTCGAAACCGGTGATGTGATTGTAAAAAGGACGTGGTTGCCCTGCACAGAAAAGAAAAAGAAAGCATCATGCATGGTCATGGTCTCATGGATGCCACTATGCCAGTCTCTTCCTTTGCACATCTGATTCTATCATCAGCACCACCAAATAAGCTCTGCCAGGTTCGTCCCAGATCGATGCTGCATCGTCAGATGTTTAAATGTCACCCTCGCATGCATGCATGGCTGTCCCGAGCACAGGTTGCTGGGACGAACGAACAACCTGGAGGAACCAGGCAGGCGGCCAGGCCAGGCCCCAAGAACCTTTTCTGTTGCTGCATGCCTGCATTGCAAGTTGCAGCATGCAAGCTCGAGCTCCAGTGGCAGTGAGTAGCCTGATGCACAGATCCAAATTACAGGGGGGATCACTTAAAAATTGCCGAGTTAACAGGAACAAAATCCTAGTCTGGAAAAATTAAGAGCAAAATATTAAATTTTACATTTTAGGAAAAAAATTAAAAAAACCCGAACAATTTATCGCTAAAACCGAGCAATTTCTTGCAAAACTTATCGTTTTTTTTATAAACTAAACCAAACGATTTTTTCAATCTCGATTTTCCGTTCAAACCGAACGATATTCCAACAATCCTAATTTTTTTTTCCCATTCACCATGTTTAACTTGAATCTCAAAAAAGAAAATTTCATCGAAATTTAACAAGAAATCACTGGAATTGGAAAACCGGGCCTGAACATGATTCGAGACAAAAAAAGAAAAAAAAAAGAAGAGGAGAGAGAGAGAGAGAGAGAGAGAGATTTGAAACCATGTTCGGATGCAGCACACCATGACACCATGTCATCCATCCACATTCAACAGCAATGTCATTGTGTTTGTGTATTTGAAATGTTAAAAGAAAAGAAATAAGAAATTCGATGTGCCGCTGTGTTGGGGCAGGCAGGCACCAATGCACAATGCTCGGTGCCAGCAGTGGTGGTGTGTACGTAGTGTATGGGCATGTGACTGCACGTTCTGCAGATCGGATCCGGCATGGCACATGGCCGGCCTTTGGGATCATGGCTGGAGCTGCAATTTATTTTTTTCTTGGGAGATTTCTGTGCCCCTGCCGCGTGTAGCCGGCCGCTTTTTCCAGGGTCTCGGCGAAGGGATTAAATTTGTTCATAATTTATACTACGCTGTAATATTATAGAGGATCTTTAACAATCTCTCTCTATCTGCTGCAATATTAAAAAGGGTCTGATAGAGAGATGTTCTTTAAATGTGGAAAGCCCGTCGAGTTTCACGCATGGTTAACCGTTTGGTTTTCGTGTTTCACGGCTGCTTGAAGGCTACATATCATCGATGAGAATGTCGGCGCATCAATGTCCAACTGCCTTTCGTCATGCATTTGTAGATCAATACATGGGGAGTCAAAAGAAAAACACAGTAGAACATGAAATTGCATTATCGAGGCTAAATTTGGAGTCTAGGGTGTTAGCATATTGTGTTGTTTTTGACTCCATTAGTATCTAATTTAGCCCCTACAAAATAAATCATTATGATGATGTTGCAAAAACGGATGACTAGATAATATTTAAATGAGCTTAGCCATAATAGTGTTGTGCCTTATGGGGATGAAACCAGATAGGTTGGGGACCACGCCCTCGACCAGGACCCCAAGACGTTAGAGATAAGTTCAATTAGAGATAAACCCTATATCAGATAAACGTAAGGATGTGGTTAGTCTGAGATCAATTCTAACAAACTCAACCTGGAGTGGAAAAAGAGACAACTTGTAAAGATAAATGGATTAGAGAATAGATAATGATAATTTTCATTACCTATATCTACATATACATTTACACAATACTACGTTAATCGATTGGGACCGTTTGGAGCTCTAGGGCTCTAGACGGTTGCCCCTCTCGTCCTCCCCAGATCGGCCCTGACTGAACACTTGAAGCTTAATTTTTTTTAGCCATTTACATCCAACCAAACATGGACATCCGTAACTCAGGACAAGCACAAAGAACAAAACATCACCCAGCACCGATGAACCACACATAACAAGCGAAGAAATGCACTACAAAAAGAACACACGGAGGATATTAACAACTCCATTTCCTCAAAAAAAAAAAACTACATGTTCATCGAGGCCCAGAAGTTGTGCACCTTTGCAGCTTTGTGCTCTGGCTGCAACGATGAAATACAGCAGCCACAGCGGGGGAAGGAAAATGGCAATTCGCCGATAGGCCCAGGCCCAATCTGTCGCCCTCGAGTAGGGCCCATGGTAGGCTCCATCACAGCCACTCAACAACATGGGCCGGCCCATGCGCAGTGCTATCGGCTGTGCGGTGGGTTTCTTTCTTGCGGACCAATACGGGACACCGAGGCGATCGGGCGGGGTCGGAGAGATCGAGACGAGTCGTCGGCGGCGACGTGGGCGGCGCTGCGGAGCGTGGAGAGGAGGGAGAGGAGGAGGGGGAGGAGCCGCGGGGGAAGGCTATGGCGCCGGCGAGCGGGTGGAGCCGGGCGGCCGGGAACGCGCGGTCGTTCGTGGGCAACGCGCTGGGCGGCCTCCGCGGGTGGAGCAACCTCGCCTCCTGGGCCGTCGCCGGAACCCTCGCCTACTACCTCTGGGTCAAGCCCGCGCGGGAGCTCCGGAGGGAGCAAGAGGTCAGGCCACCACATCGCTTGCCTCCCCTTCCCCTTGCTGTACTGCAGCTCTAGCTGCCTTCTGCTGGATCGACCTTGAGGTGCTGTCTCAGTCTCCCAGATCGCTGATGGGGGTGGCTGCATGGTAATTGTGGAATGGAGCGGTCATGGTCGCCTGCATATGTAATTCTTGGTGTCAAGAACGTTTGCTTCAGCGCAGAGTTGTGCATGGGATTGCTGGCAATGAGCTGCTCAATTTTGGTAGGAATTGATGAATTGCTAGTTTTTCTTTCTACCAAATGCAACTTTAAAGGAAAACCACTTAAATTAGACCTGCACCGGTGTTTATCTTGGCCTTCATCACCACATTTTTCTCACTTGTTGCTTGTAGAGCTAAAATTATGAATTTTAATGATGTTACGATTTTTCCTAAAATGAGTAATGTATTAATGTTTTTTTATACACACATGGGACAAACTAGGTGACCATACACATGGGAACGTACTAGGTAGAAATGCAACAATACCTCATCGGGGACAAATAATGGTGATGGTCTTACACTAGTACAGCAGCTAGGTTCAACATTTATATGCACCCCTTGTATTGTATCCACCACTCTGAAACGATAATCTAAATTACCACTTGTGTTCTGAATTGTGGTTTATGGTTAAATATGAAATACTCCAGCAAGGGACCCTTGTTTACCTACAGGCAAAAGTCAAATGAGAGCTGTCTTTGCAGCTCCTCGCATCAAACCTGATCACTGTTTTAAAAATCAGCCCGAGGCGGCGCGTAGGCGCTACTGCACTAGGCCCTGGGCTAGGTGTTTTCCCCGCCTAGGTGGCGTCTAGGCGGATTAGGTGTGCTACCGCACTAGGCCCTGGGCTAGGTGTTTTCCCCGCCTAGGTGGCGTCTAGGCGGATTAGGTGTTAAGCACCAGTCAACCGCCCGCCCGATTAGCGCCTAGCGCCTTCCAAAACACTGAAGCTGATAAACAGTTATTATTGGTTGTTTTATCTTATTGCTGATATCAGAGAGTGCTATGCTGTTTTTCAATTACTTCATTCAAGTATGTTATTGTTTTGCTCATTCTTAGAAAAAAGAATGAACTGCAGATAGCCAGATGTGACCAAGTTACTGCAAAGTATTGCACTGTTTTTTTACGTTGTTTCATGAATTCCCCCCTATTAGTATGAAGTTAAATCTGTTTACTTTTCTTTCAACAAGTAAAACTTGCCTTTTCACAGGAGCGAGCTGCTTTGGCTGCTGCCTCAGATCCTTACCGTTATGTTGAGAAACGGAAGCCAATACCTGACCCCCAGGTAAACTAACCTCTATTAACAAGTTATTTGACCAACAGGTTTGACAAATTTCTTCCTTACATTAATACTTAGTAGTTAGTACTGCATGTAATGACCAGGATACTGGCCTAATTTATGGGAAGAAGAAGCAGCCTACAAAATTTGATGACTAGTTTTCTTGGGAATAGCTTGTACCAAACGTGATTTGCTGGGGAACATTACAAGGAGGGATTCCTGCAACTCTGATGGCTAGTGATAAACACTGTATACAGGTGTTACTTGTACATGTCATCAAGCCCAGAAGGAACTGATCAATGTTGAGTTTCTGCATTTTTGAGTACTCAAGCTCCTGGAAGTAACTGTTCGCTGTTGTGTATTGTGTTTGTTCAGGTAGGTGGCGTTGGATAGACATGAGAAATGAGATATGTAAATGCTTCCAGAATAGGACGTCGTTGCTTCTATATCTTTGATTTTTTAACTTGGTCAGATAAACATAGGTGGCCAATAGCCCAATACCACACGGTTATGTAACTATGGACACTACTTTTGCCACTCAGTGTTCTCAATTCTCAGCTTGGTAAAGAATAATTCCACCGTGCGTCAATTAGTATCAGTAGCTCTTGTCATTCAAAAGTGTTTCCCAGCATGGTAAAGAATACTTCCGCTGTGTGTCAATCGAGTATCAATAGCTTGTGAGCTGAGCTGTGATGCACGATAAACGAGTCGGTGTTCTTAATTTGTATCTTGAGGGGCTGCTCTTTTTGAAGTTAACCTGTGCAAGAAACTTTTTTTTAACTTGTTTTTAGGGTGACTAAGCTTGCTCGAGCTAACTTTAGACATGCCACAAGTTTTTTAGATGGTGTTTGATTTGTGTCATAATTGTAGCTATGATTTTCTTAACCATCTCGTCCATTTGTCATAGACTCCAATTTTTGCCGAACTTTGCTACAAGTGTCATGCCGAATTTCTTCAACACTTGTGTGGCTTGTCTTACTTGTCTAAGATTAGATTAAGCAATGTTAGATATGAATCAAACAGGGACGTACTTGTCTATTCCACCCGGATTAGACCTGTTCATGGGTAGCCTGGACTGACATACCTGACCCGACCTGACAAAACCCGACCTGTCCTGGCCCGACCAATGCATCGGGTCGGGTCGGGCCTCAATTTGAAGCCCGATCGTCGGGTCGGGTCAGGTTCCGGCCCAAAAAAATTACAAAATCAGTTGTGCGGGCTTGGGTTTTTGGGTTTTGAGTCAGATTTCGGGTCGGATTCGGGCCTAGATTTGTGACCCAGTGCGTTGGGTCGGGCTCGGGCAAGCTAATTTTTGGTCGGGTTTTGGAAAACCTGACTCTAACCCACCCGACCCCGACAGATGATCAGGTCTACCCCAGATCCTCTTAATGCAGTAGAGAGATTATGAATCCTTTCACCCTTTTTTTTTTGCCGGGGTGTTTAACTTGGCTTATACCAGTGAAATTAGAGGTGGCCAAATGGGCTGGTCCGACCAAACCGAACCGGCGCCCTTCTTGTTCCTGTAACCGGCCGGTTCGGTGAACCAAACCGAATCTAGGCCGGCACCTCAGCCGTTGGGCCGACCTGGTTTAGTTCACATAGTAGAGGCCCGGTTCGGTTTGCTACTGTTGTATATTTATTTAATTCAATATATGTATTTATATATTTTTCTTAATTTATAATGCATATTTGTGAAATATAATGGTTTTTCTCAATTTATATATATATATTTTTAATAAAATAAACCGACCGATAAAAAACCAAGCCGGCTCAGCTCGGTTCGGTTCACTGTGTGAACCGAATCTAGGCCGAGACCTCGGTCGGCCCGGTTCGTACAGTAACCGAACCAACCAGGTCCGAACTGAACCGAACCGATTCGGCCCGTTGGCCAGGTCTGACCAAAACACTTCTACTTCTAAGTCATTTCTCGAATACCTTAAGACCATTTTTTTAAAAAAAAATCTTAAAGGACAAGTTGAATATTTTGACTTATTAAAACCGCTTGATTAACACAGCGTGTTGAACTCAGCCAGTTACAGAGATTTATAGGCTGTTTGGTAAGCTGCATTTACAGAGCAAGCAACCAATCACTACAAAGTTGCATGTGAGCAGCCAGGTTGGAGTTCGCACACCCAACCAAACGGCCCATATAAGAATTCTAACTAAATATTTTGTTTATATGGATGAGAAGAAGAGGATAGAGATAAATACTACCTACTAATTAGAAGCTAATCTATAACGAATTTTAAGATACGTATGGATATTATGACACATGAATCCATAATAATTTTAAAGACTATGCTATAGCTAGTTTATTGGAGATGTCCATTTACTATGTAAAGATGGCCTATCCAGTTTTTGTAGTTAGTGATCGAACCCACTATTTGAGTTGCTCTAATACGGCAAGATGTATGACTGTACTTACTACTTAGAGCATGTCGATGCTAAACTTTTTTTCAATATGTTGCTAAATTGTATGAACCACATGCTATGCCCTTTTCTTATCCAAATAACGTGGAGTCTTTTTACATGTATCTCTATATTTTAGTCGCGTCACTGTTTATGACCCCACTTCTATATGGAAACAGATAAAAATAAGTTAAAAAAATGGTGTTTACCGTTGGCTACACGGCCCATTGCTAGTTCCTTTAGCCTCCTCCAACTATGAAGCTTGAGCCCGATGCCATTATTTTCTGACTTTTTTTAAACAGACCATGATTTTTTGAAACAAATCATGATCAGTTGCTCTGGTCAAACCATGTTGAAGGATTTCTAATCATATCTTCTTCCTTCAATATTAATAGTTTCTAAAAGGTCATATTGGTGACCATCGGCTATTTTGTGCCGCACCACTTCTTCTTCTTCTTCTTCTCATATCAATAATCTATCTATTCTTTCCTAGCAAAATCAAGTGAAATATCTATCTATGTGGTCATATTACTATTTTAGTATGACTACAATAATATTGTAAATGGGATAGCATATGAAAAAATACTATTCGGCATGTGGCATCTACCTTCTTCCATGGTATTTCTACATGCCTCCTGCCCCACCATTACCCTCATAACCACCGGCCAGGTGGCTAGCACCCGTGTAGGCGGTGCTCTCGCCGCTCCATCCCTTCCACCCGTCGTCACGCGCTGTCCCGCCCACCCAAACTTACGTCACTGGCGCCGATCAACTAATGACTAGCACCTACCTCCTTCATCCGTCCTCACGGCTCTAGCAATGTCATTGTCGTCTCCCCCTTCTCCCACACCACCACCAACACCATCCCCTCTCACCGTCAGATCGTCGTCTTCTTACTTCCCTCTAAGCCTAGAGATACAGTGAGCCCACCTCGTGCCTCAATCTCTGACCCAAAGGGGGAAGAAGGGACGGTGTCAATGATGAAAAAGATGGAAGGAAGGAAGGAGAACGGTCTGAACGGAGGGCATGGAGGAGGAAGAAAAGGCGGCATTGCCGCAAAGAAGAAGCGGCGAGGCGATCGGAGACGGCCGACGGCACAAGGTTGAATAGTGGAGTATTTCACTGATTTTTTCTATGCTAACTTGGTCAAAATCATAACTTTGAAACACATGACCATCTTTCACGGGCCGTACGCCTTTTCGCTTTCACTGCCCACTGCCGTGTCAGCTCACGGCCTCGCGGCACGAGATAAATCACAAAACACGAAACGAAAAGCAGCAGGGGCCGGCTCGCCTCGCCGGAAAAAACACAAACCCCTGGCTCCGCGGCGCGGGTTGCAATCCGATCCGTCACTCCCATGTCCCAGAAGGACGATGACGGCGGCGGCGGCGGACCCCCTCTGCCCCCGCCGCCGGTCGTCGCGTGGCCCGAGAGCGGCGCCCTGACGCGGGACTGGGTGGCCGGGCTCACCGCGGCGCTGGACTGGTCCTCGCGCCACCTCCCCGCCGACCAGCTTCCCGCCGTCCTCCCCGCCGCGCTCGTCCAGAAGCTCGTCCTCGCCGCGTCCGTCATCCTCCACCGCGAGCCCAACCTCGTCCGCGTCGACCCGCGGCCCGACCAGGCCGTCGTCGTCGTCGGGGACGTCCACGGCCAGCTCCACGACGTCATCTTCCTGCTCCAGGACGCAGGGTTCCCCTCCGAGGACCGCATCTTCGTCTTCAACGGGGACTACGTGGATCGCGGCGCCTGGGGCCTCGAAACCTTCCTCGTCCTCCTGGCCTGGAAGGTAAATTATCCCCATTCTACCCTCTGTGCTTGCTATCGCTGTTCACAAGTCATAATACCATGGGCATCACAACTCCTTTCTCTTTTCTTTTTTTTTTCTGGATCCGCTTAATTGATGCGGCAGATAGAAAACATTGTGCTGGATAATGCGTCTAAACTGAGCAATGAACAAATATTGTAGCTTTGTATATAATTGTCCCTTTTTTAGTTGAGCTTGGAAAGTGTCTGTTTTGTCAATTTACTCTGTGTGCTTATCTAAAAAAACAAACAACTCTGTGTGCAATATAATTGAACAACATCGAATCCTGGACCCCCGACGCCTAATTTGGCATGTCTACCATCAAAGTGTGTCTGAGTATGTTGCTCCCTGTTTGTATTCTAATTAAAATCAGCATAGAATTCTGCTGACTCTATCAGACCCAGTCCCTAAAATTGGCATCTCTATTCTCTACCACAGAAAACCCTTCCTTACAAGTTAATCTGACCTTGAAGGTCAGGTTCATGTAATAACAATCAATACATGATTGAAGATTAAGCCGTATTAGTGAGGTTATTTTTAGCATTGTTGAAAAAAGTCTTTTTTAACAGATAGGTGCCCTTCAATCATCATCTAATGGCCATGAACGTATTTTGTATCTTTTAGGTATTGCTTCCAACTAGTGTATTTCTTCTACGAGGAAACCATGAATCCAAGTACTGCACATCAGTATATGGTTTCGAAAGGGAGGTAATGGTTAAATATAAAGATCAAGGCCCTCAAGTTTATCGGAAGTTTTTAAGATGTTTTGAAGATCTCCCTCTAGCGACAATAATAGCAGGATGTGTCTACACTGCTCATGGAGGTGTTTTCCGTAGGCCGCCGGTTGTAGTAACACCAAAAAGATCTAAAAAGGTCAAGAGAGGTCATAAATACAAAGCGAATTCTACCGATGACTCAACTATTATGAAGCTTGGATCCTTGGATGAATTATTAAAAGCAAGGAGAACTGTTCTTGATCCTCCATGGGAGGGTTCAAATTTGATTCCTGGAGATGTGCTTTGGTCTGACCCTTCTTTGGAGATGGGCCTTTCTCCAAATAAAGAAAGAGGCATTGGTTTGATTTGGGGTCCAGATATCACGCAACAATTTCTATATACAAATAATTTGAAGGTTTGTTTGCTTTTATTATTATTGCCACTGATGTGTTGAATTGAATTATTTCCTACTAAGCATTATGACTTGCGTTAGTTCTTGAAACTTGAAACATTGGCATCCTATATTACAATGTGAACATTCTTTATGATCTGAAGAATGCGAGGACTAATTAGGAGCTTATGATCATAGTGTTACTTGAAAACCCTTTTATCTGTTTTGTTGCTTTATCGATTTGTAATACTTTCGTTGGTTCTTTGTTTGGATGTACATTAGATCATACGTATGCACTTGCTACTTCAATGTAGGTTGAATTGGTGCATCAAACATGAATATTTTGTTTGACGTGGATTCCCAATCATTATGTTTTTTTATTTATGAGCATTGCAAATGTTTCTTTATTTATATTTTAAGTAGCTGTCATCATGGCATACAGCTTCCTTTTCTTTTAGTTTGTTCGTTGTTCAGCACATAAACAGACTGGCCTAGTCCTTTCTTTTGATTTTGCATACTGTCTCAGAGCAATAATTGCTTGTCTTCTTTGGTTGTTCAACTGTAGTGCTTCTGTATCTTATTCTCATGTTGAAATGATGAATACAGTACAATTTCTTACTACAGTTCAGGAATGATTGTCACATCTGGGCAGCTTAAAAAAAAAACTTTTTTTGGATAAATGGACACCAATGTTTTGACTGTTGAGTATAAAAAACTTGTTGCTGAACTGAATGATATACGTCATGGTTCTAATGAACTGAATGTTTTATGTACATAAAGATTGATCGCTCCATATCTGTAGGATTGTCCAAACTTTTAAGCTTGGTCAGTCAGCATGTTTGTTTGAAAAATGATGTTTTGTGGCACATCTAGTATGTTCGTTCATAACATTAGAAGCTTGGCATGGTCACATAGCTATGCAAGTTTAAAATTCATATTCACGCTTCCTCTTTTCGTTGAACGAAGTTAATCATCAGGTCACATGAAGGACCAGATGCCAGAGACAAGAGACATGATCTATTAGGCATGGACAGTGGATATACAATTGATCATCATGTTGAATGTGGAAAGCTAATAACTCTCTTCAGTGCTCCAGACTATCCACAATTTCAGGTTATACTATATAGCATGATTTACTGCTTTTGCTACCATTTTAACATATAAATGCAAGTTCCCACAAGTGGAAATTTAGTTTCTAGTATGGCATTCCCTGCTGAATGGTTTGATTTTATTGCTAATGTAAAACAACTGTATTTTTTTTATCATGTGTATTTCTTCACATCATCTAACCATCGTTATTTGTCTTTGTACAGGCCTCAGAGGACCGTTACAACAACTGTGGGGCATATATTGTTCTTAAACCGCCTGATTTTGCTTCCCCTGTTTTCCATAGTTTTGAAGCCATAAAGCCTCGACCTAAGGTATGTGAATATCCTATATATTTGGATTCGAAGCTCAATAAGGGTTTTTTTGTTGAACAAATAAATATGTGATGCATTATGTTATGATGTTAGTATGGAAATTATCTTTTAGGGGTATGGAAAAAATTAACTAAATATATTTTTTTGATACAGGCTAATCCCTACTATGACTTTGAAGAAGTGATTGATTCGGATGAAGAGCTAAATCTAGAAGCCATGGACAATGGCACATCGAGCTTATGATCACATCTTATGATTCTTATCTTGTATCACTGTATTTAGCATGTCAACTATCACCAGATCAGGGAAATGCCAACAAGTTTTTGCTGTAATTGATACAAACATTCCAAGATCAGGGAAATACCGACAAGTCTTTTGCTGACACTAACATGAGTATTTTTAACAATGCAAGATTGGGGGAAATGCCATCTTCACATTTGGCTGCCTTTTAAGCTGATGCATCACCATGGGCAACAAAAATCTGTCATCAAGTAGATCTTGAAAATAGCAAATTGCCTTCCTAATGCTATGATTACGTGCAGAAACGCTGGGCTTTGGTTGTAGGACATTTTGTTCTTTGAAGAATAAGTGAATTATTGAAAATAGCGAATTGCCCACTTAATGCTATGATTACATGCAGAAACGCTGGGCTTTGGGTGTAGGACATTTTCTTCTTTGAAGAATAAGTGTTGGGACCTTGATATAAAACCAGCTGGAGCCAGACACATTTCACTCGAGAGCGCCAAATAGCGAATTGCAAGACACATTTCACTTGAGAGTGTGCCAAATAGCGAATTGCATATGGAGTTCAAGGTAGCCTGTTGTTTTATGATGAAAGGGATTGTGTGTTGAATTCCGTAGTTACCCATACATGCATGTCTTTCAACTCTGTGCAATACCCAATCGAACTCGCAGATTGTCAGCCATCCGGTAACTGTTAAAAAATCACTAGAAGCCGTGCAGTTTATTTTACCCAAATTTTGAATTATTAGGGGATGAAAAGCTTTTTTAGTAGTATTACGATTGAATCGCACAGCTATAACGCATTATATAGGGATCTTACCGCTTGTCCTATGGGCAGTTCTCAAGAGATGAAAAATGTTAGCTAATGAAAGATACCGACCGGTTTGAACTGGAAAACTACTTTTATCATATAGAAGGACATGGTTTGGAAACCGATTTCGGTTTACTGTATACAGGTCCTCTTAAATTGTTGAATTTGAAATATATAAATTTGAATCTGTTTTACTGATAGGGACAAGCCTGAAACACAGCAAAGATTACTAGCATGTTGTTATTTGTCTAGAGATCTTGTTACTTTTTTTAGAGAGAAGGCTGAAGGGTAAAATTTAAACAATGGAAATTCTTTCATGTTCTTTCTTCTTGAGGCCAAAGACCACAAATTTTCTTCTTGAGACTAAAGACCACAAATTTGCTTGGTGTTAAAACTTTACTTGACTACAAAACTAATTTAATTTTTTTAGTCTGATTTTTTTTCTATTGTAAAGCCACCTCTAAAGTTTTTAGAATAACAAAAACAAAGTGGAACAATTTCAAGAAATAGATTCAATAACCTTTAAAATTTTAATATAATAGTTACGTTAGTTTAGCTCAGTCAACATGTTTATTTCGGTTCAAACATTCATTTCAGCTCAAACATGCTCGTTTGTAACTACCTCAAGCATCTTAAGGCCTTGTTCTTCTCAGTGTATCGTACCGTTGCGTATTACTGTAGCAAATTTTGTTATTTTTATATAGTCTATATATTGTGATAATTTGTAACGATTTTTCCGTAAATTTTAGTAGTCCTTTCAAAGATTATAAAACTATTTTATTATTATTATTTATAATTTTTAGACCTTATTTCGAAAGCTCTCAAATTTGTTACAGTAATACGCCAACGCAACAGTACACCGAAAAGAAGGAGGCGTGGCAGCGTAGAGTGTACGGTTGATTTGTAAACTCCGACGGCTGAGGAGCGAGGACGCCACGCATTTCCTCGATTAGTCCTCCGAGCTCTCGCTAATTCTGCATCATGGCGTCGTTGTCGATAGCCTCCCTCTTCTCCGCCTCGCCGGCGCAACTCCCGGCCGGCGGCAGCGCGGGCGGAGCGCCAGCCCCCACCCGCACGCACTGTCATCAGCAGAGGCAGCCGCAGAGGCGGCTGGTGGCGGCTGCGGTGAGGCGGAGGTACAGGGGGACGGCCAGGAAGGAGGCGGCCCTGGCGGAGCTGATCGAGCGGAAGGTGGCGGAGGCGATGGAGGCGTGCGCGGGGCAGGCGGTGGCGGCGGCGGCGGAGGAGGAGGAGGGCTGCCGGGTGGCGTGGGACGAGGTGGAGGAGGTGAGCCGGGCCAAGGCCGACCTCCGCCGCCGCATCGCCGAGGGCGCCGACGACCCCCTCGAGCCCTTCTGCTCCCTCAACCCCCTCGCCGACGACTGCGCCGTCGTCTACGACGACGACGACGACTGACCCAGCACTCCACCACCACGACCAACAGCAACAGCAACTCGGTTCTTGGCTACAAGCTTGGATCAAAGAAGTGGAATTTGGGGGCTTGATTTGCAATTGGATTCAATAGTTGTATGTTGAGATGGAATTGGGAGGTACTCCATTTGTTGCTCGAATCACCAAAGATCAATTTCATGGGCTGAGCGAGGGAATGCGCATGTCCAACTCCAACCATGTGTTGCATCGATCCAGATGTATACGATCATAGGACATCGTTTCTTCCCCCTCCATTCTCGAGTAAAATCTTATGCGATTTAGGCCTGTCATATGTGCTCTCTCTCGATCAGCAACGTAATGATTTTTTATGGCTTTGTTAAGGAAGTTATTCTCTTTGATCAACAAATGGAACAAAAAGCTGTACAGTATAAGGGCTTCTTCATGCAATACTTTCATCGTATTGATATTATCTTAACACCTTTGCTAGTTATCAGGCGACTGAGACTTATTTATCTCTCAGTCAATTTTCTCATATACGTGGATATTCGTTGAATCTTTTATGTGCCCTATGGAGGTGTTTAATCAACGGCTCAGAAAATCGACTGAGAGATAAATAAGTCTCAGTCGTCTGATGAGAAGTCAGTCCCTTATCTTAACGGTTTTGCTAATACCCAGTCGCCTGGGTTGCGCCAGCCTTCACGGGCGGTTGGGCCTAAGCGACGACGACAGCGTGCCAGAGACGACTGGGCTGGAGACACGCCCTTATCTTAAATATGAAGCTTTCCCCACGCTACAATAGCCAGGGCGGAGTTTGAGCGATTTGCTTTGCATCACGGTTATTCAATGGGAGCATTTTTATTTCATTGGCATCACCCTGCACTTGAATATGTATGTGCATGATCTTTTTGAACGGGAATGTATGCGCATGATCATGTGCTAATTCATTCTGATTCCAATGCATTACCATCCTGTAATTGTGCACAATTAAAGAACTACGTAATATTTATTGACTCGGGATTTATGTTGGTTCTGTTGCAGATACCGTGTCCGAAAATCAATTAAACAGATATCCGGTAACCATCCGTTCAACGTATATATTCTTCGAGGGTTTGTAAATAGTGACAACTATGTAACTTAAAATAGCATTTGCATCCGCCTAATAGCCGTATTTGAATAATTCGTATTTACATCCGAATCTAAAACCGGATCTAACAAAAAAAAAATGATTTAGGATACGGGACGAGCAATGTCTGCCCGTATCCGACCCGTTTTCACCCTACGTCTGACTGAACATGAGATTATTGTAATTTATCGCACTATCATGAGGCCATGTTCTCATTCACCGGATAGAATTTAATGGATGCAAAAGTTATACTTGATTAGACTGGCAGTCGCCTTACAAAAAAAACTTGAAAAACTTTACCAGTTGTGCCTGCCAGTAGCTAGCAATTGCTTTATCTTGTTGCTATTTTGGTTTACTTACGAAAAATAGTATGGAGAAAATAAATAGATAAATGTTCATGTCTCAGTATTGACAAACCGCACAGTACGTGAAGCACTAACTGATAGCTCAAGGAGAAGCAGACCCATATTTTATCGCAACCAAGCATCTGGAGAAATAACGTCATGAGAAGTCTCGATAAGGTTATCTGTATTTGAAAACCCTGAATTTGTCCTGGATATGGTGGCTCCTTCAGCTGGCAGCATGTTAGTTGAGATGATTAACAGTGAAGAATAGATATCGGTGGAAGGAAGAACTGATTGCTTCATATGCTCCAATAAAAAAAATTGCAATCACTAACAACATGTGACAACAGCTGTCCTGAATTTGCGACAGCTCACAGAAAACCTTACACGTATCTGATTAAATTTCATTATTAAAACACTCAAATATCCAATCAAAAGAAGCATATATATGAATTTGGTGCACATCCTCACACAACAATATACAAATACACAGGAAACTTGGCACATGCCCTCCCATAATCTACCAGCTGGGATTCAAAGCTCTCCATCCTCGTAACTGTACGCTTTAGATGCTTTAGCTTTCCTTTTTGCTTTCTCAGAAGTGTCTTCCCAGCCTGATTGAGAAAAAAAAAACACAGAATTGATATTACAACTTGATCAAATTAATCCATGCATGCAAGAACAAACAATGGGAAGAAACAAGTTAATTACTATTTATTATACTGGATCTAAATAAGCTAGTAATTGATTTTATTAGGAACAAGAGAATTGATCTTAGCCTCTGCATTGTATTTACCAACATGTTGGCACCTTACTTATCTTGAATCAAGCACAGAATATAGATCAGTAGCCAATCCACCACATCTTGAATCAAGAACAGAACATAGGAAACCAATTAACCAGTCGATACAAGGGGAAGACATCTGCTGTTCAATCAGGGGAATCGAACAATGAAAATTCAAGGCTCTAAAAATATCACAATTTTACGAACTATATGTACACTTAAATTGCATCCAATTGAACTAAGCAGGCTGTGAAAACTAAATTGAACCATCTAATTGAACTAAATATCTGTCACCTCAAAACAAACATCACAAATAACCAAACTAGGTTTGGTTTCAGCACAAAAACCCTTGCAGACACATAATGCCATCTCACAGGCTGATTGCTCTAGTAATTAGCATATTGTGTAAACCTGACCTCAAACATGGAGTTAACACAGATTGCAATTTGATCAGCTGTAAAAATTAGCTGACCACGGAAGAGCCATACAATCTGTACAAAGTATGTAGCACTACAAGTTTACAACACGAAACATATCTGAGCACATTCATAGAACTATAACAAATGTATATACCTATATGAAAAGGTAATATTTTACTGCTGAAAACTATGCAATCAGGAGATGTTAACACATACAAAATGATATATATGGAAGCAAAAAAAAAAGCTTAGATTAAATAGCACCAATAGATAACACCACAGTAAGATCCCTAGTACAGATCAAATTTTTGTTCATCGCGTGACGATCCAAGATTGAAGTGCATGACAGTCAAAGATTGCAGCTGGAGCTCCCTAATCACAAAATATGTCTATAAAACGTGTAATTGTGCATATGCAATTTGCAAAGGATAGCATGTCTCTAACCTAGTAAATGTCAAGTCCATGGCCCTCCTCCATCAAAAACCCAAGGGCATGCACAAATGAATGACAGATCCTTAACAAAGCATCCACGAATCAATAATTCACCATCTGCATTACACAATTAGTTCCAACTAAAGGTCAATATATGTTCCCTGATCAAATAATTTAATAGTTGTACTACTATTCAATATTCGGACCCAGATCATATTTTTTAAAACAAAGGAAAGCTCATTTGTCACTGACCATCCTCACCTAACAGAAGCCAATTTAAGCCCCATGCTCAAATACTGATGGACATTTGGATAGTAATTACCTTAAACTGGGGAGGTGTATGTAGCTGACTGCCACGATCAAAATGATGACAGATAGCACGGCCACAACCACCAGAATGTACTGTCGTAATTTCCTTCTGCCCCTGTTACGCAGGGGTAAGGGCATGGGCTCTACCCTGTTAAGCTGCCTCATCGCAGAAGCTGATCTACAGGTCCTCCTAGGGGCTGCCTGTTGAGAAACATCAGCATCTCTTGTGTTTTCTGATGTGCCACTGCCAGTTTCTGCTGTAATTATAGCCGTCGAGTTGCCTTCACCATCGCAACTTGCTTTGTCTGCTAGTGTTGCGCCATTCCGTTTATCCTTTTTTGCCTTCTTCTGCAGATGTTTGACAATTTTGAAGATTGTTGACTCAATGCATGTTTAGCCTATAAAATATCGCCAAGAAGGAATGTGCTCAAACATCAAAAGAGAGGATTGTAGAAACATACCTTTTCTTTAACCTCAGCTTCCTTCCTTGCTTTGAACTCTGCTCTTTCCTGAGCCTTTTCTGCTTTCCGCTTCTTCCTCTCCTCAGCCTCCTTAGCTTTGGCTTTTTGCTCCAATCGGAGTCGCTCTTTCTCAGCTGCAACCCTCTCCTCTCTTAGTTCCTCCTCCTTTCGAGACAACTCTGCCTTTTTTACTAACTCCATCTCTTCCTCCATCAAACGAGCCTTTTCCTCTTCAATGTTTCTTACATCTTCTCTATCTGACATTGGAGCAGTGGTTGTTTCTTTCTGAGAAGTTCTACCAGATTCCTTTGATTTGGCATGCTTACTGATCTGGGTGGATGGTAAAACAGGAAAGGAGTTCTCTTGTACAGGGACTGCAACTTGAACAGGCCTTTCAGGTGCTACTTCTGAAGTAGAAATGGGTATATCTGGGCTTGAAACAGTCAACGGAGATGGATTGTTCGGCCTTCTATTAAAATTGCTTGGGATGAATGGAGGATCCTCTTCAGGGCCAAGTCTTCTTCCATCATGAGTCCCTAATCTTCTAAGAGTGCTGAATTTGGTTGCTTCAACATACAGATTGCGAAAGTTGACATCTTTGTTCCATATTTCCAAAACACTCTCCACCTAAAAATGAAATAACATTACATTATCTATTAAAAAATGGAAGGAATCAAGTAACACTAGACATTTTGTAGAGAGAATCAAATACAAAAGCTAATATAGCATATTGGTGCAGCTGGCTAGTTAACACACAAACACAAGCAAATTAACAGTGTAGCTTGTAAGCGATTGAGAAATAGAAACCAGGAGTCCAGAACTAAATAATTAAATATAGGTCCTACCAATACAAAAGTATCAATCACTATATTGAAGGGGAGGTGCGATTACCTGATTATTACAATGGAGCTGAAGTCCCTTCATGTCACCCATTGATAGGTACTCAAATGCAGTACTGCGATCCTTCCTGTACTTGAAAAAAAACTCGTTCTGCAAAATGAAAAAAAATGAAGGATTGTGTTCTGCATTTTACACAACCAACCCAAAAAATACTCCCACACGGCCACACCACAACCAGCGCTGTGACGCCTGACAAGATCCCCTACCTCCCCTTGAACTACGGTTGGCTAGGCTGGTGTTGCATCTAAAAAGCCATGTCTCCACAGCAAGATGTAACAAACATCTGTTTCTACAACATCTGACAGTACTACTCACTGTGAAATGCTGGCATATTGAATGGTATAGTGTTGATTTCAATGTGAGCTTCTCAAGTTTTCCTAGCATGGCAGTCAGAAATGTTTTATTGTTTCGTTACGGGTGATGAATGGAGTAAATTTGTGAATTTGCTTTTGTTTGTTTTAACCCATTACTTCGTCTCCTATAGTTTGCTAATTTTGGGATAATAGTGAAATTGTCCTCCGTTTATCAATCCAGGAAGGTTAAAGTAGCCTTTCTAGTTTTTTGGCTATGCATTCTTTCACTTCCAGGGAGGTGCATATGATGATCGATATACACATGACAGTCGACAGGCTCGATGGGTATGCCATCTCAGCTCTACTTCCTTTCAGGAGCTCACGCCGAATTCACAAGCTTTCACGATATTTGTTGATTTTGATATTTCTTGTCTGGTTTTGGTCGATGCTGCAGAATGAGATGGAGGTGGTACTGGTTTCCATTCGTTTCCAGGAGGCTGGCGGTGGTCAAGGCAGAATTGCATCTGAAAGCGTCGGTGTTGTCACTTTTAGGCCCTTTGGAGTAAGTTTTTCTATTCTGATGTTGCTCGAGGATCTGTTTGTAAAAGGGTCAGCCTTATCTGAATGAATATGGTACTTTCTTCTAAAAAAGGGTAATAGATGAATTTGAATGTTCAAGAGAAAACCAATAAATATAAGAGAAGAGACGATTTTGCACTTGAATCATGCTTATGTTTGTAAAAAACGAGCATGGTGTCCCACACATTTGCATGGATACAGATTTTTTTATTCCGAATTTGTGTTTCTTTATTGTAGTTCATATGGACACATTTTCTAGCTTTATGGTTGACATGGACTCTTATTTATATTACCTATTTATTGTAGTTGATATAAACTCTTCTTTTAATCTAAGCCGTTATAATATGGCCCCCCTATAATTGGTGGTGTAGATCTATCTTTTTCTCTCCAATTAATGTGAGAATTTACAGAATTTTAGGATTAATGTGGTGGCTCCACAATAACAATAACAATAACAATAACAATAACAATACATAGATGGATAGGTAGATGAAGTAGCTCTACATGCCAATCTTATATCATACAACCATTCATGCTTGTGCAATAATTTACTCTCTTTTTTTGCACTATCCAGGATTAGATTTGGCAACCATCTGAACAGCGGCCAAGAATTTCTCCAGCAAAGCAAGCTGAAAAGGTTAAATTTCTCCAGAAGAGCAAACTGAAAAAGTCTTCTACCGGAAGGTGGTTGTAACAGTGTCCGAGGTTTTCATGTGTTTGCTTGTTAGTAGCTCAGTTATTTATCTAAACTGTAGAACTTTTAATCAACCGTGAGTGGTCTAGATATATTTAAAATCCCTTAGTTCGGTTCATAGCATTTTTGCTTCATTCAGTTATTAAACTCATGTAATGTTATCTATTTTCATGGTTCCATGGCAATAATAAGCAGTGTGATTAGTTGTGTGCCCTTGTAGCTTCAGTCCGATAAAGTGCTCTTAATTTCATTCTTCTCTATGCTGCCAGGGGAACTATTGTAGGGTGCTGCTAGCAATGGCATCCTATATGGTTTTTTAAATTCCTTTGCAATGCACAGACATCAAACTAGTGCACTTCAAATTTGTGGACAGTGTAGAATTTAGAAAAGATAATGTATTCTACTGCTCCTTTGTTTTTTCCACAAAAATTGCCACACAACAAAATGAACAAGAATTACAATCACCCCTTGAACAGAAGCAAGCTTCCTACCTTCTTGACAGGTTCTGCTTTTAGCTCAGCCCAATAACGATAAGCCTTTTGACGCATATCATTAGCAGCTCGGAATTCTTCATTTAATTTCCTCAAAGCTATTCTTTCTTCATCATAAGATTTTTGAATCTTTCTTGTATTTTCTTCAAGGGACTTCAGATTGTTGAAAAGAACATCGGAATCCTTCTTCAAAGTCTAGAAAAGAGAAAACAAAGGTCAACCTGAAAGATGATGAGAATTTTATTAAAAAGACGATTACGATGTACTTTTCTTAATACCTTATGCTGCTCATGAATGTGATCCTTTTGATGGAAAGCCTCACTGATTTCAGCCTTAGAGCCCATATTGGCACACAATTGCTTCCTTTGGGCTTTTAGTTCATTGATCTCTTTAATGAAAAGCTTCTCTTCCTTTAGAGAAATGGTCTCATGTTCCATAATCTTCTCTTTCCTTGAAATCTAAATCATCATGATAGTGTTTTTAAGAAAATGCATCAGATATAAGATCACAAGTCATATAAGAGGGAGAATATAGTTGATGCACTAAAGTACAACACATATCACAGAATCCTTACCATTTCATCAATCTCTTCGATTGAATTTGCTTTGTTCAACTTCCCGATTATTGTTCGCACACTATTTAAATCATGCTTCTTATCACCATGTGCAGCTCTAGCTTCCTTCTCTTCTTGTCGTGCTGCCTCTAATTTTTTCCGGTACTCATCACAAACAACCTGCAATATATTAGTTCAAATTAAGAAACATGCTAAAGAAGAAAAGGGACGACAAACATTAGGAATATTTCAATATCATCACCTTTTGCTTTTGCTTACGAAAATTAATTGCATCTCTTTCCTGAGTCAGTCGATCCATATGAATTTGTGCATTCTGTGTTTTTGCCCACAGATCTTCACCTGCTAATTTTGGAACCTTTACTAGGTAGATCCTCTGTTGCCTAATGACATGAGTATCTCCCTTATTACTCTTATCGACATCCCTATGTGACTCACTAGAGTCCTCAACAATGTTTGCCTCATCTGCATGTGCATGTTCACTATCATTTTTGTGTTCCTCCGCCAGGACTACTGCATCAAAAGACGAAGGTTCCAATGCCTTTATATCTACAAGAACAACAATAATAACAAGCACCAACTTTAAGCCAACTAATAAATTGGCACAGTTAAAAATATATACCTAAAGAAAAATAAGTGCATACCTTCCAAACATTTGGATTCAGCCTCATGAGAAGATTTAGTGTGTGAATTTACATCTCCAAAGCAAATATCTCTGCATGTCCCATCTAACGGGCACATCTCCTTATATGTACAAGTAGACATAACCTCAGGCTCCAATGTTATGTCTGATTGGAGAGTCTCTTCAACTGCAGGAGAATCCAACTCATTTATTGGAGAGGAATCTTCATCTCTAACTGTGGAGGAAACCTCATCATGTGCAATTGATGTATCACAAAGTTCTGATTGATCTGTATGAGATTTGCTATCTGCACATAAATTACTCAATTCATCCTTTTCAGCCGCATCGGTTCCATGTTCCATAGAAGCGCCAGGCACCTCTTGATCAACATTGGTGCCACATACCTCCATCTCAACCACTTTCCCTGGCTCAATTTCTACTGCACCATTTTCACTTTCATCAGCTAGACCAACACAAGATGCTTTTAACTGATCATGCTTTCCAATTTGTACAGAAAAATCATCACTTTGAGCTAAATCTACCTGCTCAGCACAAGGTGGTTTGTTTAACTCCTTCTCATCATCTCCGCCACATGAATTCACATGCAGTGGTATACTCCTGACTTCAACAGTAGTATTGGACTCCTGTGTTTGAACGTTCTCTGAAGTTTTCGCTTCCTCTTCTAAGGGCTGCTCACAAGCATAAACATCAGAAACGCCACTAGATGTCTCCAGCATTCCATCCAATACTACATCCGCAGCCATGGATGCTCCTTGTTTATCACATTGTTGCCCTATGCTCTCATCAGCATAGGCCGTGAACTTAGAAGCAGATGTGCAAGGAACAGCACTCCCGTCAAGATGATCATGCCCATTAGCCTGCCAAGTATCATTCTGTTCTCCATAAGAAGCATCCTGCTCCACCAATTGCGTGACATTAGCAGCACCCTGTTCCTGTTTGTCATCAAGGGCAGGACTCACAAGTTCCATAGCATTTACACATGAATCAGCATTTATGCTAACATCATGATACCCATTTACCATCAGACCACCTAATCCAGTTTCATCCAGCTCCACTGGCTCTATGACTTGCGCTGCTTCCGATTCGCCTTTGCTCTCCTCACTGCAAACCTGCCCACTCAATTCTACAGAAGCATCTATAGCATCATGTTTTTCAGTAGCACCTTCATGTGACAGCAAATCAGCAGCAGCACTGTCTTCTGTTGTGCTCTCATTGCCATTACCATCAAAGCCAACAGCAGGTGCAGCAGAATCAGCAGCAACATCAGTTCGGTCAGTATCACTGGCTGGCAGAGCCTCTGCCCCACCCTGCTCTCTACCAGCGGTCTCCTGCTCCACCAATTCAGCAACAAAATCGTCAATATGCTCCCCTCTGACCTCACCCACACCATCCTCCACAGCAGCAGCAGCGTGATCATCCACTTGGGCCGACGAAACACTGAGGTCATCAGCAGGCGAAGCTCCCAATTCCCCGCTGGCCACCACGTGAGCCACGCTAGGTGCCACCTCCGGACCTGCATTGGGCGGCGGCTGGCCATCCTCGTCCATCGGGTGGTCATCCTCGCCCGACCTCGGGCTCAGATCTGAGCCCAGGTCAGCGAGGCCATTAGAGTCGCCATTAACGATCACGAAGTCCCCGCCGACACCCTCCCCCTCGCAGTCCACCGTCGGTGCCTCCGCCGGCGCGGCGGCCGCCACGCCCCCCTTCGCCGCCGCCGATTCCGTCCCCACCTCGACGGCGCCGTTGCACGCGGCCCCCTCGGACGCCATCGCCGCACCCGCACGCCCCGATCCTGCACGCCAGACGTCCAGAGCAGAAACTAAGGCCTCCACCTCCCCCCCACCTCAGAAAACCACCACAGGAGCTTCTCCTCAGGAACTCACCGCTCGGCGGATCCGGGAGGCTCCCGCCTCCTCCGCGGGGAGGGAAGGCGGCGAGAGCAGCGGCGATCGGCGAGGCGCGACGGCGACGGCGACGGCGAAGGCGACGGCGACGGAGGATCTGCGTCCCCCCACCTCCTCGTCGCCTGCGCTGCGTCTCCCGGATCGGATCGGATCTGCCACTGCCAGCCCAGCCGCGGGCGATGCCGGGTAGTTTCTGCTCGTGCTTGTGCGGGTGGGACTCGGCCGCTCTGGCTCGGGAGGTGGGCCCCCCCGCCCCGGCGTCTCTGGCTCGGGACGTGGCGCTGGCTTGTGCTTGTGCTTGCTACGGGTGTCCGGGCGTGCGGTAAGGTACGAGCCTTTTTTTCTTTTTTTTTTAAAGGCAGGAGGACTGCCATGTATTCAAAAACAGGAGAAAGTTACAGTGTGGGGGGAGATTGAGGTCCCTCCCCTGCGGGTCTAGAGGAGGTTAGCTAATTACAAAAGGTGCACCCGCGGCCTTCCAGAGGCGCAGGTCGTCTAGAAGGTGATTGAAAAAAGTGTGCTGAGGCCTTTCGGTATTCCTGAAAATCCGGTTATTACGCTCCAATCAAATGCTTCAGAGTAAAGCGCAGGCGGCAGAGAGTGCACTTCGGGCAGGCGGGCCATCCTGAAGGATGTCGGTGGACCACCAACTGAGCACACAATCGTCACGAAGCCACCCGGAAGGGTTTATCCATTGGGAGTTGAGCAGCCGCCAACTTGACCGGGGCTCGCCGCGAGAAGGTGCATCAAGGAAGAGATGCTCGGAGTTTCTAGATTCTGCCGCAAAGGGACGAAGTAATTGTTGGGAAGTCTGGCGGCGGAGCGGTCATCGGCGGTGAAGACGCGGCGATGCAAAGAAAGTCGAAGGAAGAACTTGCATCTGGAAGGGCCCACGCTTCAAAGAGTGATGCGGTAGCGGCCTTGGGACCCGCCAAAAATTAAAACAAGCGAGTTGACCGAACTGTGAATCTGTGGTTTGGGGTGAAGCGCCAAGGGAAAAGGTCAGACTCTTCTGGGTTGAGTTGCAAGGAAGCCATCCGCGAAAGGAGCAAAAAGAGCTGCGGTAACAACTGGGGCGTGAAGCGTTGGCGAAGATCCGCTAACCAGGTAAAGTTTGAAGTTGCATCGAGCACTGATCTGTTTTTTCTGGAGGAGGCCTTGTGGAGGCCTGGTGCAAGCATCTTGGGGCGAGACCGAAAAGCCAGCGGTCATCCCAGAAGAAGGTAGAGCCCCCGTTTCCAAGGTACGAGCCTACAAGGTCAGAGTAGTTCAGACCACGGCCACGTACGGGGCACGGGCTCAGATGTGATGTGACTCAGTTTCAAAAATCAAAAAGGGAAAAAAAGTTCATCGTTCGAATTCATCAGGAAATAACTCGAGTTTAGTGAAAAAATAGTTCGTTTTTCCTACCACGTACATCATCGATGTCCTTCCGTGGAACTGTCGCTTGCTCCCACGTTCTCTCGATAAACGTCTCCGTGGGCACATGTTTAGAGGTAACTATTGTCGATGACGGTACTCAGACCCGAACGGCCTGGATCGAGATCCAAAGCAATGAAGATGTTACAGAACGGTTAGGGTAAACTCTAAGAGAACATATCCGGTGCAATCTCCGTTCCCGTGCAACCATCATGCAATCCAACTAGCAAAAGTTACGAAAAATTCTGAAAAAATTTATACATGTACTTCAAGTCATATTCCACCTATATATAAAATTTCATGTTCAAATTCGTTATATTTTAGCAGTAATAAAAAAGAGAAAATTCTGACAGATTTTAGAGTATAAATATGTCAGAATTTTCTCTTTTTTGCTGTGCTTTAAATATAACGAATTTGAACATGAAATTTTATATATAGGTGGAGTATGACTTGAAGTACATGTATAAATTTTTTCAGAATTTTTCGCAACTTTTGCTAGTTGGATTTCACGGTGGTTGCACGGGAACGGAGATTGCACCGGATATGTTCTCAAACTCTAAAGCTTAAACCTCATAAGTATATGTCATGAAGAAGGACTTGAACCGGCTCATGGGTTCCGATTCGGGTTGGAGGCTCGAAGGCACAAAAACAAAAAAAGTCAAGTTCGATGGATGAAAGCCCGCAACTGGCGCAACATCGAATTGATCGGATTTTATCTGTAAACCAATGTATGGCTTGTGTGGCCCAAGCATGTGTAGGACTAGTTGGAGAGTAAGTTGAGCGAGTAAATTATAACACTTGATAGGATAACTTAGGTTCTAAAAAATCATCAAGGTGGAGGTTCGCCCAGTTGCCCTATATAATAGGAAGTGGATGGGTGCCTCCACAAGTCTTGGGTTGAGGTTTTGATGCTTATATTTTGTTCCTAGAGAGCTTCGCCTATGGTGTGGCTGTAAAATACCTTAGAAATTAGTTCCACAAAATGTTTCTATTTCGCTTTATGTGTTTGATCTAGCTTCTTCTTGTTGTTTTGTTTAAACGAGTTTCTTTGCCACCCCTTCTTCTACATGTGGTCACTTGTTTAATCCATGATGTTTTGAGGTTGCACATATCATCTAAGGTCCTTTACAACCTGTGAGAAACTAGAGATTCAGTTCATGGCTTCATTGTTCATCTTAACAGATTAGTTCTTCATGCGCAACAGTTAGTGTAGATTTTTTATAAAATTTATATGAAATGGTATTTCAGTGATTCTTGAAGGAGAGAGTATCTGACTACCAAAACCATATGTGGAAAAAAATTTGAAGTCATTTGAAAGCACCGTTTGGGATTTATGATTTATGGGGTGAATATTGTGCTCTAAACTTTTTGCTCAAAGTTTGTGGCAGATCAGCATGTGCAATTTTTCATATTTTTCATATCTGTTAAAATCTGCTTTCACTTTACTTAAAGTAGCTTCAGTAGTTTAATTCATAGCTTCTCTTTATCGCACGTTGTCTCTCCCCTTTTAATTCCTCCATCCATCTAGGGATGCAAGTGGGTTGCTTTGCGGGTACCCACGAGCCCACTTACTTCATTAAAATACACTAATCTACAAGCTACAAATGTTCGTTTTGAAGTCCATGCCAAACTACAAATGGATGGAAGAACAGGCAGGGGAAGAACATGGCCATCGAGGAGGAACAACGACGAAGGCATCCGTGACCTCTTCTCTACACTCGAGCTCATTAGAGTCGCCATCCTCTTTGGTGTTGAATGGAATGGCGTCCGGTGCTTGCAATGCTTCATTGCGGAAGGCTCTGTCATTCGTCGACTCTACGGCCGGTGCGCCGTACCTCTGGTTCCATGAACGTTGGGAGGAGAGGGAGAGGAGGTGCAGAGGATGACGCGTGGGTCCCAGAGTCAAAAAATAATCTTTAAAAAATAAAATATCCATGTGTGTGACCGATGTGGAAAAACCGTCCACATGGACCGTTCTGATGGCAATACCACTCACAAAATTATGTACAGGGGTTATTTGTACTATTTAAAATGAATACGTAGTTTTTGAGTCCATGGAGTTAAGACATAGCATTATAGATCAGGGTGAAGTAGACTTTTTCTATTTAAAAATGACACAAGAACCTCAGTTGTGAAGCAGCAGCATCAATTAATTCCCATAGTACTTGGTCTGAAGTGTTCTAAAAAGGGTACTCGATCTGAAGTGATGTCAACAATTTCATGCCTTGTTCCATTGACATCGGGTAATGGCCCATGCGTCTTCGTGGGCTTTGGCTAGGATTTGCATGCGCAAACAACGTAGAAATAGCCAGCCAATGGCCCAATAACCATTGGGCAATACGGCAGCAAAAGCCAAGCCCAAGCATTGAATAATAGATGAATTGTGTTGAATAGCATTATGATAGAGTCAACGTTATGCTTCTATGCGTGCCCTTATTTTCCTTCCAAGTTCCTAGTGCAAAGTCCATGTACCTGCATAACTAAACGCGCCACACCTACGTACTGCAAAAATGGCATCGTCGTCGTTGTCGCACTCGCACAGTGGGAAGAAAGGAACGTTGATCATTGCCATTTACCGGATCCTCTCTCTCGTAATCTCATTAGACGATTGTTGATATGGCAGTACCAGTTCAGCAGTTCAGTAATCACAGCGAGGGTGGAACAGTACTACGTCAAGTTGCTACTTGTCATTGAAGATATTTGACACGGTGGCTGAGTAAATGCAAGTAGACTCCCATGCATGTTCACACACACACAGCGAGTATCGTCAACGGTCTCTCTATATCTTTTCTGATCTAAAACATTATTGACGTCCCCTCTATTAATCCCTCTAATTTTTTTTTCATAATTTACACTACATTACCATATTATAAAGGATCTCCAGCACGCAACAGCCCTTCTATATCTGCTATAATATTATAAAGAGTCTGCTAGAGATGCTCTTAGGCCCAATTCTTTTCAGCTTAACAACTTAACGGCTTATCCACGTTTCAAAAAGACATATGCTTTGGGTTTTTTTAGTCTGTTTTTTCTATGTTTCGAAGGTGGGTTCTAACACTTTAAAAAGCAAGTAAAATGAAATGGATCCGAATCTCCAGACTACCTCGAGAAACGCTTGAAATTCAGCCATTTCAACCGCTCAGTTGTTCAGCCGTTAAGATTAGATGAAAAGAACATGGCCTTAGCCAGCGTAGCCAGCCCAGGTCTAACATCTGCGTATATATCAGGATGATATTGTCCGGTGCCTCGTTAGCTTACACACGTCCCTTTTCTTGGCTCCATGTTCGACTTGTTCCACGAGCATATCGGCAACGATGTTCTGCGAGCTAGTTTGCCACTTTGTGCGGTTGTGCCACGACTACGGAGGAGACGGGACATTTCCTGTAGGGGTGGGCTAAATGGATGGGATCAAATAAGATAAACCAGATCAGTTCGTACTGTTCAATCAACTGAATCAAATTTGGGCTGAGACCATCAGCACCACATCATCTCAGTTCGGTTTGTATAGTGGTAGCCCGACCCAATTCAATTCACTATTATTGCCGACATATTAGATCAAATATATATATGTTTATTTTGCTATGATATATAATTTTTTTATATATTATAACACATATTTATTAAATATAATCATTTTATTTTTATATTATTTTTGAATAAAATAGGGTTACCCTCTTGTAACCGCACTGGTGCAATTACTGTGAGAACTATGCCTAGGGCCGGACCTCGGCCCATAGCGGAGTCCATAAAATGCTAAAAGTAGTATTCTACATATTTCGATACTTTTAGTCCTTGTTTGTTTCAGATTATTGTTGAGTTGCGTTTTACCGTAGCAAATTTGTAACCCTCTCAAAAAACAATTTAAAGAATTCAAAAAGCTATGAAAAAATTATTTTACGAACTCTAAGAAGAACTATTTAAAACCCCACAAAAATGACTATAAAATATTACACCATTTGACTTATACAAAAATAACAAACTTTCATTTAATTTAATTTAATCTGAAACAAACAAGGCCTTAGTCCCTATATTATTTTGGCAAAGTATGTATGTCAATCTCTAAGTTAATTTAGATATTTTCTATGATATCTCTTATCTTTGTAGAATATTGGCTCCGTCGAGAAGGATGAAAACATAGAAAATAACTATTTTCTATGATATCTCTTATCTTACCGGGAAAGATCCGATTTTTTTTGCCCTCTTAAATTGGTGGTTAGGTTGGGTTTGATTGGGTTGCATGTAACTCGAGATCTCAATTTAGTATTAAATTTTATAATAGTTGTTTGAAATTTTGTAGTTTTTTTTTCAAGTTCTAAAAAAAATTCACCATTTTTAGCCTTTCTATTACTTATTTAAAATGCATCGATTTGCGTGCAATCCAACCCAATCCACCAATCAAAGAGGCCTTTATAAGCTCATGACAGATGCTCTTGTGCTCGCCGGCCGGGCGGCCGACCGTACTGCAGATGGGGAGACGAAGCTGGATAAGGAGGAGTTTTCAGTTTCTGCCACTCTTTAAAATTCGCATTTCAGTTTTTGTCACCCTTGTGTATGTGAGATCATCTGAGTCACTGACCGTGGGTCAGAGTGGAAAAACTAAAACACCAATCGTAAAGAGCGGTAAAAACCGAAAATCATCCATGAGGGGGTGGCATGGCAACCGAGCAAAGACAGGGGTGTTGACATTCACGTGGCGCGGCGGCGAAAGGGTGAGCACGGCGTACGTGTGACGACCCAAAAAAAAGGTGACGGCGACGCGCGCGGACGGCGACGCGCTCGTGTGCGTGCGCCGCGCCCGCCCGGATGCGACTCGATCGTATGGGCCTGTACAGTTGGTTGGGCTCACCGCTCGACGACGAGCGAGCCCTCGATCTGGTCGTCGGGTGCGACTCAACATGCGTGATGCGTCGCGCGTGCATCTGAACAAGGGAATGGAATGGCGCTCGAAGACTCGAACCACTTTCATATATGCCTCTTTGCAACGGCAATTTCGTTTTTTTTTCCCTTTTGTCTTCTCTTCTAAAAGCTAGCGGGTTTTTTCATTGTAATGCATGGTTGAGGTAAAAATATTTGATGTTCGGTGGTTTCGTTTACTCCCATTAGATTTGGGCATTTGGCCGATTGGATGCGATCAGTTTTAAATGGCATTTTAGTGCTGCTTTTGATTAACTTTTTGCTCGACTAAACATTCCATATTGTCCGCCTAAAACAAAGAGAGCGAATACAAGCTATGTACTGAGTAAGAGCCTATCATTATCATTGCAATAATTAGTTTAGTCAGACTTAAGCATAGAACCACCATGTAAAAAGCAAGAGGACTGTGTGCATCACATATATCATGCTAGCTGATCCTTCACCCCGCTCCTCCCAGTTCCTTTCTGCGCATTGCCTTGATCTAACCATATATCCGAGCGCACATTTGACCACCCTAGCCTGCCGCACTAATGCCCCAACCCACCGCGGAGGCGGTGAAGAGAGCATACCAGGAGGAAGCCGCCACTGTGTCCGTCGACGCATGATCATCGTGGAAGAAGGCGATCGTCAGTTTGCGGAAAGAGATTGTCATCACCACACCATGGAGGAAGGGGACCATGAAGAAGCTACTACCATGGATGATGCACTTTGCCACCGCGCTATCCGCCATCGTCGTGGGGGAGTGGACCAAGAAGGTGAGCTCGGCGAAGGAAGACCAATAGACAATAAGGAGCTTGCAATGGGGAGGATTGGGATCAAAGTTGGCTTGTTGGGGGTGACTACCCCTGCAGACTATGGTGGCTAGATCAGGGATGGATGGATGGTTATTGGAATGTAGGGTTCAATAAATAAGTTGTGTGGAGTGCTAGGCGTTGAATGGCAATCCCATATTGCATACATGTTACTCGGGCCGAGTCAAGGCCAAACCCGACCCCGACCCGACATCACTTGGTGCCACAACCCATCTTCGCCTTTTCAGAAACAAGAGAAAAATTGGGCCCAACATCCCTCAGTGCCCAGGCCCATCTTTGCCTCGACAAAAAAGAGAAATCTGACCCCACTCGATTGGGTCCGATCAACATCTTAAACACTAAGCTCTCGAGCCTCAAGTGAATGAGTGGTGCAACAACAACTATCATACAATCCTATGAAATTTTGGGATTTATTTTTTTTAAAAAAAATAACGGTGATTGAGAATCGGGGGTTCTCAGGTGCCAAGCTTTTTTAGTTGGATTAGGAATGAACTGGGCACTAAGGGATGTCATTCAAGAGAAGAAAAGGTTTTTTATGCTTGGGAACACAGACTTTTTTTTACCCTAGTTCAGGCCTCCTACAGCAAAGATAACAACCCTAAATCTAGCTAGATCGACTAAAATCATGGAAAGAATTCAAGAGGCGTCGAGCGTATGACTACACTGGTGGTGCTTCTGCTTCTAGGTGTGTGTACACGGTGTGGTACAAGCTGTGGTGTGTTGCACTATAGAGGTTGTTGGCCTGGATGTTGTTTCTTGTGTCATCTATTTTCTTTGCCTAAGACACAAAGGACCTAATTTATAGCACAAGAGGCAGGGTAGGACCATTCCGGGCACCTCGCGGTGGGAGAAACCCTAGCACGCGATGGAGACACTCTTTTATCCAGCAGGCATCCTATTATTCACTGAGGCACCTATTGCCTGGCGGATCCTTGAGGTAATCATTAAGAGGGTCATTGTTGGCCTTGGTGGGGGGCGCAACGCCATTGCTGCAGACGGATGTGACAATGCCAGTCAAGGGCATTTAATGTAGGCCACGTTGTCTTACGCCTTTGCCGGACCCATGATACTTTCTTAAGGGTTGGTAATATCCTACTGCTACGTGTCCTAGTCAAGAGTTTGCCAAGGACTCCCAAAGAGGGACTCCCGTGGGAGAGTCGGTCCAGGCTCCATGTGTCCCGGGCAAAGGTTTACCTGGGACGCCTGCAGAGCAATCTCACAGGGAGTTTGGTCAGGTCGGGTTGTAGGGCCGCCGGACGGGGTTTGTAAGACCCTATGCAAGAAGATATAATCTTTAAAATATGACGATATATACAGGAGTCTTGCTTAGAGTAATGTCGAGAACCAAAATCCCTGATTACAAATAATATGCTCCTTTAGATACTTTTCCTTGGCATACTCATGGTCAACATAAACTCTAAAGACTAAAATCATATTCTGGCCTATATTCCTCCGAATCTCTTCGTTCTCTATTTTTTATTTTTTTCCACAACAATATTTATTCGCTGAAAATATAGCGCAAGGAGATAAAGTATATAAATTTAGGAAGATAAAAAAATATTTAGAATTTTAGACATGTAGAAATTTCCTTATGTACTGTGGATGACTCCATATACGCTCAAGTTCTATAAAAAAAAATCGTAAAACACCTATCCCAGATAGTGCCTCACTTCTCTTGCACCCACACAAACATATGTGAGAGAAAATATACGTACGGACCACGTCCAACTCTGTACTTTTCTAACACACGGTCTCCTAAAACGTCTATCATTGATATATAATACTACCAACGATTAATACCCATGTTCTAGCGGTATTATCTTTTTATATTGTGAGAAACGCTATGCGCACAAGGATACTGCACGCCACAAATATCAATCTCAGGGCGTGCAGGAAACGAGACTACCAGGGATGACAATTTTATCCATGGGATGGGTTCGGGTATGGATGTGGGTTTATACCTATGAAATGTTGCGGGTTTGAGTTCGGGTGTAATTTTTAGATTTCGGATTCGGGTTTGGGTATATTTTTACACCCATGGGTACCCGAAAAGAATAATAAAAATTAAATATAATATAGCATGTCACCATGTGTTATCAATAAATATGTATTGATAAAAGGTTAGAATATAAATATACGTTTATGTGTTCAAAGTTGATGAAATGTTAGAATTAAAATTGATTAACGTCATATATATTGCATTCAATATTGAGATATAGACTTATTATATATTTTGAGTTCGGGTACCCATCGGGTTCGGGTATGGGCGTGGGTTTATACCTATGAAATATTTCGGGTTCGGGTATGAGCGTGGGTTTATACCCATGAAATATTTCAGGTTCGGGTTCGGATATAGTTTTCGGGTATGAGAGGGTGTACTCGGAGGTATCCAACCCGATTGCCATCCCTAAAGACTACCCTCATTCTCTAGCCTATGGGCCCACATATTAGCCGTCTCCTTTGTAGAATGCGGTTTTTTTATATATTACTATGAATTAAGTAAATTTATTGGTATGAAATCTCCCTAAATTTTTGTGCTTTGGGTGTCCTTTTGAACTAGATTGCAGTCGATACTCAATACTCATATCATGCGCGCATCACACCGTGGAGCCAGTTTTGGGACATGTAGACCTTCTTTGTTTAATTTTAGTTTTGGTTATAGTTGAAAAAATGACCACCTTTAAAAATGTATGAAAAAAGATTTAAACAATATTTTTAAATTTTTTTGAGAAAAACCCTACAATATTTTAAAAAAATTTCAAAAAATTACAGTGAATAATCTGTGTAAAAGTAAAAAAAAAAATCAAACCAAACAAAAACTAAACTTATAAAACAAGGAATCATGTATACACAGAATTTAAGTTTATCGAGGGAAAAATGTTTCTTTTTAGCTACCTTCTTTTTCTATCCACCTTGCTAAATTAGAACGTCCCATACACTATTCATATATATATATATTTTTTCTTATATTTCATTTTGTCTAAGCCCTGAGACGTCTTGACCTGAGGTTCATCCGGAGATGCTCCGACTTTTGCTACTTTGAAAATTCCTTCGCCCGTCACGATCAAAATCCATCCCATCCTTTACCAGCCATGCGCTTTCCAATTGCACAGGCTCACCGATTCTCATTCCCATATGGCTCTCTAATTGCAGGAGATGGGATCCACCCCACGATTCACAACGTACTTTAATATTGGCATGATTTCTTACTCGTTGGCTCGATCGGCGCGTGCGTCAACAGTTGGCGAATGGTCATTTTTATCACATGGACGTTAGAAGTGACACTTGGAACATTAGCAAGTTGTTGTACGATGTCGAATAAATTATTTAATTATGTATATTGGAGTCGAGTTTTATCTGCTTTCGCTTTACAGTTTCTAAGGCCTTCGTTCTTTTTAGCTATCGTTGCGTTGGCGTAATACTGTAGCAAATTTGAGAGCTCTCGAAAGGAGGTATAAAGATTATAAAAAAATAATTAAAAATAGTTTTAGAATCTTTAGAAGGATTACTAAAAGTCACGAAAAAATCGTTATGAATTATCACAGCATATAGGCTATATAAAAATAATAAAAATTGCTACAGTAATACGCAAAGGTACGATACGCTGAAAAGAACAAGGCCTAAAAGTCAAAAACTATATTCGAAACCAAATTTGATGAAGTTTATCTCGCGACGTGAATGTTTTGAGAATCAACTGAAAAGTGAAAACATTTTCAAAAAATCAAACGGTTTTAAAAAACATGTCAACACTAGTCATTTCGAAGCTACTCAGAGCACGAGCATTATTCGAGCTGCATTGTGTTTCTTTAAACTTTATTCTATTATATAAAACTATGTTTTATCAAGTGTACTTGAGTACGAGCTTCATTCAAGCCTATTCAAGTTTCATCGTGCTTATTCAATTTTTTTTTCTAAACAACTTGTATTGTATCAAATCTACTCAAAAGCATAAGCTCAAGCCTTGTTCGAGCCTACTCAAAGTTTGTTCTTTTTAAAAGAGATTTGTGTTACTGAGCTTTGACGAGCCAAATTCGAGCCTACCTCTAGATTCGACCTTCCTCCCAAGCTCGGCTAGAGCCTGGTCGAGCTTGAGCCTAGAAGTGTAGGCTTGCTTGAGCTTCGCTTGTTTGCAGCCCTACCTACTGCATGTCTCTCACATGTCCCATATTGCTCCCAACCTTGACTCACTTGTGGCCAATGATACTTACCATAGCTTGAACCTCCTCCTCTCTCGTGTGTCTTCTCTCTTTCCATCTTCTCTGCTCGCTTCCAAGCATGCCCCCTCTTATGGTTTCTCATTCTCTTCATCATTATCTATACTTACTCTCTCAACAATCTTATCTGACGAGCTTAGTGATCGGATTTGGCTATTTTTTTAAAAAACTTTACTTTCTAAAACCTTAAAAGTGAAAAAGTAGAGTACAACCTAAAAGTTTACCAGATTTAGATAAAAGACTGTTTAGAGAAGATGCATCAGTGTTTTCACGCCATAAAAACATCACACACGGAGCCCAGCCTACCAATGTCGAAATCGACGACCTTGTCAGAGGGCTAAAGGCCAGCGACACGGAGACAAGCTCGCCGTTGATGACGCGTATTCATACATCGCAATAGCCCATAGGTAAATGCATGCCTGCAGTAACAAACCAGTGTAGGCCTACACATGCGGTAATAAACCGTCTGCCACTGCGCCTGAACGTGCCAGGGGGAGAGAGAATTGCAACGCACGCTGTCGTTGCGCCGAGCGGAGGAGGACACAAAACCATATCCTTTGCAATTATCTCCCATGCTGTGGTCTCTGACATATGAATCTAGACCCACATGTTAGTGACCCGTCTGTAGTTACTGTCCTTTGTAGTGGGGTCACTAATATATGGTTATGGATGATATGTTGTTTTGGATACATGTGTCGAAAGCATCCAAGAGGCTTTTAAATTTTTCTCGATCGCTACAAGATGTCGCTACGATCGCTTCTTCTACAGTCTGCTAAAGCTAATACGCGTGACCAAATTCTCCTCTGTCGTTTGAAAATTTTTGAAGTAGAGACCATTTTGGGGGGTGTGATGGGGATGCTCTCAGTGACCACGCTGGGAGAGAGAACTGAGGAGGGATCCCAGTCCGGAGGACCCACACTCCGCGCAGCGCAGGCGCAGCAAGCAGCGTGCGTACCGGCGTGGCGCCGTGGCCATGGGGTGGTACAACCGGGAACGGGGAGCAGCCGGGCGGGGGGAAGGAATCGGAAAGGACGGAAATAATTGAGGCGCCGCGCGGGCCCCGCCTCTCTCGCTCTTCCCGTTCTGCCCTCGCCACCACGTAGTCGCAGCGCGGGCAATCACATCACGCCGTTCCCCCACCTTGATACGCCTCCAGAATCCAGATAAGCACGCACGTACGGGCGGGCCGGCGGGCATGCGCGCCCCCGGTCAAAAATCTCCACCACCCCCGCATTCATATCACCGTCCGTACTGTCAGCACTCCCGTACGATGCAGCCTGCCTCCGATCGGTACTGCTCTTGCAAACCCACATGTGAACATACACACACGTCTGTGAACTATGTACGATCCATCTCTATTTATTTGTTTTTCAATTACTTCATTATTCTACTTCTTTCTACCTCTTACTGTCTTCGGTCATAAAAACAAGTCGCCGTTAACTTTTAGACATGTTTTTAACCATTCATCTTCTTTAAAAAAAACTATGTAAGCTGTAATTTATTTTGTTGTGATTTTTTATTATTAAAGGTGCTTTAAGCATGATTTATATTTACACATGTTTGCACTAAATTTTTGAATAAAGCGAATGGTCAAAGGCGTGTTCAAAAGTCAATAGCGACTTGTTTTTATAACCGGAGGGAGTATATTGCTATGCTGTGGGTATTATTACAAATGGACATCACACAAGTATGCCTATTAAACATGCTCGCGGTACGACCCTGTTTGTTTCTTAAATTAAAATTGATTGAAAACTATCATCGGAAATTTGTTAGTTTTACAAGTTATACAAAACAACATTTTTGTAGCCATTTTTTTCTACACTTTTAGTGGTTCTTCTCAATAATTTGAATTTTTTAACGTATCTTGTAGCATTTTCAAGATGCTTTTCAAGAGCTTTTAACTTTTTAGATTATAACTTTTATAAGAGTTTCGGCCTAATCAAATAAGGCCTACATCTTTCAATGGCGTTGAGTTTACTTTTCGAGTGATAGTGACGAGATTTTGGGCACGACGGTGTCTACCGGTGATCATAAGATTGGTGGACGAGAAGGTTTAAAGAAAAATTTTGCCTTTTGGAGCAAAATATGTTTTTTTATTTATAGTACATGTTTAAAAAATTTACATGATTTAGATGTTGTTATTTTTAGCTTACATTGAATTAAAATAAATAAAAAGTTGCTATTTTTTACAAGACAAAACAATGTATTACTTTGTAGTCATTTTTGTGAGGTTTTAAATAGTTTTTTAGAATTAGTAAATTTTTTTTATAATTTTTGGGCCCTCAAGACCTCTTTCGAGGGATACAACCTCTTCAAATTAAAACTTTGAACAACTTTAACCTGAAACAAACAAGGCCTCTTTAAATCTTATGTACATGTCGTTTGGTTGTACATGGGGAAAAAAATATACTACTAAATCTATTAAACTGCCCTGTAAATAAAATACATCAAGTATGTTTTCTTTTCTTTTTTTTTTGCTTTGGACAATCGGATTACGCGCCGGCTCTTGGTCCGTCACTATAACCATGCGAAAACGATAGCGAGAAGGCGTGCCTTCTCAGGATGCCCAATTTTGATGTGCCAAATGGCCAACGCGTGCACTTGTAGATTAGCATTCGCTTGCAAATTTTTTAGGGTGTGCCTTCCGTCAGTTGCAACCCAAATGATGATCAAATATTGAGGGCACACCAAATTTTGGCAAGGCCGGTGTTGATCGTGAACCGGACACACCCGGCATACATCCATGAGCAGAACTAGAAAAAAAACTAAAACAAATGTCTAAAAGCTACCAATTTCAATGAAATTTGGTCGATCATATTTGTATGGACTATGTGCGGGAAAAAAAAATATGGTGTGTTCAAAGGAAGCTAAATGGATATAAAAAAAAATTCACCTGAATGATTTTTCTAGTAAAACCGAACAATTTTTAAAAACCCGAGATTTTTCTTTCTCCACCCACCATTCGATTTAAATTTCAATACCAAAATTCCATCAATTTTCAATGGGAAACCGTGGGAATTGAAAATCGGGCCAGACAGGGATTGGGAGTGAAAACGATATTTGGAAGTTGGAACCCTGGTTCGACCGAACCATTTCCACGCCGCATATACCATCCGAAAGCAAATTAACACGCCGATCCGGAGCTGCTTGACGGTAAATTCGATCGAAATGCCGGAGCACCTTACCGGTGACGGGAGAAAGCGAGAGGGAAACACAGCGTGGTACGATACGGCTGAGCCCGTTGAGCCGCATCACCCGGGCTCAGCCCGGTACGGTACGAGGCGGGCCTGGGCCTGGGCCTGGGCCGCCTGGGCAGGGGAGACGCACCACCACACCACGAGGTGGTGGTGGTACCGTGGTACGCGCAGCGGCAGTACGAGTGGCTGGGGGTGGTGGGCTGGTGGGCTGGCTCGTACGACCGAAGCCGAGGCACAAGCACTCGACGCACACACAGCTGCACGAGCACGCCCCGTGCCTGCGCTGTGCGCGCGACGCGACCCGACGGCTCCCCACCCACCCGCGGCGTGGGACGGCCGGCGCCACCACCCGACCCACCCCCGCGCCTCACCCTTCGCCCCTGCCCCGCACCGCTAATTACACGCCCCTGCCACGCTGCCCTCCACCCACGCGTGGCGTGGCGTGACGCGTCCCCCTCCTCCTCCCTCCGGTCTCCCTCGTCTCCACCCCCTCCCCCTTCACCAGCGCCGCACCCGCACCCGCACCCTTCTCCTCCTCGTCGTCTCCGACCTCTCCTCCCTCTCTCTCCCCCACGCCGCGCCCTCTCCTCCCGGCGCCGATTCGGCCGTTTATTCGTCGAGATACCTCGCTTGCTCTGCTGCGGCTTTGTGCTCTGGGGGCGGGGTGCTTGACTTGTTGCTGCCGAACTGCCGTGTGTGCCAAGGTAACTTCTCGGGCCGAATCTTCTGCCTCTTTTGCGCTGATCGTTGATTTGATCCGTGTGGTTGTGGTGGGTTTGCGCAGATCCGGTGGGTGGATTGGCTTCGGCGTCGGCGGCGTCGGCGGCCGGGGAGGGGGAGGAGGAGGAGGAGGAGAGGGGGCGTCGAGTGATGCAGAGGGATGTGGGGCCGCAGGTGGCCCCTCCGATTTTCGTGCACCAGATCCAGCCGCTGCTTCCCAATGCTGCGGCGGCGAAGAAGCGCGGCCACGCGTGGCCCGGCGCCGCCTCTGGGGCGCCGGCGGCGAAGACGGCGGCGGAGGCTGGCGGCGGGGGCGGGAACTGGAACCCCAGGATGTGGGAGTGGGACAGCCGCTCGCTGACCGCGAAGCCGTCCTCTGATGCGTTGCGCGTCGGAGGCGGGCAGAGCCAGCCGCAGCAGCAGCCAGTTGTGGCCAAGGCTGCTGAGGCTCTGCGGCAAGGGGGCGGGGGCAGCGGTGCGCTAAGCCTACAGCTGGGCCTTCGGGAGGGAGGAGCAACGGCGATGGACGTGAGCCCGTCAGCAACCGTGGCCTCTTCTTCGCCGTCTCCTCCTGCGTCCACAGCGGCGGGGCAGGAGCCAGTTAGGCCGAGTAAGAGGGTCCGGTCTGGATCGCCGGGAAGCGCTGGAGGAAGAGGAGGTGGAGGTGGAGGTGGAGGTGGTGGTGGTAACGGAGGCGGGAGCTACCCGATGTGCCAGGTGGATGACTGCCGCGCGGATCTGACGAACGAGAAGGATTATCATAGGAGGCACAAAGTTTGCAAGGCCCACAGCAAGACTATCAAGGCGATCGTAGCCAGCCAGATGCAGCGCTTCTGTCAGCAGTGTAGTAGGTAATGATCGCATCTGCACCTCAAAAATTTTCATGAGAAGAATCGTTGTTATGATGCTGCTTTTAGGAGTTTGTGTTTATGATTCCATCGGTTGCTGCGGCGTGTGTGTTGGGGCGGAGAAATGGTTCTCTTTCCAATGGTGGTGTCAACGGTTGTGTGGAACCTGAGCATTTAGTTGCTAATAAATTGGTTCTTCTGGTCAATCGATTAGATTTCATCCCCTCTCGGAGTTCGACGAGGGTAAGAGGAGCTGCAGGCGTAGGCTTGCTGGCCACAACAGGCGGCGAAGAAAAACCCAACCAACAGATGTTGCCTCGCAGTTGCTGCTACCTGGAAACCAGGAAAATGCAGCAAATAGGACACAGGATATTGTCAATCTGATTACAGTTATTGCACACTTGCAAGGTAACTAGTACCCAATACTGAATTTGATACCTTTTCTTTTCTTGGTGGGATTTACCCATAGTGTGTTTTACCGCTCTGTAATGACAGGTAACAATGTTGGTAAACTACCTAGCGGCCCTCCCATGCCAGACAAGGACAATCTGGTCCAAATTATAAGTAAAATAAACTCAATCAGTAATACAAATTCTGTGGCAAAGTCGCCTCCATCTGAAGTTGATTTGAATGCCTCGCATGGGCAACAAGAATATTCTGTTCAAAAGATTACAAATGGAATTGACAAGCAAACTGTTCCAACGATGGATTTATTAGCAGGTCTATCAACTGCCCTTGCGGCATCACCCCCTGAGACCAATACATCTCAGTCCCAAGGGAGCAGTGACAGCAGTGGTAATAACAAGAGTAAGAGTCATTCGACGGGGCCAGCCAGTGTTGTGAGCTCCCACGAGAAACCAATCCGAGTGTTTCCTGCTGTTGATATGCCAAGAAACAACCACATTCAGGAAACTCAACCTGAAATGTTCAAGCAGTCGGCACAAGAACCGTACTTGTCGCTGCGGCTGTTTGGTGGCACTGCGGAGGACATTCCTCCTAAGATTGACTCAGCAAATAAGTACCTGTCTTCTGAGAGTAGCAATCCTCTGGATGAGAGATCTCCATCATCTTCTCCACCAATAACCCACAAGTTTTTCCCCATCTGTTCAGTAGCTGAAGACGGTAGGCACCCTCATATCGCAGACTATGGGGAAGATGCTGGAACAGTTGAGGTTAGTACAAGTCGGGCCTGGTGTGCACCACCACTTGAGCTCTTCAAGGATTCAGAACGTCCAATCGAAAATGGATCACCACCTAATCTGGCATATCAATCCTGTTATGCCTCAACCTCTTGTTCAGACCATTCGCCATCGACATCAAACTCAGATGGACAGGTACTTTATTATCTATATAGAAAGGCTCGGCATTTCAATGGACTATGCATGTAACCGAGATGTCTCAGTTATCTTACCCATTTTGATTGATTTACAATTTTATAGGACCGCACTGGTAGGATTATATTCAAGCTTTTTGGCAAGGAACCTAGCACAATCCCTGGCAACCTACGCGATGAGGTATGACCATGAAATTGTGTTCTAACGTGATAAGCTGCAACCCCTTTTCTGGACTGTTTTACTTATTTTTCAATTAACAATTCTCCTTTCCTTTATCAGATTGTAAATTGGCTGAAACACAGCCCCACTGAAATGGAGGGATACATTCGACCTGGTTGCCTTGTTCTATCCATGTATCTGTCAATGCCAGTTATTGCATGGGATGAAGTAAGTTCGCGAGAACACTGAACTAGCTAAAATAAAATAGTGCAATACAATTACTGCATGTTTACCTACATAACTAATATGGGATCTACACATGCAGCTTGAAGAAAATCTTCTCGAGCGAGTAAATACATTAGTTCAAAGTTCTGATTTAGACTTCTGGAGAAACGGAAGGTTTTTAGTTCGAACTGATACCCAGTTGGTGTCATACAAAGATGGTACATATTACATAGCCATCTATGTGTCGATTTTCTTTTCTATCACTACCCTTCTGAAGGCATTCTTTCGTTTGATGTTCATTTTGGTTGATGTTGAATTTGCCCTGTTATTTTTCAGGAATGACCCGTTTGTCAAAATCATGGAAAACATGGAATACCCCTGAGTTAACTTTTGTGTCACCAATTGCTGTTGTTGGTGGGAGAAAGACCTCCCTTGTTCTTAAGGGACGTAATCTAACTATTCCTGGCACACAGTAAGTTCTCGGTTGTAAACAGTGGCTGGCTTGACAAGAGTATCCTCAACCACTATAGCCTTGTTACTTACCATGTAAACTATCTCAATGCAGAATCCACTGTACAAGTACAGGGAAGTACATTTCAAAAGAAGTACTATGCTCAGCATATCCAGGTACCATATATGATGATTCAGGTGTTGAGACCTTTGACTTTCCGGGAGAACCAGATCTTATTATTGGACGTTGCTTTATTGAGGTTCGTGTGATTTCATGTCTGTCATTTTGTTAGTATGTGGAAATTAGCTTTTAGTGCTTGGAAGGTGATTACAACTATCAATGTTGATACATGCAGGTTGAGAACAGGTTCAGAGGAAACAGCTTCCCTGTTATTGTTGCGAATTCAACTGTTTGTCAGGAGTTGAGAAACCTTGAAGCTGAGCTTGAAAATTCACAATTTGCTGATGTTTCTTCAGATGATCAGGTTCACGGCACCTTGCAGTTAAAGCCAAGGGATAATGCTCTGCATTTTCTTAACGAACTTGGCTGGCTCTTTCAGAAGGCTGCTGCAAGTACACCTTCGACCAAATCTGACATTTATATTTCAGATTTGATTCAGTTCTCTACTTCACGGTTCAAATACCTACTGTTGTTTTCCAATGAGCGGGACTGGTGTTCCCTTACTAAAACACTACTGGATATCCTTGCACGGAGAAGTTTGGTCAGTGATGAGCTATCACAGGAAACCATGGAGATGCTCTCTGATATTCATCTTCTAAACAGAGCAGTGAAGAGGAAAAGTATCCGCATGGTGCATTTGCTCGTGCAGTTTGTTGTAATTTGCCCTGATAATTCCAGACTGTACCCCTTCCTTCCAAGTTTGCCTGGCCCAGGTGGTTTGACTCCATTGCATCTGGCGGCATCCATGGATGATGCAGAGGATATTGTTAACGCCTTGACAAATGATCCTCAACAGGTAAACACATGAAATTTTAGTTTATGTTAAGTGTTAAGTTATTTCGCATTGATAATTTGTCTAATGTTTGCTTATAACTGCAGATTGGTTTGAGCTGCTGGCACACCGTGCTAGATGACAACGATCAATCTCCTCAAACATATGCCAGTCTGAGGAACAACCGTTCGTACAATGTGCTTGTGGCACAAAAGCTAGCGGACAGGAAGAACAACCAGGTTTCCATAATTGTTAACAGTGAGGAAATCCATGCAGATGCAGGGAATGTTGGTGAGAATAATGCATCTGGGATTCAAGCATTGCAAGTAAGATCTTGCAGCCAGTGTGCCATTTTGGAGTCTGGCAGACTGCTAAGGCGCCCTTTGCACTCGCGGGGATTGCTGGCTCGCCCTTATATCCATTCGATGCTTGCCATAGCAGCAGTCTGTGTTTGTGTTTGTGTATTTATGAGAGCTTTACTGCGGTTTAATAAAGGCAGATCTTTCAAATGGGAGAGGCTGCATTATGGTACAATATAAACACAAGAGGACACCTTATTCCTTACCCAGGTGGTATTCTTGAGGAAATACCTAATGACGAGCAGGTGGTATGGAATCGGATAGGTTTTTACTGTTTGCATTGCCTTGGAACTCCTCTATCCATGGATATAGGTGGTATAATATAATATATGTTATGGATTCCTGGCAGAAAATAAGTGTTTGCGGGCGGTGATGATAGCAGCACCAAATCGGTGTTCAAGAAACAAGCAAAAAAGGATTTGGGGAACCTTGTCAAAAGATGAACTTTTCAGAGTTGGCACATAGTTTTGTGATGAGGGAAGGAACAACAAAGCTTCCAACAAAGGTTAGACGGAGGCAACAATGGCGAGTAAGTAACCTTGATTTCGTTTTTGCTGCTGCAAGTGTGAATCATGCTGTTTCATGTATCACAAGATGGTGTTTAATTATCTTGATCTTTGCTTTTACAATTTTTAATTTTTGTTTTTTGTGTATTAATTAAATTAAATACAATGCGTTAGCATGAAACTGTCTTATCTTTAGATAATAGCGGGGGTAAATGGAACGATGTATGGTTGATAGTGGGTTTGTAGCTAAAATAGAAATGAGGCAGCTTTACAAGTGTATCCGAATCTATTGTTTTATTCGACTACCCTCAACTTACAAGGCCCTGTCTCCTGGGGGTACCTTTCTTTGCACGTATTCTTCTGTTTGTTTTTTCTTGAAGGAAAATATTCTTCTGTTTGCTAATGCTAGCTATCATAACTCTCTTCATGCATGGCTCTTTCCGCCCAAATAACAAGATATTTTTATGCACGTAAGAATTCTATAGAAGAAAAACCACACACACACACATATTTCTATGAGACAAGGACGATGTTATCTGAAAGGCACTATATGAAAACAGTGTGGCAACTAACCTGTGGGCGCATTCGGGCACCTTGCCTCGTTAAAAGCATGTAGCCCAGTGCCCACGCATGGTGCGCTAATACTATCCGGACGTGCGCCACGGGGGCTCGTGATGGGGAATGCGATGCCTTTCCGGACGGCGCCTTGTGTGGATCGCCGTGCCGACACGGTGCCCAGATTCCGGCCGCTGGCCGCTCCGCAGAGGCAACAACTACAACTAAACCCTGCACCCGAGGGCTCCAACCTGCCACTGCCCACTGCCCACTGCCACGGCCACGGCCACGGCCACGGCGTGATGTCCACACCTCCGAGCCGAAACGAAGCGAAGCGATGCCTTCTTGCCCCGGGCACCTGCGGCGGCTGCGTGGCAGATGGCTCTCGATGGCCATGATCATGATGCCATTCGCCAGCGAATACTCGGCGGCCACAGCGACGGCGAGCAACGGCTGCGGCTGGTACGCGCGTTGCGTTGCGTGGCGTGGCGTTACGTGCCTTGCCCCAGCCTCCCCTAGTTGCGCCTCGCTTTATGACGACATCCTTGGACATGTGCCACACCGGCATGTGATCGCTGCCCCCCCCCCCCCCTCCCCCTCCTCTGTCCTGTGCGGCAAAGCAGAGGAGAGGCGTCGCTGCCTCTCCCTCTCCGGCTCGGCCTTTCACGTCCTCATGTGCGTGTGATGAATGCTGAAACGATGCCCGGCTCTGTTTCCGTCGATTGTGCTGATGAGTTTACGTGGAATACATGGGTATGGATTATGGTTGCACCAGAGTTCTTTAAGTTGTTGTATGCAGGAAATTAGGAATAGAGTTTTGTGTCCACCTTTTAACACCGGCCGCTAGCTAGCCATCCCTCTTCCTCTTATATTTTTTTAACCTTGTAAATAACATTTCTACCTTTCTTTAGGCGCATTAACTTCGGTAGATCGTTGCGTTTACAGACATCAGTAGTAAATTTGAGGCGCTTTAAAATAAAGTCTAATGATTATAAAAAATAATTTAAAAATAGCTTTAGAATCTTTGGACGACTACTTAAAAGTCATGAAAAAATCATCGTAAATTATGATAAAATATAGGCTATATAAAATAATAAAATTTCTTCTGATGTCGTGATTGATGACGATCTGTTTGAAAAAACAGGGCCTATACTAGAATGGTGGAGTCCACCCCCTTTATAGTTAAAAAAGGGATTTGAGCCCAACTCTACAACTCTTAAGCCATAATAAATAGATCGAGACAACGTTGTAAATGGCACACAAGTCTCGTGTAGCAAGTCAAAGGTAGCTAGGGATGAAAATATTTTAAGTTTGTAAATGGAAGCGCACACAAGTCTCATGTAGCAAGTCAAAGATAACTGGGGGTAAAAATATTTTAATTTTTGGCCATGCTGTGGCCGAGAATCGGGTAGCCGGTGTGCTAGGTTTCTGTGAGGAGCGAGCAAGTCAAGGATAACTAGGAATGAAAATATTTTAGTGCTCTTGGTCGTGCTGTGGCCGAGACCCGGGTAGCCAGCCGGTGTGCTAGGTTTAACCATTGCCTTGCGTGTGGCCGTGCGCCGCCGCGAGCGTGCACGCACTGACGCACACCACGAGGGCGAGGAGGAGGAGGTTAGGGGCTTGCCTGGCTAGCACCAGCACCGCGTCGCTTTTCGCGCCAAAAGTGGCCGCCTCCCCTGCCCGCTTCCGGAGTCCGGACGCAATGTGCTGCGGCCGAAGCGCGAAGCGAAACGGCCGGTTGCATCAGCCGTCGTCAACGCCCAGTCGCCCACAACACCATCTGCTCGCGGCCCGTGGGTTCGGGCCGGGTTTGCGGCGAGCCCGTTCTCTCCTAATTTTTGCCGTTTCTTTGGCCTTGAAAACTGGGTGGAAACGACATTCTAGATAAGAGGTGATGTTTACCTCTTACTCTATTTTTATTCTGTGTGAAACGTGTAGAAACATTTTCTCTTACTCCATTAATTAACCATCCACGTAATGTTTTTATCCTACCATGTTCAAGAACTACTTATCGAAAACATACGCTGCTGGGAATGACCGGAGGGAGCATCGACCACCCCCGGGTAGGTAGGCATATGCATCTGAGCTGCGTGGCTGGTTCCATGATCGATCTATCTATCTATCTATCTATCAAGTCTGATTCAGGCTGCCTGAATAATTGCACGGTCAGACAGCTCGGTTAAAGAGGGGCACGTACAGTCCTTGCTACTGCATTGGCTCTTGCCGGGACGGACGATCTTACCCCAGACTGACCAGACAGGATAGCCTGCCTCACTGGGCGGGTACGGCCGTACGGCTGCCGCTGCTTAGCTGCTAGCCAGGAAATTGAGTAGGTTTAAATGTTACTACCACGGTTCAGAGGAGTAACTTTGATTAGTAATTTCGAGTGTTGCATAATATTTAATTGCACATATGACGAATGAAATTCTCTTTTTCTCTACTCCTAAAAAGCACCTTGTGGTGATGAGTGATGGTTCGTTAAACTAATCCTGACCATTCAAATCTATCCAAAGGTTTCCATTGCCATGGGTGCAACACTGCCGATGGCTAGGCCAATCACACGCAAGGTTTCCAAACTCTGCATGGCATCCCACGGCTCCACCGCATCTGTGCCCAATCCACTCGCACCTCCCTCGCTGCAGCCGCCCTAGCTCCTCCTCCCATCCTCCCCGCCCTAGCTCTTCTTCTGCCCCTAGGAGGACCGCCTCTACCCCGACCTCCGGATGCCTGCCCTCACGGCGGAGGCACACCGCCGCCGCCTCTACGCGTCACCACACGGGTGGACCCTCGCCGTCGACCCCATCGATCTCGCCGCCTCCCTCTTCCACTCCTTCACTGGCGCCGTTCGCTCCATCCCGCCGCTCCCCTCCTTCGCGGAGACTGACAATCTGGCCTGGGACTAGTCGCCCCACGGCATCATGGCATCCTACGGCGAGGGCCTCCTCTTCTGCTCCCTCGACCCGCCTACTGAATCTTGGGCCTCGATCCCCGCCATGGCCGATTGCAACGCGAGCAGCATCAACTACGCCGCCGGCAAGTTCTTCGTCTTCGAGGAGGACGTCTGCCGCACCACTATCGTCGATGCCATCACTCTCGCCATTGCCGGCGTCATCCCGTCGCCCACTGTCGAGCTTCCCGCCGAGGCTTGCATCGCGGAATGTGCCATGAGTTCTATGTGCAAACACTTCTTGCTGAAATACGGTCTTTGACATCTTTTGCAATTAAATTATACATTTACTGAATTAGTATGTCACAAAAATTAAAAATACTTCTATAACAAGCCAAAACAATCGTGAACTGTGGCTCATCAAGAACTAAAGGAACTCATTCAAGTCATTTCAACCATTCTACAAAAATGAAAAAAAAAACGACCAAACTGTCAGGCGGCCCGGTGCCCTACATTGTTAACTACATTTGAGAAGTCCGAAAAACATCCAAGTATTTGTTTTTATCTGAAAAGTAACTACCTATTAGATTGTTACTATATTACCAGTGAAATGGTATGGAAGCTATATGATTTTGTTTTATTAGATAATTTTTACAATTAAATATATGATTTGAGTATTTGTAAAACATTCATATTTGCACATTAGTTAGTGTATGTCATTTTTATTTTAACCTCTATATTGTAATAAACTGTCTTTTATAATTTTTATGTTGCTACGATTTATGTTTCCTTTTCCCCCCTTTAGTTCCGTGGCAGAGCACGGGCATTGTACTAGTCTTTTCTAATAGACTAAATGGAGTAACAATGCACCGACGAATCTTACGAGAGGGCTAGACTGTTTGGTTAATCTTAATTGTTGATTTTGATGTAAGATGATCCACATAAAAAGAATGGAGATATTTATATATCTACGTATGCACAACTCTAAGGCTATCTCAAACAGGAACCCCTAAATTTGATCCCTATAGCCTCATATACAGGTTCTCTTAAAAAAAAATATCTCCCTATATTTCTTCTATCTCCAACAGCGTTCCCTATACGGAGAATTATATAGGGGGAGGAGAGAGAACCCCTATATATAAGGGAAATGAGAGAAAAACTCTATTTTAGGGAACGGAATAGGGAATGCTGTTGAAGCACATATGAAATGAATATGTCCTCTATTTTAGGGTAGAGGGTGCTTTAAAAAAGCCTGTTGGAGACAGCCTAAGCTCCCCCATTTACCTATGATTGTCCCACTGTTAGACCAACAAACCAACGGTTTTTATTTTTCACAAAGCCATTGTTTTTTTTTTGGGATGTAGGGATATGTCTAGTGGGTTCTAACTTACGACGTTCCAGCATCGTTGAAAATAAGATAGTAGAAAGAGAAACCTAGATAAATAGTAAAAAAAAAGCGTGAATAACGAGCGTGCTAATTTAGATCCAAGTGCTTGCCGCTATTTCCAGTCCTCTTGTTCCGGTGACGTGGATGGACCGGACGAACGAACGGATGGACAGGACCGGTGTTTCCATCGCATCTCGCACCGTCACATCGCACATGTTCATGTTATGTGTACGTACGTGCGGCGGTGCATGCGGCCGGCGCAGAAATCCTGCACGTTTCGCTGCGCGGTTGGCTGGGCGGCTAAACTCGGCTATTGCAGTGCTACTATAGAAGACTGTTCACCGAGTGGCGAGTGTTTACCGGTACAACAGCAGTAGAGATAACCTGTCTATTAGCTAGCCTTTTTTTTTCCCATAAAAACTCTCTCTCAATCTAAAACCATCGCACTTGGTCACTTAACCAATGATCTAAAAAAAGCTAGATAGCCTAGCAGTACAAGTTACTGTAGTCCTACAAGATAGATAAGTATAGCCCAGTACAGTTATTTGGAACGGCGTTGTGAATCGAGAATCGAGATAGATAAAAGGAATTGTCCCTCGAGACTTGTCGGTAGTCAAGAAATTTGCGCTATAAATATGAGAAACATCTTTTTGTGATTGGAAGCTGGCATATGAGATTAATAAAAATTTCCGTCTCGTGCGTTCTCTCAACATTTTGTATCAACATCTCATAATTCGTTATATTATAATAGAAGTAATTCGCATCGATGCAGTACGTAACCCATAAAGTGGTTTTTCCTAACGGTTTTGTGATGTGGATTGTACAATTGGCAAAAATTTTGCCACTTGTCCACCACGGTTAGGATTCTCTTGACTATCTCCTTTCTCTTGAACAAAGGTAAAGGCGACACTCATGGATGGGCATCGACATGGTGCAACACCCGCATCTAAAGGTATAGTTGCTTAAAGGAAGATGAGAAAGAGGTTGTACAACCACATATTCTACACTAATGGGTGAGAGATGGGGGGATGGTAACCACATCAAGAAGGAAACTGAGGGAGGCGACAACTCAACCACATCTGGCAATTGATGGTGATGCTCACGACTAGGATATAGGAGGCCAACGTACAACGCTGCTCACAACAAGGACAAATGATGTCAAGGGAGGCACCCACAATGGAGAGGTAATGAGTTGACAATGGTAGATTGGAATGTTGTTTTTGTCGTTGTTAATCTATTTCATGTGTCATCGATCCGGCACATACATCATTGGGGCCTTGGGTAGGGAATGAGGTTGGGGTTAGGGACGGTCCAAGTCAAAGGAGAAATTGAAATGAGAACAAAGCAACAGGGAGGGTCTAAGGCACGCCGTCTAGCGGTGGAAACGAACCGCGCCTGAGCGAGCCAGTCCCTAGCTCGGCTCGGCTTGTTAGGTACCCAGCCGAGCTGAGCAAGGGGTCCAAGCTGAAAAACAGGCTCGACTTGGCTCGGTGGTAGCTCACAAGCGCTCGCAAGCTGCTCGCGAGCGCTCGCAAGCCCGCACAAGCCCAAGCCACGAGCCACGAGCCTGAGCTCGAGTGAAAACAAGCTCGGCGACTGATGAATGATGATGCACAAGTCACGAGCCGAGCCCGAGCTTAGCTTACGAGTCGAGGCCAAACGAGCCAACCTCTGGCTCGGCTCGGCTCGGCTGGTTGCACTAACTGAAAATGGTGCTCAGCTCATGCTCGTTTCTAAACGAGCCAACCCTAACGCCGTCAAGGAGGGTGAAGTGGAGTAGCAACACACACTATCTAGAAGGGAAAAGATAGAAAGGAGGAAAAAGAAAAGATTAGAGAGATAGGATATGCCATCTAGGTTTACGCTCAAAAAGTGATTTGAACAAAGTAAAAACGATCATATGTATAATCTACATGGAAAACCACTCACGAGGATAGCACACGTGGCAATAACACTTAGGAAAACCACTTAGACCTTGTACATTTCATCTTAGCATAACGTAGCGTTTTATTGGCAAAATTTGAGAGTCTTTAAAGAGAAGTTTAAATATTATTAAAAAATAATTAAAAATAGTTTTAGAATCTTTAAGAGGGCTACTAAAAACCCAAGAAAAATTATTACAAATTATTAGACCAAATAGGCTATATAAAAAAGATAAATTTTGTTGCAGTGGAATCTAATCTGAAATATACATAGCCTTAATGAGTTTAAATGCACGACATGGCAATACCATCTATAAAAGCAACTTACAACCTACAAAGTTTACAGGGGATAGGTGGGCTAGTTCAAATATTTTGGGGTTAAATGTAAGTGCAATAATTCATGGGTTTTTTAAGTGTGTATATACACTTTAAACCATCTACAATGGTGCTCTTCAATAGATTCTCATCATTTATTCTCTATCTAGATTATTTTCGTACATTTTCACTCTCTCCAACATCCGTGTAAAGAATATGCAATATGAAAAGGAGATTTGTAGGATCGTAGGCGCTAAATACCCCTAATTAGCGGAAGCAATCAATGAAAGTATATAATAATTTACACACTCATGCAAGATTAGAGAAACATTACCAGAGATGCACATGTTTGATAACGCAGTTCGGCACCTGCCTAAATCTATGGGGCAATGATTCTGGGCGCTCCTTCCCAATCAAATCCTTTTACAAAGAAGTACATATCTGCTCTGGTATGAGTTACCTTTCTCTGCAATGACTTACGCTCGCCTCACACAACGCTTCATCTTGCCTCATACCTTACGCAAGCCTAACACAACCCCTCGCTCATCTGCCTCTCTTCACTGCAAAAAACTCTTCTAATATTCCTCTAATATCTCTCTAATCTTCTAATCACCTTTGGAATTTCCCTAATTTTCTTGGCCGTCATTAACGTGTGGAAACCAACTCCCCTAATCCCGAGCCTCCTCATCCCTTTGTTGTATAGTGTAAAAATCATGAATCTATCTCGGGCTTAATTCCTACTGAAACTCGAACTCAAACCCAATTTCCTGGCCTTCCACGACTCACCTCGGCTTCAGCCCATCGGCTGCAAGGCTCCCCACTGGCCGGCTGCCGCGCCTCCCACCAAGGCGCTCCCACCAAGACGCCACCTAGGCTGCTCAGCCTGTTGCCCTCGGCCACAAACGCAGCACCTGCTGCCCTCGCATGCACAGGCGCACAGCCAGCACACAAGCACACAACTACACAAGCACATTTTCTTTCCTTTTTTTCCTCCTTCTTATTAACTGCACACACAAACACAAACACACACACACACACACACACACACACACACACACATGCACACACACACAACTCTCCAAAATGTTAGTTAAATATTAGTCCAATAAATCATCAATCATCGTCAAATCTTCATCCAAAAATTATCTTTTTCTTTAAAAGATATTTCAATAATCCCAAAAATCCTAACAAAATATGTAAATAAATTGAAAACTCATCTCATCACGCAATATTCAAAATATTCACTCAACAATCTCCCCCTTGAGTGATTTGACAATACGCCCATTTGAGTTCAATTTACTCCATTTTATCTCTTGATGACAAATTGTCCCTTGAGACTTGTCGGTAGTCAAGAAATCTGCACTATAAATATGAGAAACATCTTTTTGTAATTGGAAGTTGGCATATGAGATTAATAAAAATTTCCACCTCGTGCGTTCTCTCAACATTTTGTATTCATTCTCTCAACATTTTGTATTCATGCATGTAGTGCGTAGTTGAATCTTATAATTGTTGCTCATCAACATCTCGCAATTCGTTATATTATAATAGAAGTAATTCGCATCGATGCAGTACGTAATCCATAAAGTGGTTTTTCCTAATGGTTTTGTGATGTGGATTGTACAATTGGCTAAAATTTTGCCACTTGTTCATCACTGTTAGGATTCTCTTGACTATCTCCTTTCTCTTGAACAAAGGTAAAGGCGACACTCATGGATGGGCATCGACATGGTGCAACACCCGCATCTAAGGGGAGCAATGCTTAAAGGAAGACGAGGAAGAGGTTGTACAACCACATATTCTACGCTAATGGGTGAGAGATGGAGGGATGGTAACCACATCTCGAAGGAAGCAGGAAGCTGAGGGAGTCGACAACTCACAACCACATCTGTCAATTGATGATGATGCTCGCAACTAGGTATAGGAGGCCAACATCGTCGCTCACAACAAGGACAAATGATGTCGAGGGAGGCACCCACAATGGAGAGGTAATGAGCTGACAATGGTAGATTGGAGTTTTTTTTTGTCATTGTTAATCTATTTCATGTGTCATCGATCCAGCACATACATCGTTGGGGCCTTGGGTAGGGAATGAGGTTGGGGTTAGGGATGGTCCAAGTCAAAGGAGAAATTGAAAGGAGGGCAAAGCAATAGGGAAGGTCTAAGGCACACTGTCTAGGGGTGAAAACGAGCCGAGCAGGAGCGAGCCAGCCCCTAGCTCCGCTCAGCTTGTTAGGTATCGAGCCGAGCTCAGCAAGGGGTCCGAGTTGAAAAACAGGCTCGACTCAGCTCAGTGGTAGCTCGCAAGCCCCATGAGCCCAAGCCATGAGCCCGAACCATGAGCCACGAGCCTGAGCTCGAGTGAAAAACAGGCTCGGCGACTAATGAATGATAATGTACGAGTCATGAGCCGAGCCCGAGCCGAGCTTACGAGTTACAAGCCGAGCCCAAATGAGCCAACCTCTGGTTCGGCTCGGCTTGGTTGGTTTCACTAGCTGAAAATAGTGCTCAGCTCATGCTCGTTTCTAAACGAGCTGAGCCCGAGCGAAGCCCGAGAAGCTCGCAAGCTTCTGGCTCGTTTTCCAGCCCTAACGCCGTCAAGGAGGGTGAGGTGGAGTAGCAACACACACTATCTAGAAAGGAGAAGACGGAAAGGAGGAAAAAGAAAAGATCGGACATATAGGAGATGTCATCTAGCCTTACTGTCAAAAAGTGATTTGAACAAAATAAAAACTATCATATGTATAATCTACATGAAAAACCACTCACGAGGATAGCTCACATGGCAATAACACTTAGGAAAACCACGTAATGAGTTTAAATGCATGACATGGAAATACCATCTATAAAAGCCAGTTACAACCTACAGAGTTTACAGGGGATAGGTGGGCTAGTTCAAATATTTTGAGGTTAAATGTAAGTGCAATAATTCATGGGTTTTTTAAGTGTATATATAAACTTTAAACCATCTACAATGGTGCGCTTCAATAGATTCTCATCATTTATCCTCTATCTAGATTATTTTCGTACATTTTCACTCTCTCCAACATCCGCGTAAAGAGTATGGCATATGAAAAGGAGATTGAATCCCTCCATGAATGAAAAAAAAAAGATGATTCTTAAAGAAGAAAACGACGAAGAAAATCTGTTGAAACGGTGAAGGAAACGAGACTCTGTTCAGCATGGAAACAGTAAAGAGAGGATGGGAATTAGGGAATATGTTCAAGATGATAGGAGGAATTGAGGCCTCAGCATGTTACTACTCAGGTTCTGAGCAAACGGGCGAGATTTTAAGCCCGACTATTATCAGGCCTGATAGCACCAGGCGGGCTGAAAACTGGACAGGTAACAAAAAGATGTCGGCCTGCCACAAGCAATGTGCGTTCGGATTTGGGAGGCCCAATGGCTTACCATCAGTAAACCGGCCTGGCCCAATAGGAAGTTCATCTTGGGAACAGGCAGGAATTATAGGCCTAGCTGTTGCTGTGGCGGCCCACCTAACACGCGCGAGACGGCTCCATTTTTACACAGAATTCAAACTTGCGTGTAGATTAGCTTTGACTCATCTAACATAAAAAAAGTTTTAAGTGCAAGAAATTTCTGGCCGGGTGCATGTACTGCCCATATATTCCAATGGAATAGCTATGTCAGGAAACCATGCATAAATTCATACATTGAGTTCTTCTTTAAAGTAGAATCGTGAGAACTTGTATGGCATAATTAATCTGGCACCCGACGTGTTGGGAGGATTGCGTTCACGGTCACCATTACGGTCCGACGATTAGACCCCTTCTATTCATGTCTTGGTTTGGTTTTGTTTAGTTGAGACATAATTTATTATCTTATATAGATTATTTTGTGTAACATTTTTTTTTTAGACTTTGTATTTAGAGATCTTAAAAACACTTTTTAAAATATAATTTTGAAGCCTTTTAGTACGTCTTTTTAAAAGGTTCCCAACTTTAAACTCAACCAAACAAAATAAAACCATACGATGAAATAAAGAGAGCCTAATTAATCGGAGAGGCTAAAACACAAGATAGGGTTTAGTCGCATGCACGAGCCAAAAAAATAATGGAAAATTAGCATAAACAAACTAACAAAATAGTGTAACTAACGCCCTATTTGATTCGCGGTTTGTTCGGTTGAGTTAAAAATTAAGAGTCTTTAAAAAAAGGCATGAAAAGTTAAAACATTATTTAAAGATATTTCTGAGATATTTAAGAAAACCCCAAGAAAGTACTAAAAAAATCATCATTAAATGTTACATTGAATGATCTGTAAAAAATTAAAAATGATAAATTGTCTAACCAAACCAATCCGCAAATTAGAGAGGGCCGAAATTTCCACCGCCGAACTAAGTGGAAAAATAGCGTAAACAAACTGAAAAAACAGTTTACTACTTAGAAACGAAAAACTGTCGTCTATTAATTATCAAATCTGTTTTTCTAAAGGCTTTCAGCTATAAATTCAATCAAACTAAATAAAAATCAAACTGTCAAGTAGAAGAAATTTTTAATTTTTTTATATTTTTTAATTCGTTTATGCAAAATTATACGTCGGATTGAAAATTAGACAAAAATAGACGCCGATCGCACATTCAATTATGACAGGCACTGTCATGAATTAAGCGCCTGCGATAGGTTGGTGAGAAGCTAGAGAGCCAGGCGGCCCAGGCATCAGTCGCTCTCTCATTTAGCGACCGGTACTGTAGCTACAGTGCGCAGGTACTGTTCATCAATCTTCTTTTATCTATTACCACTTCATACCATATCCAACTTACACGAAACAAATTTTGAAATTCATGTAAAATCCTAAAGAACCCATTTTTGAAACTTTCAAATTTTTTATTTTTTTTGAATTTTGAATTTCGAATTTACACTTGAATTTGTATTTGAAATTTTGAATTTTTGAATTTTGAATTTCAAAAATTCAAAGTATGAAAAATGGGTTCTTTAGGATTTGACATGAATTTTAAAATTTGTTTCGTGTAAATTGGATTTGGTAAAAATTTGTTTACACGAAACAAATTTTTACCAAATCCAATTTACACGAAACAAATTTTAAAATTCATGTCAAATACTAAAGAACCCATTTTTCATACTTTGAATTTTCGAAATTCAAAATTTCAAATACAAATTCAACTGTAAATTCAAAATTTAAAAAATTTGAAAGTTTCAAAAAGGGTTCTTTAGGATTTTACATGAATTTCGAAATTTGTTTCGTGTAAGTTGGATATGGTATGAAGTAGACTCGCTCACGGAACTCCGGCCGGAAACGGCCTACCTACCGACCGGCATCGGGTCGGTCTCGGCTTTCAGGCTGATGGGTAGGGCCGGAGGATTTCGCCGAACTAAGCCGTGGCCGGTAGAACCGGCTTCAGCCGGGCTCGACTCGTAGACTCGAGCCCGAGTCTGAGCCCGCCGAGCCGAGCCGGGACTCGGCCTGGTTTTTCGAGACCGGACTTTTCAGGTTCTACCAAGCTGACCCGGCCAGCGCTTGAACAGTCTAGTATGAAGTGGTAATAGATAAAAGAAGATTGATGAACAATATTCGCAAGATCAGAGCTACAAGATCCATCGCTAAATGAGAGAGCGACCGGTGCCCGGGCCGCCTGCTCTCCTGCGCTCGCTTCACCAACCTATCGTATGCGTCTCGTCAAATTGAATGTGCGATCGGCGTCTAGTTTTGTCTAATTTTCAATCTGACGTATAATTTTGCATAAACGAATAAAAAAATATAAAAAAAAATTCCAAGTAGAAGGGCCTTAGTTAGTCGCATGCAAGGCCGGGTGATTTACACCGTGTGTCGCATCTGAGGTGGCCCCGAGGACTTGAAAAAGACGACCTCGACCGTTAGGAGTCACGGGCAAAGCTCCAAACCCTAGAGCAAAGCTGGGAGAAGCGGTAAAAGTTGCTGCATTGAATAGAGTGTCTGCTAGGACGAAGAAATTTTTTCAAGTGCAGTGTAAAGTGTGAAGAAAATTTACAGCACAGCTAGTTGCAGCAAGTTTTAGGGCTTCTCCTAGATTTGCTCTAATCGAGGCAAAATATGCCGCACCTCACCGGACGTCACGCACGCAAGCTCGATGACGATTAACAGGAGAACAAACAAACCATGACCCCCAAGACTCTGCGTTAAATTACCCTGTTTTATTCGCAGTGGCGGAGCTTGAAGGCCAAATGAGGAGGGGCCGGGCAAGGAGGGGGGGCCATGATGCTTGAATTAGGATGAAATTTGTACTACATACTAGCTGTGTATTAAGAAAAATAATTTTTGTAGGGGGGGCCAAGGCCCACCTTGGCCCCAAGGAAGCTCCGCCCCTGTTTATTCGTCTCATCGGATATATGCTCCAATTATGCTTATTATTAACATTAGCTTATGCTATGTTAAAAATAATCTGGTTTTTAGTTATGTCTAAAACCCATGTAACACAAGTCAAATGAAGAGAATTCAACTTTTGTGGCTATTACAAAAAGATTTTGAATTTTACAATTAAGGCCATCTCCTATTCCAAACATGCCCAATTTAGATCAAATCAGCCATTATTCACATCTCTTTTTTCACTATTCAACAACTTTTTTTTCTCTTTTTTTATTTGCTACGATACTAGACCGACCCAGCTAAAACCCCAAGTAGACATGCCTTAAAATAGAGGCATGACTTAGGTCGTTATAGTACTATAGCAAATGAAATAGAAAAGAGTGAAATGTAGATTAATAGTGAAAAGTGGTGTAAATAGTGGCTGGGCGGATCTAAGTTAGGTATGTGTCGGTGATGCTCTAAGCTAGATAACTAGATATACATAATAAAAAAAGATAAGTTAAGAATGACCATAAGTCTTGTTCTTCTTAGCTTATTTTATCTGAATCATCTAATTATTTGACCTATCTATTAATTTGGCTTATCTCTTTGAGGTAACCTCGAGAGTCCAATCGACGTCGTTCAACTTATGTTTTAGATCTTTTAAACAAGTCTTTGAAATAGAAAAAAAAACAATTTCATTTTTTAATTTAAACAAATATAAGTAAATAGACATATAAGTCAAAGAAATCTGATAAATTGACAATAACAAACCCTTAGTTTTATTTTTTTAATCTTCAGAGTACATTTTATTATTTTAAAAATAATTTAAACGAAAGACCGGTATCGCTAAAAAAAAACCCTTGATCTTCAACGTTGGGACAAACCAGATTAACTTTGAACATACTATAAAATGTATATCTGCATCTGATCTGGACCTAAAAAGCAGGGAAGTTTCACAGTTTGACCGGACCGTGATATATATATATATATATATATATATATATATATATATATATATATATATATATATATATATATATATATATATATATATACCATTGTGCACGTATAGTTTGGTGGCTTGACACTTGCGCGCCATTTTTTGTCCGGCCTCCGTTACGCAGACGAAGACTACGACGTGCGTGTGCGCGTGCATGGCAATGGCGTCGTATGCCTGCGGCGGCGGCGGCGCGTGCTCGCTGCGCCGCCTCGTCGTCTGCGCCGCGTGCTTCGTCCTCTCCGTCGCCGGCAGCTGCGGCGCGGAGGCGCGGCTCCGGGTGAAGACCTACACGTACGCCTCCTTCCCTCGGAGCGAGTGGGGGAGGAGCCTGGCGGTGCTCGGGAAAGCCAGCATCAGCAGCAACGGCGCGCTCCAGGTCACGCCGGACTCCGCCAACCCCGTCAACGGCGGCCTCGCCAACAGCTCCGGCGCCGTGCTCCTCACCCAGCGCTTCACCATGTGGCGCCCTCTCGCCGCCGCCGCCGTCAATGGCACCGCCGCCGGCGAGGCCCGGCCTGCAGTCCGCGTCGTGTCGTTCAACACCACCTTCACCATGAACGTCTTCGCGCTTAAAGGGGTCCCCGGCGAGGGCCTCGCCTTCGTCGTCGCGCCGTCGCTCGCCGGGCCGCCGCCGGGCAGCGCCGGCGGCTACCTCGGCCTCACCAACGAGACGCTGGAGAGGGACCCTGCCGGGAACAAGTTCGTCGCCGTCGAGTTCGACACGCTGAAGCAGATCTACGACCCCGACGACAACCACGTCGGCCTCGACGTCGGCACCGTCGTGTCTGGCACGACGGCGAGCCTCTCCGACCTCAACATCACCATCGCCACCAACGCGACGACGGCGGCGAACTACACCGTCTGGATCGTCTACGACGGCGAGGCCCGGCACATGTCGGTGTCCATGGCCGTCCAGGGCAGACCGAAGCCGGCGAGGCCCGTGCTGGAGTCGCCGCTCGACCTGAGCAAGCACGTCGGCGAGACGTCCTACCTCGGCTTCTCGGCGGCCACCGGCGCCGCCGTGGAGCTCAACTGCATCCTGGACTGGACGCTGGAAATCGAGACCTTCCCGGAGAGCAAGAAGAAGCTGTGGAGAGTCCTCGTCGGCGTCCTGGTGCCCGCCGCCGCCGTCGCCGCCATCGCCGGCATGGTGCTGCTCCGGGCAGCGCGGAGGCGGCGATCGACGGAGAGGCGGCAGGAGCGGCTGGGGAACACGCTGAGTAACCTCCCCGGCATGCCGCGGGAGTTCGAGCACAAGGAGCTGAGGAAGGCGACCAGGAACTTCGACGAGCGGCTGCGGCTGGGGAGGGGAGGGTTCGGCATGGTGTACAAGGGGCAGCTCGCCGCCGGCGACGGCCGGCCGGAGGGGATGATGGAGGACGTGGCGGTGAAGATGTTCACCAGGGACGACGCCAGGTGCGTCGACGACTTCATCATGGAGGTCGACATCATCAACCGGCTTCGCCACAAGAACATCGTCCCTCTCATCGGTACGTATACTTCTTTCTTGCGCAGTTTCAGACTCTCAGTTCGTCAGAATTCCAAGTGATAGTTCGTGCTTCAGGTTGACCATCATGCATGATCTATTAACTTGATAACTGTTCATCAGCTGAGACTCAATCCACCTAGTTAGGAATAAATGGATTAATGCTAGCTACTAAAATTTTATGCTATGATATAGCAAAGTATCATCGAGTACGTCGATCTCACGAAAGGATGTGATCAAGTCGTGTGTGAAAATATGATACACAATGCTTGCTGCACCGCAAGCATCACATCAGTAGTATACATTACTCGTTGATATACATTACATAATATCTACGATTAGCTATTAATTTACATTTAGCTCAATTTGCGTAAAGAAGAGCTGTTTAGTCCGAACAATCAACTTGCCTTGTATTCTAATGCATTGACAAGTCAGTCGAAATGGAGAGAGAAAAATATTCAATCCAGATCCTAACGCGTTTATGCAATCGTGTACGTGCCAACAACTTAGCATTCTCATGTAGTACATGAAAGTTCAACTCCGTTCTAATTCAACAATTCTAGTGGTACAATTTCAGGCTCTTTGAATTTTTTTGCCTTATTTGTTTGAACTGAAAGTTGCTGAAAACTTTAATATGAAAAAGTTGTAACATGTAAAAAAATAAAAAAAATTATTTTACGAACTTTAAGAAAAACTATTTAAAACCCCACGAAAATGATTACAAAGTATTACATCATTTGGATTAAATAAAAATAATAGTTTTAAATTTAATTTAATTTAAGTTGAAACAAAAAGGCCTTTATTCTGTATCAACACACACAAAATATATAGGAAAAAAATACTCTATACTACCGGGAGTAGCTATTTCTATCCACGTGTAACATTTCGGATGAGATGTTCAATTAGTGGAAGTATCTGATCAACTGAAACTAATTAACCACAAAAAGGCGCATACACTGTTTTTAATATTGTAGTGAGTGATTGTCTCTAAATAAAATAGAATGTTACTTATAATATACCCCATGACGATATCTTAGAAAAACTGTGTGGGGAATGGTGGGAGAGATTTCCCATGTCTATATACGTTGCCGTGCATTTTTCATCATTGTTGGTCAGTGTTCCAAGATCCATATTTGACTTATATATACAATATATTTCAAATACAACCCCTTTAATTTTCACATTCTGGCATGAAACACCACCCCCATCTCTTCCTCGTTTCCCTCTTTCCCCTCCCTTTGGTGTTTGTACACGACTTCGGTAACCTCTAACACAAACCAATGCAAACCAATGTGCTACGTACCATAGTCTATGGACCCATCATGCAGCGCCGCGCTTGGCCACATGCACGACTGGTTGTTGGGCTCGGCCTCACCATGCACCCTCTCCTACCACCAACCTCTGCACTGCTGGCACCGATCACCAGGGCATATGGGATGCGGGGGCCGTCCGACGCCCGTAGAACTGCTCCCGTCTAGTGCCTAGGGCTGGCTGTTGAATCTCCATCCAATGTAGTGCTGGCCAAATGAGCCGGTCCGGCCGAACCGAACTGGCGGTCCGTCGCTCATTTAACCGGGTCGACTGGTTCGATGAACCGAACCAATCTGGTGACCGATTCGGTTCGCATAGTATCGGCCTTGGTTCGGTTCACATCATTGTATATTTATTTAATTCAATATATGTATTATATATAGTTTCTTAAATTTATAATGTATGTTTGTGAAATATAATGGTTTTTATTAATATATATATTTATATATATAATAAGATTAACCGACCAATAAAAAATCGGGTTGTCCCGGTTCGTTTCGGTTTCATGTATGAACCGAACCTGCGCAGAGACCCTTGCCATTTGGCTCGGTTGGCCCGATTCATATAGTAATCGAACTAATCGTGACCGAACCAGGCCGGCCTATTGGCCAGGTCTGATCCAACGGTCAGCGTTAGATTTTGAGGCAGATTTTGTTATTTTTGTTTCGCCATGTAAAAAATTAAAAAAATCAATAAAAATCAGTAGTATTCTTTAATCAATCTCAGATCCCTCATGTATTTTATTCAAATAAATATGAACAATATTCATTTTTATAAATGTTTTTTAAGGATAAACTAGACTTATAAATGCTGTGTATCAATCTAATAAATATATGTGGGAATGGACATGCATTAGAGAATATTTCTGATTTTTATTGATTTTTGAAATATTTTGCATGAAGAAATAAGAATAACAAAATTTGCCTCAAGATCTAACACTGGCTCGGACGGGAGGTGCGTCCCCGCCCCCGCGTCCTGGAGCTTGTGGCAAGAGTGCGGCTCGAGGCGGCAGTCTCAATAAGGTGTGTGAGAGAGGATGAGATGGGGAGGGGATTCATGCAATAATTTTACATACAGGAGGGGATTTTAAACAAGAATGCATGATAGATGTCACATATATGTAACCATTCAAAGGGAAGGGAGATGCATATAACTTATACTTAGAGTAAAATACATGTGCGGTCCCTAAAATATTAGTCGATTCTCATCCAGGTCCCTATTATTTGAAATTGCAGTTTTGGGTACGTAAACTTTTTAAGTGGGTTTATCCCGGTCCAAACTTGTCACGTGATAGCCCTTTAGCTTTTGTGGCGATGACATGGCCGTCCATGTCACATAAATTACTTGAAAAATTTGAGAAAAAAATCCAAAAAATCCAGAAATCATAAAAAATATGGAAAATCATTAAAAAAAATCTGAAAAACCCCACCGGCGATGGAAAATTCAACTAAAACCACCGTCAGAGAGGGAAACCCTAAGGGTTTCTGTCGCCGACGCTAGAAACCTTGACGAACATAGATCAAACACGGTGTTTTCGGGGTTTTCGGCTGTTTCCGTCCCCCAACAAGGTTTCCACGAATTTTCGAGGTTTTCTGCAAGGTTTTGATGGCTCTATAGAGATTTTCGGCTTGGTCGCGGCAAGGTCGTGGGCGAGCCACAGAGTGGGTGAAGCAAGACGAGGGACATGAACATGAGCTCCATGGTGGGGCAATGGATGGATAGAGAGGGCAGCTCGGGGAAACGCACATTGATGTGATTATGTTGCTCCAAATTGAGCGTTTGGTTTGCGTTTTGTTACAGGTTGGTGCTACAAGAAAGGGCAGCTGCTGCTGGTGTACGAGTACATGCCCAACGGCAGCCTGGACCAGCACCTGTTCCGGCGCGGCGGCCGCGGCGGCGGCCAGGAGCAGCAGCGGCCGGCGCTGAGCTGGGAGAGCCGCTACGCCATCGTGGCCGACGTGGCGGCGGGGCTCCACTACGTCCACCACGAGTACGGCCGCATGGTGCTCCACCGCGACATCAAGGCCAGCAACATCCTCCTCGACGCCTCCTTCCGCGCGCGCCTCGGCGACTTCGGCCTCGCCCGCGCCGCCGACCTCGGCCGAGACTCCTTCACCGACCTCGCCGTCGCCGGCACGCGCGGCTACATCGCGCCGGAGTACTCCGTCGGCCACAAGGCCACCCGCCACACCGACGTCTTCGCCTTCGGCGCCCTCGTCCTCGAGGCCGTCGCCGGCCGCCCCGCGCTGCTCGGCGACCCGGCCTGCCCGCTGCTCTCCGACTGGGTGTGGCGCCTGCACGGCCGCGGCGCGCTGCTCGGCGCCGTGGACCAGAGCCTCGGCGCCGGCGGGTTCGACGCCGTCGAGGCCAAGCGCCTGCTCCTCCTCGGCCTCGCGTGCAGCAGCCCCAACCCCGGCGACCGACCCACCATGCCGGAGGTGCTGCAGATCGTGTCCAAGGCGGCGCCGCCGCCGGAGGTGCCGCTGCTCAAGCCCACGTTCGTGTGGCCGCCGGAGGGCGGCGGCGCGCACTACGAGCTGAGCGACATCGAGCTGACGAGCGACAGCTACACCAACTCCGGCAATGGCACCTCGGCGCACGCGACGGTGGACACCTCGTACGGCAGCTTCCAGCCACCGACGACGGCGCCGAACAGCGCCGACGACTACTTCCCCGCGCTGTCCTCCGGCCGTTGAACTAGCTAGGTGCCGGCCGGCATATTGCTTGTGGCCATGATCTACAAGATCCTATAGCAAATGTAAATATGTGTTGTGTGTAGATATATATCAGATTCCAGCAGGTTTTTACGTGAGAACGTGAGATATATCATGCATATCAAATTCGTGCAGGTTCTTGAGTTGGACGCTTGTACTTGGACTTCTTTGGTCTGTAATGTAAGGATTTTATTTTTCACTTAAGAGCGTCTCCAACAGTACCTTCTCTAACTCCCCGTCGCTAAAACACTATTTACATTACCTTTATCCATCCATATAAAGTTTCTTCACAATTTACCTATATTAATTTTAAATGATTTCTTCCTTTCAGCAACCCCTCTATATTTACTACAGTATTAAAACATCCCCAGCTCACCTCGCATCACCCGCCGGCATTAGCGCCTAATGGTCCACCCAGCCGCTCACAGTCTGTGCATTCGAAAAATGTCCCACGCACACACGCTCGTGATGCAGGCCAGCGCTGATGGGAGCCTGGTGCTCATGCTCTTATAAAGGGTTTACTAAAGATGCTCTAATACAACCGCTTCTTTTTTCCATCGACGAAACACGAGACGACATCGCCGCTCACCAGATTACAAATTGATGAATTTTTTGGAGTTCCATTAGCTCCCGCCAAACTTAACCGAACCATAGGTTCAAATGATAGATCGTTCAAAGCGGTTTCAAATTACCATAGATCATTCAAAAAAGAGAGCAGCTTTTACCCATATACATGTAACTCCATACATGGCAACGATCAACATCGGATCACTCACTTTAGCTCTCAGGTTCAGGATTATCTAATTTCGAGAGAGAGAGAGAGAGAGAGAGAGAGGGAGATGCTCCTTAGGCACACGGACTGTTAGGTTTTGTGTCGAATATTTGCACAAAGAGTGTTACAATTGGACTCTGAGCTGTAGGCAGGGTTGATTTAGAGTAGGTTTCACTGTTTCAGACTATTGCCAGGTCTCCACTAGATAAAGAGGAGCAACCCTAATGTAACCCATAACAACGACTGAATAGTAGTAACATAGGTCTAATGGGGGCAGTGGCCGGTCTGTGGTTATGACTCGGGCAACTGGTATGCTGCGGTATTATGAATTGGGTAGGAGCGCCCATAATCAGAGCTCCACAGAGTTAGGCGTAAGCTGGACTGCGTTACGAAACATTGTGTCTTCTGATGTTGTTTTTAATTTTATACTGACTAGCAAAAATGTCCGTGCGTTGCAATGGGAGAAATAAAAATCTTCGCATACCATTTCATTAAAAAATTGTTCGCTAACAAAAGTCATTCAAAAATGAATCCATTTGCTATGTGCCTCTGTCTAGACCAAATGCAAAAATAAAAATCATGACACCTAGTTATTCAAATGCATGTCATAATCTGAAAATGTTACGTAGCGAAGCATATGAAAGTAGTAAACAAATGCCAAGGCTTACATTTTCTGGGCATGCATTCATCATTCAAAACTGATGTTAATGTTACAAACTCTGAAGATAGAAAACATCTTTTTCCTCCAAAAGAAAATGGAATTTAGCTATTCTATTTCATAGCACATTGATCATTATAAAAAAAATACAATTATCTATAAATACAACTCACCCAAACAATGTTAAACAGGACTGAAAAAGTCATAAACGCAAAGGTCCAAAGATGAAAAAAAATTGATGCCCTTTTCTACTAATACAAGCAGGCAATGAATAACAGAACACAATGAATAACATAACATACTATCTGAGTTTTCATTTTGCTCAACACTACCAAAATTTCATGAGTAGTAGTATTTATCATGCGGGACACTGCAACCTCTTTTATTCTAACCTGATAGCAAATATAAAATAGAAAAAACCAGGCATCATGTGAGTAAATTCAATACTGCTTAATAACAAAAAAAATAAGGCAGCACAGAAGCATTCAAAAAACGTACAGTTACTATAGATTTTAGTGTACTAATGCATGAACAAATGTGAATTCCTTGATCCAAAAACCTACAAAGATAAAAAAAATGACAAAAAAGATACACGTCTATTCGAAGAAGAACTATGCGGAACAATGGATCTGAGCACGACCAAATATCTGTGAAAAAAAACTATGCATGTCTGAGGACTAAACCAATCTAAATGATAAGTCAGACAACGCATTTTAACATGGCAAAGGTGGTTGGACGAAACTAACAGCCCATGAAACTTGCACAGGATAGAGAAGTTGTCACAAATAAATATAATATGATGTGTCCAGGGCTGATAGGGGGCCCTATTGTAAAGAACCATAGGTGGGTAACATCAACTCATTGCAAGATGTGCTCCCAGAGCACAACCATATTTAGCTTTTATAAGGACCGACTACTATGCAATTATATAGAACACCCTACGCATTAAATTGATGAACGATCAATATAAGTTAAGAACACCAAAGTCTAAACACTTTTTGAAACTGCTAAAAGGACATCACTCATAGTTTTATTGGGATCCATGTATACATTTAGAAGAGGTCTCATGGAGCGGTATTTCTTCCAAATTGCAATAGCATGTGGCGGCTGGACTTTGGGGATAGCTATTAATGACTTCAACCTGCCACAGAAGATTTTGTTGAGGAACTACCAGATGAATACACTAAATTCTAATTTGAATGTCGAAAGTTAAATCCAACCTATATTTTGAGGGAATGTAAAACTATTAAAGATGCCACCAAATTGACAAAGCACATGATCAGAGATTCAGAGTAGTGGTCATTCAGTCGGAAGATTAATTCTACAGAATCAAGTTAGAGATCATAATCACAATCTTGTGTCTCGATTATGGGTTTCATCCATATTGTTGCCTCTTGCTAGCAATATCAACAGCAGCCCCACTGCACTGGCAGGCGGCAGCGCTGTTACTATTGTAAGTGGGCTAGGTGAAGTAACAAGATAAGTTTACAGAGTACAAGTGATGCATATGCAATTAACGATCTACCATTCTATGCAGGAAATCACCAGTTCAGTTTGACTGGAAAAAGGTCAAACAACCACAAAGCAAATAACATAATATAGTATCACTACAGCCAAATTCCTAGCTAAACGACAACTATCCTATGATACTGTGACAGTGTGACCCTGTTTTGCAGATTTGCCTAAGCAAAAACAGTAGGTAGTTTCTTTAGTTCCAGTTAGCGCCAAAATCAAAATAAACCAGTGTCAACTTACTTCTTTTCTTTTTTTGGAAAGTAAACATGAGAGGAGGACCCTGCTGTAATATTAAAATAAAATAAATAACTTGCCATCAAAAGAAAAAAGGAAAGGAATGTTGAAATCTCAACGGGGGCGGGGAAATAGTGTCAACCAAGATCGGCTTAAATAGATATAAAAATGAAGATATGGTAATTCAAGCAGACATTGGTGTAAGAACAAGAAAGAAGAAACTCAAGCATGTAACATGTTGGGTAAAGCTGATGAATCCATTTTGAGTCCCACAAAACAAACTACACAAAACAAACTATGCAGACTCATCGGTTCAAGTACGCGCCCCTCCCCGATGACCTCCACGCCGTCTCCAACTGGAGCGCCAAAAGTCCCAACTTGAAATTTTATTACTTGTGACATACACGACCCTTTGTAGTGGCATTAACTCATCCTTTCTACAGAAGCCGCAAACCACGATGAAGGGCAAAATCTCGGGGTGGAGAGTACACTGTCAACCTAAATTAGTATACGCACTACTTCACAAGCTGGAACCTGAATGAACATAACGTCACCAGCATAAAAAATATTTCTATGATGCAATTTCTATCAGTGTATCTCTGAATGCACTTTCCCATTTACCCAACAAGATCTATGATGCAATTTGCACACAGAAAAATGTCGTAGCCTTGCAACTCGCAGTAGCAAACCATGGCAAATGTTCAGAGTTCGTACCTATAATTCTTCAGTGATTCACGATAAAGGTCACGAACATGTTATACGGCCTCATCCTTTCCATATTTTGATGTCAAATTTGGAGTTTTCCACCTTGAAGGAGGATTGCATTGGACAACAACAACTGTATCGGTGTATGGAATCCATAGGTATTTAATATGTTTGTTCTCAGAGAGCAATTTCCTGCAAAAGGAGAAAGGAAGAACCTTAGAAGCTGCTTCAGTTGTTAAAACTCCGTAGGCAAACCAATTCAGATATCTATGTAAAATTTGAGTTAAGATTACTTGTGGTTTTTCTTGACTTCATTTGCGTTGGAAACAAAAGTATGCTCAACAAGTTGGTGTCTTTCTACACACTGAAGAGTAACTTCTGCAACAACTCCTAGGCCACAAGTCCACAACGAGCAAGAAAAAATAAGTCAGGATCCTTCTCCCTCGATAACTCTATTGTCCCCTTGGCAGGGGTAACCAGTTTCATGCTAATAACTTGTTCATCAATGGGAGGCAATCTTGCGCCAGTGCCATGGGCACCAACCTGCATTCAATCATGAAATTAACATTTGAAATTAGTTGTACAAAAACACATTTGCCCTGAACTGCATGTCAAGTTCCATTTGTACAAGTTTTAGAAGAATACAAGTAGAGCCCTCAATATTAGTATAACAAGCATTGTGCATGGTATTGGTTGTTCATGTAAGAATCACACTTGTATTCATCCGGGGGTCAAAGGGCCGGTATATGTCCAGAGTAAAAGAAAACCGTAATACAACAGAGAGATGGGCCAAGGCCCACATAAACATCCAATATACATATCTAACACCCCCTCAAACTCATGGTGGATCAACAACACTTAATTTGGAGAGACAAAAACTATGATCAAGCATGCCTATTTTTCATATAGTGAATGAAAAAATCATCTTTGGATCTTCCCCACACATATGATGAGAACTGAGTAAGAAATCTAAAAATGACAAATCAAAAAAGATGATAAGGCCCTGCACTCCCACAGTAGGATAGTCATAACTCATTACTCTTTTGATTAGAAATTTTCTTCTGACTGAATAGTCTACAAATTAGAGAGTTTGCTCCATTCTCTACTGTTTCGGGCGTTTTTTTCCCTTTTTTATGGCATATGCGCAACGCGAAACATCTCGGCGGCCACAGGTGAGAATTAAATAATTTGCTGGCGTGCCAGTGTATATAAATACACAAAAGAAATAATAAATACAGGAAATCAGATATTTTATTTATGGAATAAAATACAGTCTCCCGATATATTTGCGCTCCATAGCCTGTAGATAGGAACATCTAACATGGGCGATTGCAAGTTCGCTGTTCCCGGGGCCTCAGAAGGCCTCCCGATTAATTACATCTGCAAGATAAATCTCACAGAACACCTCCGATTAAGCTGTGTTATTGTCGCCATCAGTCTTCGCCTGCAGTCACTATGCATGCAGAGAAAATAGATAATAATCAAAGTAAATGGCGTCGGCAGCAACCATGGTCGCATATGACCATGCGCCGAAAATAGCGAAGTCGTTGTATGATGGACCTCGCCCGCCTGTGTCGTCCGGCCTCATCAGTCTCGAAAGGCACAACTGGGATATGTGTAACCTGAAATCAAAACATGCATAGATATGCTAGGCTTGACCAACTGGGCAATAACACAGCTTCGTCGAGTTGGAAAATTCTACAAAATAGATCTGCAAGATATTGATATGTATTTATAGGCGACCTGCAATAGATCACAATGGATATTGTATTTTTGATATTTTGCGTAACTTCGGGGCTATCTCATGATTTATCGCTCCCGTTCACATATCATGGACATACAACGGCGACCTGCAGTAGATCACAACAGATATCGTATTGCATAGAGACGCATTGATTTATTTCATAATTCGGGGGCATTCATAAGTATGGCTCCCATTCGGCGCATCATGAAAATACAGCCACATGGGCTAAATCCATATCTTAAAGCACCCTAGTGCATGTTTAAAGTATTCGGGGAATTGGATCTTAAAGCAAGTATGGGGCTAAGTAGATTTCAGCACCGTTGTCAAATTAAAAGGGAATCCAGGGACTAAATCGTAAAACGTTCGATCCCTAAAGGGAGGAAGAGGCCGGCCAGTCGGCACGCCGACTAGGGGCGGCGCCGGCCATGGGGCGCGCCGGCGAGGGGCAGCGGCCAGGAGGCGGGCGGCGCGGGGGCACATGAGGCGCGCCGGCGAGGCGGCACCGTTCAGAGGCGGCGCAAGCGGGTCCGGCGGCGGCATGGGGACGACGCCTGGCCAACGACCGCGGTAGGAGCCGGCGACCGGCGGCCAGAGCGGCGGCGTCACGACGGTCGGCGTCGGCTTGATATTGAAGGAGGTAGGACGCGGCAGCAGTATGCGCATGGCGAAACGCCGGCCTGAGGCGGTGCACGACGGCTCGGCCACGGTAGGCAGTGGCGCGATGACCAACGTGTGGAGTCCCTGTCCATCCCTACATTCACTACAGGAATCGAACTCAGTGTCGGCGGCCAAAACCGACGTCATTGGTACCCAAAACCGACGTCACAAGTCTATGTCGGCGGCTGGCCGACGACAAAGGTCCGCCGACACTGTTTGGACGACATCGCCACTTTTATCGGCGCACAATAACTCCCGACGCCATTGCTCCTCTCCCCCCCCCCCTCGCCTCCCTCCTTTTTGACGTCGGGCATCCATATGCCGACGACACTACCTCCACCTCGACGCCGGCAGACGACACGGCCGACGCCACCGCCCTCCCGACCTCCTCGCCTGCCCCCGCCTCGCTATTTGACGTCGGCCAAGTAGAGGCACGCAAGATCGCCTCCCACTAAGTGTCGTCGGCGAGACGCGCCCACGCCATCGCCATCCTCCTCCTCGCCTGCGTTACACCTTTGACGCCGCCACCGCCACCGACGACAATGCCCTCCCTCCTCCTCGCCTGCCACCTTCGACGTCGGCCACCGCACCGACGACAATGCCCTCCCTCCCATCCTCCCTCACCACCTTTGACGCCGCCACCACCCTACCGACGACACCGCCTCCCCACATCCTCCTCGCCACTTTTGACGCCGCCACACCTCTACCGACGACAAAACCCCCACTCCTCCCCGCCCATCGGTCATTTAATGACGCGGCATTCCAAATGCCGACGCCACTACTATTGCACCGCAAAACAAATTTCGAAAATCCATATGAAAACCCAATTTCAACCTCGCAAATATTCATATTTCACAACATAATTGCAATTCATGTAAATTCTCACAATATCCACACATAATCAATCGCCGACACCACAATTTCGAGCACATACACATTCACACCATTTATAAACAAACAATTCACCGATAAGACTTCAAATTGTCCAATTACATCACATTAGGTCCATTGAGTCCAAAATACATCACAAATAAGCGTAATTGCGGCGATATGGCTCAAGAGTCTAGAATAGTGCAAAGTACATGTAGGAGTGAGTTTTGATACATATAGGAGTGAAAACTGCTAATGATTATTCAACCATCGAGGTGGAAGGATTGAACGCGAAGAAACTTTCGCCATTCTCTCAAAGAACCTCATCACCAAATTGACCGAAAGTGCCATCGAATCGTCACAAGAAGATACATCATGCCATGCGGATCCGGAGACCTACAAGATTAGAGAACAACACAAATTTTCAATACATATGTGCAATTGAAGCGAATTGTGAAAGTTTGAAAAGGAGTATTACCCGTGAGAATGCGCGTGTGGAGTGGAGAAGTGTATCCTGTGGATCTCTGCTGGTACCTGTGGCGGGTGCGAAGTCGTGTCGGGAGGTCTGCGTGAAGTACGGGGTGGAGTTGGCAATTGCGATCGATCACGGAGGCCTCCATGCCCCATGAGCTCATGGACACACGAAGTTAGCATGTGAAATAAAAGTGTAAATATACAACCTATAATGGCCCCACCATCTTAATTACTCTTCTTTGAAACATATTGCACCTCTGATTTGCTTGGTACATCCAGCTTGTATTGGGCTTCGAAGTTGTGCGAACTTCTCCTCCTTGCTTTCTCCTCCGCCTCCTCCTCCGCCTCCGCGCTCACGCCCTCTTCTTTCTTTTGCGGCTCGTTCTGCTTTGTGTCACCGCTTTCGATCACCATTCTTGAGCTTGTAGTGTGCTTGGGTCAAGAGGAGCCCATCTTCGACGCTCCCATGACCGCTTCCTCAAGACGCCGCGAGGCAAGACAGAGGCCAAAAGCCCGGCCGACCGTGAGCCATCCCACCAACCCGTCGTAGATGACGGCGGTTCCGCCCCATGGCCCTAGGGTCACATTGGTCACCGTGCTTCTCCTCACGAAGCGATCATATGCATCCCGTGAAACAACCATGTTATAAAGCCGATTAGCTCGACAAAAGTCGAGTGACTACGAACAAGTCAAACCTAAACTTACCATTTTCGCCGGGCGCGGGATCCATCGGTCATTGTGTGCCGTCGGGTAGAGGATTGGGCGCGCGCTTGCCGCCACAAGGTGAACGACGGGCGGCTCTCCGCCTCCGCTTCCTGCAGCTTTAATTCAAGTCAATAATAAACATGTAGTAACTTGTCATTAATAGAATATCTAACTAATGCTTGAAAATATACTTACTAGGTCACGCGAGGTGCCCCATACCGAGTCCCCAAGGTGGGTCGTGCAGATCTCGGGTTTTTATCCCTATTTTCCTGCTCCTCATGGATTTGGCAATCCACGCCGGAGGCCCACATCCTCGACAGAGTTTTCCAGCGGATGGACACTTGTCCATCCACTCAGTCGCCCACGCACGCATCGCCTGCCTTGAGATACACCGAACTTGCCTCATTCCTCTTGATTTTCTTGCCCTCCTCTTCTTGTACTTCATTACCGACTCGGGCCATCCAGATCATGTGCAGGATAATGTGGGTCGCCATTGCATCGATCACAGGCGATGAGCCTCGAATCGTCCATTGTCGCCTCCCCAAAGCATATACCTCTCCGATAAAAACAACACATGAAAGAACACGAGCTAAATATAATTTAGAAATAAAAACGACATGCGCCTAGTGTTATGAAGACAAACAATTAGAAATGAAAATAAGACATCTAACCCAAGTCCTCGACCACCGATCGTGAGAGTCTTTCCTTCATCACAACATCGTGGGAGTAGTCCAACCAACTCATCGCCGCCGCTTCTTGCCACTACCACCTTCCTGTGGTACAAATTCTTTAAGAGGGGCCCAACACCTTACCCGCCCTCTGTGGACCCTTGAAGGTGCAAATCAAGCCTCAGACGCATATTTGTCCAAAAGACAAGAACATCATAAGTGGTTAGCAAGTTTGTAGTTAGCAATAATAAAAACATTGTAAATGGTACCACACACCTCTTATTGGCGGTAAGTTGTACTAACGGCCGCTGACTCTGATCTCTGGGGGCTTGTTGCAATTTGGTTCTCCCCCGCCTGTTGAGGGTCGAGGAGGAATCGAGGACTCTGGCACCTCCCATCACAAGATCCTCCTCATCATGGCTCAAGACGCGCGTGCTCAAATGCCCGAAACCACCAAATACAAGCAAATAAAAGGAATTAATAGAAAGTAAATGACAACAATGTGAAAATTTTAATGGCTTAGATGACATTACCTCCTCCCACCAACCCGGTATGAAGTGCTCATCGTTGGCTTGTTTCTACTCCAGCCTCGAGCCGACTCACTACCATCACAAATTCAGCTCTTCCTCCCGCTCCCCCGCCACCGAAAGTCCAACCTCCTGTGCACCATTTTGTAGATTCTTCCACCGCCTCCGGATTCATCACACCCTCGATCTCTGCTCCACCACCTCATCCTCCTCGAGATCGGAGTCGGGGCCTCCAACAGGCCCTCAAAGTCCTGGAGGTCACCTCTCGAGGACTCCCGCGCTCCTCCTAGTCCTCCCGCCACGCCACCACCCTCGCCTCCCGGTAGCCCGTCGCCACCATCCTCGCCTCCCGGTAGTCTGCGCCACCACCCTCGCTCTCCCGGTAGTCGGCGGCCACCACCTCCTCGTGCGATCCGCTACCATCTCCTCTCTTCCTCCCATCATGAAGTCGTCACAATGTTTTTCCTAGGCATCGCCATGCAATGCATTGCATATACTGAAATTTGCATAAATATAAATGAAGTGAAATGAAATAACACATATATGGATAAATAGAACAGAAATGACTTAAATTAAACAAAGATTACACATACTAAATTTGCTCTGTTTTAAAATCCTCACCTTCCTCCTCGGTTCCTCTTCCTCTTCCTCTTCTGCTTGCTCATCCTCTTGGTCCTTCTCATCATCCTCGCCCTCCCGACCTTGCTCTAGTTGGCGTTCTATATCACCGGGTATGCCGATCCCAATATATTATCTAGGTCGTCACCAATATCGACGTGGAGCTCTCCACACCTCTTGTTCTTGGAATGGACCCGCAATGGAGATCCTCATAGTCTTCTTCGGAGATCTCTGACAATCCACCGTCACGGAAGACATTTATGAACAATCCACCAACTCTTGTAACTTGGGTGGGTATGGCAGATAGAAGACCAACTCGACTTGCTTCGCAAGATGAACACGCCCTGCCTTCGATAGAGTTTATTGTGATTGATTTCAACCAGCCCTAATTCGAGTACGTCGCACCCTTCTTGGGTCGAACCATCTCGCACCGAACAGATTTGAGCGAGAGATCGTTTTGCCTTCAAATGATATTTCGACAATCTCCTCAATTATCCTGTAATACTCTATGTCTTCACCCCGAGTCGCTCGGTGACATAACTCACGACTCACTGCTCACCGTGGTTGCATTAGGGCGAGCCAACTCACCACCTTCCGATCGAAACCTATAACCATGACAATCGTAGCATCGATGGACCTTAATTCTACTTGCAGATCCATCGCCGACATTTGTTTCAGATCGCTAGGACGCTGAAATGTCTTTGACACTACAAAAGCGACGCACAAGAATAGGTCAACAAATGAAAACGACACGTTGATGACTTAAGTGAACGGGTATGAGTTGCGTAAATTTACATGGTAATGAAACCAGTCGAAAAGTCGGTCGGTCCCGCCCACAACCTCGCTGCTTCATCTTATCAATTTCTTCTACCGAAGGCTCACCGAGTGTCCCCACTCTTCTTCAATGAATTGACTACAAGATTTTATATGTAGTTCAGCTTATGAATTATATAAAGAATATTTTTAAGATTTATTTTCAAAATCTATTGACTCACTTGATGTACACCTTCATTTCATCCATGTTGTCGCACACGCAGCTTGAATCAAGTTTTTTCATCCGATCCAATTCACGTGTGGTGCTTTTGCCAATGTCAGCGTCCGGCTTGGTCATGGAACACCTCAAGGTTAGAGCTACTTGTACGGCGGGCCTTCTTATACCTTGGTTGTGGCCCACGGACCTTGTTTTTGGAGCCAAAGTATTTATCCGTGAAGCACGCGGTCTCTGAATCACCAAGCTTCGCAATACTTCCTTCAACCCGTGCTTTGTTCTTTACCTTCGCTCTAAGATTTTTCATCATATGCTCCACGGATACATCCACCTATACCGCATCGGGCCCTCAACTTTTGCCTCGAATGGCGATGTATTGTTAGATGTCTGCATGCAATTGAAAAACCCGAACATATATCTTCTCGAAGTTTCACACAAGCACAACAATCTCCTTCTCCAATTCCTCCATCCTAGATGCCGATATTTCCTTTGCACATAGCTCTCGATAGAAGAAACTAAGCTCGCTAATGTGATCCAGATATCTTTTGAACATATCCACGCCACACGGCCGGGAAAAGACGCCTATAAAAACTTTGTAGTCGTGTGACTTCATTCCATTTAACTTGCATTGCTCTATGCTTACAAAGATGTCGAAGGCTCGACGCGCACCCATCCGGGAATTTAACCTTATCCACAATCCAATGCGTAATCTCCTTATTTGTCTCAAGGTGAGACAAGATGTTGCTCTAGGTTTCATCCCATTATGGTCAAGGCTCATAGTTTGCCGATCACAAATTACAGCGCAATCTAGTCGCGCTTTCTTGTTATCTCTTGTTTTGTGTTGATATCCCAGCTTTGTATTCACGATCGCCTCGCACATATTTTTTCTCTTGGTGCATCAATCGAGGTTATGTGGTCGCTTTAGGTCATTCGTGATATGGAAGGTTGAGGATGCCGCACTTATGAGTCCAATTGTGGTCCACCCCATACTTCCCTTCATATTCGACATTTTAGATCATCATGCCATATGATGATATCTTCCACCCTGCCTTTCGGTGGCCCCGCTTCACGACCGCTTTTCTAAATGCATTTCTCTGCACCGAATGGATGTTCGGCGCAGAAACAACGATGACAATGAACCAACAGGATTTCATGCCCTCCTTCAGTTGAAATGCATCGGTGTTACTTAGGCATATAGGGCACGACAGCCTCCCATGCGTGCTCCAGCCCGAGAACATTCCATACGCCGGAAAATCGTGTATGGACCACAGTGTACGCCAAGATCCTAAAGTTTTGTCCAAAGAAACTATCATGTGTCAATGCTCCTTTCGTCCACAGGTCGTTCAGCTCTTCTACCAGGGGTTGCATGAATAGGTCTAAGCTTTTACCGGGAGACTTCGGACCGGGAATGATCACAGAAAGGAACATGTACTCTTCCTTCATGCAGAGTTGAGGCGGCAGGTTGTAGGGGATAGCAAAGACCGGCCAACACGAGTACGGGTGCGCGGTCATGTTGAATGGTGTGAACCCATCTGTCGCAAGCCCGAGCCAAGACATTTCTAAGCTCATGACAAAATCGTGGTATCGTTGGTCCAAATGCTCCAAAGCTTCGAATCGGAAGGATGGACCATCACGCCTCCTTTCTACGCCACCCTCCTTATGCCACCTCATATGTCTTGCAAGGATTTGGACATGTACAAACGCCGGAGGCGCTGAGTGATCGGAAAGAAACGGAAGGTCTTCCGGCCACCTTCGTCTGCCTCTTCACACCATCTCTACCTTTCACTTCTACGCATCGACTCTCGCTGTAATGCTTGCGCCGACTCAAATTGTAATCAGCCTTCTGTAAAGCATACGTAACTTTGGACAATAGTCAATCCTCTCGCATCGGCATGCCCAACACGCCGAGAAGTTTCTTCGACCAGAAGATTCGAGTCATCCTATGTCCACTTAAGCGAGCTATCGAGCAAATTGCAAATGTCGCTGAAGCAATTGGTCGAGAAGTTATATTTGGTCTTCATCGCCATGAGACGCGAAACAATGGAGAGTACGGTCACATCAAGATGGTCATGAAGCGCAACTTGGCAGACTCGAGGAGCCTCTCGAATCGCTCAATGAGTGGCTCGGACTCTTCCTCGGGAGAGATCGAAGCCGAGCCACGCCCTCCGTGAGCTCCTCCAACCGGTCGATATCGACTTCGTGAAACCCTCTTCAAAATCTGCAGGTCAAGACCGGCGCCGCCGGCGCTTCTCTCCATGAGCCACCCATATAAGATAGTTCGCTTTGAAGCCATATCTTAAGAGGTGCATACTAATTTCACTCTTGTTTCTCTTCACGTTGTTCGAGCAACAAGCACAAGGACACCAAACCACCGCCGCTTGGGTCGGGGACACTTCCAAAGCATACTCCACGAATGCCCTTGCCTTCTCGATCCACTCGCTCGAGTGACGCCCGCATCTACTCCATCCATCGTACATCCACCGCCGATCTTCCATCGCTAACTATATAACGTAAATGCATGCAATCCAACTTTAAGTTTAGACGGTTCAGGTTCACCTAAATAGGAGGGAGCACCCACTGACGGTGCGTTGTTTGAGTACGGTGGTCCCAAGATATGGGCACGGGTCGAAATTCGGCAAAGATAACCCCGCAGCCCCCGGTGCAACGACGGCACGGCGTATCGCTTATGTTATGCATCGGGAGAACGACGGGTCATGCAGCCGTAAATCCAACCTGCATCATAGTCCCGAGACCACCGTACTCAAACGCTGCATCCGTGGGCTGTCCAAAACGTGGGATAGCTTCGAAGCACACCCGCTTTCATAATGGAACCAAACGAATCACCGCCCAAGCTCCTTATGAACATGTGCGTGTGCCTCCGAACGGGTTTACTATGGCTCGGTTCATGTTACAAATGCAATTCAACTAATCGAATCGAGCAATCTAATTACATCTTCTAATTAATTATAACTACTAATCTCGCCTGCAGAAATGTAACATTGCCAACAAAGGTCACACTAATTGCAACGCAAATAATTAAAATACATCCACTAGTTTCGCTTGTTAGCAAAACACCGACGACACACATACCACACATTTTGAAAAAAAAAAAATGCGGCCATACCTGGGCGGGGAAGTCCGCATGAAGGAGGAGAAGGCAGCCCAAGCTCGACGCCAAGCGGCTACGGCGACGGGCGACGCGGACAAAGGAGGAAGGAAGCGGCAGTGGCGGTTCCTCGGGGCAACAAAGGTCACACTAATTGCAACGCAAATAATTAAAATACATCCACTAGTTTCGCTTGGTTAGCAAAACACCGATTTACACAGCTTACACATTTTTAAAAAAATGCACGGCCGCACCTCTGGGGCGGGGAAGTCCGCGGGAAGGAGGAGAAGGCGGCCCAAGATCCACGCTAATCGGCTACGCACGAAGGCGACGCGACAATGGAGGAAGGGAAGCGGCAGGGCGCGGTCCTCGGGCGATCGTGGCAGCAGAGGCGGGGAGGGGTGGCGGAGCTCTGAGGGGCGGCGGAGAGGAGGGAGCACGGCGAGCGGGCGGGTCGGGTGCGGGAAGGCGCTGGGGAGGAGGTGGGAGCACGGGCGGCGGCCGGGAGGAGGCAGGGAGGAGGCGGCGCTGGCGGGGGGAGGAGGGCGGCGCGAGGAGGCAGGGAGGAGGCGGCGGCGCCGGGCGCGGGGAGGCGGCGGCGGCGCGAGGAGGCAGGGGAGGCGGCGGGCGCTGGGCGGCCGGAGGAGGCGGCGCGAGGAGGCAGGGGAGGAGGCGCGCGGCTGGGCGGTGGAGGAGGCGGCGGCGCGGGCGGACGAGGCGGCGCGCGCGAGGAGGCAGGGAGGAGGAAGCGCGCGCTGGGCGGGACGAGGCGGCGGCGCTGGGCGCGGGACGAGGGCGGCGGCGCGAGGAAGCAGGGAGAGGCGGCGGCGCTGGCGGTGGGACGAGGCGGCGGCGCTGGCGCGGAGGAGGCGACCGTCACGCGACGCTAGGCGGTGGGAGGTCGGGCGAAGGATTGGGAGAAGACAATGACAAAGGAGCAATAATTGGGCATGCGCACGCCCCTTGACGCCGGCCTCTCCAAGACCGACGTGAAAACCATCCGGCTACCCCAATGCCGCCGGCCACATTTCTCCCGACGCACAGGGCAGCGCTTTGACGCCGCCCACTCCGTCCCCAACGTAACGCCCGTCCGCCAAGCACTTTTGCCGTCGGCCTAGGCTATCCCGACGTCACAGCCACCGATTGAGCTCACGGAGGCGGGCAAGGTCTTTGACGCCGGTGCACTCCTCCCGACGCCACGACCATCCGGGCTAGCCCTTTGCCGTCGGCCTCGCCATCGACATCACACCCAAACAGACCGGCCGGTTGAGCTCACGGGAGGGGGGCAAGGGTTTTGACGTCGGGTAACATGAGGCTGACGTCACAACTGACCTTTGACGTCGGTTATAGCTTGTACCGACGACAGATCCCCATCCTATGACGTCGGCCTACGCTCTGGCCGACGAAACGGGTTCTCCACCCCTCCCAAAACACCGGTTCTCTCTCATTTGATATATTACTCCTCCGTACAACAGATTCAATTAAGAAATTTTGTCGTATTTCAAATTATTTAAATCTATCATCTCGCTACATGCTCCTAGCCTGTCACGTCGGGCTTCCAACGGCCGACGACACTGGCCCTTCACGGGCCCCAACCAAACATCGGTTCTCTCGCCCGATAATTACCCCTCCGTACAAATTTTCAAATAAGAAGTTTGGTCGCATATCGAATTATTAAAATCTATCATATCGCTACACGCTCCTCTCCACCCTACGAGGTTTGAGTGCCCTTTGACGTCGGCTATCGGTTGGACGACGACACAGCTCGCACCTACCCCACCCCGGCCGCGGACACCGTGCTCTCCGCGGAGGGCAGGAAGTGTCGTCGGCCGACTCTTGGCCGACGTCACTGGTGGCCACAGACTGTCGTCTGGGTTAGAGCCGACGATACAGTTCGTTCGGGCGCGGACAAAACCATTTTGGCGGGAACAAAAATTCAGAAATCTGAACTCGCGCTCTCGGTTGGGGTGTATTGTCGTCGGCGGACTCTTGGCCGACGCCATTGCTTGCCACAGATTGTCGTCAGGCGAGAGCCGATGATACAGCCTCGCTCGCCGCGGACAAAACCATTTTGGGGAACAAAATTCAGAAATCTGAACTCGCGCTCTCGGTGGGCGGTGTATTGTCGTCGGCGGACTCTTGGCCGACGCCATTGCTTGCCACAGATTGTCGTCAGGCGAGAGCCGACGATACAGCCTCGCTCGACGCGGACAAAACCATTTTGGGGAACAAAATTCAAAAATCTGAACTCGCGCTCTCGGCTGGCCAGGTATTGTCGTCGGCCATCCTTTGGCCGACGTCATTGCTTGCCTGATGCTTGTTTTGTCGTCGGTACTGATTTTGGCCGCCGACACATGCTGTCGTCGGGATGAGTACCGTCGACATTGCTTTTTTCGGCCGTCGTCACAGAGATCATTTCCTGTAGTGATTGAAGAAGATAGAGGTAGGAGGAGAATAGAAAGCTAGGTCATCCATCTGCAATCCCATTCTCCATCTCCTTGCTTCTCTGATTCATATTTCGTTGAACATGCCGTGTGCAACCTGTAAGGAAAAGAACGAAGGTGCTTCTTGGCATGCAACCTGCAGAAGAAAAATGGTGGAGAGCCTCCTGCCAGAGGGCGCGGCTTGCATCCACCTGCAAAAGAAGTCTCGACCTCCAGAACGTGGCACCTGCAGAAGTGAGTCCCATGCGTGCGACCTGCAGGGAAGAAGACCTCCCTCTCCGTAGACTAGGAGGAGCCTTATATAGGCTCACATTGAACATGAATATAGGATCGGGCTGTTGTTGGTTGGTTAGTGAAGATAAACATCGATAATTATCTTTTAATCATGCACATTTGTTGATAATTATCCTCCAATCAATTATTAAATAATGCGATAAATAGATTATCATCATTAAAATAATAATAATAACATGAAATTTTCACGTCAAACATCTACATCACTAATTTATCGTTGAAAGCCATATTGTTATCAATACAGAAAAGGACAGGCACAAAAATCTACTACATTACTTGTGAAACAGTTGCCAATTCCTGTCGCACTCATTTGCTCGCACATTGGGCCATGTTTCAAATCCCGCAACAGTCTATGACTCTATGTGGTGGTACGTTCGGTTCATAATATTTTGGGAAGATCACAATAGATGTTGCTAACGTGGAGTGGGTTATGAACATCTTCAACCAATTGGCACCAGGTGCTTTTCCAATTCTCACTCTACTATCTTTTTTTCCAAGAACACACTCCCTTCCTAGTATCAAAATCATCAGGTCAGCTCCTTGCACGTATCAAGTAAATAACTTTTTTTTTTGTCCCGAGTGAACAGACCTGAATGATGCTGCCGACCTGCTGCTCCCGAATGGACGCGAAGTTCTGTAGCGTGAGGCCGTGGTCTCATAGCGCGTCGACGACGGCGCTAGCACTTCGATTAATTACCTCGTAGAGTCGCATGGCATTGGGATGCGGAAGCGGGGGCTAGGGCGGAGCCATGCCGGGCTACAATTGCGACGGCGGGGGCTGCTGCATCATGGCAAGAAGCCCTAACCCTAGAGAGAGCGAGGGGGCGGGTGGGGGCGTGAACGCGGGGCCGCAGGGCCACGGTGGCCCTCGAAGCCGTCATCATCGATTAGGTGGCATCGGTGTGGGCCATGGAGAGACGGCTGTGGCGACAGCCGAGGAGGCAACACGACAAGGATGGCAATGAAGGTAGGGAGAACGGGAGAAAGCGCGTCGCAAGGCAAGCGGGAGAGGCGGCGGGGAGAGGATGTGGCGGGGAATCGACGGGTGCGATCCGAGCGAGGAGATGGTGGAGGGAGGAGGCGGCGTGAGGGGGAGGTGAGGCAAAGAGGCCAAGAGGGTGGAGGCGCGAAGCGGATCACGCGACAGCTAGGGTTTCGGGGCGCGCGGTAGTTGGAGCCGTTGGATCCAGCGACGGAGCGATCGGACGGTTCACTACTACTTAACGGCCCTTCCATCCCCAAGACATCGGCCTGAAGTTACCATCAAACCGGATCGAGGTTAACTTCGATCCCCGCTCAATGGTAACGAGGCGTAAGGCGGTTTCGAGCCGGTTGGTGGAACCAACCGACCGATCGGTCGATCGCGGGACGGATGGCGGATGGAGATAGTAGTCGGTTGGTATCACCAACCGACTAACAAACTCCCGATAATTGGCGCCATTTCTCCCGTCAAAATGGCCCGTTGGTGTTACAAACCGGGGCGATATTTGTCTATTTGTCCCGTTGGTGTTACAAACCGACTAATACTCGCCTCGATAATAGAGCCATTTCTCCTCCGGTAACAAAAGTCATCTGCGTCGATCGTCTTCTCGTCGCCGCGACTTCCGAGGAGCTTCGCTTGAGGAAGGAGCGGAGACCGGAGCCGAGGAGCAAGGAGGCCGAGGCGAGAGCAAGGAGGAGAGGGGAGCCTCTCTTTGCTACCGAGAAGCGGTGAAAGGGATCGGATCATCATCGAACAACGCTCGTGTCGCCGCCGCCAGCCGTCACCATCGCCCCAACCTCGCCGCTCTCGTCGTCGCCGCAGCTTCCGCCCATTCGTCGGCGCCTCTCCGCCACGCCGCCGAGGTACATTTATCCACCGCATCGCATCGCTGCGTTTCCCATCGCCACCATCGCCACCGCCGCCGCCGCCCACGACCGCCACCGCCACCTTCGGCGCAACTACAAATGGCGACCTTTATGCGTGTTTTTACCATTAGATTTCCGTCCGTTTTAGGATGTCTTGTTGGACCGGTGACAACGCCACTAACATCGAAACCACGCCCTCCAACTAGGTCCAAAATGTGCTGTTTTCTAAAGTGTCTTTGCCTCTCCACCATTGCTTGTTGCGGGGACGAATACCCACAGAAATAGCGCAAAAGACAAAAAATACGTGGCGACCAATGATGTGCCACGCCACGACGATGGCGATGGCGGTGGTGATGAGGAGGCGAGGTGAGGCGATGGCGATGGCGAGGCGAGGGCGACGGCAAGGGAATGGTGGTAATGAGGGCAAGGGCAAGGGCAAGGGCAAGGGCGGCAAGGGCAAGGGCGAGGGCGAGGGCGAGGGCGATGGCGATGGCGAGGGCGAGGGCGAGGGCAAGGGCACGGGGAAGTCACGTTCCCGTAGAGTGTGATTGAGACATCGAGATCACATTCTATGTTGTACTTTTTAATTAATTCAAGTTTTATGTATTTAAGAAATGTTGTTGTCCGAACAATTATTATAATTGTACGTGCTGCAGACTTTGTATGTTTATTAATGCATTTTAAATTTTTAATGTGTACTATCATTGGATGTTTGTATGTGAAGTATCGGATTATGTTTGTATGTGTATTGTTAAATCATGTTTGTATGTGTACTAGCATTGATTAATGGAGGGGACAAGGATTGGGAGGGGTATTTCATGAATGATGGATGTTAAAAAATATTATTATTTTTATTTCCACATATCTACACCAAATTTCTAATAGTTTCAATGATGGATGATCTTTGCTGATTCACCCAGGAGTATTTAGCCTTGCAAGATGTTTGTTTGTATGGTATCAATATGTGTATTTGATCACAAGCTACCGTTACACTCAATGCTATGAATATGTATAATGCAGATGGATCGGCGATGGATGTACATGGACCGATGTTCCTCGCAGTTCGTGGAGGGTTTAGAAACTTTTATTCGTCATGTTGAAACCAATATTACCTTAGACTATATATGTTGCCCATGTATTGATTGCAAGAATCAAAAGGAGTGGGCAAACTGTGAGCAAATTCATTTTCATTTGATCTCAAGAGGTTTTATGAAAAATTATACCTGTTGGACCAAGCACGGCGAAGTAGAGATTACACGGGCTGAAGAAGAACAGGTGGACGATAATATCTCGGACGCTGGCCAACACAGTTATTTCGAACATATGCAGGGGGAGTTTGGCGACGATGATCTGGACCAGATGCTGCTTGATGGAGAGGGAGAATACGTTGATAAAAGGCATTACGAAAAGTTTCAGCGCCTTTAGGAGGACTATGAAACATCGTTGTATCCAAAGCTGCAGACAGGGGCGTAAAGTTGCGCATCACACTAGAACTAATGCAATGGAAGGCGGCAAATGGATTGTCCGATAAGGATTCAACGAGTTGTTAGGCCTCATGAAGAAGTTGCTTCCAGAGGGTAACACATTGCACGAAACTACGTCGGCCAAGCAAGCTCTCGTCTTTGGGCTTGGAGGTCTGAAGATACATGCATGCCGTGAACGATTGCATCCTCTATCGCAATGAGTGTGAGAATTTGGAAGCCCGTCCGGTGTGCAAAACATCGCGGTATAAGACCAAGCGTGATGACGCAGGTGAGGTAGAGGGGCACGAAGGTGAAGATACCCCCACTAAGGTGGTGTGGTACTTTCCTATAATTCCTCGGTTGAAGCGTGCTTTTGCGAACAAAGAGCATGCGAAGATGATGCGTTGACACAAAGATGCTCGTAACGCTGATGGAAAGCTAAAACATCCCGATGGGTCGCAGATGGCGAAAACTTGATAGGAAATACCGGAGTTTTCAAGCGATCGCGAGGAACATACGGTTTATGTTGAGTACAGATGGGATGAACCCTACGGCGAGTTGAGCACCAATCATAGTACCGCGGTGACTCTATGTATCTACAATCTTCCTCCTTGGTTGTGTCGAGCGGAAGTATATTATGATACCATTACTCATCCAAGGCCCCAAGCAACCAGGAACGACATCAATGTGTACCTAAAACCGTTGATCGAAGAGTCGCTAACATTGTGGAGCGATGGTGTACGCGTGTATGAGTACAAAACAGAGTACTTCACCCCGTGCATTACTATTCAGAACCATCAATGACCGCCAGACTTGGTAACTGTCGGCCTATCTATCAAGGGATATAAAGCCCAGATCGAGTGCTTGGACGATATGGAAGACAAGTACCGCAAACTCTCGGAAGGTTGTATACATGGGCCATCGTGGTTCCTAAACACAAGCACCCGTTCACGAGTAACTTAGTTAATTTTGATGGGACGGAAGAGAACCGCAAGAAGGCTAAGCATCACGATTAGGGCGATTTATTTTCTATGGTGAAGGATCTGAAAATCGTATTTGGAAAGGGTCATGGTAGCAAACCTGTCCCACCCCTCCCTCCTGAAGAAGCTAAGAAGAAGGCTAGTTGGAAGAAGCAATCAATTTTTTAGGATTTGCCTTACTGGAAAGACTTAGAGGTTCGCCACTCATTAGACTTTATGCATATAACGAAGAATGTCTGTGTGAACTTGCTAGGATTCCTAGATATGTACGGCAAATCAAAAGATACTATTCAGTCACGGAAGGACTTACAACTATTAGGACTCAGGCAGGAATTACATCCGCAAGAAAGAGACAAAGGGCATCACCTCCATCCTGCGAGCTACACTCCAAGCAAAGAAGAGAAAAAGAACATGATTCAGTTGTTAAACAATGTTAATGTGGACAACATAGACCCCGGGTATCCACACGGCGGGCCTAAAAGACCATCCGATAGGGGATGGACCAAGTCGGGTGGATAAGGACGGGTACCACTTGGACTCTAGAAGACTTGCTTGGTAAGAAAAGACATAAAGATAGAAACCTATCCCTAATTAATAGGAATCCTACCTCGTAACCGATTAGGACTCCTCCTTGTAATCCCACCCCCTAGACTATATAAAGGGGGTAGGGGGCCATAGTTCGAGGGGACAGATCCCATGAGGCCATCTACAGATCCCACAAGGCCATGCCACCGAGGGCCATGCCACCGAGGGAATCACACATCTACAGCTTGATCATCTCCTATGTTGATCATCATCTTGTACACATATAACCCATATAATCCCGAGCACACAGGCGTGGGGTATTACCTCCGCCATGAGGGCCTGAACTCAGATAAATCCTTGTCTTGTGCTACCATCGAGTTTAGATCTTGCATGCATCGCCCATATATAATCATTGCAGGCGGTGCATGCAAGATCTAAACTCGATGGTAGCACAAGACAAGGATTTATACAGTGTTCGTGCCCTCATGGCGAGGTAATACCTCACGCCCCGTGCTCGGGATTATATGGGTTATATGTGTACAAGATGATGATCAACATGGGAGATGATCAAGTCAGATGTGTGATTCCTCTGTGGCATGGCCCCTGTGGCATGGCCTGTGGGATCTCAGAGATGGCCTCATGGGATCTGGCCCCTCGAACTATGGCCCCTACCCCTTTATATAGTGTAGGTGGGATTACAAGGAGGGGTCCTAATCGTTACGAGGTAGGATTCCTATTAATTAGGGATAGGTTTCTATCTTTATGTCTTTTCTTGCCAAGCAAGTCTTCTAGAGTCCAAGCGGTATTCCGCCCTATCCACCCGACTTGGTCCATCCCCGTTGATGGTCTTTAGGCCCGCTGTAGGATACCCGGTCTATGTTGTCCACAAGAGTCTCCCGAGTGCTTCATAGTCGAGTTGTTTGCTCTTCTTTGTCGATCTTGATGAGTCATGCTTCATGCCGAGTGCTTGTAGATTGTTGCTTGCTCCTTCCCGATGGTTTCGCCAGAATCATGAGAGACTGTGAAGGACTCATAGAGAGTTGTTAGTGATACCCAGCCCGAGATTACCGGAGTTCTGGCGGTCGGCCCATTGTATGGCGCATCACCTTGATTTTGATGAAGTGATACCAGTATTGCCTTGCGATGCATGACTAGCGACCCAACATGGGCGATCATGGTTTTGGTGAAGAGTCGCGGTACTGCACCCCACCGAGTGGGATACACCGGCGACCAACATGGGGCGTACCATCGGTTTTTAATGAAAAGCCGAGTGATACCGTGATTGCTCTTTGCGATGTACAACTAGCGACCCAACATGGGGCGTACCACTGGTTTTGGCTGAAAAGCCGAGTGATACCTGTACTCGTCTTGCGATGTACAGCTAGCGACCCAACATGGGGCGTACCACTGGTTTTGGTGAAGAGCCAAGTGATACCAGATTGCCTTGCGATGTACAACCGGGCGACTCAACATGGGGCGCACCACCGATTTTGGTCAAGAGTCGAAGGTACTGCATCTTAACGGAGAGGGATACACCGGTGGTCCCGGAGGGCATACCGCTGATTTTAACCATCCTGCACTGTGCTCAGAGAATACAAAGAATTGGCCCAACATGGAGCATACCATTTGGATAGGGTTTGGCCCAATGATACCGCATCCCACTAGTCGGTAACACGCCTAGTGTCCCAACATGGGGCATATCATTGTTGTCGATAAGCGGTACTTGTACCCGACCGTAGTAGGATACAAATGAGGCCCCACCACGTATGCACCTTAAGGATAGAGTTTAGCCATATGGTATCCATACCGGGTTGCGTGTACAAAGATCGGCCCCAATTGGAGCGTACCATCGAAACTCAATCCCGACATCACCGTATCCGCCCGACATGCAAGGACCAACTAGTGACCCAACATGGGGTATACCAATTGATGGGTAATTTTATAGCTCGCCGCAATATGCCCAACATGGGGTGTACCGAGGCATGTGGTTTAGCCAACCGCGCTTGTAGCCACCGACAGACGCCGCAACTGGAAGGTTGTGGTTAGCGCCAGTATGCGAGGATGGCTCATGGCCGAGGCGAAGCGTATAGCCGTACCAAAGTCGGTGTAGACGTATAGCCGTACCGAAGTTGGCGTGGGCATATAGCTGTGCCATAAATTTGAACACTCGAGGCACGGGCGTAGGCTTGTAGCCATGCTGGGTGCTCGCCGAGCTATAGATTTGACGGCCGAGGTGCGGGTGTAAGCGTGTAGCTGTGCCTGGCGCTCGCCGAGCCGTAGTTGTTGCTCATTGCACAAGTCCTTCTTACTCGTGTACGGAGTCGTAGAAGGTACTTGATGAGGAAAAAATCCATGAACCCTGTAGCATGTACATGTTGGATTTGGATGAAAAAACAATCAATTGGATGTAAGGTCCAACTGTTTTAGATAATTTTTGCTCTTTTGCAACTTTTTCTTTTTTGATCTTAAACTCCTCCAAGTAGTCTTCCTTTTGTTATGCACTCAGCCCGACTAGTCTAGCCCCCGGGCGTCGGGAATTGGCTCATAGCTCTTTTCCCAGACACGCATATCGAGTGACTAGAGTTCGCCGTTTGTGGATCAGAGCTTCACTACTCGGAAAAACCACTCGGATTCATTTGCGATCATTAAGAGAAAGCAACAAAAAAGTGCACGCAAGTGCACCAATTAGGTAGCCTCGACTTTCATCGCTTAGTTGGAGACCAACTAAGTAGCAAGTCAAGAAACAATTTAGATTTATAAGAAAAGATTATGGTAATGAGAACTTAGCTCGATGCGCAGCGTGGCGTGTGGCCGAGCCATAGACTTGGCTGCTCGTGGCGCCGGGCGAGGCGTGTCGCCGAGCCGTGGACTTGGGCGCTGTGGCGCCGGGCGTGGCGCATGTAGCCGAGTGGCTTATCGCCGAGCCGTAGATTTGTAGTTGCAGCGTGTGGCATCGGTGCTCGTGGCACGCGATGGCGCATACCGAGCTGAAAACTTGACGCCGTGGCGCTGGTGTAAGCGTGTCGCCGAGCCAGAACTTGGGCGCCGTGGCGCCGCATATGCGTGTAGCGGAGTGGCTTATCGCCGAGCCGAGATTTGTAGCCGCAAGCATATAGCCGCACGGGCGCTCATGGCGCGCGATGGCGTCCGAAGCCGGATACTTGACGCTGTGGCGCGGCATAGGCGTATCGCCGAGTAGCGGTCGCCGAGCCGTGACTTGGGCGCCATGGCTCGGGCGTAAGCGTAGCCGAGTGGCTTGTCGCCGAGCCGTAGATTCAAACTCGAGGCGCAGCGAGAAGACGGCGCTAAATGGCGCGCGATGGCGTCTGACCGAAGCTATAAACTCGGCGCTTCGTGGCGTGGGCGAGGCGTGTCGCCGAGTAGCGTGTCGCCGTGTCGTGAGACTTGGGCGCCGAGGCGCTGGCGAGGCGTGTAGCCGAGTGGCTTGTCGCCGAGCCGTAGATTTGAAGCTCAAGGCGGCAGCCGCACGGGCGCTGTGGCGCGCGGCGGCGCATAACCGAAGTTATAAACTTGGGCGCTGTGGCGCTGGCGTAGGCGCAGTCGCCGAGTAGCGTGTCGCCGTGCAGAGACTTGGGCGCTTGGCGCCGGGCGTAGGCGTGTAGCCGAGTGGCTTGTCGCGAGCCGTAGATTTGAAACTCGAGGCGTCAACAGACGGGCGCTTCGGGCGCGCGATGGTGTCTGTACCGAGCTATAAACTTGGCGCTGTGGCACGTGCGTAGGCGTGTCGCCGAGTAGCGGTCGCCGTCTCCGTGACTTGGGCGCCGAGGCGCCGGGCGTAGGCGTGTAGCCGAGTGGCTTGTCGCCGAGCCGTAGATTTGAAGCTCGAGGCGCGGCCCGCACGGGCGCTGTGGCGCGCGATGGCGTCTGACCGAAGTTATAAACATGGGCGCTGTGGCGCGGGCGTAGGCGTGTCGGTGAGTAGCGTGTCGCCGTGCCGTGACTTGGGCGTTAAATGGCGCCGGCGTAGGCGTAGCCGAGTGGCTTGTCGCGAGTCGAGATTTGAAGTTTCTAGGCGCAGCCGTCGGGCGCTGTGGCGCGTGATGGCGCATGTACCGAGCTATAAATTTGGGCGCCGTGGCGCGGGCGTAGGCGCAGTCGCCGAGTAGCGTGCCGCCGCGCGTGGCGATAGTCGTTCAAATCTTAATTAATACCGAGTGGCACACGTCGTGGTCGGCGACGAACAACACATGCTCGCTGAGGTCTCGCCCGTGGTCGACGAAGTTGGCCGTAGTCGTAATTGATCTCCATGCGGTTGGTGTAGCTTGACGAAAGTCGATGATGGTCCCCGCTGGTCTTCAACGTCCCACGAGATGTGGCACAAACAATCCTCACGCCGTGCCGACACCGACGAGCTTTACGAACTCGCCAAAATTCGCGACCTCTCTGCGCAGGCTGTCTTTAAAAAGACGCCACGGTCGCATCCGAAGTCGGAATTAGGCGTTCTTGGATTCGTTGGAAAGATAAACAGATAAGCTTTCCAACGCATCTTATATCACCCTGAAACTCCTCCTGAGTCAACGGGAAATCACGATGAAAGTTTCGTCCAGAATCTGAATGGGAACAAATTGTATCGTCTTCTCACGGTTGATGAAGCCGGCGCCGCACGATGGACACCATGGTTGTCGAGTCCGAGTGATTTGCTGCTAATGACGATTATCACTCGGGATTTGTTCTCCATCGGAACCTTACCGTATCCGAGTCGGGAATTAAGCCCCCGGCGCACTACTCGTCGGTAGGCGGCGGTGACGTTCCTCAACACGACCGAGAGTCCGAAAAAGCACTGTTGAATTGCATCTCGGATCGGATCTTGCTCGAGTCCGAAAAAGCATTGTTGAAGTCCTTGGTTGAGTCCTCACCGTATCCGAAGTCGAGAATCGAGCCTCCGCACACTACTCGGGAGTAGATAGCGGCGGCGTTCCTCGACCGAACGGGAGTCTAGACGGCGATGTCGATGTTCTCCTCGAGACTAGATCGGATCCGAGTCCGAAGAAGTGTTGGTCGTCGATTATTTGGAGAAGCTCCTTGCTGATCCTTGATGTCTTTGGAGGTGTGCCACGGCTTATCCGCATGCCGCATCCTCCGCAGATGGGTTTTACGAGCTTGCTGAGATTCGCGATCTTCCCGCGCAGCCTGCCTTCAAACGGATGTCCCGGACAGATCCGGACTTCGTTTTGGGCGTTCTTGGGCTTCACGGAAAGATGACGAAATTATCTTTCCAAAGCATCCAGTCTCATCCCGAAATTCCTTCTGAATCAAAGGGAATTACAGAAACAAGATGAGTTTTACGAGCTTGCTGAGATTCGCGACCATCCCGTGCAGCCTACCTTCAAACGGATGTCCCGGACAGATCCGGACTCCGTTTTGGGCGTTCTTGGGCGTCACGGAAAGATGATGAAATTATGTTTCCAACGCATCCAGTCTCATCCCGAAATTCCTTCTGGATCAACGGGAATTACAGAAACAAAATAACGTACGGAATCTGTCTTCGAGCCGTCGCCGTATCCGAGTCGGAAATTGAGCCGTTGGCGTACTACTCATGAGTAGATGGCCGTGGCGATCCCCAACCCGAGCGGGAGGCGTTGTTGTAGTTCCCCCCAGATTGGATCTAATCCAGATCCGAGAGGTGGAGCTCGCCGGAGTCGTCGAAGAAGCAGTCGGCTCCCGAAGCGAAGAGCTTGGCCGAGATTCGCGACCTTTCCGCGCAGCCTGCCTTCAAATGGATGTCTCGGACACATCCGAACTCCGTTTTGAGCGTTCTTGGGCTTTACGGAAAGCTAACGAAATTATCTTTCCAACGCATCCAGTCTCATCCCGAAATTCCTTCTGGATCAACGGGAATTGAAGAAACAAGATCGCGTCCAGAATCTGTCTCGGAGCCGTCGCCAGATCCGAAGTCGGGAATTAAGCCGTTGGCGTACTACTCATGAGTAGATGGCCGTGGCGATCCCCAACCCGAGCGGGAGGCGTTGTTGTAGTTCTCCCAGATTGGATCTGATCCAAATCAAGAAAGTGGAGTCGCCGGTCGTTGATGATGCAATCGGCTCCGGGCGAGACGACGGCGACACTGTTGGTTGATGCCATCGAAGCTTGATTTAAGATGATCTTGACGCTGCCCCTACCTGCGTGCGTTAACCGTCCGACGGTGTGACTAATCTGGGGTCACCGCCGCAATGATTATACAAGGGCGATGCATGCAAGATCTAAACTCGATGGTAGCACAAGACAAGGATTTATCTGAGTTCGAGCCCTCATGGCGGAGGTAATACCCACGCCCCGTGCTCTGGGATTATATGGGTTATATGTGTACAAGATGATGATCAACATGGGAGATGATCAAGTCAGATGTGTGATTCCTCGGTGGCATGGCCCTCGGTGGCATGGCCTTGTGGGATCTGTAGATGGCCTCATGGGATCTGTCCCCTCGAACTATGGCCCCCTACCCCCTTTATATAGTCTAGGGGTGGGATTACAAGGAGGAGTCCTAATCGGTTATGAGGTAGGATTCCTATTAATTAGGGATAGGTTTCTATCTTTATGTCTTTTCTTGCCAAGCAAGTCTTCTAGAGTCCAAGTGGTACCGTCCTTATCCACCCGACTTGGTCCATCCCCTGTCGGATGGTCTTTTAGGCCCGCCGTGTGGATACCCGGGGTCTATGTTGTCCACAGTTAAGGTCCCTTCCGGATACTCGTCGAATATAAGAAGACTTATAAACACAAAAGAGAATAAAATCGTAAACGTGAAATCGCATGATTGTTACGTGTTGATGACCCAGTTTTTGCCAGTGATGTTGAGAGGTGTTCTGCTAGACAAGGTACGAGGGACAATCGTGAAGGTGTGCTCGTTCTTCAACGCCATATCACAAAAGGTCATAGATCCAGATATGTTATGTAATCTACAGGATGATATTGTCGCAGCTTAGGTCAACCTTGAGATGATCTTCCCTCCGTCCTTCTTTGATATGATGATCCATCTCATGGTTCACATGGTGAAACAGTTAGAAATTCTCGAACCCGTCTTCTTACACAAGATGTTCCTTTCGAGAGGTACATGGGTGTCCTAAAAAATATGTTCAGAATCGTCTCGCCTGAAGGATGCATTGCCGTGGTGTTGGTACGAAAGAGGTGATTGAGTTTTGCATCGACTACATTAATGAATTGAATCGATTGGCGTGCTCAGATCACGCTATGAGGGGAGGCTACATGGAAAAGGCACTCTAGGGAGAAAAGAATCCTCTTGCAAAGATATACCGCATTTAGACAAGCACATTTCACAAGATTGAAGCAAGCACTTTAGTGGCTCCATATGTCGATGACCACGAGATGATTCTACGAGACTAATACCTAGGGAGGTCGAAAAATGGATCGCAAACAAGCAAGTAGACAGTTTTGGCGGTTGGCTACAAAAGCAAATTGTTGGGCAAGGAGGGTGTCCACGAACAATTGTAACTCTTAGCTCGGGGACCATCAATGACAATGGTATCATGGCAAGGGTATGAGATAAATGGATACACATTTTACATCGTGATCTCAGGATAGCAAGAGCACAAACCAAAATAGCGGTGTTCGAATTGATGCATTGGACAAAAATAGAAACATGGACACCTATTATGGTTTTATAGAGAAAATCTGGGAGCTCGAGTACGGACCTTTGAAAGTCCCTCTATTTCGATGCCAATGGGTCAAACCGACAAATTTTCCAGATTGATTTAGCACGGATGACAACCGTGGACCTTAAGCAAGTGGCCTACAGGGACATGGATAGCAAACCAAAAATGCAAAAGGGACGGAGTACCAAAAGGCAGAAGGATAATACTTGTAATACTGATAAGCCAAGACACCATGTTGTTCTTCCTGGTAAAAGAAGGATTGTCGGAGTTGAGGGCGAACGGATAAAGAAGAGTATAATCGCTCAACGAGTTGCCGCCTTTCTCGGTGGATGTAGACATTACTATCCTCAATGGTGATGACGATGCCCTTACGTGCGCCATGACCACAACGAAGGATCACTTGTAAAAACAAAGTAGTTGCATATATGTACTATTTATCATTATTTTTGTGATAATCACATATGACAAGTACGTGAATGCTAAATTATTTTTTCGAAGACACCTCATTTTCGACAAGCGTTTTGCGTCCGACTGGTTTGTAGCGCGTGGCGAAAGCGTATTTACTGATCATTATTCTATTAAACGGAATTAACTGAAATTTTATACTCTTTAATGTAATTTGTAGTGACGACAGGAATTTAAACATTACAATGAATATTTCATAATATTTGGTATGACAGAGTGGCCGTAATAAACTATTTACGAACAATACTTCCTATATTAAAAGAAACACATTTTCTAGAAATTCTCATAATAGATATTTTCAATCCATTTAAACAATGCGCCCCCATTAATGTCGATAAGCGTATAGCGTCAACCGGTTAGTAGCGCGAGGCAAAGCGCTGGCTCATCAGTCTTGCCATGTTCGAGCCCCGCTTCGCCTCTACAAACACAATTTTTTGGAAAATGGGTCTATTACTCCCGTTTAAACCACCAACCGGATCAAGGCATGCACAACAGCTTAACTTGGGCCTACGCGTCAAGAAAACTTTAATCCCGGATTTTATTTTTAACCGGATTGATGGTTTCTACGCCCGTTTAAACCACCAACCGGACCGATAGGCGTCTTACGATTTTGTGATTTTGACCATCGCTTGTCCGCCCCACAGTGTCGGGCTTGTCTCCATCGGCCTCGGTAGGTGTTTTAAACCGGATGGAAAGGCTTCATGCCCCATGCGCCGCTTCTTTCCCTTCCTCCGGTTCGCTAAGCATCGCTCTGTTCGCCTCCCGATGTAATTAATCGGGAGGCGAGCACAGGCAGCCTACATTTTCCAACACACGAGGAAAATGGAAAGATCACCAAGCCCTTATAAATTTGGACGGAATCAACATCACACACACGAGCTTAATTTCTCGCTTATACCCCGCCGCCATGTCTTCTAGCTCGATTCATCGCCGCTGCGCCGCCACCACCGGCGATGGAGGTTTTCGAGTTTTGCCACTCCCTGGGTGGCATCTCTCGAGGGAACCAGCTCGGAAGAGGATGAGGCGCCATGGTGGTCCGACGATGACATGTACGACGATCTCTCGACGATCCGGAGGCGCGACGACTCAATTTCGAATCGACGGTGACGACGAAGCCGACGACAATGGCTCGTCGTCGAGACCACGACAATGGGACGAGGGTGACAACGACGACGATTTAGGAGGAGGAGGAGGAGGATAGCAATGACGGCGTAGTAGGCGACCGATTATACATTATGTAGTAGTTTTAGTTTTTCTTAATTTCATACGAATTTTTTTTAAGTCCAAAAATCCTGTTAGAATTTTAATGGAATTTACTGATCATTATTCTATTAAACGGAATTAACTGGAATTTTATACTCTTTAATGTAATTTCTAGTGACGACAGGAATTTAAACATTACAATGAATATTTCATAATATTTGGTATGACAGAGTGGTAATAAACTATTTACGAATAATACTTCTAATATTAAAAGAAACCACATTTTCTGAAAATTCTCATAATAGATATTTTCAATCCATTTAAACAATGCGCCCCCCTTTCCATTGACAAGCGTATGGCGTCCAACTGGTTAGCAGCGCGAGGCGAAAGCGCGGGCTCACTGTGCCGCCGCGGTTTGAGCCCCGCTTCTGCCCCCTGCACCCCACAATTTTTAAAAAATAGGATCATTACTCCCGGTTGCATTAGTCAACCGGGACTGAAGGCCAACATTACTCCCGGTTTAAAACTCCAACCGGGACTGAAGGCCTGCAGAGACAATGCAGTTTTGCCTGGCCCGCACGTCAGTTACCTTTTACTCCCGGTTTGTGGTTTCAACCGGGATTGATAGTTAGATGTAATACCGGTTTTTGGAATCAACCGATTGATGCCCCTATATGTCCGCTTCCCCAATTCTTCAAAACACTCACCCTAAACCGCGCCAAATTAACCCTAGGTCGACACCGCCGCCACCGGATTCGCCGCCACAACCCTCTCGACGCCACCGTCCTCCTGGCGCCGCCTACAAACCTCGACGACGCTGCCGTGATGTCGCCGCCGCCGTGTCGCCGCCACTACGACCCACCGACGCGCCGCCGCCGTGGCGCCCGCCGACAACCCTCCGACGCCGCCGCCACTCGTGTCGCCCCACCGACAACCCTCCGACGATGCCGCCACATTTGTTGCCGCCTACAACCTCTCCGACACCACCGTCCGTGTCGCCGCCGCCACATCCTCCGACGACGCCTGTGAAGTCGCCGCCCCACGACAACCCTCTCCGACGCCGCCTCACATAACCCCCTCCGACGAGAGGTCATCCGTGTCGCTCGCTAATTCTCGACCTATTTCACATACAAAGATTGTTCTAGTCTCTATTCGCTGCAGATTGTTGAATTGTTTGTTCTGTGACCTAAAGCATTGCAAAGGTTTATTTGATTTAGCTTCACAAGTTAGTTAAAACTTGCAAGCAATTTATTACTGCCTTATGTGAGGATGCACTTGTATTTTCAGTGCCTTTATTTGTTACAATGGCGAGCGGAGGGATTGGTGATGATGAATTTTTGATGGAGATGTTTGGGATTCATCCGGATGACAGAGTTGAACCTACGGCAGCCGGTAAGGCCGTAGAAGCCACCGAGGCCGATGAGGAAGCCGGTGAGGCCGTAGAAGCCACCGAGGCCGATGAGGAAGCCCGTGAGGCCGTAGAAGCCACCGAGGCCATAGAAGCCATCCGGTCCGGTCAAACCAGTACCCAGTCACATCAGCGAGGTCAAAGTAAGAGGCCGAAGTCAAGGCACATAATCACCGAAGTCAGCGAGGAAGGCGAGCCTCTGAAGCCAACATCGGCGATTGGGCCGTTTAGATCGACTTTCGGAACGATTGTTAGGGACCACGTGCCCATTAGCATTGTCAAATGGGACGACGTACCTGCAGACCTCAAGAACACCTTATGGACCGATATGAAACAAGTTTTCACCTTCCCCGAAGGGACCGAACAGAAGGTGAAGAGTTACACATTGAAGAAGATGGCAATGGCATTCCGTGACGCTCAAGAAGAAGTTGAACAACGAGTACGCTAAGAATAATGTACTCCCGACTTCAATAAATATCCAAAGTCGCAAGATCATTGGGATGAATTTGTAGGGTACAAAACTTCTCAACAAGATCGGAGTATGAGTGAAAAGAATAAGCAAAATGCGCGAAGAAGCAATACCACCATCGTCTCGCCCGGTGGTTACCGCAAGGCGATACCCAAATGGGAGAAGAGGAACATGACACGCTTGTAAAAGGTGTCGAGCCCAGAATAATGAGATGGTCCGACAGATCGAGGAATTGGTTCTTTGGTCATGACGGCGCCTTGACGATTTACGGTAGGCCAATTTTGGTGAAACGATCGAGATGTTACAAGAAGGCTTCAAGAGGCGCACAAAGAGTCGGCCCAAGGCATCTTCGTGCCAAATAGGGAGAACGATGAGCTAACCAGGCCCTACTGTAACCTCGAGCACCACTGGATGTACACGAGGCGCTGGCGCCGCCCCGTGGAAGGTTGGTTTCCGCAGGATGCGAGACTTCAGAGTCGCCGAGGAGCAAGGGCCGACAGCACAACACCTCCTCGACCTTGAAGAGCAATCACAGCAACACAAAGCGAGCATACAAGAAACAATTCAAGAGAGGTGCAATTAACCTTGAGCCAGCGCGAGGCCGATCACCAGAACCGCCTAGTAATCCTAACGTCATTAGCCCTCCATGCGGCGGAGCAACAGTGCTTCCGATGGTGCCCAAGAAGACTTGGCCCGCTATCCCGTGGATTTACATCACGCAAATGACACCTTGTGAGCTGCACTTGAAGCGCTGAACCTCTCCATCAAGGCAACCAGAGGCATGGCTTTCCCAATGGAGGCGAGGCGGTCATCCATGGCCAACAGATACCCCGAAGCTACGCCAAGGTCTCCGTGGAAGAGGTATGCTGTGGGTACGAGGACCTTGACCTCGACATTGAAGGGGTGATGGGACCACGGCTAGGAGAAGCAAGACACAAGATCGTCGTGTGGCGCAAACGGTTCATAATTTTCAAAGGTAACATGCCCGTGTCCTCTCCACGGTCTCTCAGATCAACTCCCGAACGAGTCCTCTCACACGAAACTCCAACTAACACACCGCCAAGACAGACCACCCTACTAAGCAAATAGCTCCCAAGAAGGTGCCGCTAGGTCAAGCCGGCGTGATGGGGGCCTTCACCTCTCAAGAAGACAGGCCTAGGTCATCCGTAAAAAACACCTCCAAGCAGCCAGATGATATGATCAAGAGGAAACCGAGCGGATAGTAAGAGGCGAGGTCACCGCACATTTTTGAACAAACCAACTCCACCGAGGGTCCAAATTTTGCGGACGAATGGCACAAAGGCAAGAGGTGTATCTTATCGCTGAAGGATAAGATCGACAAACCGTAAAGACCACCAGATCGGATCACGAAGCGCATCTTGCGTAAGGAATCGAGAAGGAACATCGAGGAGCAGATTCCGAAGAGGAAGCGCAAAGGAATTTCTACATTGAAGCCGGGCTTGATCCGTAAATGGTCTTGGGCCTTAAGGACATCCCGCTGCAGAGGTACAATGGAAATATGTGAAAGGTGGATCGCTCAGAAGGCGTGAAGAGCTTCCCGCCTAACAACGAAGATGCGGCAACTCCATGATTGGTATTTGCGCCGGTAGACAATGGTATGGAAATGTTCGCGTCGCCTTCAAGCAACACCATTTCTACCAGGGACTTTGAATTCTTGATTCAATTTGAGGATCTGCATTACCTATATCGTGGATTGGCGGTCGACGCCGCCATGGTGGTTTGTTGGGAGTCAAGTGTATTCTTTGTAAATTTCGATCGTGCCGGTAGGTATACTATACTAACTTCGAGGCCTAAATCAATTTTCCTTATGTAGAATGGAGATTAAAAGATACGCAATGGAGGGAATCCATGAATTTGGCTTTCTTGACCCATTGGTCATTAACGAGTACATGGCTAACATGAGCACACAACTAATGATACCACCATTTACTTAAGGGCTAATGGCACAACGACACAAAAGATATATACTTCTACCCTCACTTAATTTAGGTACGTGTTTTCGTCACCTTATTTTAATTCCTTTTGTTAACACTGTTGGAACTAATTAGTAAACCGCGTTGACATATATTTGTGCGACTTTCATCGGATCCTTTTTATTATAGAGCTAAATCATAGCAGATCACGGTCATGGACTCGAAAAGGGACCAGTTGAAAAGTACAAAGACTTCTCGCCATGCTCAACCTGGTACATTCCTCTTCCATTCATATCTTACTATTTCGCTTTCTCCATATCAAACAAACTCAATTATATATAACTTGTAATCAAATGTGCAAGGCCTTCGCAACGCTCCGCAAGAATACCGTGGGAACATTCAAGACACGCTTCGACTTGCACATCGCTAAACATGTATGTATATCATATTATGAGTATTTTGTTAGTTAACGTAATTTCCATGATCTATTTCACGATTTCAACTCGTCGATTACGTGTCTTGTATCAACCACCGCAAACAATTTATGCGGATACTATGTGTGCGAGATGATGCACAACTTCATCGGGGCACCACGAGTACACAAGAAAAATGCGGGTTTGGGGTGAGTAATATATAATTACTACCTTAATAACGCCTAGGTAGCTACTGCAAACATTTTCTATAGTTTGAAAGATTGATATGTTAATTCCTATTTAATGATAGATTCCCTAAAGTTGGCAAAAAAAGGTTTGGAAAAAGGTCCTAACTATCGCGGTGCGTGTCAAAGCAATTCAAGAGCAAATCGCGGCTTCCTTTTAGATGAGGTCATAAATCCGATGGGCGAGCATCACCACCCTACATTTAATAAGATTCCAGAGCCTTCAAAAAATACTAGCCAACCGTCGAGGAGCGATGCTCGTAAAAGATCCCGATAAAAAGTGTATGTGCACCGTGTACATTGTATGATACTTATGTCTAGCTAGCTACCTAATACATATTTGTTGTTTAACAAAGGAGCAGATTGAAGATTTCATGGCGTGGAGTCCTGGAGTCTTTGGCCCTGGAAGGTTATTGTCGGGGATTAAATAACGGTCCATTGCCATGGCCCACTCCCTGACGGCCCGATCAAACAGTCTACCAGGGCCCAGCTCCCTGGAAGGTTCTATCTGGCCCATATGCATCCTACCGAACAGCTTCCTGGCTGGTGTGGTGCGTAGTGGCCAAGGAATCGTGTTTGAGTCCGTCTCGAACAAGAGTCATGCACGGCTACGTGAAGACCCGGACGTTGGTTTCCCGGATTGGATTAGGAGTCGTGATCCCCAAGACTAGGAGTATGCCTTATCTGCCTCGGGATATATGGGGCATGTACTGAGTTCGTAACGAACTCGTAGTTAGCTCGGCCCGGTTATCCCTCGGTAGGTCGGTTTGCTCAGCACTATATAAACAGAGCCCCTACGGCATTGAGGGGGCATCTGGCGTCTCATAGGCATCTGATGACGAGGCCCTTGCATATTACTTTCTGTACACCCATAATCTCGCCGATACTTGTTCGTCTCGCCGAGCCACCTCTTGTATTCATCTCTGATATATAAGAAAGGCTGGACGTAGGGCTATTATCTCTCCGAGAGGCTCGAACCGTGATAGAAACCCCGCCTCTGCTTCGCTCTTTGTTAAGTGGTTGTTCGGCGTGTCTCCTATCTCAATCTTCAAGAACCTTAGCGACTTGGGTCAATATCCCAACCGTCGACAGTTATCTTTTGAGAACTGCCCTTCCCCTTATGTTCTTGACGAAATCTGAAAGATAGAAGGTAAAGATCAAATTTATATATCCGTTCTGTTGTTGGTTACTTGGTTTGGTGGTGTTATTCATGTGGTGCCGCAAATTTTAAATAATAGCATGTTGCCATTTTTACTGTTTTTGTTAGATAATATTGTTTAATTTGGGTTGTAGGAGAGGCTGCTAGGGTCAACGATGGTGCAAAGACATGATACAAGACAATGATCTCGAGAAAGTGACAACGCTGAGTTCGACAACGCCTCAAAGTGGCTTGGTGTGACACACCCAAGATTGTTTGATCGATGATGTCATGTCAATGAAGGTGTTAGCGAAATCAAATCAAAATTAAAAATGGGTGCCACCGTGAATACTAGCCGATCTTGCCAAATTGGGAGAAAGTGTATTGTAATACATATTTGTAAACTCGAATATTTGTAATTACACAATGGATGATTGCACAAAGGCCCAGAGCCAGGCCCGACGTAATACATATTTGTAATATTTAATGCTATTTCGATTTTAGTTATCAACCACCGTGCATCCGCTAATTGTGTTAAATGTGGTTTAGTTAGTGACTAAATAAGCATAACATTTAAAAATACACCTCGGTCCGGTTGGAACAACCAACCGGACCAAAAGTGTCCCCAATGCACTATTTGGTCGCCACGTATGCACATATTAGTCTCGGTTGGTAGTTAAAACCAGACTAATACATATACTCGATCCGGTTGGACCAACCAACCGGATCAATAGAGTTCTGCATTCTGCCTACTTATCGAGGAGAGATTTAGTCTGCTCAGAATTCCTGACCGACGCCAGCGAGATCGGCCTCTCATATCTGTCCTGCTCAAAACCGACCGTTCGTTCAACCGGATCAACGCCCTTTCCGTAGTAGTGGTTGGGAAGCCTTTAACGGACGAACGGAAGAAGAAATCCTAGCACAGGCCATGGATAGCTAGATGGGGGCGCGTCCGAGGATACTTGCCGCACAGGATCCGATCTGTGCCAAAAGCTTCTTGTGATTCATCCACCAACAGGCAACAAACGAATTAAGTGGCAACATGGCACTGATATTGATCACTGCTGGCAGGTAGTTTGAAACACCAGCAGCCCTGATCTGATGCAGCTGTGACAGCGACGACGATGAAGCTGTTCTTCCCCTTTTCTGAATTCGTCGGCCTCTCTTTGCTGAAAAAGGCAGAGGGCTCCTCGTTGCGTATGTGCAAGCTGCATGCTCTTATCATGCCTGACAAAGGGCTTGTCATTGAGCCACCGGCTCTCATCTTTTCTTCCATCTGATGATTCTCCCGGTCTTTTGCATGGTTCACACTGAGAAGCAGAAGGATTGATCTCTCTTCTTTCGGGGAAAAGAAAGTGCAATGAGCTGAACGACTCAGGCTGGCAGTTGTTGGTGCTGATGGCTGTGGCATGTGCAGACCATGTAATTCTGAAGACCTTTCAGTTTCAGAACTACGAAGCTAAAGAGAGCTTGATGCATGCCTTGACGTACAGTCTCCCTCAGAATCTCTGCTCCCCCGAGTTGAATTCAAAGGGAGCATGCATCTTGGTTCCAAGCCTAACCTCCCTCGTGAAATTTTTTACTCTTTTTTATAACCAAGGATAAGAGCAAATTTCCCATTCATTTAAGAAGAGGAAAAAAAATACAAATATACGCATGCAAGACTTGATTCATCCAACTACAAGGATGTAACAAAAAAAACGCCGTACAATTTACTTTGTGAATTTAATTCCAGCATGGACAGATGCTGCTAGCGACATAAAGGCCGGGAAATGGTGCATGCAGCAAGTTGACAGAGCAGTGGTAAAGAGCATTTTCTTTCGAAACTCTAGACCCACACTCTACGATACTATACTCTATCCATCTTTAAAATTCTTCCACACTAAATTTGAAAAGATTTCTTTCTCACACAGCAACACTTTATCCTATCCACTTTATTTTACGGCTTCTTCTACGAACGTTCCAGGGTGTGTCCCCGCATCAGAGAGGTCATCGTGTCTCTACCTTAGTACTGGTAACTATCATGTGTATTGGACGTACCGCGTACGTATGTGTGCCCGTATACGATGGTGTATGAATACGTGCCTGTCAGTAATTCTACCCGGTAAAAAGAGCTGGACATGTGCTGTTGAGCATCTGAAGGTGAATAGGCAGAATAGCGAATGCCTGGTCAGCTCCCCATTCGCGGCCACCCGTGATCACCTCATGTCGTTTTCTCCTTGTTTTTTTTTACACGTCGAGCTAGGAAGAGAGGGACAAGAGATATTATTGTACTACTGCTCTCTACTAGCTAGCAGTCGGTCGTCCAAAAATTGCTCTTGCCTTGATGAATTAAGATGGCCATGCAATAATAATCCGTACGAAAACATCATCGTCCCATAGGAATTATCGTACTACCATTTGTGCTCGGGTCAGCGGAGTAAAGTTTGATTACGTACAGTGATTGCGATTATTCCAGCATCAGCTTCAGCGTAATTAAACGATGTGCTATATACTCCCACCTATGCTTTTGCTTGGTTCTGAAGCCTGATAAGAGCATCGTATTCATTGGTAGACATATGCTGTCTTCCATTATTGGGCTAAGCAGGAACTTATGCGCACCAGTTGCGTTTTTAGGTTTTCTTTCAAAATAAATAAATAAATAAAACGCACTTGCAGAAATTTTGCAAAACAAAACACACTCGTATCTGTTTCTTTTGAAAAAAAAAGTTGTGAATTTCAAATATCAGAATTATTGAATTCAACATGGAGGAAATTGCAATGTAGGCATGTAGCCCCCCTCCCTCCCCAAGCCTTGAGCAATTCTCACTTAGCTCAATAAACTCACATTTTACTTTATCGTTCATCTAAACTTTTGTTTTGTTTGTAGTTTTGCACGATTACCAAAAACCGTTAGGACGACAATCAAATGGTTCCCTAGGTGTTCATTAATCTTCAAGGTGGCTGTCATCTTGCCATGTCATTGTTAAACGCTGATATGGATAACCGTACAAATTTTGAATTCTAAAAATGAATTTAGGAAATTTATAAAATGAAAATTAAAAATATGTTGTTTTTTAAAATGAAATTTGTTTAATGTGGATTTCACCTTGTCCTTATATTTATTGCAATTGCAATTGCAATTTCGTCTCGGCGTAATGGATAACTAGACATTTACATCACAATTTAATGGTTGTCTATTGGTTTTGGGTTAACCATTCAGACATAAACAAGTTAATGGGTCGACAAAGTAAAATGCAAGTTTGGGGGCCTAAGTGAGAACCGCTGCCAGTTCAAGGGGTTAATATTGCAATTTTCTCTTTTAAAAATATGACCACACTTTGCTATTGTTATTTAATTCCATTTATATCTTTCTTTTTTTGCTTTTAAACTGGTAGTATGTGATTAATATATGTGAATAACGTAAAGGACAAGAAACGAGAAGCCTTTTATCATGTCAAATTTAAAATGATCAACTACACTTATGCTATTGCAAAATTTTAGCTTCACACATATAGAGTTCGCTCTTCTCATCAAATTTACAACAATTCTACCCCTCCACCATTCTTCACTCTCTTATCCCACAGACACATCACTATATTCGACGAGCTTAACCCTGCCTCCTCCCCATCTACCCCTCCTCTTCTCCCTCACACTAGCGGCCAACCCCTTCTTCACTCTCTTGCCACCCCTTCCCTCCCCTCCACCTAGACCTTCCTCCTCTGACCCAACCCCTACTTTCACTCTATCATCACTGTCAAAATCCTGATACCACTTGCAACTGTGCTAGGTATTGTTGTCCCGAGCATGGCACCATAGCTCCAACTAGACCACCTCCGCTCGCCGCTCGTCTCTGCTATCAAAGTCAAGACCTGTCGGCGTGTTTCAGCCGACAGGTTTTTCCGAGGACTAATCCAGTGTTCGATAGTCTGTAAAGGGAAAGGAAAAATACATTTATTGGTCCGGTCACTGTAGCCATCATTCCTCTCGGTCTCTTAGTCAACGCTGCCGTCCCACCTGCCCACACTCTGACAGAGGGACAAAATGGATGGGACATAGCATCCCACCTATCCCGAGTGCTCCATTGTTGCGCCGCAGCCCGTGTGATCGAAGTGGCAACAGTGTAGCTGACACCACTAGCGAGGCTGGGCAATCATACCGTCAGGCGCCCCACGCACTCCGCCAGACCTATTCTGTCGCATTAAATGCCCCGAAGATGGTGCATTTCGGAGAAATCCTTAGTGAGAAAGCTTCCTCCCACCTTTGTCATGTGTCTTTGTCAGTGGGTCCCATGTGCCCTCCATTTCACATGCGCGGGTGCCCGTCCGCCAACTCGCTAGGCCACCACGTGCCCTGGTCGTTCGACGCCTCAGGCCTGGCCGCCCACCTACTAGTCGGTTTGCCACATGCCCTAGTCGCCAGGCGTTTGGGGCCTAGCCACCCAACTGCTAGTCGGGTCGCCACGCATCCTGGTTACCACCTGGTAGCGGGGTTTGTACACCCTCATGCTTATGTTGGATAATTTAAACTCCGCGCACTTTCCTTCTTCTACGGGTCCCATCTGACAACGGTGGAGAGGGCACCCTGGTGTAACATACACTGACACGACCCTTCCTCTCTGTTGCTTCTAGATCCAAAGCAGAAACCAGATAGGAAGGCTAACCCCATGAGATACTGAATGATCGTGATCATTAGATCTAAAGGGGAGTGTTGGGGATTAAAATACGACCCATTGTCATGGCCCACTCCCTGACGGCCCAATCGAATAGCCTACCAGGGCCCAGCTCCCTGGAAGGTTCTATCTGGCCCATATGCATCTGCCGAATGCCTTCCTAGTCGGGCGTGGTGCGAACTTGCCAAGGAATCGTGTTTGAGTCCGTCTCGAACAAGAGTTCTACACGGCTACGTGAAGACCCGGACGTGGTTTCCCGAATTGGAATAGGAGCCGTGATCCTCAAGACTAGAAGTATGCCTTATCTGCCTCGGGATATATTTGGCATGTACTGAGTTCGTTACGATCTCGTAGTTAGCCCTGCCCGGTATTCCCTTGGTAGGTCGGTTTGCTCTGCACTATATAAACGAGGCCCCTACGGCGTGTAGAGAGAGGTTTTTTGGACGACTTGATCTAGCTTTTAGCATCTGGTAGACACCTGATCTTCGTTTGTACATTACGATCTCGCCGAGACTTGTTCGTCTCGCCGAGCCACCTCTTGTAATCATCTTTGATATATAAGAAAAATTTGGACGTAGGCTATTATCTCTCCGAGAGGCCGAACCAGATAAAACCCCTGTCTCATGTTCGTTGTTGTTCGTGGTTGTTCGGCGTGTCTCCTATCTCACTTTCGAAGAACCTTAGCGACTTGAGATCGTTATCTCAACCGTCGACAGGGAGCAACAGGGACGATATGGTGCTAGCTAGGTCAACAACAAAGCGCCCTTGAGACTGGGTCGGAGGTGATTGGGAGGGAGAGGGACGTCGGGGCTCATTTAATTGATGCGAAGAGGAAGGATGGGGAGATTTTATACGTGGAAGGTGAGGATATTTTCGCATCAAAAAACTTTGAAACTTTACAAAGACATGGCGATAATTTTAGATTTTATAATAGTTTATGCGTGAAGACACAGGGCTGTCGAATGCATCTAAATCCAAATTAACCCTGTTAAAAAAAAGACGAAAATGGAGGTAAAGAAAGGCTCAAAAGATGAGAAACACAGCCCCTGCACCTTCTGCTCTGCTTCTGTGCGGACTGCTCTGTTCTTCACTCGAGGCGATGGTGGTGTGTAGTGTGTACGCGGCTTTGCCACCGAACAAAAGCTTCGCTTTTTCTACCGCTCTCTCTTCTTCATCTTTGCCGGTGGGAATTTTATTGGGGTGGAATTCGAAATAAGGCGGAGGCGGCCGTCGCGTCCAGTCCCAGTGAGTCACCACCGCATCTTGCTGCTTGCCGGTGGTGGGTGTTGCGCCATTAATGGCCGCTAGTTTCCTCGTACTGTTTCTCCTCTTGGTCGCCGCCACCTCGGCGTCCTCCACCTCCACTTCACTCGCCACCAACACCACCGATGGCTCGCCGACGCCGCCGCGGCCCCCCATCTCCTTCAGCTTCTCGAGCTTCCAGGACGCGTTCCGCGGCGTCAACCTCACCGTGCGCGGCGACGCCGGCATCAGCCAGGGCGCTCTCCAGATCACGCCGGACACCCTGAACAACCCCTCCGTCTACCTCGCCCACAAGTCCGGCCGCATCCTCTACTCCCAGCCGTTCAGGCTCTGGCACGACCATGGCGGCGGCGGCGGCGCCAAGAAAGTCGCCTCCTTTAGCACCGTCTTCACCGTCAACGTCTTCCGGCCCAACGGCGCCGAGCCGGCGGAGGGGCTCGCGTTCATCATCGCGCCGGACGCCGGCGCGCCGCCGGAGGGGAGCTCCGGCGGGTTCCTCGGCCTCACCAACGCCGCCACCGACGGCAACGTCAGCAACCAGGTCGTCGCCGTCGAGCTCGACACCGAGAAGCAGCAGTACGACCCGGACGACAACCATGTCGGCCTCAACGTGAACGGCGTCGTCTCCGTCGCCACCGCCTCGCTCAAGCCCCGGGGCATCGAGATCTCGCCCGTCCACCCCGCCGCCGTGAAGTACGACGTCTGGGTCGACTACGACGGCGCCGCCGGTAACATCACAGTGCACATGGCCGTGGCCGGCGAGGCGAAGCCGCCGGAGCCAGTGCTGGCGGCGCCGCTGAACCTCGGCGACGTCGTGGCCGAGCGATCCTACTTCGGGTTCTCGGCGTCGACGGGGCTCAAGTACCAGCTCAACTGCGTCCTGGCGTGGAACATGACGGTGGAGACGCTCGCCGGCGGCGACGAGCGCAAGAGCCTCACGCTTGGGCTCGCCGTCGGGCTGCCCGTCGGCTTCGTGCTGGTCGCCGGCGCCGCCGCATTGTGGTACCTGGACGCTGCGAGGCGGCGGAGGGCGCGCGGCGGCGGCAGCGCCATCACCGGGATGATGATCCGGAGCCTCGCCGGCGGGCCGCGGGAGTTCGACTACCGGGAGCTGAGGAGGGCGACGAACAACTTCGACGAGAAGATGAAGCTGGGGCAGGGCGGGTACGGGGTGGTGTACCGCGGCGAGGTCGCCGGCGACCACACCACCCCCGGCGGCGCCGGGAGCAGGGTGGAGGTGGCCGTCAAGAAGTTCTCGCGGGCGAGCACGCAGGAGGGGCAGAACGACTTCCTCGCCGAGCTCAGCATCATCAACCGCCTTCGCCACAAGCACCTCGTCCGCCTCGTCGGTGAGCCCCTCCCCCTTCACCTCCGGCCGCCGGCGCCGGCGTGAGATTAATCACTTTTTTATTCACAACCTGCTTTTAAATTGGTTGCGCTTTTCATCATGTGATTCGTGCACATGGGGCGTCCATTAACAATGAATAATTTAAACGCAGTTTGCTCGTTTTCCCGGGAGATGCATGTGCACGGACATAACGATATCTTTCTATGGAAAAAAATTTGGTGTATCCGGGGTGTAAATCCCCTCCTGTGCATACTGGACCTCGGATGCCGACGCGTGGCCAACTCGCCCATCGAATGGACGAACGCAGCAGTGGGGGCTGCTCTCCCCGATCGGCTCCTCTACTCGGCTCGGCTCCCTGGCGAAGAACCTCCGGCGCTCGAATCTCTCTCTCTCTCACCCCGTGATGCCGGCGAGCACCGCCACCGGGAACTCCGGTCCAGCCGTCCTCCCCCCCCCCCCGCCGCCGCCCCGACTCCGGTGCTCCAGCATCTCTCTCTCTCTCTCCGCCGCAGCTGAGGCCAATCTGCCGCCACTCACAGCCGCGCCTGCCCTTGCCCTAGCACGGCGCCGCCGCAGCACCTCGCCGGTGGCCGACCAAAACTCGTTGAAACTCTGCCTAGCCCACTGAAGTCGCCGCCACCTACCCAATGGAGAAGAGCCGCCTCATTCAGCGACTCACGACGAGCGCGGCGGCGCGAGCACAGAGGGGTGACGGCGGAAGCAGTGGAGGATTCGGCGGCCTCCTTCGCGCATGCGATTAGGAATTTAGGAGCCTAGGAAATGAGCCGGGGAAGCAAGCGGTTTGAGCCTGGAGCCTGGAAGCCAGGTGTCTCCTCTTCACCTGAGCCGATCGGGAGAGGTCGCGTGAGATTGGCGCAACGCCACGCCGCGCGCATCGACGTCGGGTTGCACAGGGCGTGGTTTGGAGACCGTCTGCATCAAATTTTTTTCCTGACCCTTCGTTTGGTTAGACTTTACGGATCCAATGCGTCCATGGGTTTAAACTTTCAGACCAAACCGGCCCTAGCCTTAGCCTGCATTAATTCATTCTACATTTCAGCTTAGCGTAGCGTAACGTTTCACTGTACCAAAATTTATCTTTTTTTATATAGCTTATTTGGTGTAATAATTTATAATGATTTTTTTAGATTTTTAGAAATACTCTTAAAGATTCTAAAACTATTTTTAATTATTTTTTATAATATTTAAACCTATCTTTAAAGCCCATCAAATTTGCTTCAATGAAATGCTACACTACATATGCTCTGAACGGCGCATGCACTACGCAGGGTGGAGCCATAACAACGGGGAGCTGCTGCTGGTGTACGAGTTCATGCCAAACGGCAGCCTGGACCAGCACCTGTTCGGCGCGGCGGCGGCGCGGCAGCCGCTGGGGTGGGAACTCCGGTACAGCATCGTCCAGGGCGTGGCGGCGGCGCTGCACTACCTGCACGACGAGTACGACCAGCGGGTGGTGCACCGAGACCTCAAGGCCTCCAACATCATGCTCGACGCCGCCTTCAGCGCCCGCCTCGGCGACTTCGGCCTCGCCCGCGCCATCGAGACCGACAAGACCTCCTACACAGGCGATGTCGGCGGCGGCGTCCACGGGACCGTCGGCTACATCGCGCCGGAGTGCTTCCACACCGAGAAGGCCACGCGCGAGTCCGACGTCTACGCCTTCGGCGCCGTCGTCCTCGAGGTCGTCTGCGGCCGCCGCCCGCGCTGCGACGTCGACGGCTTCCAATTCCTCGTCGACTGGGTGTGGCGCCTCCGCCTCAACGGCCGCGTCCTCGACGCCGTCGACCCGCTCCTCGCCGGAGAGTTCGACGCCGGCGACGCCGAGCGGCTGCTGCTGCTGGGCCTCGCCTGCAGCCACCCGGCCCCCGCCGAGCGCCCCAAGACGCCGGCCATCGTGCAGGTCCTGCTGCGCTCCGTGCCGCCGCCGAAGGTGCCGCTGTTCAAGCCGTCGTTCGTGTGGCCGGCCACCGGCGGCGGCGGATTCGACACGATGTCCACCACGGCGGCGACGACGGCGAGCACCGCCCAGCTGACGTCCACGTCCACGTGGAGCGGCAACTTCGTGCGCAGAAGCCAACCGCTCGAGCAAGACGCCTCCGACTCATTGGTGTGAGTCATCTCCACACACGTGCTGTTTGACACGTCGGATCATCGTTGTCGACGCAGGCGGAGTCCAATTGTGCAAAGCAGAGTGATCTCCATGACACGGCAACAAGACCAAGATGGAACAAAAACCAGAGATGATACAAGAGTGAACTAGCTCAATTATTCATGTCGAAATGTTTTTTCGTGTATTCTTTGTTTCTCTAGCTTTCCCTCCATTTTTTGCTTTGTTGTTTTTCTCTGTAATTACCTTGTTTCTAGGGTTCTGATGCTATTACATGGAAACGAAAGTTCATATTTCAGTAGTGTCTCTCTCTCTCTCTCTCTCTCTCTCTCTCTGTGTATATTTCAGTGGTGTTAATTTGTTTGATCTTGTGCAAGCCAATGGTTTGGCTATCTATATTTTGCTAATCCAACCAGCGTTAAAGATGAAATTTCAGAACATGACACTTCTTAACACGCTGATATCGGTTAGTGATCTACCGACACCACATCTAAATTGCAGAATTGACCAAAAAAAATGGCAGCTTGGCCAACCCCCTTGCGATAGTCTTTCCACGGTCTAAATGCGATTTTGAGCAGCTAACCATACGAAGAAGTTGTACCGGTTTCCATATGAATTCACCAAAGTCAGTGAACACTGATCGAATTAGATGACATAAGCTGACCTCGTGCTTGTTTGTCTGACAAATGAGGGGTTTGGAAGCTCAACCATAGCTGTCAATCATTGTGTGATGTGCTCTTTCGCTTGAACTAATCCAGCATATATACCCTGTAGCTCCAAGTTCTAATCAAACTGGCCCAATTTCTTTCTTCATCAGAAGCCTGCAAAACGTATACACATTACACAGACACCCGTGTCCAAAGATGTAACTGCAAAAATGCATACTCCACATGTTTTGAGACATTTGGTTGACCAAACCATCACATTATATGATTCTCTCCTGCCAAATGATTGATCAGTGTCGCCGCCTGTGGCTGTATGGCCCTAACACTTTAGCTGATATATACCTTGGTTCTAGCTAGCTTCGTGAGGATTTTCATATTCTACACCTGTGCCAGCTGATGCCGTTGCTTAGTTGGAAAGTTTGGTGTTCTGTCTAGCATTTCATAGGGATGATTAATGAACTCGTCTCGCACTGATTAAAAGGTAACCACTCATTGATATGCACCCCATCAAAGGAATACTTCTACGGCGCTCGACCTTTACCCCTAGGAATAAGAGACCATATATTGTTGGATCATATCAAAATATATAAACATCTGAACATCATTATATACTTTCTCCCATAAAAAACCACAACGCTTATTATTGCCCCAATTTTTTTCTCCAAAAGAACTGATTTTATGAACCAGGTTACTTGGCATGCAGGGACAGATGAAACAAGGATGATGAGGTCAATTTCATGCCCTCGTCCTTGTCAACAAAATTTGATTAAAAAACTTGAAATAGGACATATATATAGTGAATTTGCTTCTCAATTTTAAGGCATATAATACATGACCATATAGTGAAGGACATATTGTGCATTGCAGCTCAACTATGGTGCATATAGTGAATTCCCCATATATATGTATGTAATCATTCATCATCAAGTTGTTAGATCAAGAAAATTAAATAAATACCCTAAAAAACTTAGATGCGTCTTAAAAATTCTAGCCACATTAGAATGTCATTTTCATGAGGCTGTTAGCCGATGTGGCATTGATGTAGCAGTGATTGGATCCGACAATTGCTGCTATATAGCCACATTAGATAGCGATGAACATTCTAAATGTCAAATGCCGACATTTGAAATCCCGATATAATGTGCCACGTTGTCAATGGGCAAATGTTTCAAATGTTGTCACAGAGGCATGAATGTCATTTTCTAAAACCCTTTTTTTTTGTTATTTTTATTATTGTATATTAAAAGTTGAACCGCGTAGGAGGAAGACTGGAAAAGAGCTTTGTGGCACCGATACAACATTATGCCGTACCGTCAGAATGAACGACCCTCGATTGCCACCGAAAAGAGGGCAAATTAATTTTCTGTTTCTTTATAAGCAAATGAAATTTCGTTTGAAATTTTAATTTAAAAAACCGATTTTTGCAAAATTCATTCTTACCATCGGGTACGATAAAATTTTTAGGGAGGCACTATTTGGCATGTGCCTGCAATTTCAGCATTTGTGCAGGCACATGCCGTGTACATGCGTGCAGACCTCGCACAAAAAAAATTCCACTATCGCAAAATATTTTTTTAATATTGGAAATGTGGAAAAACAGTAGAAAATTAGTGGAATTTTTTGGGCTTGCACGATTTCGCAAATTATACGAGCAAAAAATCTGTCAACGTGAAAAATAGCAAACAAAATAAAATTTATAATATACAGTAAATAAAAGAAATCTATAATAAACAGAAAACAAAATAAATCTATAATAAACATAAAACAAAATATATCTATACAAAAATTGACCTCGCGCAAAAAATTCCACTATCGCGAAGCATTTCTTCCATAAATGCAAATGTGGAAAAACAGTAGAAAGAAAGTGAAATTTTGTGCGCCTGCACGTTTTAACTAATTGCAGGCGCATGCAAAATAGCAATTGCGAAATTTTTAAAACAAGATTTTTTTTCTGCCATTGACTTGTTTTTAAATACTGTGAAGCCAACAAAAAAGGAGGGACACAATGACTTGTTTTGACTAGACATTCACTCATCAGTTGCCGCCATTTCCAATTTTCCATCTGTCGCCGCCGATGCCCACGCACATATAAGCCCCAAGCAAGAACCACCACTTCCTTCTGCATGATCCTTCTCTGCGCCGCCCTCGATTCTCTCCCGTAAAGAAACCCCTCTCTTCTCCTCGAATCGCTCCGGAATTCCTCGTCAATCGACGGCCTGTTCTTCCAGGCGGCGACGTGTTGGAGCGGAGGAAGCGATGGTAAGTCGCCGATCGAGGAGATCGATCTTCTTCTTCTTCCTCTCCGGCGGAGCCGGCCGGAACTCGGGATCATGCAAGCAAGTGCATCTCAAGAGAATGAGAGATCGTCTTTGCGGTGCAGGTTGGTCCGGCGATCCGAGGGAAGGACGGCGGCGGCGCCGGCGGGGAGCCGCGGTGGCTGAGGCCGCTGCTGACGGCGAGGTACTTCGCGCAGTGCGCGGAGCACGGGGGCTCCGCCAGGAGCGAGTGCAACATGTACTGCCTGGACTGCGGCGGCGGCGGCGCGCTCTGCGCCTACTGCCTCTCGCTGCACGGCGGCCACCACGTGGTCCAGATCCGGCGGTCGTCGTACCACAACGTGGTGCGGGTGTCGGAGGTGTGCCGGCTCATCGACGTCTCGTGCGTGCAGACGTACGTGATCAACAGCGCCAAGATCGTCTTCCTCAACGCGCGGCCGCCGGGGAGCGCCAAGCAGGGCGGCGCCGCCGCCTCCTGCTGCGAGGCGTGCGGCCGCGGCCTGCTCGACTCCTTCCGCTTCTGCTCCCTCGCCTGCAAGGTGATGCCATACTCACACTGTCACCTAGCTCCATTCCTCCATGTCCATGGCGCATGGCGGCAAGCGATGCAGCTAGGAGCTAGCCACCTAACGTTCTGCTTTGCTTTCCGGAGGATATCGCCATTATTGCCAAGCTCTTTCGTTCTGGACCTTCTGGTATTTTAATCACTAATTAATAAATCAGTAACCATTCTCTGGGCTCTGATTCCGAATAATGATTCGCTGGTTCATTCTCTTGCTTAATCCTAGCGAATCTTTTGCTGCAAACAACTTTCGCCGACCTCACTTTAATTTCTTAGTCTCTTCGTGGTTGCATGATTACTACACCAGAAATAATTAACAGGTAAGCAAATTAAACAATGACGTGAACGGCGCAAAGTAATATTAGTACCACTGTACACTGTGTTGCTTCATATTTACGGCATCTAGTATTACGAGGCAGAAGCTTTTTTTTTTTTCCTTCCTCTTGTTTGTCTTAGCATGTTGTTTGTCTTAGCATGTGCACCTTAATTTTGAAACCGTGAACCTCTCTCCAAGTACAAATTCTTTCTCGGACCACACAACCACCTTCGAACAGCTGATGCTCTTCTTCGCTGACAACTTTTATACTTTATGTTCCCTCTGTCATAGAAATTTGGAATGTCATTACATTTGTTCTTGGAACGGTTCGTCTTCAACAGAAACCGTTCTTTTTTATTTGCCGCCGTTGACTTTTAGACATATCATTTGACCATTTGTCTTATTTAAAAAATTATTTAAGTATCATGTATTTTGTTATGTTTTGTTTTATCATTGAAGTAATTACTTTAAACAAGACTTATATTTTTTTTTTTCATATTTTCACTAATTTTTAAATTCAAAAAATTTATTTTAAGTATTATTTATTTTGTTATGCTTTGTTTTATCGTTAAATATACTTTAAGCATGACTTATTTTTTATATATTTGTATTAAATTTTAAATAAGATGAATGGTCAAAGGATATGTAAAAAAATCAACAATGACAAATAAAAAAGAACCGAGCAAGTAATGTGCAACTTTGTTTACATTTCAGATGTTGCGTTCAGCTTGCAGGCGTGACGAGGGACCCGGAGCTAACATTCGCGCTCGACGCTAAGCTGGGCCTGGGGCAGCGCCGCGCCGGCGAGACGGCCTCCGACGAGCCGTCGGCAGCCAGCAAGGTCCGGAGGTCGTCGTCGACGGCGGCGGAGCTGGAGGACGGAGCCTGCAGCATCTCTCCGGCGACGCCGCCTCCCATGTGCAGCGCTCGCCGGGCGTCCAGGCGCAAGAGGGCGCCGCGCCGTGCTCCACCGTACTAGCTAGCTACCTAGACTACACGGTGAAGCTAGCCCATGGCCCGATGGCCGAGTTGCTCGTGTGGCCGCACAGCGATCATGTACATACTCGTAGGCACGTATATGTACATATCGATATTGCCATCGATTTGCATTGTGAATGTGATGAGGCCCCAATTATACGCGGCTGCATGCACTGCGCGCACACCCTCTCTCTCTCTCTCTCTCTCTAGATCTCTCTCTTTCTTGTGGATGTTGCTTTCAAATCTATGCACGGCAGAGAGAGCAATATCCAAGGAGAAGAAAGCTGTCAATGGACAGTTGTTTTTTTTTTTGAAGAATAGGCGAGTAGTCTTTTCATTCAATTAGGGAAGAGAAGAAGTGAAGTACAAAACCAACAAGACACCAAGCGCTGTCCCAAAGGGCACGCGCATTCTAATACCAATTACACAACATTATTCCTTAAACTAAAGTTCTCCAAAGCATCGGCAACCACATCAGAGGGCCAACTACCATTATATCTGAAAATTCTACCGTTTCTCTCATTCCAAATGCTCCAAATGGTGTGCTCGATGAGGCCATCGTCCAATGCTCTCGACTTTCCGAGACCGCTTCGGTGATGCCACCAGTTAGGGAAAGAAGATGTCTGAAGCGTGCAAACGTCGGTGATCACAAAATGCGGTTGAAGGAGGTGCCAAACTTGCCTCGCAAACGGGCAAGTCCACAGAAGATGAGAGGAGGTTTCTTGCTCAAGCTCGCAAAGAACACAGACATCGGGAACCGGCCAACCCCTACGAACTAACCTGTCTGCTGTTAGGATCCACTACAGGAATCGCGCGAAATCTCGACGGCCAAAATCTTTCTCGACGGCCCAACATCAGCCATCGACACAGACTAGTTAATATCGACGGCCGAGTATATGCCGTCGACGAAGTGTAAGTAATATCGACGGCAAAAAAAAAGCCGTCGAGATAAGGTCATAGAGGCCCGCGCGCTCGTTTTTTTCGTTTTTTCGCGAAGGCGGAAAGACTCTATCTCGACGGCTGACACTCAGCCGTCGTGAATAGATTATGGGCCGGCCCATCAGAGTGAATCAATCTAGACGGCCAGTGTCCGTCGAGAATAGTTCATGCTCCACTGGTGGGCTGGCCCATTGAATTTTTTCATTTTGTAAATATTTTTCATAATTTACAGAGTTGTTTATTTAGCAATTTAATTAAAAATGAACTTAATTTAGAAATAAAATATGATGTAGTCCCAAATTTTGGCAAAAATATATAATGGCACAAGATGTTATTTTTTTGCATACTAATTTTTAAAATAATTTTTATTTATAATTAATGTTTGGTAAAATATATGTATATATATTTAAAACTAAAAATTGTATTTAAATTTTGTAAAAGTGGAATATTTTGTTACATTCCAGTGCAATGATCTATGTACAATGGTTTTCCGACTCAATGGTTCATTATTTGAAAATTATGATATCCCTCGTGACCCGTATTTCAAAAACTATATAGAACGCTAACTAATACTCGCCCGATATAGCCCTTACATAGGCAACTCCGCTTGCAAATATAATTTGACCATACGAATTTTCTTGATGGTAAATTTTCATGTCGTAAACAATATTAGCCATTACGGCAATTAAAGAATTTTTAATTTTTTTAAAAATTAACTAAGCTATGTTGACCACCGAAGGGGAAGTGCTGCACTGGCCGTCGAGATACATATCATTCTCGACGGCATACGAAAGAGCCGTCAAGAAAGAGGACAATTGACGACGGTAGTCAACGCAAAACGTCGAAATAGACTTTTCTCGACGGCTGAAGATAATAGGCCGTCGAGATAGTGTCAAGCCATGAGCCGACAGAAAGAGGTCTATCTCGACGGCTACCGACCGTCGCGAAAGACCGAACAAACGGGCTACGTCACCCTTTGGTTATTCTCGACGGCTAAGGGCCGTCGAGACATTTTGCGGCCTGTCACAATGTGACACGTGGCGCACTGTTGACCGGGCGGCTACCGTGAGATCTATCTCAAAAGCCGTCGAGATAATAATGTCCCAACGGTCGCGCTTGCAGGCCTGTTTCTCTCGACGGCTCTAAGCCGTCGAGAGAAATGCTGCTCGACACGTGTCAAGTTTTGGTTCGTTATTAGGCTGATCGATATCTTTATCGACGGCTTTTGGCCGTCGAGATGACTCTATATAATGAAACGGGCGCTGGGACTTAGGCAATTTTCACCTCGGTCCCACACCGCTCGCACCGCCCACCGCCGTCCCGCTGTCACGCCGCCACAGCGCTTGCCGTCGCCGCCGCCGTCGTTGCCGCCGCCATGCCATTCCCTCACCGCCTCACAGGCCGTGCCGCTGTGAGCGCCACCACGCACCATCAAGGCCGCCGAGCCTGCTTCCCGCACGGCCGTCGTCGCGTCTAGCCTTAGCCGTCGCCGCCATTACCGGAGGTACGTGTTGTTTCTTCGCCTTTTTTAAAATTATCATAGTAGTCTCACGGCTTTAAACCGTCGAAAATTTAATTAGTCTTGTAATTAGTAATAATTTAAAAATTAATAAAATTTAGAAAATAAAAAATAGATAATGCAATTGTTTTGCTTTATCATTTAATTTTAGGTGCAATTTATATATGGATTTTAATATAATATTGAGTTAATTAGTTTTGCAAGTAGTGCTAATTAAAAAAATTTACAAAATTTATAAAATTACAAAAATAGGTAATGCAATTGTAATGCTATGCCATATGATCCTATATGCATTTTTGCTTTGCCATATGTTTTGCCTAATTTATTATATTTAATTTATATTACATTGAACTAATTAGTAACCTAGCCGTACGTCACCCGTTCGGGTAAAACACAACGCGTAAAGAAATTGGACGGTGATTCGTTCATTTCTATTACGCTTTGTGTAAAATGACCCCGAATTGTCCAGTGGACAGCCAATGTGTGGCGTCCTAGTGGACAGCTCACGAATAGCCGCTTAGGCGTGTCCCGCTGTGGCATCGATAGGGACGAGACAAAATTTCGGCAGCATAACCATATAGTTCTCCTAGTGCATAACATAAGTGCTATTAAGCTGAATTTGAGATTTTTAGCCATCGTTGCACTACGAGAACTATAGGGTTATGCTGCCGAAATTTTGTCTCGTCTCTATCGATGCCACAGCGGGACACGCCTAAGCGGCTATTCGTGGGTGGGTTTAGAAGCCTTCCTAAGCCTATTCTGAAACCCTAACTTGTAGCTTCCCGTGTCAAGACCGATGGATGAAGAGAGGAGGTGGATGTACGATGGATGGAGATCGAACGGACAACATTCAGATGAATGGTATGAGAAGGCCAATACATTTGTAGATAATGCTTTCAAGGCGACCCCAAACCCTGACACGGCGTACGTTCATTGCCCTTGTACGGAGTGTGGAAACTGTAGAAAGAGAACACGGTATGACATGGGAATGCATTTATGCAAAAATGGGTTTAAGGCCGGATATCATCGTTGGGTTTATCACGGTGAGAGTGGTTGTGCTCGTGCCGTCTCTACTCCTCTCGACGAAGGATTTGATGAAGTTGACAGAATGCAAGATTTGATGGATGATTTTGGCTATGATTTTGATGATGAGCAGGCTACTACCACTATGACTGAATTTTTAACCCTGTTAGAGTCTTCCAAACAGCCTTTACATGATCAAACCACCGTGACCCTGCTCTCTATGGTAACACGGATGATGGCTCTGAAATGCAACTATAACTTCTCTATCAATTGCTTTGATGAGTTGTTAGGATGTTTAAGCGATGCTCTTCCAGAAGGACACAAGATGCCCCCAAGTTGATACGAGTGTAGAAAACTGCTTGCTGGTCTGGGAATGCCTTACGAGAAAATAGATTACTGTCCGAACCATTGCATGTTGTATTATAAAAATGAGGCTGCCAAAAATGTGTGTGATCATTGTGGAGAGTCCAGATATATTGAGATAGTCGACGGTTCTGGAGAAAAGAAACAGACGAAGGTGGCGAGAAAAGTATTGTGGTACTGTCCGTTAAAGAAATGACTCCAACGGTGTTTCATTACGGAAGAGACCGCGCAGCAAATGAGGTGGCACAAGGAGGGTAAACGTGCAAGACCCGGTATGATGGTTCATCCGGCTGATGGAGAAGCGTGGCAACACTTTGATAGGGTGTATCCGGAGTTCGCAGCGGATCTCAGAAACGTGCGGCTCGCACTTGCCGCTGATGGCTTTACGCCTTTCAATATGATGGCTGCATCATACTCATGTTGGTCAGTTTTTAGCATCCCTCTGAACCTCCCGCCTTCAATTTTGATGAAAGAAGAGTTCATGTTTCTTTCTTTAATCGTGCCTGGGCCAAAGAATCCTGGAAAAAATCTAGATTTGTTTATAAGTCCATTGATTGAAGAGCTGAAGGAGTTATGGGAAGAAGGTGCCCCGACATACGATATAAAAACAAACAGATCTTTTTCTATGAGGGCTGTCTACATGTACTTAATACATGATTTTTCCGCTTACGGTATGTTCTCCGGATGGAGCACACATGGGCGGCTTAGTTGTCCTGTGTGTTTGGATGATACAGAGGGATTCCAGTTACGATTTGGTGGCAAACCGAGTTGGTTCGATTGTCATCGAGCATTTTTGAAACCGGGACATCCTTTTTGGAAGTAGAAAAATGCATTCCGTAAGAACACCACAGTAAAAAGGAGAAAACGTGGTCGTGTGGGTATTGCGTTCATAAAGGAATGGCATGCCAAATTGAATCATAGCCAGAATGGAGCCTATGAAGATTACGGTATCTCGCATAATTGGACACACAAGTGTTGCATATACTCTCTGCCATATGCAAATGATCTTCTTTTGCCACACAACATTGATGTGATGCATCAAAAGAAAAACGTAGCAGAGGCCATCTATGGTACAAACTTTGATATAGCTAAAAAAAGTAAAGATAATGTGAAAGCACGGCAAGATTGTCAGGAAATATATGATCGACCGACAATGAATATGGCGGAGGGGGAAAAGAAGAAACCAAAAGCTGCGTATTGCATAACAGTCTCGCAGAAGGAGGTATTACTTTGGTTTCAGAATAGTCTAAAGTTTCCCGATGCTTATAAGTCGAACTTTGGGCGTGGCGTGAACATCACTCAAGGAAAGATAAATGGAATGAAAAGCCACGACTTTCATATATTCATGCGAGATCTCGTACCTGTCGTGTTACGAGGTTACTTACCTGAAGATGTCTGGAGAGCGTTTAGTGAACTGAATTTCTTTTACAGAAAGTTATGTGCTAAGGAGATCAATAAGGATGATATGATGAAGCTTGGGGATGATAACGCCGTGCTCGTATGCAAGTTAGAAAAGATTTATGTTTCCGGGTTTTTTCAATCCAATGCAACATCTCCTCGTGCATCTACCTTATGAAGCTCAACTTGGGGGACTAGTACAATATAGATGGATGTATCCTATAGAACGGCGACTAAAAAATGTTAGAGCAAGTGTGAAAAACAAAGCACGCGTTGAAGGCTCAATAGCCGAGGCATACTATGTCCAGGAGATTACTAATTTCACCAACAAATACTTGGCAATAGATAAAATGTGAATATTCAGATACCGAGGTACCGCCCGGTGATCGAAGAGTTCACCGAGTTAAGAATTTTTCAGTGCAAGGTCAAGCGGTAGGTAAGCATCGACCGAGACTTATCTCGGGAATGAACGAGTTGTCGCATTGTTATATATATTCGACAACATCAAGAGTTGGCGGTTGTGACGAGACTAATTTGTCCGTGTCGAATGGAAAGGGAGTCGACGACCACCAATCGCCGTGATAGAACCCAACTCTTGCGAACGGGTCTTTGGACATGGGCGGCGAATTTCTTAGCATGGTTTTGGAAACAAGTTGTTATTGATGCTAGTTTACATAATGATCTTCGTCAAATGTCACGTGGATGCATGAGATCTGTGAAAGTTCATAGCCGTTACGATATAAACGGTTTTCGATTCCGTTCCTCCACACATGAGCAGTCAAAACCTGATTTGCAAGAAGGCTATAGGTAGGAAGTGGGACAGCCCCGAGTGGAAGGGGAAGTCCGAGAAGGCAAAGAAGAACAGGGGCGTGAAGGACTACAAATCAAACACTGGGAGGTGGTCCATCGCACAGTTGGGGAAGAAACTGGTAATAAAAAGTTTTTACTTGTCTTCACTTTAGATTTTCGAACTAACACATGTCGGTCATATTACAATTTAGTTAGCGAAGACGGGGGTTAGGCCCAGCCCGATGGACGTGTGAAAGCAGGCCCACACGAAAAAGGTGCCGCCTGGTGGACAACCGACCTTGGATCCCCATGCTTATCTCCGTTTGGTAAGTGTCGACAGCATTAGTCAATACAACTATCTTCGTTTGGTTATTTGATTGGTTTTGAATATCACAACGACATGTAGGAGCGTTATAAGGACGCTTACAGAGAGGAGCACGGGGAGGAGAGCAATCCAAAGGAGGCTCCCCTCGATCCTCATGTGATTCATAAGCACATGGGGGGCAAGGCTCACGGGCGCCTAGCGATCGGTGGCGACCACCTACGGTAAGATCTCTTTCGTACACTCGTATATTATGATTGCAAACTGACTGTTATATTATGCATGTTGCAGGTCTTCAGAGTATATGCCCAATGTACGGGCTAGCCAGAGCGGCGGTGAGGCCCGTCGCCAGTTCGAGGAGCGCCTGCAGAGGGAGAGGGAGCAGCAGCAGAAGAGGCACTAGGAGGAGCGGGCTCATGATAGAGAAATGCTAAGGGCGATGCAAGAGAGTCTGAGAGCCGCGCAGGAGGACTACTGACGTAAGGCTTCGACAACTGAGGCGTTCACATCGGGGTAACGATTCAAGACTTGAATTCTTTTTATAGATGCATATCTTATCATTTGTACTAACGAAATCAAATATATGTGTAGGCCGGTCCAAGTGGTCACACGGGGCTTATGGGCGCTCCTCGAGCAGTGGGGATGCGGGTCCCTACACAGTGGTTCGTGCCGTCGGTAGCCACCCAGCCCCTCCAGCTCCTATGTTGGGCGAGGCGGCTACCCTATACAGACGGCACCACCGGCGACCTCCATAGACCAGTAGCCCACGCCCCCACGCCCAACTACCCGAACGTCGAGCGTCCCTGGTTCCGTGATCCAGCGGTAAGTCTTATGTGCAAAATTAATACACTATCGCATAGTACATAACTACATATATGTCAACTTACTAATTGAAAAATCTTGAAGGGTTCGGGTTCTATGATGTCTACGCCTCCGTCCTTTGTGCCACCTCATCAGGACGACGCGTAGCAGGGCGACGACGGCTCAGGGAACATGGCCGCAAACCTCGCGGTGCAGCTCATTGGGACGCCACTACGACAACCATGATCAATGTTTGTTTTATTGTGTTCATGATGTTGATACTGTCATTACATGTTTCAGAATGTTTATTAGATGTTTCTGATTGTCGATTTGATGTTTGTGATCTATGTGATACGATGTATGTGATGCGATGTTTGTGATCTATGTGATGCGATGTTTGTGGTATATGTGTATTTGTGAAATTATGGAAAATTTGAATGCGGGGACTATTTTGGGTTTGCGAGTTGCGGCAATTATCATTGGTGCGATAGCGGTATAAAATTATTGTGATTTTTACAAATTTTAAAAAAATGCTTTTTTTTAATAGTCTCGACGGCTACATCCTGGCCGTCGAGACAGATTGGGACAGCAGGAGAATCTATCTCGGCGGCCTTCAGCCGTCGTGAATAACATTCCTGGCCCCACAGGACAGCGCCGTCCTTTCCTGCGGAGAGGCTATCTCGACGGCTGTTGGCCGTCGTGACTAACTAGTGGGCTGGGCCGGCATACAACCTGCTTAAGAACAATCTCGACGGCTTTAAGCCATCGAGAAAGGCTCCACGATCACGTCGTGCCTGTCCGGTGCATGTATCTTGACGGTTTTAGTTCTGCCGTCGAGAAAAAACTAATCACGACGGCCGAGCCGTCGAGAAAGGTTGTCTCTCTCGACCATGCTTTCTCGACGGCCAAATCTCGACGGCTAGCAGTCGAGAGTACTTTGCCTCGACGGTTTTTGTATCTATATCGACGGCTTTAGCCGTCAAGAATTTCAGCGATTCACGTAGTGATCCTGTCCTGAACGACAAGCCAACAGAAAAAACGACACTTTGGTTCCGCCCTGGCTTTCTAGATCCTCCCATACTGATGATTGGCAAAGGACCCAAAGAATTGCATGGCATAAGCTGAGGAGGGTGAGTATCGACCTATGGGTGAAGATATCCAAACTATAGAGTCCGGAGAGTTTGAAAGCAAAGATGCGCCCTCCCTGACGTCCATCCAAATTGAGATGAACTCCAGAACCTGCTGATGTGTACACAAACGACGGAGCGGTCGCATCCAAGAGCCCGTGAGTACCGCATCTCGAACAGAAAGGTCGGATAGCCTTGCTATCTGAAAACAGGATGGTGCCCTCTCCTTGAGTGGGATGTTTCTGATCCAAGGGGAGGTCCAGAAGGATAACCTCGACCCATCTCCTACAATCATCCTTGTGTTGGCTCGAAAGAGGAGCTCATCAGCACACGAAGATGGAAACTTCAGACCCAACCATGGCCTCGGCGCAGCATCCCAAGCCTGCCAAAGAAACCGAATCCTCAAAGCTGAGCTAAAACGGGAAATATCCTTTACGCCCAGTCCGCCTAGCTCCTTGGGCCTGCAAATCTTTGCCCAACTGACCAAGCAATGACCACCATTGTAATATTCGCTTCCTTTCCAAAGAAAGCTTCTCCTAATCCTATCAATCTTCTTAATGGCCCACTTATCCAATGGGAAGACCATTAGATGATAGACCAACATAGAGGTGACGATTGAGTTAATCAATACCAGACGACCTGCTCTGGAAATCAGATTTGCCTTCCAACTGCCAAGCTTCTTCCTAACTCTCTCGATGAGAGGCGCCACATCCCCTCTCTTTAGCTTCAAAGGTCGCAGCGGGAGACCTAAGTAATTACAAGGGAAAACTTTAACCTGAGCCGACACAAGCAATGGAAGACATTGCAAATCTTGATGGTCACATCGAATGGGGAAGACGTCGCTTTTTCCCCAGTTGATGTTCAAACCGGATGCACCATGGAAGATGGAAAGGACCTCCAAAATGGCTTGTACATCCCTCTCCGAAGGCGAGCACAACAACATGACATCATCGGCATATAGTGAAATTCTAAAGTTTGCCGAGTTATCGGGGATTTTTGAAAGCAGCTCCATTTGCTCTGCCGATTTCAGAAGTTTGGAGAGAGGTTCCATCGCTAGAACGAAAAGCAGAGGAGAGAGCGGATCCCCTTGGCGTAGACCCCTGTGATGATTGAATTTGGCCCCTGGTTGACCATTCAAGAGGACCTGAGAAGATGAGGAGGCTAGCATTGAGGAAATCCAATCTCTCCACTTCTGGCCAAAACCAAAACCCTGTAAAACCTGTAAAATATATTCCCAACTAACCAAATCAAACGCCTTCTCGATGTCTAATTTGAAGAGAAGGGACGGGACTCCCTTGCTGTGGAGAGTCGCAATCGTGTTGCGAACGGTGAGGAAATTATCCTGAATGGATCTGCCTTTGATGAAAGCGCTTTGGTTAGGCGAGACCAAAGTTTGCATGAAGGCCCCCAGTCTATTAGCAAGAACCTTGGAAAAAATCTTCCCCACACTGTGTCCTAAACTTATGGGTCTAAAATCTGACACCCTGGTCGCATCTACTTTCTTGGGAAGCAAGGCAATATAGGCATTGTTTACCAGTTTGTCGGTACATAAGGTACCGGGGTGTCCTCTCCACCTCCTCCAGAAGGGGGTAGAAGACGGCGTCATCCAGAAGGACCGTGAAGACCGGGTCTGGTTCCGAGTGGACTGGCGGGCACGCAGGCCCCATCGCTCGGAACTGGGCCCCGAGGTGTCTCTCGGCAGGTGGGGGCGACCAGACCCCTGCGCCGGGAGACCGGGCGAGCCCTCCACGTGTTAGGCGGGCGACCAGACCCCAGCACACGGGCGAGCCCTCCATGTACCAGGCGGGCGACCGTGCTCCAAGACGCGGCGAGCACCGCCGGCCAGACACGCATGCGCCGGCTACGGCGCAGCGCTTCGGCGACCAGGACATGTAGCAGCTTGGCGACCAGGATACGTGACAGATCGGCGGGCTGGCGGGTGATCAAGGGCCCCGTGCCGTATCGACGACCACGTGAGCAGCTGGCAGGGTCGGCGGGACTGTGGGTCCCACCTGCCACCGATGGGACACGACAAGGCAGCGGGACGTGCGTAGCAGGCGGCTACGACAGCGCGACATTTATTGTATACCTGCCAGTACAGTGATCATGTAATAGGTTAGATGCGTCCCCCTGTTTCTCTCTCCCCGTCGGTTCGGGCTCTCCCATGTTATATAAGGGGTCAAGCCACCACGGGAAAGGGGGGATTCCAAGGTTCTCTCATTCCACCTCATTTCCATTCGCAATATACACACATAGAGCGAGAGCTCAGCAGGAGTAGGGCTATTACCCACCTCGGGGGCCCGAACCTGGGTACATCGCGCGTGTTCATACTGTTCTTGGGAGCTCGAGGGCGGTTCGAGGCGCAGCAGTGCTCCCCCCCGTGTCGGATCTCTGAATCTTCTCATCTAGCGGCAGAAAAATACGCTGATAGTGGCGCGCCAGGTAGGGGGGTAGGTGTTGAATCCTCTTCCCCTCGAGTTCTTCCCAAAATCGGAGGCGAAATTGGTGAAAATCGGTGGTCAGAAGCGTACAGATTGAGCAAGGAATGGAGGGCGGTTCGAGGCGCAGTAGTGCTACCCCCCGTGTCGGATCTCTGAATCTTCTCGTCTAGCGGCAGAAAAATACGCTGACACAGTTCGAAACCTGTAAGATTCCCAATCCACATCTTCTGAAAGGCTTCCATTAGGTCTGGTTTGATGGTCTCCCAACAACTCTTGAAGAAGATACCAATGAAACCGTCGGGGCCCGGCGCCTTGTCCGCTGGTAAGTGGCTAATAACATGAAAGATCCCATCTTCCTGGAACAGCTGCTCCAAAGCATGTAGGTCAGGTGAGGGCATGTCAAGACCAGCCCAGGAAAGGTCATGAACTCGCCCTTGATGTTTCTCAAAGAGGCTGACAAAATGGTTAAAGAGCTCCTGATCGATCTCATGAGATGAAGCGAGGAGGCCACTTTCTGTGGCAATGGATCTGATATAGTTTTTCCTATTATTTGAATTGACCTTCGCATGGAAGAACTTAGTGTTGGCATCTCCTTCCTTTAAAATTTTGCATCTAGACTGCTGACGCAATCTAACTCTCTGTACTGCTGCAAGCCCCAAGATCCTACGCTTTAAGACACGTCGGAGGTCCACTTCTGCATCAGACAACGACCTGGACTCCGAAGCCACATCGAGTTGAAGAATGACCTCCGTGGCAATCACCAATTGTAACCTGATCCTCCCAAAGAGACGCGAACTCCAGCGCCGGAGTACCTTGGCTGTTCTACATAACTTAAGGTGCAATCGACCAAAAGCACTTGAATGAGAGGCTGGAGAAGCCCACGCTTCCTAAACCACAGTTTGAAAACCAACTACCTTGGGCCAGAAACTCTCAAAATGGAAGCCCCGATGCTTGATGAATTGGGACTCGGCCACGAACAACAGCGGGGTGTGATCGGAGATAGAGCTGGACAGCGGCACTAGCGACCTATGTGGAACTAAAAGGTCCCAGTCTGTGGTCGTGAAGAACCTGTCAATTTTGGTCATGGGGACATGGAGCCCATGAGAGGACCCTGACCATGTGAACCGCTTGCCTTGAAGGGCTACTTCTTGAAGCTCTAGATCATTCACGGTCTTGTTGAAAGCTCGCATTAGCGATAGATTAATGTTTGCACCTGAGTTCTTGTCATCAAGAGACCTAATCAGATTGAAGTCCCCCATTAGGAGCCATTTATCCAAAGCCTGCGATTTGACGATCTTGAGGTCATCAAGAAAACGATTCTTATCCGGAACCGATTGTGGCCCGTAAACTCCTGAGCATGTCCACAGGACCCCAGAAGAAAGATCCCTTATCTCACAGGAGACCGAAAATTCAGAGGTCCGAGAATTTGAGATTGCGAACAAACGAGCGAAGGCAGCGAGGATTATGCCCCCTCTTGTCCCAACAGCAGGCAAAAAGCAACAGTTCTGCAGGAAATCCAATCCCAAAACTTCCATAAGGATACATCTGTCCACCGTGTGGATCTTCGATTCCTGTAAACAGGCAATGTTTGCCCTGCTATCTGTAATGAACTGTTTGACAACGGCCCTTCTGGCAGGAGAATTCATTCCCCGTACGTTCCAACTAAAAATTTTGAGATTATCCATAAAATAACATAACACCACAACACCATGACCCGAAGACATGGTTACACAAGTTGCATACATGCCTGGCAACGCCATTAGGCTTTAGAGGGAAAAAAACTAGTGCGACGAACAGGACACCACAAACAGAGACTTTGAAGAAACATACGCTACGACGACCAACAACAGTAAACAAACGTCGGCAGGCCTAGAACCAGGATGATCAACAACAAAGACGGGCAAGAAAGAGGAAGGCAGATACATAAGAAAGGTGGAGGAGCAACAGCCTAACTCGGCCAACATTCAGATGGCCTGGATAGCCCAAGCGTCCGCACCCAGAGCTTCTGCGAGGTCTGGCCCAGAATTGATCCCTGCAAGGTCCTTCATAGCAGCAATTTCAACATCAGAAAGTTTTCTGTCGAAAAGGCCAGTGTATCGATTGAAATCATCTTTATCCAATCGCTTGTCGCCGCTGGCCACTCCTAGTTTCTTCGCTAGAATCTGTTGTGCCTTTTCCACGACGGTCATCTGCTTCACCTGAGCTTTGCTTGCGAGGTGCGGGCTCCTCCACGCAGGACGAGGTGGCTGTGCTGGAGGGCACGACAGGATGGCTTCCGGGATTGCACGAACGACCTCAGTGTAGAGTTTCTTCGGTATAGTGATGTGCAGATCACCTCCTTGCTGCCCGGGTTGGGATATCTGGGAGGAATCCACAACCGGTGTTGTCGCCTCCTTCCTGAAAAGAACCGGGGCGTGTGGGGTGAACAGAGTCGCCTCCTCTCTCATAGGGTCAGGGGCGTGACCGAGGGAAGAGCAAAGACCTGCTGAGAGAATTCTAGAGGATCAACGAACTTTGGTACCCCAGTGGACATGGGCACTGCGATCTGGCATGCTGTAGAAGGCAAGGCATCCTGGGGGAAGACGTCTGACGCCTTGACCGGCTCAGCTGAAGATGCACGGCGACGTCCCCCATTGAAGTAGCTTCGCCTATTGCCTGTTGTTGACGAGGAGGCAGCATGAACCTGGTTGGCCTGTGACGGTTGCACATCCCATCCAGAAGGCCGCTGCCGTGCGGGCCTGGAGGACGGCGGGGGTGGCGGTGGTGGGCTGTCGTCGTCATCATCCCCAAAAGAACGGACGCTGAGTCTGTTGCGTACTGGAGCCTGCTGCTCCGGCGGACCATCCACCAAACCTAGAGTCCACTAGAACGAAATCTTCCGCACACCTGAGCCATCCTCGGAGGAGGAGACCGACACCAGGGTTAGCAGCCCGCTAACGCAGCTCCCTGGGCTGAAAAAAGGACCCTCAAAGTTCCTGCTTGGAGGGTCAAAATCCCAAACCTTGTCAACATGAATGATCAGCCTGTGGGAGAGAGTGCGAGGCGGAAGATCAACATTTTCAGTCCCTATACGAGGCTCCTCAAGCAGAAGTGTAGCCTCCTTGGGGAAGCAGTTTGCATCATCAGTCCAGATCCAAGCACAAACGCAAGGTTCTTCCTTCTCTTCTCTCGGCATGTCAAGCTCCTGCAGAAGAAAACCAGACGGAGATAGAATCGGGGCTACAGCTGCTGCTGACCATGAGTGCCTAGGAACACCCTCGATGCAAAGTCGCACCTTGAACCTAGCCATCAACGATTCGGCCGAAAGGAACCTGGTCCAAGGCCTCATCTTGAAAGTGAGACCTGCAGCAAACAGACTGGGTCGACGAAGAAGGTAGTCCCTAAGCTCTTTGCAGTCACACATTATGAAGAAACTTTTGGGGGACTGCCGCTGCACGAAAATCCTCTGATTTGTCAATCTAAATTTCTGCTCAAAGGCCTTCTGTACCTAGTTGGTGGGAGCCTCATTGCCCTCAAGGTGGATTGCGATAAGAGCTCGCTCAGCATAAATGTCCTCAAGCTCTGTACCTCGAGCTTCAAAAGAAGTGTACCTAAAGGAGAAACAGGGACGGGACGCAGGAGCACCCGGCAAGTCTTCCATCCTCCTAGCAACAGCACCGGAGCCCTTGTTGGGGAAGGGGACGGACCTGCGCTGACGGAAACGGCAGGAGCGCGCCCTATGCCCAGACTCCCTGCATATCAAGCAACGGGGCGGAGCAGAGCATTGTGCGACAAAATGGGAAGAGGAGAGACACAAGCAGCACCCGAGCCTCTTTCTCAAGAAGCGCTTTGAAATCATCCGAGAGCATGGCAAGAACTCCAAGATTTACTTTCACACCTTGCGCCATGAACTACGACCTGCCAACCAGCCCCATCAGTTTGTTCAGAGCCTTCAATGGCCTTGCCCTTGTGTTCTGACCTGACAACTTCAGAAGCTAGACGGATCCCTGCAGATGCGCTGGAAAACCCTTGCCCTGACGAGGAAGAACCCCTAGGGTCTGGAATGATGGCCTTCAAAGCACCCTGATTCGCACCTGCAGCTTGTGGGGATAGTGGCGGAGTAGGAGATCTTGCTGGGGGAACCCATCTTTGAAAAGAGATTTGGGCATCGCAGCTGGTGGCGCAGCCAAGAGCAGCTAGATCTTGGGGCGGCGAGGGGGATGGGTGAGGGATCTGGAGAGGGGCAGGGGGCTGGACAGGCGGCCAAGGGTAGCTAGATCTTGGGGAGATGGGTGATGGAGCTGGAGAGGCTGGGTGGAGGACAGGAATGGGGACACCGGCGGCGGCTCGGTGTGGGGTGGTTCGGGGTTGGGGACGGGAGCACCAGAGGCGAGACCCATCACATTTGTCAAAAAGCATTGTCAACTGAGAGATCTCATTTCCGTTAGAGAAATTCTTGTACGTGAACGGTGCGCTCTGCGCCTTCCTTTATCAATGTAGGCATGCACAGCTCCGCGTGCTTCGCGCTTCGTCTTCCTCCATGCAAGCCTCTGCGACCTCTGCAATGTTGCCACCGTCCTCCACCTCCACCACCTGATTATGGTTCAAGTTCAGAGAGAATCTCACTCGTGCTCCCCCCTCCCTCCTAATCTAGATCGTTGTCGTAGCCACAAAAACAGAGGAGGGCGGTAGGCGGAGTTGATAGGGGAATCCATCGACATCAACAGGTAGAGTTAGGGTGGATGGGATGAACTCATGAACGTGATGGTAGGGGAGACGGGGGAGAGTGGCAAGATAACGAGACCACGGGTGGTATGCCAAAGGCGGACAGTACAGTAATGTCACGGTGGAGGCGCACAAAGCAAAACAAGAGAGAGAAGATGAGAGTTTTTTTAGATAACGAAATAAAATTCCGGCCTCTACGTCGTGAGATGTACACAACCAAGTTCGCATACAACGGTTTGACTTAAGTCTAACAATTAACTTAAGACGAGCAAAATAAAAATTACATTAAACAAAACATAATCTGTGAATATTTCTCCAACCATAATTATTGAAGAACATCATAGCAACCTCTTAGATTGGCATGCTTCGACAAATGGTTTCCGGTCATCCTCCTGCAGTAATGCCCAATCAACCAGCATGTAGCTCTGAAAATGCTCTGCAAGAAAGATGTAGCTTTGCGTCTGTTAAAAACCATATTATTTCAACAAAACCAAATAGACCAAAACATAGCTGTCATGCCAGCTAAAAATTGATAGTGAGGAGGGGTAATGTAGATAAGATGTCTTGTTAGGTTATCTTTCAAATGAAGTCTAAGAATCAAACTTGAAAATCAAAGAATTAAAATTAAAATTATGATTTTTTGGTCCAAAATTCAAATTCAAAATCTAAAATCCAATTTGAAAACTAAAATTTCAAATTCAAAATTTGAACCATTTGGTCAAACATTCAAATTCAAAATCAGCAGAATAAAATATGAAATCCAAACTTTTCAAATTTAAAGTTTGAACCGTTTGGCCCAAAATTCAAATTCATTTTTGGCAACCAAATTTGAAGACGAAAATTCTTAAAATCAAATTTTTAGTACAAAGTTCAATTCAAAAACTAAAACTCAAATTAGAAATAAAAAAATTCAAATTCAAAATTTGAACTCTTAGGTCCAAAATTTTAATTTGAACTACAAAATTTTCAATAGAGGATCAAGATGATAATCTTTTATGACAACTTTACATAAACGATCTAAACCATACATGAATAACTTTTTTTATTGTATTCAAACAAGGCTTACTAACACATGCATGTTGTCCTTCACATTATTCAGGAATGCGTACAACACAGCCAACTTGGTTGCACATGAATGCAGATCAATGTGGTTCACACTCCACAGAATCTATCACACAACTTACATTTTAATCAATATCAATATCAATGATAAACACTTGTTCAGAAGGTGAGGCCAGATCCTTTCAGCTTCTCCGCAACAATGCAATCCAGGCTGCTGGCCATCTCCTCAGTCAGGTAGTTCTTCCAGTCCCCGACCTTGCCTTCCCTGAAGTAAGAGGAGTTCTCCATCGGCCACCCGCCGATCCGATCAGCCATCCCCGACGAGTTCACCGGCAGGCTCGCCAGCCACTCGAAGCTGCACAGCCTCACGACCTCCTCCACGACGCCGCCGCGCTCCTCGTCGCCGGTGAACGGCACGCGGAGGAAGTCGGCGAGCTTCCTGACGTGCTCGCTAGGGTTTGCCATCATGTCCTCGTATTTCATGAAGAGAACCCTATCGGGATCGGCCGTGTGCTCGTTCCAGTACCCGAGGTTGTGCTCCCAGGTTGGCCCGTAGGCGGTGAGCCCCTGGCAGAAGAGCTCGAAGTATTTGCCCAGGCGTATGGAGAGGCCATGGCTCACCTTGTTCATGAAGTGCCATGTGGAGACGAGCACGTCCTTGGGGTCCCTGCAGAGGTAGACGACGCGGCAGCCGGCGGCGGCGACGCGCGGCGGCAGCAGCGCGAGCGGCATGTGTGTGGAGAGGAGCCGCGGCGAGGTGAGCAAGGCGAGGTCGGCGGCGAGGGGGCGGAGCTCGCGGTCAGGCAGCTCGAGGAAGGGGACGAGGTCCTGGGGGTGGGTGGTGAGCAGCGGGTGGCCGCCGCAGACGCCGGCGGCGGCGGCGGCGGCGGCGGCGGGATGGCGGGCGCGGTTGGCGATGGCGAAGACGAGGGCCTTCAGCCAGGTGGTGCCGCTCTTGGGGAAGGTGGCGAGGATGACGTCGTCGGGGCGCGGCTGGAACTGGGCTTCCACGAGCGTGATGCTCCTCACGGCTTGGGGCGTGAGCCAGTAGCTTCGGTGCAGCACGAGCGGCATCTCTGCTTCCACTGCCACTCCTCCATTGTCGTTGCTGCTCTCAGCTGGATGAGCCTGATGAGCTTGAGCCATGGCCATGGCGATCGAGTTGGCGAGGTAAGCTAGGAAAGCTAGCTCTTCGTGTCTGGGCGATCGGATATGCGCAGCTAGAGAGGCTTGAGGGGGAGAAAATTTGTACCCAAGTGTACAACTGATCTGTTTCTGTCGATAACGATAAAAATAAGTAACGGTTTTGCTCAAACCCAGGCGACTGGGCTCGCCGCCGCGGCCGCCGCCGCGTGCGCGCCCAGTCGCCTGGGCAGCAGCCGCTCCCAATAAGTAATCGTTGGGTCACGTACGTATCAAGAAACAGGATGCTACGCTACCAACTCTGCTTCAAAAAAGATGTAAATTGCATGCATGCATCGTGATTCATGAGCACTTTCACTCTTTGAAAGAATTTATACATCAAACTGACATATAAGTTTGGCAATATATATCTCCGGGCGTACGTGATATGTACGTCTAACTTGCATGTGATTCGTTTTGAGTATATCTTAGTGATTTACTGATATGTACGTCTAACCTGCATGAGATTCTATCCTAGCTATGCATCGATCGATCTAGCTGTAAAATTCTGTTTTTGGCTTCAAAACCGATCATACCATCTCTACCATATATCTGTTAAATAAGATATGAATAGAGATATTTCTCCTCTACTCTTGTTTACGTTATCAATGCTAGAAAGCGCCAAAACGGGCAAGCATTTCCGAAGTATACGTGGTTCCAGGCGTCCCAAGGATCATCGGATCTATATCATGATCCACGTTTCAAACCAACACCCCCACACGATCATTTTGCAAAAATACTTTCAACTTTTAAAGGTCAAGTAATTGGATCCTTCTTCCTCCTTCCCGAGCCAGCCGCCACTCATCGACGCCGTGCTCACACAGCCGGCTCGCACTCGAGCCGCGCTCATGCCAAAGGTCGAGCCAAGTGGGAGTGTGAAAATAACAGAGACTAGGGTATATGCATATGCGCCACACTTCAACAGAGCGGGCCGGATCATCTTTTATATTCAATGTTCGTTACAGAGATTACAACAAGAGGTAGCGAACTATGCGCTGCACCTCTGAATGTACACGCGCTATCCATGAGTCTAGGATCTAACTAACTGCACACGCTTAGAGCATCCCAGCAGGGCCTTTAAATTTTTTTCTATCGCTACAAGAATCTACTTAAGAACTCAAGCAAGTCTGAATTCCTCTCACATGCATCAAATTCCCTCCTACTGCATTTGAAAAATTTTGAAATAGAGGTGCATTTGGGGGGTGAGTTGGGGATGCTCTTATCCTTTAACACGCCCCATCAATCACAACTTCTGAAAGATTGAGATTGCAACGTAAGCGTGCAATTTCTGGTGCACTGATAGGCTTCGTCAATCCGTCAGCGATCTGATCTCTGGATGGAATGAACCTGACATCAAGAGCTCGATTTGCCACCCTTTCACGAACAAAATAAAAATCAACTTCTACATGCTTTGTTCTTGCGTGGAAAACATGATTTGCTGTCAAATATTTTGCCCCTAGGTTGTCACACCATAACACTGGAGCCCTGTCCTGGTAAACACCAAGTTCTCCCATCAAAGACTGTATCCACAAGATTTTTGCAGTCGCATTTGCAAGCGACTTATATTCTGATTCAGTGCTCGATCTCGACATCGTGTTCTGCTTTCGAGAGCTCCAGGATACTAGATTTCCACCGTAATACACTGCAAAACCCCCTGTTGATCGCCGATCATCTGGATCACCTGCCTAATCGGCATCCGAGAACGCACTGATCAATCTAGATGCGTTTCTCTTAAAGTGCAGACTCATGGTCATGGTATGCTTAAGATACCTCAGAATTCTCTTAGCTGCCGTCCAGTGTATGTCAGTGGGCGAATGAAGGAACTGGCAAACTTTGTTCACAGCAAAAGCAATATCTAGGCTAGTAATCGTCATGTATTGAAGAGCTCCAACAGTACTTCGATACTTAGTGGCTTCCTCAGCAGACAGTGCCTTCCCCGCCTCCTTTGACAGTTTCTCATATACTGTCATTGGGGTAGCAACTGGTTTGCATGTAGACATGCCAGAACGGTGAAGAACATCAGAGATGTACCTCGACTGATTGAGAGCTAAGCCATTTCGCAAGTGCTGAACTTGAATACCAAGGAAGTAATGAAGCTTTCCAAGATCTTTAACAGCAAACTCCCCCTTCAGTTTCTGAATGAGCTTATCAATCCCTTCTGGAGATGACCCGGTGATGATAAAATCATCCACATACACAAGAATATAAATTGTCATTCCATGTCGATTGTATATGAATAAGGACGTATCGGATCTAGAAGGAATAAATCCAAGTTCAATGAGCTTCTGACTTAGCCTTGAGTACCAAGCCCTTGGGGATTGTTTTAGGCCATAGAGAGACTTGTCCAGTTTGCATACGGTAGTAGGATGACTCGTGCTCACATTGCCTTGTGGTTGCTTCATGTATACGTCCTCTTCAAGCACACCATGTAAGAAGGCGTTTTGTACGTCCAGCTGATTAATACTCCAGTCTCGTTGAACAGCTAGCGATAGTATAAGTCTGATACTGACAGGCTTGACCACTGGACTGTATGTATCGCCATAGTCGATGCCATAGCGTTGCTTATACCCTTTGGCAACCAGACGGGCCTTGTATCGATCAACCGATCCATCAGCTTTTCGTTTTAGTTTAAAAACCCACTTGGAGTCAATTAGATTCATCCCTGACTGGTGTGGTACAAGATGCCAGGTTTGATTTTTGATGAGAGCATCAAACTCAGCATCCATCGCTTGCCTCCACTCCTGGGAAAGCACTGCCTCATCATATGTATGTGGCTCATAAGCAAGCTTGTGTGCACTGCCTCCAAATGGTATTGTCCCATCTGTTCGTACCTTTGGCTTGCGAATGTTATCTTGCAGTCGGGTTCGCATGGCATGAGCAGGAACAATGGGTTGAGGTGCTGCCATACTTGAACCATGAGATGAAGCATGCGAATGACTTGGAGAATTGCTTGCTGGTGCATGTGCTGAAGACGGAGTAGAGGGTGTCTGCATTAGAGGTCCAGATTGACCACTCTCTACTGGAATAGCATATTCATTGGATTCCTGTAAAGACACTTCAGGCAACGGTGCATGAAATACAGCAGTGGATGGCACAGGAGGCATTGGAGGAGAATGCGTACCATGCATAGGAATACTCTCAAAACTAGAAACTGAAACGGAAGATGTGAGAATATTACTTTCTGTAGGAGTTTTGGTGGAACCAGAGAGCGTAGGAAAGAGGCGTTCATCGAAGATCACATCGCGTGAGATGTATACACGGCCGGAGGCACGGTGATAGCACTTATACCCCTTATGCAAGCCACTATAACCCAGGAAGATGCACTGCATAGAACAAAAAGCTAACTTCTTGGTGTTATATGGACGTAAGTTGGGCCAGCACGCACTGCCGAATGAACGGAGAAAAGAATAATCGAGTGCTTTGCCAAAGAGTTTCCACAGCGGTGTGACCGATCTGAGTACGGAAGAGGGAACTCTATTTATCAAGAAACAAGCCGTGCCGAATGCTTCGTCCCAAAAGGATAGAGGCAAACCAGATTGTGCAAGTAGTGTGAGTCCAACATCAACAATATGGCGATGTTTTCTTTCGGCAGTGCCGTTCTGTTGGTGGGTGTGCGGACATGACACGCGATGACTGATACCGAATGACTGAAGAAATGTGTGTAGCCGTTGATACTCGCCTCCCCAATCTGACTGAATGCATATGATTTTATGGTTAAGAAGGCGTTCTACATGTGCCTTGAAGATAGGAAATATTTTATATGCATCAGCTTTGGTTTTGAGTGGATACATCCAAGTGAATCTGCTATAATGATCAACGAAACTGACATAAAACTTATAGCCACCGAAAGAGGTTACAGCAGGACCCCATACATCTGAAAACACAAGTTCAAGAGGTCTAGAAGACACATTGTTGGATCTAGGAAACGGTAATTGGTGACTTTTGCCCTGCTGACATGGATCACAAACATGAACAAAGTCTTTATTTGTACTACGACAAGGTAGTTTATTCCTAGAAATAACCTGACGAACGACATTATTTGACGGGTGCCCTAGGCGTGCATGCCATAGAATTGCATCTGGAAGAGTGCTGACGGAGTGTGCCTCTTTTCGCCAGATGGAGCTGGCTGGACCCAAAGGATAGAGTCCACCCTTACTGATACCTCGAAGAAGAACTTTCTTCGTGGTGCGATCCTTGATGAGGAAATAATCAGGATGAAATTCAAAGAAAATGTCATTGTCAGTAGCAAGTTTGTGGATAGATAGCAGATTCTTTTGTGTGTTTGGAACATGAAGAACATTGTTTAACAAGAGAGGTTTGGAAAGGGTTCTAATTTGAGAGTAACCTATATGCATGATAGGCATACCTGATCCGTTTGCTGCGTGAATTTGATCCTTTCCAGTGTACTTCTCGCGGATGGTGAGACTGTCCAGCTCGCCGGTGATGTGATCCGTGGCACCCGAGTCGGTGTACCATGCCGGATCTGCTCCATGACCAGCATTTGCAAATGCAGCTAGTCGCGGGTCCTCTTCCTGATAGGAATGATTAAAACGATTATGGCAACGAAGGGCAGAATGCCCTGGCTTGTTGCAGATTTGGCACGCCGGACGATGACCGCCTCCGCCGTGACCACCTCTTCCTGCATGCTGCTGATGCTGGTACTGTTGGTACTGGTTGCTATGTCGTCCACGTCCGCGGCCACGGCCATGGAAATCACCTCCACCGCGCCACCTGCCGCCGCCGCCTCCACGAGAAACATTGTTGGCAGAGGCATTCGCTACGGTCTCGATGGCGCCCTGGTTCTGCTGTAGACGGACCTCGTAGCTCAGTATGTGACCATAGAGGTCGCTCAGGGTGATACGATCTGAGCTGGTGGCAACAGAGGTCACCAACGGATCATGATCCGAATCCAGCCCTTGCAGCATGTAGATGCAGATCTCCTCCTCGTCCAAGGGATGCCCAGCAGCAGCAAGTGTATCGGCATATCCCTTGACCTTGTTGTAGTACTCAGCCATGGTCTGATTCCCTTTCTTCGCGGTCACCAGTTGGCGCCGGACCTGGATCATGCGCGCACGAGAGGAAGAGGCGAACATCCTCTCAAGTGCTTCCCAGACATCAGACGCCGTCGCCAAGAAGAGTACTCTTGCGAGTATCTCCGGCTCCAGCGTGGAGAGAAGAGTGCCGAGAACCATCTGATCACGCGACACCCATGCGAGATATTCAGGATTAGGGACATCCTTCATCTCATCTTTTTCATTCGCCTGTTTGATCGTCGTCGCTGCAGCTTGGATGGATCCGTCGACGTAGCCTAGCAGCTGCTGCCCCCTGAGATAGGGCAAGAGCTGGGCCTTCCACAGCAGGTAATTATCCTGCCCGAGCTTGATCGTGACAAGGTGATTGAACCCAGGCACCGCAGCGGATGGCGCAGACGAAGATGAAGACGCCATGGCGCAGCGGCTGAGAGCGTTGCAATCTGGAAACTAGAGTGGCGGCGTGGCTCTGATACCATGTGAAAATAACAGAGACTAGGGTATATGCATATGCGCCACACTTCAACAGAGCGGGCCAAATCATCTTTTATATTCAATGTTCGTTACAGAGATTACAACAAGAGGTAGCGAACTATGCGCTGCACCTCTGAATGTACACGCCCTATCCATGAGTCTAGGATCTAACTAACTGCACACGCTTATCCTTTAACAGGGAGGCCGGTGCCGGGTGGAGGTCTACACCGGAGAGAGGAGGAAGGGCCCTGCCGATTACTTTTTTTAGAAAATTCTAGAAGTGTTTATGAAAAAAACTTTTTAAAAAGTTGAGCTCAGATCTTGTTATATATAGATCAAATGCTTGCAAAGGTGCACCGTATGTACCTTGGGAAAATCCACTCTCAAGCCAAAAATTATCATGACAGTTTGGATGATAGGTGCCATGTTGATAAGCTCACAGGAATGGACCCACCCATCGCTCCTTCATCGGTGATCACCCTTCAGCTCGACGAGTAGCATCTATGTTTTTCCAAAACATAGAAAGAAACATAATTTTCCTAATTCGCAAAAACAAATAAATATGGAAAAATTAATTGTACAAAGCAGCTGCATGGACCTCACCCGCTCGTCCCATAGGACTGGCATGGTGGCCCAAGGCCTCATCGTTTGTGAGATGTTTCCAAATCCCAGCTCCTCCACTGTCATCCCTTAATTTTATATTTTATTTTTTAACTATCGCAAAAGTTCGGTTTTGCGCCCCCCCCCCCCCCTCAACTCTAAAACCGGGCATACAACCTCCCTCAACTATCAATTCCGGTCAAAATACCCCCTCCACCCAAAACCACTACGGTTTTAGATGACATGGCATCCAATTTTTTCGAAAAATAAATTCAACAAATCATATAAATTGTAGAAAATCATACAAATATCAAAAAAATAGAATAAAAATATGTAAAAAATTGGAAAATGTGTAGAATCCAAATACTATAATTTTATGTGCATAATTATATAAAAAATATTTTTCCTGTAATATCTTTTATTGATTAAATAGTTTGACCTTTTGGGGGAAATAAGTCTGGCTTATAGGAAAAGGAGAAAACTAAGAGTGATATATGGAAGTTAGATTTACCTTTGATTTTCATTTTTAAAATTCAAATTCAAATTTAGTTTGACATTTTAATTGTAATTTAAAAATTAAATTCAACATCAAAATAGCACACTTACCTTTTTTATTGTTTTCTACAAACAAAAAATTTCTAAATTCTTATTTTTTAATCAATAAAAGATTCTCTTCAACAAAAAAAATGCATATAAGTACATATACAAACATTATACTTTTATTGAATATTTGGATTCTTCGTATATTTTCTAAATTTTTTGGTATTTTATATGATTTTATTGAGCTTCCAATGATTTTCTACAATTTATTAAATCTTGTGAATCTATTTTGTAGAAAAAATGCTGACCAGGATGACATGCCATCCAAAACCATAGTGGTTTTTGCTGAAGGGGTAATTTGATCAGTTTTGATAGTTGAGGAAAGTTGGATGCCTGGATTTAGAGTTGAGGAGGCAAAACTGAACTTTTGTAAGAATTGAAGGGTGGTGAAGTGGACTTATTCCTTTTTTAATAGTCAGTGGCAATGTTGTGATACAAAAAGGCCGAGCAACCATGTGTTTAAAAAAAAGGAGCCGAGCAAGGCCCAGGGGTCACAAGCTCATGGGCTAAGTTGCCACTGTCCACCGGTGAATTGGCAAATCCGGGAGCCCAGGAAAAAATGCTGACCAGAAGAGACACATGGGCCGCTGAACATCTCTTGGGACAGATTGATGAACAGACTCTCTTGGTAGCGATGGAAACTCCATGTCATTCTACTTGTGGACAGAGGTTGTTTCTAAACTGAAGTGCTTCCCACTCTGCTCGTCTGAATAATTTGCCTGCTGCTCCCCCTTTTATAGCCGAGCGTCCGTCAATTAAATTATCAAAAAACATCTAATTAGCTTCCTCCCTAATTAGCAATTTATTATCAAACCGCGTTACGACAAATATTTGGTTGCATCCACGATGCTTTATGGTCAGGAATCCGATGCCACTGGCACGAATTATGATGGTCAGGAATCCGATGGTAGTGGCAGACAGGAATTGACGGTGGTGGCAGGCACAAATTGATGGCAGCGCTAATCAGATGGACACTGCAGACCACGTTCACAGAATCCGATGAGATTCTATAAAGCGCCCGTTGGATGGGCGGCAAATATTTAGCGCCTGTTGGTTGGGCGACTCATATGAAGCGCCTGTTCGACGGGCGATATTTAAATAACGCCCTGGACGGGCGTTATTTAAATATCGCCTGATAGGCGGGCGTTTCATAATTAGTCGCCCGTCCGCCGGGCGTTTTAAATATAACGCCCGATCAACGGGCGCCAGGAAGCTATTTTTCTATTTTTTTTTAACGGGCAATTATTTTTTTAATTTCGATTTAAATTAATGCTAGTACAGTAAAAAATTCGTTAGTTGGTGTTACATAGGCCATGTGATATATACAGGCCCAATAGGGGAGGTGCTAGCAGGTGGCAACTTGGTATGGCAGCTGCCATAGCAGGCTATAAATGGGCCTTGCGTCTCTGTTTACACGTCCTTTTTAGTATTTTTTACTATCTATTTATGTGAAATCTTCAATTTTAGGTTGAAAGCAAATTTATCACAAATCCCATCGCTACCAATCCTTTGAAAGTTTCTGGAAACAACGATGGACACCACATGATGGCAGTGGTTAGTCGACGACCAGAGAGCGTACGTGAATGCACGTCAGCACGCGTATATGCTTCATATATCCACAACGAATGGCTGGCCCGCTCGTAACCACTCTAATGTCCTTTTTTTAAAAGCTTAAATTAAATCTAAATAAAATTTAGCTTGTGATTTCTATACAAACCAATTAACGTAGCGCTCTGTAGTTATTTTTATGAAGATTTAAATGGTTCTTCCTATAATTTCTAAAATATTTTCTTTACAATTTCTTAAACTATTCGATACCTCTCTCGAATGGTCATAATATCTTTAGATTAAGAGCCAGTTCTTAAGAGCTTAACAGCTTAATGACTTAACAGCTTAATGACTTATCTTTATATAAAAAAAAAAAGCATACGCTTTATTTTTTTGGATCGGTTTTTTCACAATCTTGAAAGTACGTCCTAACACTTTAAAAAATAAGTTAAATGGGATGGATCCGGATCTCGAGTCTATCTCAAAAAGTTCTTAAAATTTAGCCATTTCAGTTGTTCAGCCGTTCAGATCATCCTAAAAGAACATGCCCTAAAATTTTCAGCTACTTTTCGGCCGAAGAAAACGTAGCCCAGGAGAAAGACGATGGATGCATCATGCATGCATGGGTGGAGCACGGCCACGGCCACGCTTTGGCGGCTTTGCCGGGCGACGTCGGCCCGGTCGGTGCCGGGTGGCTGTCTCGCCATTGAAGTGCACCCCGTGACTCTTCCGGCGACGACAGCAACACTCCCCGTTTCTTTCTGCATGCATTGCATTGCCGTGTGTCCTAGTGCACACTCATTAGCTCGTCCCCGTCCTTCGCTCCATCGATTCATAATTCATTGCGCGATATCGATCGAGAGGCAGAGACAATGAGCGAGGCTTCAATGCAGTACATGGAGACGATGATCGTTATCTAGGTATGATTGGCTCCGATTCATTTTTGTTTATGGACAGCACTACGAATTGTAGTTTGAAGCATATATGTAGGAGTAGTATAGTTGCTCAGGAACAAAAAATTGTATAGCAGTGCAGACAGCCGTTATCTATAAAGTACTAAATGCATGCTATCTATATGTAAACACTAGGCACTAAAGATAATATTGTCTTAAGAAGAGAACTCCAACACAGTCACATACATGCATATATACATACATAGCCTTCATAAATAATTGTTCCTGTATAATTTTTTAATTTCTAAATATGTTAAGCATATATATAGCCATACAATTATCAAATGTGACAATACACATATACATGTTTTTTTTTGGGGGGGGGGGGGGTGGGGGGGTTTAATCGAATAAATGCCATTGCATGCATAGCTCTGGAATTCAAGATTTGTCATTGTTTCTTTCTTTTTATGAATATGCCATTACGAAATAGAGAAAATCAGGGAAATGACACCCCACGCACCACGTGGCACCTTTTGGCATACCCGGATGATTTTGCCCTCATCTTCCTCCCCTCTTTTTTGTTTTCTCCACACCTCCATCTTTTTTCTCCGACTGTGACGCACACAAATTCCGCGGCGCGGGACGCGTTTGCGGGCGTGCCAGTGTATTTATCGAAAATACACAAAAGATAGAGAGAGAACGCTGATGTTCCATTAATGTTTGTGAAATACAGGTTCCCATTGTTTTGCGCTCCGTAGCCATGCTGATTGGCCATCTTGATTGACGATTGTGATATTCTTGGATCCCGGGACCTCGAAAGGATACCCGGTTAATTACATCCGCGCGTGGATACGCGGAACACCTCCGATTAAGCCGCGGAGCTGTCTTCTTCTTCTCTTCGTCTTGCGCTTCACCGTGCAGTTGGTGGATGGAGTTGAGGTGGCGACGGCAGAATACACGGGGTAACGGGGCCGTGTAATGCCTAGCACAGCCGTTGATATTTTGGCTATGCCCGCCCGTGTCGCTTGATCTTGTCCTCGTCAAGCTTCACGTTGAGGTAGTTGATCTTGGATGGAATGCACGGTTAGCACTCGTCTGGGAGTTGAGGTTGACAGCTTGTTAGCGTCTTAGGGGATATTCCAGCGCGTCCAGGGTTGAATGTTGACTTTGACGATCTTGATCACCTTCATCTTCTTCTTCCTAACGGAAAGTCCGTCGCTAGGAGGTGGCGGCACCGTGGAATTGGGATCTCCACGATACGGCGCCTTCGAGGTTTTGTTCGCCTTCGTGGTTCGGGCGGGGTTTGTTGGAGCGATCGTAGATCGACACCGCGAATTGGGATCTCCGCGATACCGCTGCCCGAGGTCTTGTTCACCTTCGGCGGTGTTCGTTAAACGAATGTAATCCCGTTAAGTTTGATGTGGCAATTGACCTCGCCGGTATTGAAGGGTCATTGGAGAAGGTCGGCGGACGGCTCCGCTTATCGATAACGGGTCGTTGTCGAACGATCTTGAGTTTCTCGTTTTCGACCGCGAACGACTCGGGAGGATTCCTTAGCGAATTGCATTTCGCTAAGGCCAAAACATCATTTTGCACGATATTGGCCGCATCTGTTTGCTTGGTGAAGATAACGGTGCACGATTGCGCGCAAAACCTTGGCCGTCATATACCTTGGAGCGGAGTGTTCTCTTGGTGATGACGATCGTGCGAACGAAGCCAAACATAAGCGCCACGAACTTTGATCGCTTCGGCATGATTGATAGTCGTTTGGCTTGGTGTAGATCAATGCATGATAGCATATATATAATCCTCGACGCGCGGAAGCAGCGGAAGAAGACTCGCGCACGTAGAGGAAGTAGTCGTACACGCCTCGATCAGCGCGCCAACTGCTCGCCGAGGGGTCGCCGGTGCCGGGGAGAGCTCGCCCGAGCTCGTGGAGAGGTCGCCGGTGCCGGGGAGAGCTCGCCCGTGCTCGTGGAGAGGTCGCCCGTGCTCGGGGAGATGTATTGGCGCTGCTGCCAAACCGTGCTGTGAAGGGAGATGGACGTCGCCACTGGAGATGCCGCTGGCCGTTACCGTGCTAGGCTGAGGTATCGTGCCGTTGCATCTGGGCGGCGCCGCGGGGAAGATTGGGCCACCATGGTTGATTCGCCCGGGGAAGCAGAACGGGGTCGCCGGATACCGCGAGGAGCAGGGGCGCCGCCTAGTAGATCGAAGCTGGGGGAGCCAATTGCCACCCATACGCCACCGCCGTCCGCACGCCGTCGCTGCCGGGCCGCCGCCGCCGAGCGTGGAAAAGATGGCCGTCGCCACGGACAGGGGGTCGTCGTCTAGATCTAGGGGAGAGTGAGGAGTTGATGGCGCCGCCGGCCTTCTTGATGTTGCAGGAGAAGAGTCGCCGTCGCCGCCTTGAAGGAGGCCGGGGCATGCGTAGATCGGGGCGGCGCCGGGCGTCGTGGAGGCGCGTCGTGGCCAAGGGGCGGCGCTGATCTGGATCCGGAAGGGCAGCGAGGACAAGGGCGGCGCCGACGCGATGGCGCGTCTTTGGAGATGAAGCGGCGGCGCCAGCGCCTGGAGGAGGCGGCGTCGGCGCCGTGGTAGCGTCGCCATTGAGATGCCGACGGCGTGGTGAAGAAGAGGCGGGTCGCCGCCGCTCGCGTCGCGCCAAGGGAGATGGATGGGCGCCGCCCGCTCGTCGGCCGGAGGTGGGGAAGGAGATGGGGGCGCGCGCCGCCCTTCCCTGCGCCTGTCTTTCGAGAGAGAGAGAGAGAGAGAGAGAGAGAGAGAGAGAGAGAGACCACGATGGGGATGGCGGCGCGCCGGCCGCTTACCCTTACCTTTTTTTTTCTTTTTCCTTTTCTCCCGCCGCCGCCTCGTGGAGTTTGTGCCAATTGATCTCCGTTCCTTTTTCCTTCCTTTAGGGTTTAATCCCTGTGCTGGTATTTATAGTGTCCTGCTAGGGTTTGCTGAATTTGGGCCAGACCGACTCTGGGCCGAATTACTCCGTGAATTATTAATATTAATATTCATTTATTAATCACCGATCTAGGGCCAATCGGCATCGTTGAAAATTTTTGTGTCCAACACCGACAAGCCACCTTCTCCCTTCGCTCATTTTCGGAGAGACTCCTATTTTCCGCAACCCTCCCTCAACTATGAGGGAGCTTCCTGTCATCGTCCCCAAGCTCATCCTCTTGCCATGAGTTCGCCGCCCCAACCCCATGGTCATTGCTCATAGCCCGAGCTCACTATCCTCAACCCCTTTTTCTTGCTGCCCACAGGCTCTCCATAACCAACCCCTAACTCCATCCCAAACTCGAGCTCCCTCTCCCCCTTCACTAGCCCCAACCTCTAGCTTTCTACCCTTAGACTTACCTCGCTAGCTACTGCGACATCTTGAAATTTTGGTAAGTTCAAAATAATCCGGATCCCGACACCTGCCTTGCGTACGTCAAGATCGAGGTGTCATGTGTGGCGCATGGAGCGGCATTTCACGAGCTTCTCCAATGGTGCAGCTAGCTGCTAGCTATAAACAAGTGTCATGTCATCTATAGATAACATATAGTTAGCTTCTCCAATGGGACTGGCTATAACATTGACTATAATATTGAATATGGGTCCACATGTAATAGATAGTAGGTGCATTGAAATCAGCTATAGACTAGCTGTAAGTTAGTAGCTAGCATACCCTCCTTCTCTCCTCCACATAAGCAAAAGGCTGAGTTGGAATCCTTATAGCTAGCTGATATCAGGGCCGGCCCTGAGGGGGGGTAGGGTGGGCGGCAGCCCCGGGCCCCCAATGTCATGGGCCCCCAGCCTAGGTATGCAGCTTAGGCCTGTAGCCTGCCTCTGCTGCTCTGCATGCCTCGGTCTCGGTCCTCTACTCCTCCACAGCCGCACGCGACGCGAGTCCTCGATCAGAGTCGACGACGCACCGACGCGAAGTCACGCAGAAGACGCTCACGCGACACGGCGACATCGCCTCGGCGGCTCGGCGCCTCGGCCGCACGCCCGATCGCCCGTCTCGGCGTCTCATGGAGGTCGCGACTCACCGTCTCGCCGACGCCGGCGCCTCGGCCGCCCACGGCCTCGCGGTCTCACAATTCCGGAATCAGTGATCAACGATCTGTGCGGCTGTGCCCTACAACTGCATCCAATCCATCCATCATCTCATACGTACGATTGCTTTTCCATAGTGTATGTGTTATACATGTTCTATTTTTCTTTTCAATTCCATAGACTAAATGAACATACAGGGTTCTTTTCAATTCATCATTTGATAAGTTTATTTTTATTTTCAGTGCTTTGTGATATCATGTCATCGAGAAATTTTTTAAGATAATGTCAAGTGCCAAGTAAGTATTTATGATTACAATTTACATTTGTCATTTCATAAACTTTAAAGTGTTCTATAAAAGTAATTTGTGTGCATCGAATATTAATTTATTCAATGATGTGTGTTTAAAAGACTATATATATACACATATATACATAGATATATATATGAGGAGGTGGATGGGGCCTCCATATAAGTTTTCACCACGGGCCCCCAAAATGTCAGGACCGGCCCTGACTGATATGGCACCATTAGAGATGCTCAACGTTAAAGCTAGCCCAGCAGTGGCAGTACCTATGCACCTATGCAATTAACCTTTTTAGAGCAAAACACACTTGTACTGTTGTACACGATAATAACACGTGCAGTGGCTAATTAAACAAGCTCTGCCGTGTGCATGCATGAGCTAGCTTAGCCAGCTACCATATATAGCAGGTACGTAGCCAGCCGTAAGCTGTAAAGCGCGCGCCGGTGAGGGTCCAGCTAAAACGCTCCATCGGCGCGCGCGCTACCAGCCGGAGCCTCGCTTTCCGGTGCCATACCTGCACCGGCCGTACCGTAAAATCCCTGGCTTTTCATCGTCGTCTCCGACTCCGATGGAAAGCTAGCTAGCCACGGCCGGAGCGAGGCCGAGGAGATCCTCCTCCCCCTGCATGGCTGCATGCCTTTCTTGGACGCGTCGAAGGCGCCCTCCTCCCTGCCGGCTTTTCTACCTGACCTGCCTGCCATGTTGAGGCAGAGGGGAGCTTTGAGCTTTCCTCTTTCACTCGCCGCCTTGAGCTTTCGCCTCGCGCCGTACGCCCCCATGCAGCCCCTAGCTACAGCTGCCTACTATCCCTGTCACTCATCGCTCCCATCTTTGGCTGCTTCTTTACACCAGCTGCGAGGCTGCCTGACTGAGCTAGCTAGCAATCCACAGAATGTGTGATGAAATAAGTCCATGTCACGCTCCGCGGGAAAATATATATTTTGGAACAAATGCCCAAAAGTAGCTTGAAAATTTCTTCTTGGAATTTCAGGAGTGTCTAAACCACCACCTGTGCTACATGAATAAAACCAAAAGACCTGATCATGCTCCGAGACAGGCTTGAAAAAGCCCCGGTCCCGCGGAAACGAGTCCGAGCTCGGCCTAGCCCGAACCTGGGGCATGGCTCGCCGAGTCGAACTGTCCATGAACATGTCTAACGCAAATAGAACAACCACCCAAGCCCACCTAGGATCAAATGTGCCCCCGGTATTGATAGATATATAGCTATATGGCAATATCGGATGAACGTTTTCCCTCCCTATAGAAGTCCCCGGCTAATCTCGGTTCGTTGGTCATGCGGTAAGATCCATCGCAGTCTCACCTGTCTTTCGCTTGGCCTTTTATAAAAACTCCCAAACTTTTAAACCAAATGCAATCGGGTTCTTCTTCTCCCTCTCTCATCCGAGCCAGCTACCACCTATCAACATCGACGACCATCGCCCCAGCCACACACGACCACTGTGGCGCGACTTTGGCACGGGCTTGGCATGGTGGCTCAAGCGTGCTCCTCCATGGTCGTGCATGATCAGTGCGGTGACCGTCGATCGTGGCGGGTAAAGGCTACCTGGCCAGGTTAGAGGAGAGAGAGGAGGAAGAGGATGGATCTGATTGCTTTTGGTTCAAATTTTTTAAGGTTTTTGAGAGAGAGTGAGTTGGGGGTTACACACTTGCACACGGATCTGGTCACATAATCGACAGTACAAGATAAGCCAAGGATTTTCGTAGGAAAAAGGAAAAACTTCTTTTTTTGGGAATTATTCCATTAAACAAACAGTGGATTTGACTAGCATCTTCACTAATGCCAAGTCTCACTCTCTCTTGGGCTTCAGAGCTTGCGCGCCATTACGCCAAATATGCCCAGTGTTAACTGGAGTTTAATTACTCACTTTCGGTACACCAAACAGTTTGTGTGAACTGCAAATTAAATTGGATCGATCGTTATCACGCACGCATGCATGCCTAATGAAATGAAGCTGAGGCGCACACACGCAGACGACTGACGACGGCACAGTTGTTGCGGTGGTTGTGGCTTTACTCACTCGATGGGCCAAGCAGGAGGCCAAGGTGGTAGCAACTCGCAACCTAACTCCCGTCCGCTCACTCGCTCCCCTGCCCCGGCCACCTAATGATCTCTCTCTCTCTCTCTCTGACCAACTAGCTACTGCTCGTTCTCTAATCCTTTCCTGTAAAATAAGAGAGATCGTTAATTCATTACTGATATTTAGTGCTAGTCGCGCGCTGAGCCGCCACTAACCCCTTCTGTCTATCCTATCATTGCCTCCACCTCGCCATTAATTATTGATCAGAGCTTGGAGCCGTTCGCCTTTCTCTGTTCTTTTAATGGAGGAATTAGGGACAGAGAGAAGCAGGCTGATGCCATTGCTATGTTTTTTCTCTTCTTTTCTTTCTAGGCTCTCTGCTTTCATTGGCCACCCTTTTACTGGCCATATCTTCTGCAGTTGCATTTGCTTTCCCTGGGCTTCTTTGGCCTTGTGGTGGGTCACCTCTGCCTGTTGCTAATCTTGCTCCTCCTCTTAACTCAAACCTTCAGGCTTAAATAAATATAATCTCTTGTGCCCTGAAGGCTGGAGCCACTAATGAATATATCTGCCTATATAGTACTGGCAGCAGTACATCCATCCCTTGCTCATCATTTCTGTTGTGCACTTGTGCTCCATTGTTCTTGTCTTTAGTATCCAGGAAAGCCTTGCGTTTCCTTCCAATTTTTCTCTCTCTCTTTTTTCCCCATTCTCATGGCAAGCAGAGAATCTCTGTTTAGTTGAGTCAAAGTTGGTTTTTAGTAGAGAGGAGCTATCATCATCCAGGCCAAGCTGAATCATGGCATCCTTCTTCAGCTCTCCTAATTGGCAGCTTATGCTACACAGCAATAGCTCACGAGATATTATGAGCTTGGTAAGTTCATTAGTGTGAGTGATTACAATATTACATTAGTTTCCTCCTACTCTTCAGCTAGCTATGGTCCGTATGGAGAAACAAATATTGATTGAGAAGCATGCTTGCTCTTGATGGTTGGTAGGTTCTTGGTGATTGAAGCACATATTCTAAGCATTCATGGAGAACTCAGCAGCAGAAGTGCTCATGGGAACATCCTTGTTCTGTGCAGACACTCCAAAGGCTGGCCACTCTTCTTCTCATCTACTACACCGACACTCGCGAAGGTTAGCGCCCAACAATCTTTCAGCATAATGTCGATAATGTTTTGTTCTTCGGGCAATTCTTCAGGGTAAGCTCCAACATAGTTTATCGGATAATAGCTGATAAAAGGAGCAGCAGGGAGCATACACAAATGGACGATATTTCTAACCGTTATGATCAAAATCTACAAGTTCTTCAATTTATTACTCATCCATATTTTGGTTGAAATAGCATGGTTTTACTGCATGAACGCATATCTTTATGTTAATGTGCTCCGGCATTGTCTGCTAGTACAGATCACTTGAAAACCATTCAGGTGATATGTACTGTTAGTTGATGTTGAAGTAGCTGTTGTAGCAACGCTGTGGTTGCCTCCCTTTTCCCGAATTTGAAGGGGAATAGAATGCTTTCCAGCACCATATATGTTCCTATTACAATTTCTAGTCTTCTTTGACCAAAGAACATTTCATCTTTGACTGCGCAAAAAATAAGTTTCAGTATTATGCCGACATTTCACTTACTTTGCAGGATATATCTGATCAAGTATTGTTCTAACTTCATTTCTTGTATTTTCAGTGTAGCAAGCACACATGGAAATGTATCTGACATATCACCACGATTATCCTATCACAAAACTGTGGGTAATCTAAATTTTCTTTTCATTTTTGCTACTACTGCCTTTTCTTTCCTGCCCTGTCCATCAAATACTTATCTTCAACTTCTACTTTTACTCTCTTTTTTTTCTCTTGACATGCTATGTCATGATTGAGCAGACAGCCAATCAAGACAAGATGTTTCATAGAAGATATTCTCTTAATCTGCCTGAGCGTTTGCCAGACCATCACATGATTACTACTGCAGAACAAACTGAAAAGGCTATTTCAAAGGTTTGTTCCAGATACTAATAAATAATTTCATAACCTCAAGGGCCTATTTGCCTCCAAAAGCTGAAGTAAAGCTGATCAATGCAGCTCTTACATCCATATTTTATAATGTTCTTATCATCTTACTTTTCTCAACAGCTTAATTATATCACTTGCCAACAAAATGATGTTTGTCATTTCTAGGGAGTTGTAACTAAGCCCATGAGTTATGATTATGCTTTTTTTTAAAAAAAAGGGTCAATCTGCTATGCTCAAGACCACTGTTTCAGTTTCAAAATTTAAACAATAAGAAGTGAAAAAAAAAATTCATTTCTACCTATTGCTATGAAGCCTGTTAATGATCAAGTTCTGATTGATCTTGTGATACCTGCAGTCCGTTGCTGACTTAGTTTGGGAGATAGCAGCCCTTGAGGAGGAAGTTATTCGCAAGGAGCTGCATTTGCTCTCTCTCTACAGGGCAGCATTTGATCAATTCGTAGGTGTCTCTCGTGCTTCTGATCAGGTACACACCTAGTTAATTTGGATGTATCAATCATCAATGTTCAGAGTTTATACTGAAAATAAATTCAGTGAGCAGACAATGTTCTGAGGCTAAAATTTTGCTCAGGCCAATCAACAAATAAACCGCCAATGCAGCAGAAAAAAGGCTGATGAAGGTGCCCTCCGGTTGAGAGAAATCAAGGAGTCTGCATCCTACAGCTTGCCAACAGTTTCAGATTCTAAACGTGTACGAACGATAACTCTTCTCCATCATTTCAGTATTCACCACCAAGCTTTGTCTCCCCTTCGGTAAAAAAGTTTTCCAATATGGGTGAAAATTTCTGACAATTTCATATCATTGCAGCATTCACGGGGGCTGTCAAGATCATCTTCAGGGCATTCTAGTCTTGCAAATTTCTTGAGTGCTTCTATAGCTGAATATGTACCCAAGATTGCATGCAAGCTTTCAGAGGACATCATAAGATGCATTTCTGCAGTCTATTACAAACTTGCAATCCGCCCCTCACAAGAGGCAGATTATGAGACTTTGTCCACCCCTTCGTTCTCCTCTTCAAGTACCTTTTCTCTAAATCACCGCGTCGAAAGTTGGAGCCCCCGATTCCATTACAATGTCAACACAAGTTCTGACAAATATGGCTCACTGAGTGAGAATAATGAACAATACAGCGGGATGATAATTTTTCCAAGGATACATATAGATGCTGAAAAGTTTGATTATGCCTCTAAAATGCTAGATACTATCAGGTAATCAATTCTGAAAAAAAAAAGAAAAAAAGAACACAAAAAAGAACTCTTGATGAACTGACACTCAATTTTGTTTTTCAGAGCATTGATAAAACGGCTTGAGAAAATCGACCCTACAAAGATGGCACATGAAGAGCAGCTCTGTTTTTGGATCAACATCCACAATGCTTTAGTGATGCATGTATGTTCAGCATTGGTAACATCTGTTTATGTTCACCGTTAATCACAGATGTCTAACTTGCAAGGCCTTCTGAAATATACCAGGCATTTATGGCTTATGGACTTCAGGACAAACGCATGAAAAACACAGACATGATTATGAAGGTACACAGTTATCAAATTTCTAACAACTAAACCTATTAGCTGTCATATCTGGATTTCTCATACAGCTGATTGTTGAACAATCTGTTATCAGGCTGCATATAATGTGGGTGGGAATTCAGTAAACTCCCAAATTATCCAGAACTCAATTCTTGGATGTCAATCCCATCGTCCTTCGTTGGTATGTCTTACATTGACATAGCGATTTCCATCAACCACACAAACACCAAAAAAAAAACAGAAGGAAAAAAAAACTAACAAACCAATGGTATGCAGTGGGTTCGGGCGCTATTTACTCCAATGAAAAAATCATCAGGGAGCTCCATACATCCATATGCTCTTCATCACCCAGAACCACTTGCTCACTTTGCTCTTTCCACTGGAGCATTTTCAGATCCACCTGTAAGTTCGTAAGGCTTTTGCTAACATTTTAACTGAAAGGTGATCACAGTATTCCTGCTGTAAAAATCTCTGCAGGTGAGACTGTACACAGGCAAGAAAATATATCATCAACTGAATCAAGCTAAGTCTGAGTTCATTCAAGCTAACGTCATAGTCAGGAAGCAACTTATCTTTCTACCCAAAGTTGTCCACTACTATGCAAAGGATGCTAATCTAGAGCTACCTGATCTGGTTGAGATGGTCTGTGAAAGCATGTCTGAAGCCCAACAAAAAGAAATCAGGCAATGCCTTAGGAGGAGGATAGACAAGTGTGTTGAGTGGTTGCCCTACAAATCATCTTTTAGATACACTATACATAGGAATTTGGCTGAGTAGGCATTTTTTTTTCTTTCCTCGTGTGTGCTTGTAAGCTGTTAGTATGAACTAATAATTGATTGTGTATGTGTCATTGTATAAATAGGTGATTGGCGATAGTTTTCAAGTAGAAAAAAGTTGTAGCTCAAAAGCCTCTCCTTTGTGTTGTAAAGTCACTTGTGCATTTCAATTGAGTAGAGTATGGCAGCAGGAAATTCAGATGCTGTCATAGTTGCATTTGTTTCATCTCATATGAAATGAAAAGTGCACTCGAGAAACTTGAAAGCAGGAATTGCACTGAACTTTCCGCAAAACACCTGGTTAAAGCAAAATGCTTTGGATTCTCAACACCCAAATTGTTCGAGAAGCAACACAGCAACTGGTACAAAAGAAAAATATTCACCTGAAGAGCAAACATGCTACATGGGAACTGAAGGCATGCTGACTTCCTAAACAGCTGCAACCAGACCAAACTTCATAGCAAATTTCTTCTGATTACAGTCAAGCATCTCACTGAGGCTGCAACTGGAGTTCATCTGTTTGAGCACCTTGTGACGGTACTCCAGGCTTCTCTTGAGGCCATGGCGGAAGAATTGGGGGTAATCTACCACCTCGCCCTTGTCTCGCCCCATTTCTTCGACCAGGAACTTCATCCTGGGCTCCAAACAGTGCTTGATGCTTTTGATGAGAACGGGAGGGTATCCAGCCACCAATGCCATGACCTGATTTTTGCTAAACCCGCAGCTCCGTAGGAAAGCTACATTGGGCCGCAAAATCTTGTCGACGTCTCGTGACAGCACATCAGGGGAACCCATGATCACTCTCTGAAGATTTGCACCCTGTAACCCGACCTCCGATTTAAGGAACTCAGCAGTAGGGCGCAGCCGTTTGTCCACACTGTACCCCATGATGTACGGCTCCTTTGCCAGGATCTTGCCGATCATGCCCTCCTTGTCAATGCCAAGGCCGACAAGGAAGTCGACCGTCCGGGAGAACTTGGCCTCGATGCTGTAGCTGATGAGGCGCGGGTTGACCATGAGCAGCTTGGCGAGCTGCTTCTCGGAGATGCCCAGCGTCTGGAAGAAGGCGAGGAGAGGGCAGAGCTTCTCCTCCACGCTGTGGAACAGTATCTGGGGAAACTTGACGATGGCCTGCGCGACCTCCCCGGGCTTGGCCTGCAGCGTGGTGAGGCACTGGACAGTGGGGACGAGCTTGCCATCGACGGACACGGTGAGCACCTTGGGGCACTTGGTGACCACGTGCCGGAGCTTCCGCCGCTGGATCTTGACGTGGTTGAGGAGGTAGTCCCAGACGCCGGAGGCCTCGCCGGCGTCAAGGCTCGGCAGGTTCTTGCACCTCCTTGACATCCGCGCGATGGCCTCCTCGTCGAACCCTCTCTCCCTCAGCCACTGCGTCAGGCTCTTGGCACCATCGCTTCCACTACCGGCCATTGCACTCCACCCTAGTCCCTGCACAGCAACACAAGCCATCCGCAATGGGGCATCAAAACCTCGGCGAGGCAAATCGTCAGACACCACGAGCGCATGAGGACGAGGTCACCAACAGCAGCAAAAAGATACAGCATCATCCATGCGCGCATGATGATGTGCTTGCTACCTTCGAATCGAAAGGACATTCTTTTCTGAATCGCCCAGTCACTGGTCACTACAGCATAGCGCTGCCCAGTTTCTTTACGCCGCGATAGGTGGAGTGCTCCCGGCAAGAAGAACGGCGGCGGAATCGAAATCGAGACCCAGCAGGGAAGCTCACCTTACCTTGCTCTTGCTCCGGGCCGAGGCGTCGAGGGAGGCGGCGGCGAGGCGCCGGGGCGGGTTGCCGCAGCGCGGTGTCGCTCGCCGGCGAGGAGGAGGAGGATAAGAGAAGATGAGGGGAGTTCACGTGCTAAACCGCTGCTTATCTTCATCCTCGTGCTGCTTATGTCCAAAATTCGATGGGCACCGATCTCAAAGCACATCCATCCGTCCGTTCCGTGGTGCGAGAAGATGTGCTTCCAAAGGCTATTCGGTCCGGTGTTCTGGCGCGTACGGCCAAGAGAGTGCAGTAGAATGAATACGAAATGGTAATGATTTAGTTTAGTTTAGTTTTTTTAGTATCAGTTATTTATTTTAAATTTTAAATCAGTTTTAGTTTTTCAGTTTCAGTTTCAGTTTCAGTTTTAGTTTTTCAGTTTCAGTTTTAGTTTATTTTTTTAGAGGCCTTTTTTCCGGTGCAGATATAACAATGACAGCAAAGCACTGAAATGACCAAAAACAACAAAAAGCGACGGAAAACAACAAAAAAAAATGGAAACCAAAACAGTCGACTGAAATTTGTTTAGATTTTCGGTCGACTATCAAATAGACAGTCCCAAAAGCTTTTTGTTTTTTTGGTCATTTCAGTGCTTTGCTGTCATTGTTATAGCTGCACTGGAAAAAAGGCCTCTAAAAAAACTAAACTAAAACTGAAACTGAAAAACTAAAACTGAAACTGAAACTGAAAAACTATAACTGTTTTAAAATTTAAAATAAATAACTGATACTAAAAAAACTAAACTAAACTAAACTAAAACTGAAACTGAAAAACAAAAACAAAAACTAATTAAAATCAACGAGGAACATAGAAGATACAAAAACAAAAATAAAAACTGCAACAAAACATAAACATAAACAACAATTTAAACAACAGAAACATACATCGTCGAACAACTGCAGCAGAAAGGAAAGACGGCAAGCGTACAACGTCATCCCACAAACTGAACCAGCTTGGACACGTCGTCCCACAAACTAAACCAGCATCACCCATAGCAATTTCGATAACCAAACTCAACACAGCTTGACGGCGTGCTCTCCGCTCAACCACTGCGGATCACACCCCTATCAGATTTCTATCCTGCTAGCCGAATCCGGCCGAGCTCGATTCGATTGGCGTGGGGCGCAAAGAAAGAGCAACACATGGGTTTACCTGTGTTCGGACCCCTCGCGGGTAATAGCCCTACTCCCCGCCGAGCCTTAGCTCTTTTCCGTGTTGTGGTTGTATGAGATGTGATTCTGAAATGTTTGAACCCCTCTCGCCTCTCTCCTTCCCTTTTATAAAAGCCTTGAACAGACGGAGAGAGCCGAGGGTAGACAAGACAAGACGCTTAGTACATCGACAAGACGCGAGGATAGGGCGGGAGAGGCAACGTCTTTGCTACTCCGCGACGGCGCCGCTTATCTGCAACCGCAAGTGGCCTCCGCGCCGCAGAGCACACCATGAGATCGCGGCGGGGCCCAGCCGCTTCCCGACGGCAGGCGTCCAACTCAAGATCGCAAACTCTCTCTGCGGTCAATTCCTCTGCGCCCAAAGGATGCTTGATCAAAGCTGCAGAGGTCATCGTGGCGGTAATCATCTCTTCTTCGTCTATCCGCGTAGTGTCGCATTGAATCGCGCGTCCTTCGCAGCGAGCGAAGCCGCGCCCGAAGACTTCTTCCGGACGCTCTCGCCACGTGGGCCCGGCAGCGGTGAGGGCCTCGGAGGGCTTCGCCCACACGCTGGGTCTCGTCGCCCGCGTGGCGCGTGGGGCCCGCCAACACGCCGAGGGGCTCGCCCACACGCTGGGGCACAGTCGCCGCTTTGACGCGTGGGGTCCGCCAACACGCCGGGGGCTCGCCCGCACGTTGGGGCTGTCGCCCGCGGCGACGTGTGGGGCCCTCGCCGGTGTTTCGAGGGGCTTCGCCACGCCATGTTGGGGTGCAGTCAACCGCTGACGCGTGGGGCTGCTTTTTCTAGCCTTCCTTAGGACTCTTCATCCCGAAGATTATTACACCGACAGAGCCCCGGTCCACCATGATCTGCGAACCGTCGTGCTGACACTCCACCGTGTCTTGTGCGGCAGGAGACGAATCGTGGGGGGCCCACCTCCTGCGGCGGCCGTACGCCTGATTCTCCACCTGCGCACGACTTCCTTGGGGAACCGTATCGCTTTTTCGCGAAAAACCGAAGCACGCGGGGCAATGATGACGCCGCGCATGAGTGGGGACGGAATCCAAACCGTCGCGCTCGCGCCCCTTGCTTATAAATGCTTCGTCCCTTGGCGCCGCGACGAATCCTTCCGCGCGCCGAAGTGCTTTGAGCTGCCTCCTGCTTTCCTTTGTCACCGCCGCCAAGCCTCTTCGCTCCTTAGCTTTCGCCACCGCACTTCCGCCAACTTCCAATGGCCCCCATGCGCAGCAAGGGTCGCCATGGGACGCCGCTCGGCCAGCCGGCGGCACCGGTCGACTTTACTGCCTCGCCACCGATGAGGATATGGTGGCGTGGCTCCGAGTGTTCGTGCCGCCAGCCTCCGCCCGGTTCCATGCTGGGACCATTTCGCCAAGCCCCCGCGACGGGGAGATCATCACCTTCACCTAGGCGGTGCTGGCGGGTCTTGTTCCGCCGTATTCTAAATTCTTTTTGGGGGTGCTCGCCTTCTACGAGATCCAAGCGGCGCATCTTCCCCCCAACTCCATCGTGATGCTGGCCATCTTCGCCCACCTCTGCGAAATGTTCGTGGGGACGATGCCAAGCCTCCCGCTCTGGCGCCGGCTCTTCATCCTGCACTCGAGCTCGCACCCGAGCGCAGTGGGGAGCTGCTACTTTACGCTTCGCGATGCCGCCGCCTTCATCCCAGTCGCGGCCAAATCCAACTGGAAAGATTGGGCGCGACAATGGCTGTACGCGGAGGATTCCAGCGGCTGTGACGATCTTGTCTTCCCTGAGGGCCCTGCAGAATCCCTCGCCACCGGGGTCCTTCCGACGACTTCGGCGAAATGGACGCGATCTTCAAGCGCATTCTTGATTCCGAAGTTCCGCCACAACGGCTCACCGGAACCCATGTGGCGGCGGACTTTCTGCGGCGCCGCCTCGCTTCGCTGCATGGGGCGCCCTACCGGCAATATTACGGCGACGACGATGGAATCCGCGTCGCCCCTGGAGGTGAGCGTCGTTTCATTCTTTTGGGTCTTCTCGACTTCGTGGAACATCCTCTCTCTTTTTTGGTTGCTTGCTAACTTGCGGCTTCTTCTTTTTACCCAGCCGCAGGGAACGTGCCGGATGACGTGCTCCGGCAGTGGCTGGTGGGAATATTGTCCATACCAGCCGGCGACATTTCTCCACCGGCGAGCATCCTCCCCCTCTGCGACTGGCCTCCACGGGAGCGCAACATGTTCTTGCGCGTGCTGCCTCCCATGGAGGTTTCTGGTCCCGCGGTCCAAGTGGCCCAGGGACCCTTGCAAATCCGTGACCCTCTGCCGACGGTCGCCGAAGCTTTTGCGGGCGCCACTCCTCCTGTCGTGGCGGCCGACTCCGACCGCGCTCTCGGGAAGAGCCTCCTCGTCCTCTCCCCAGATGATGACGACGAGGAGGGAGAGGCGAGCCCAAAGAGGCTCCGTCATTCAAGTCCTAAGACGCTTCCTTCGGCTTCTTGCCGACGCTCGCGCTCGCGCGGGCGAGCGCTGGCGATTCTTCGTAACCGGCGCCTCTGTGCGTCTTCTTCAGCGACACCTCCGTGCGGCTTTTGACGTCGCTGTCATGGGCGCCTGCAGCTGGCTCTCTTCTTGGCCGGCACCTCCGTCTGCCGCTTGCTTAACGGCGCCCGGCCAAGGGCTCACGCCCCTCTCCGCCTCTCTGACGACGGAGGAGAGGCGGCGGCGCCTGCGCCGCGACCAAGCGGCTTGACGCTGCCCCCCTCTTCCTTCGCTTTTGGGGGACGCCGCTTCAGGTAACTTTCACTGCACTCACGTACATTTCGTGTTAGGGTTAGCATGCTAGACATTTTTCGCATACCTGAACCCTTCTGGTTTTTCTTTGCGTGATAGAGCGGACGCTGGGGCCTCAAGCTCCATTCCGCGTGATCCACCAGCCCCCAGCCTGCCCGCGGCCCCTTCGACGGAGACGGCTCCTCCAGACGTGGGGAGCGCGCCGGCGCCGAGGCTGGAGGACCTTCCGACCACTGCCACAGCCGGCACCGACGCCATCTCCGCCATCGCGGCGACGTTGGCGCTCTTCGAGCGCTTGCGCTCGCCACATTTGGCGGCGCGGAAGGAGCTCCCGACCGGCGGAGCGGGCATCTCCGAAGCTGGCGGGCCCTCGACCAGGAGACCACGGCGAGGGAGACGGCGACCAGCAGGTCAGGCAACCTGACAGCCACCGCCTCGGCCACCAAGGACGCCGAAGCCAGCGCGCGCGCTCTCGAAGCCTCCGGGTCCTCGCCGACATGCTGCGAACCGCCTATCGCGATTTCCGGGACGTCTTGTACCCGCGTTACCTCAGACGCCCACGGAGGAGACGGTGGCGCGATATCTTTGGCCTTGATGGGTCGCGCCGCGCCAAGCCTGCGCGACGACGCCGATGGTGATGCGGACGCGGGCGATCGAAGATGGTCGCCACAGCGCCTTCGAAGCAGCGCGATTCGTCTTGGGCAACTGCCTTGCCCAGAACGCCGCGTTCGACCTCGACGCCGCCACCGGAGAACCTTCGCGTCAGCTGAACCCGATCGAGCAATCTCGGGTCGAGGTTGCCGCCGGCCGAGTATCCATGATGGGCGGCGCTGCTCCCGCAGGAGACGATGATGACGAAGAGTAGCTGAACTCCCTTGCTTGTCTCGTCATGTATATAAAACCTGTCAATGCAAACATTTGCTTTTCTGCTATGAGTCTCGATTAAACTTTTGCGCAAATTCTTACTTGCGAAAAGAACTGGGACACCCGAACGCCAAAAGCTTTAGACAGAGCGCTCTATTGAAAGTGAACGCTTTTTCCTTAGGCATCTGGTTACTTCAACCCTTATGGCCTCTCGGCAAACCGACCTTGATCGTTGCGTGGCGAGAGCTTAGCTTCTGGAAGTGGTCTAGTCGCTGGTGCCGTCGTTGGCGCGTTGCCTAGACCGAGTAGGCACACCAGGCTAGAATCCGCCTTCCGTCCGCCTCGCCTCCCAAATAAGAAGTTCAAGCGTTAGCCACTTGCAACTAAGGGCCATCGACCTTAAGTACTTTTCGCTACCGACTTTCAGCGTATCGCTTTCTAACGACTTTTAAGGCTAAGCAACTGACTTCCAAAAGTTTTAGACATAACGTTCTATTGAAAGTGAGCGCTCTTTCCTTAGGCATCCGTTACTTCAACCCTTATGGCCTCTCGAAAACCGACCTTGATCGTATGCGTGGCGAGAGCTTAGCTTCGAAGTGGTCTAGTCATTGGTGCTCGTCGTTGGCGCGTTGACTGAACCGGCGACACACCGAGCTAGAACCCGCCTTCCGTCCGCCTCGCCTCGCCTAGCCGCAAGTTCAAGCGTGCCCTTGCAACTAAGGGGCCATCAGTCTTAAGTACTTTTTCGCTACCAGCTTTCAACAGAATGCTTTCTAACAGACTTTTTGAAGCGAAAAAGAACGGATGCCCACAGAGAGACAGAACTTATCTTTATTTTGCAGATGGCTTTGTACATCGCAGACCCGAGGCGAAGGGAAGGAGGAAGACCTCGCCTTTCGGCTCCAAAGGAGGCAAAAAAGAGCTCCTGCACGCCTACCTCTGGTAGAACTTCCTCACCGCTCGACGCTCCAAGTGTTCGCCAATTCGTGACCATCCTCGAATCTGAGCCCGACCGAGCTCAAGGGAGACTGAGACCACCTTGAAGGGCCTCCCATAGGGAGACGACTTGTTGCGGCTGTCTGCTTTGGTCTGCGAGAACGAGGTCGCCAACGCCGGTGTTCTCTCACACACCGCCTTGCTTGATACCGGCGCAGTACCTGCTGATACCTGGCGGCTAGGATCGCCGCCCTGTCCCTGATCTCCTCCAGAGATTTACTTCATCCCGACGCCGGTCGTGTCTTATGCCATTGAAACGCCGCCACCCTTGGGGAGCCGAAGGTGAGCTCCGATGGGAGCACCGCTTCAGAGCCATACACCAGGAAGAAAGGGGTCTCGCCGGTGGCTCTATTGGGAGTTGTCCACAGCGCCCACAACACAGTGGGGACTTCTTCCGCCCAGCGTTTGCCACGCTTCTCCAGGCGGTCGAACGCCCTTGTCTTGAGTCCTCTGAGCACCTCCGCGTTGGCCCGCTCTACTTGCCCATTGCTCTTCGGATGTGCAACGGAGGCGAAGCACAGCTTGGTGCCCAGCTCTTCGCACCAATCCTGAAAATCGGCACTCTTGAACTGAGCGCCGTTGTCGGTGATGATCCTACTGGCGACGCCGAACCGGACGAAGATGCTTTTCATGAATTTTATGGCCGCAGCAGACGTGATCGCCGGAACTGGTGAGGCTTCAACCCACTTGGTGAACTTGTCGACGGCGATTTAACAGTCGTGTAGCCCGATGCGCCGCGAACGGGCTCAGATGTCGGCCCCGGACGCATCATGCGAACGGCTAGGAGAGCGGAATAGTTTGCGGCGCTGGATGGTCGGTGGATCGCTTAGCATGAAATCGACACGCTTCGCATCTCCTCACCACTCGAAGGCATCTCGAGGGTCAGAGGCCAATAAAGCGATGGCGGAAGACCTTCCGACCAACGCCCGGCTTCTGAATGGCTCCGCGCATGCCTCCATAGATCTCGAGAGGATTGCACTCCCGCTTCCGAGTGACGACTTCAAGAGAACTCCGTTTGCGCCTGGCGTACTGTCCCCACCTACCAAGACGTGCGCTTGGCGCTTGCGCACTATCTTCTCGGCCGACGCGCATCGTCGGGGATCACTCCGTCCCGTAGGGTCGGCTAGGATCGATCCATCCATCGACCTTCCCGGACGAGCGTGACGACGTTAAATTATCGCCGACGACTCATGCGGCTGGGCATTTCGCCTCAACCGCCTCGGCGATTCTTCGCATCCTCCTCCAACCGGGTCGCTGCGAGGACATCGACGCCTCCTCCAGAGGCGGGAGCTGCGTCGGCATCATGCCGTCCCACCGAAATTGGGGGCTGCGACGAACGGCGCGTGAGTCTTTCTTCAAGACCCGGCCGAGCAGTGCCTCGACGGCAATCTGGGATTGTTCATCCGCCATATAGTTGTCGCGACGAGGATGTACGCGAAGCCCAAACCCTCGAATGCCGCCCAACCGACGCACCTCCGCCCGTAGGCCGCCATGACGGGATCCAAACAGTGAATTCCTTCCTCGCTGGTTGATGACCGGAGAGAGTCGCCCTTGACTTGCGACCGCCGGATGCCGGGTCGGCCACCCCGAGCGGCGAAGCGACCTTCGTACTCCGCGACGTTGTTGGTAGCGCGGAACTCCAGACTACCAGTGCCGGACGACGTCGCCGGAGACACGAGCGACACCAGCCCTAGCCCTCCAAATTGAACGAGCCGTCAAGAAGAGAGTCCACGGCGAGGGTGCCGGGTGCCGCGGCTTCTACGTCCGCGAGTCCACTCGTTGATTTAACTCCGCCAGCTTGCCCTTTGATGGCCGTTCGGGAGCGAACTTGAGGTCGAACTCCGCCACTCCATGGCCCATTTGGCGATAAGTGCCGTCGCCTCATCGGTTGAAGAGGATCTCCGCAAGGGTACTTGGTCAAGACTTGTGATTTCGCCCTGGAAGTAGTGATGCAGCCTCCGGGACGCCATCAGCACGGTGTAGAGCATCTTCTGGTGTTGCGAATACCTCGTTTCGGCGTCGTGGAGGACTTTGCTGATGTAGTAGACGGGTGTCGACAGGTGACTAACTGGGGGGTCACCGCCGGCAATGAATTTGTACGAGGGGACGCTAATCAAGAACTAAGCCAGATGGGTAACACAAGACAGGGTTATACAGGTTCAGGCCCTCAACGGAGGAGGTAATACCCTACTTCCTGTGTTCTGGGATTATATGGTGGATCAAGATGCGAGATGCAAGATGAAGATGTGCGTATCTGTCTCTATGCCGATGACCTCTACCCCCTCCCTTTATATAGTGTAGACTGTAGGGGGAGATAGAGTTACAGGATATCTCGGGATCCCTGGTAACTAATTATGTTATGCAGTTACATGGAATGCATGTGTCGATCTGCTAATTACATGGAGATAGATTATATCCTCGGGAACTTCCTTGCGGCTCAAGCCGTACGTAGCCCGAGTGGTCTTTATCCTCAACCGGTGACTCGGGTCGCCCCCTATCTGCTCCCTCATGGGCCTTAGAGGATACCCGGGCCCATATAGTCCACATAGCCCCAGTGTTTTACGATCGAGTCAGATGTCCCACCGATCGATTTCACCAATACCTCCTGTAATCTGAAAAGAGATTGTAAAGAACTCAAGAAATCTTAAGTTTTTATTTCGAAACGATGCCTGGGTTGGCAATACCAAACTCCAGCTCACTCGGTCCATTGGGCACATCACCACAACAGATGATTTCGGCTACTTGACACCCACTCCTGCAATGCAGGAGCAGCCATTGGCCCATCATGGGGTGTGCCTTAAGCCACGTCTCCACAACTTCTGTCTTGCAGCATGTTGTAATTTAACGTTGCGAGGGATATCGACATCAGGCGCCTAGCCTTAACTTGTAAGAGCTAGCACTTGACCCATCATGGGGCACACCTTTCAGCCGAATGGTACCTGTCCCAACCGGAGGAAGGATCAGCATAGGCCCCACGGGGCGTACCGACTGGATGCAATTTTACCGAGAGGTATTTGTACCCGGAGAGCGGTGTACAACAGGCGACCTTATAGAAGGCATACCTCAAGAAATTGAACCCAAGTTTCACCAACACCCAATCTCGAGCATCTGAAGTGACTAGTGACCCAACATGGGGTATGCCGTGAAAGCGTTTTAATTTTAGCTCTGCGCCATATGCCTCTAGGGTGTACCAAGGCGAATTAGGCTCGATTTTAACACATTGCCACCGCTAGCGGCGTGTTAAGAAAGCCTGTTAAGGGGGTTGCCCTTTGCAATTTTAGCCCAAGCCCAATTAGGGGAAGGCGAAGCGTTTTCACGCCTTTTTCTCACACAGCCGGAGGGACGCGTGTTTTGGTCGGAGACCGTTCTGCATCCACTTCCGTCCCACGCCATGATGGTTTCATTGTGTTTGAAACGGATTCCAAAGCGCAACCCTTGAATTTCCTCGTGCATAAAAGAAACCCTGTAGGAATATCGCTCACCACCACCCTTTAGTTTGCCGAGTTTTCTTTTTCTCGGTGACTCCCAAGAATCTCCACCCCGCCCGCTTGAGAGCAATGGCAAACATCATGGATATGATCCCGGATGGATCGATCGGCCTTGCAAGGGAAGAAGAAGAAGCCGCCGCGCGAGCCGCCGCCCAAGCTCGCGAAGATGAGCTCTGGCGGCGATTCGCTTCAGATGAGGCGGAAATCACCGCGAAGAATCCTTAGGGTTCGATCGGCGGGTTGCCGCAACTCTTCAAGGTGCGCCTCCTCGAAGGACGACTAGTTGCAGCCTCCTCGCGCACGAGGGGTACAAGCGAGCGCCCCGCGGGGGTTTTTTTTTCCTCATGCGCCAAAGAACGAGCCCTAACTCGATGTCTTGTCAGGCGGAAAATATGTAATCGAGCCTAAGAGCCATTTCAATGAAGATCCTTCGTAATCTTTTGGTGTTTATGCTTCAATTTTGAATCTGCAATGCCACTTTTCCTCGACTTGATCTCGAATCAACAACATCGCCTCATCCGAGTAGTTAGGCTCGTCGGCTCCTAAGCGAAGCGATCGGCGCTCGTCGGAGACCTCCTCGAGGAACCACTCGGCCGGCCGAGTGATTATTGGGCCCTGCGGAAAGGCGCGATCCAAATACTTCACTAAGGCCCACCCGAAAAGCGAAACTATGCCTGCTATGATAAATTAGGAACAGGGAACGAAAGTAGTTCACCTCGCTCACTTTTCGCCACCGATTAGCTTCTCCAAAGACACTCCGCCACTAGGGTTCTTCTCGCCGTCACCTCGCGCCACCCGCCTCCAATCGCAATGGCTCCACCTCCCCACCGCCACCGAGGCACCGAGAAGGCGAAGAAATGGATGAAGTCCATCACGACGGAGCGGAGGCTCTGGCCGGTCTCCCTTGGCGTGCTCCCCGGAAGGTTCGTGTCTTGGCCTTGCCGCCGGCGAATCTGCCCCACCCTCGTCCGGACGAGGTAGTGGTCTTTAGTCGTTCTTCCTCCGCGCTTGGCCTTCCTTGCTCTTCCTTCTTCCCGGGTTTGCTTCATTTTTACGGGATTGAGGTTTCGCATTTGAACCCCAATTCCATTTTCCATATCGCGATCTTTGCTCATGTCTGCGAGGCTAATTTGGGGATCGCTCCTCATTTCGACCTCTTCAGATTCCTCTTCCTTCTCAAACCCTACCCCAGCAAGGACAATCCCAAGGCCGCAGACGGCGCGGGAATCCAGTTGCGGGAAGGGGTCAAAAAGTTTTACTTCGATCTTCGCTTTAAAACTTCCAACAAGGGCTGGCACTCGGAGTGGTTCTATTGTGCCAACTCACCTCCCTCCCTCCCTTTTCTTTTCGGCGAGTGCCCCACAATCCGTCCTCCCGACTTCCTCCTCGCCGACGACGAGTTGAGCAGTGAAGGAACTTCTTGTTATTCTCCAGAGCCAAGTCTGCTGGGTTGACTAGAGTTGGGGTAGTGTGGAACTATACCCAACGCCGTATCAAATTTATCAAGGAGAGGGTCCATCTCGCCTTGAGTACTCGGGGACCCAAGACACCACTCGGAAACCCATGAAAACCTTACGCGAGAAGGAGGTCATCGGTAGAGTGGTTGAACTTTTTGCTCGAACGCACGAGATAACTCCAATGGATTGCCCCGGCTCAGTATAGTTTGGGATACTTGCCTCCAGTGATGAGGAGAGGCCCTTCTCAACTCAACCGCGATTTGTCAATTGTAGAGTCGAATTAATATGATACGATATGTCGCAGGCGTGAGGCCTTCTTCTCTCGCTCCCCGGTCCGGAGGCTCCTCTCCCCGAGGGCACCTATGGCGTCTGCCAAGGCTCAGCGAGCGCCTCCGGCCAAAAAGGCGGGGGATGCTTCAAGGACTCGGATGAAGAGGATGAGGACGACGACACTGCCCCGCTTCTTTTCGCGCCATTGCCCGGTGGCGAAGCGGTCGCCATCAAACCAGCACAGCAGCTTGAGACCCTCCGCCGTCGGTCCGCTGCCCAAAGGCCGCGTCTGGGAGAAGGAAACGCCGGCTCGGGTCCGAGTGGTTGAGCATGAAATTCAAGATGAAATCGTCCGTCACACAGGTACTCTTTCGTAACGCCATGATTTCATAATTTGTAGAGATGCATATCTTGAAAGAACTCCAAATGCTTGCGTAAAACCGTGGATGACGATGACGAATGCCTCGACCTTAGGAGGCTCGGCTCGACCGCTTCTCCTCGTCTAGACTCAGGCCCGTCGCCACAAGCCGTCAATCCTCGTCGTGAAGGGAAGATCGACTCGGCTCAAAAGCTCGAGCCGGTCGAGATTCTCGCCCTCATCAAAGCTCCCACTCCACCCTTCCGATCAAATGGCGGAAAGATATGGAGGGCTACGAGGTCGACGACAGGCGAAGTCAAGAATGGGAAGTGTTGGAACAAGTGACCGCCATCCAAGCCGAGATGTACAAGGTAACTTCTTCTCTACGATCCTCGCTCTGCGGGGGATCCCACTAACGATTTTCATCCTTCATGCGGCGCATGAAGGAGAGGTCAGCGAACCGGTGCATGGAGAAAACGGTGGGTGAGCTAAAGACGCTGATGAGTTTGATAACGCTACCGTATGCCGCTAGCGACAATTCGTGGCGGATCAAGAGCTCCACCGAAGTCATCGAGCTTCGATTCCGCCACGTGGAGGGTCCAACACAAACCGAGGTATAAACCCCAACCCATGCTAAATCTCTAAGAAGGATATTTCAGTAGGTGATGGTCTCCAATATTTGCCGTCGAGTGCACCGAGGCGAGGCGTAAGGCTCTGGAGGCGAAGCGTAGGCTCTAGAAGAGGAAGTCCGCCGTTAACGCCGAGCTTTCGAGGGTCGGCTAAAGAGTTGGAAGGTAACCTTTCTCAACTGGCTCTCCCTGGCTCAACCTCATTGACACTCGACTGATATCTCATCCGACTGGTTGTGCAGAGCTTCGCCGCCGAACCTCGACGGGGATTGCCCCAATAATTGAATGCCTCTATCCGGATGAAGAGCCGCCGAACGATCCCGACCTCCTGGTGGCTCATCTTGAAGCCATTCCCGAGCGGATCAACGTCTTCACTCGGGAGGCCGCAATAACGTGCACCAGCCAAGGCCTCACCATCGCGAAGTCAAACTATCCTCGCCTGGATCAAGGGGCCGTCAAGGATGGGTTTGCTTGCTCTAAGAGGAGGCCGAGCTACGTTAGAGGAGGTTCATCCGATTGCTGTCCAAATAGTGCATCAGTTGGACCAGTAACTATGTTTGTAATAAAAACTTCTGGTTGATCTCCAGCACTGGTGATCAAACTTATCCGAATAATATGTTTTATCCTTTTCATGAGGCGATTCGCCGTCGTCCCAATTACTAGTACTAGGAAGCAAAGACTTGGCTTTTTCCTATGCAACCGCCAAGTAGCTAAACATTGTCGAAAGGATATAAACGCGCCATTACTCAAGAATTTTCATAGTACTCGAATGCGATCGGCACATGTAGAGAGAAAACAACTTTATTGGAAGGATAGGGTGCGGTTGACTCCAGACACTATTTAGTGTAACCCTGATTTCTTCGCTGGTCGCTTTACGGCCAAGGAGCAGAAATCAAAAAGAAAGGAACTAATTACATCTTTGCTTGAATACGAGAATTCTAAGAATAGAAACAGCGTAGCTTTCGATGTTCCGTGTTGAGGCACGCCGATCCGTCTTCACGTTCTGTGGAAGCCCCGGGCGGGTCACCTCGGCGACCAAATAGGGCCTTCCAGTGGGGAGAGTTTATGCTCGTGCCGATTCTGCGGAGGACCAGATCTCCTTGGAAACGCCACGGCCCGTATGTTCTTGTTGATGATAGCAGACTTGAGCCTGTTGGTACTTGGCGATTGGATCATTCTTTGCTTCCTGGCTTCCTCGGCGGTCGAGGTCTTCGTACCTTGCATCCGACCGATTATCATCGTGGCCGTGACCGAGGGACCTGAACTTCAATTCGGTCGGGAGGAGTGCCTCTCGAGCCGTAAACTAGAAAAAAGGGTGTATGCCTGTTGCTCGACTTAGGGTCGTTCTCGAGCCCCAAAGCACGAAACAACTCCTTCGCCCGGTAGCGTTGCATATGGCTTTAAGCGATCGAAGATTCGGCTTTGAGCCCTTGTAGCACCAATCCGTTGGCGCGTTCAACTTTGTCCGTTGCTCCTTGGGTGGGCCACCGAGGCGTGGCAGATCTTGATGCCTAGCTCCTCGCCCCAATCTTGAAATAAGTCGCTCTTGAATTGAGCATGCATTTAGCCGGTGATGATGCGATTGGACGCGGCAAACGCTGCGATATCCGGAAGAAATCGCGTGCCTTGCCGCCGTAATGGCTCGGCAACCGCTTGGCTTCAATCCACTTGGTAAACTTGTCGATGGCGGCGAAGAGATGAGTGAATCCGCCTTGCGCTCGCTGAGGGCCCACCATGTCGATTCGAGACGGCGAAGGGCGGAGATCGAATCGTCTGTAGATCTTGCGCCGGCATGTGGATTTGCCGGGCGAAAAACTGACACCCGTCACATCTGCGTACTATATTTTCCGCGTCGTGTTGCGGTTGGCGAAAAATCCTGCCGATAGGCTTTGCCTACCGAGGTGCTTCTCTTTGCGTGATGCCGCGCTCTCCCGAGTGGATTTCGCCGAGTAGATCCTGCCTTCTTACTGGATATCTGGCGTATAGTACCCAGGCGCTTTTTCGAAAAGCTCGTCCCGACTACCTTGTAGCTTTTGCTTGGCGTGTGATGCACTCGGCGAGCTTGATCTTGAGCGGCTCATCACGGAGAAGATAATCTAAATAGGCCGAGTCCGCTGGGGTGGCGATAGTACCTCGTCGGGTTACGGCTTTTCTTGATCTTCCGGTGCGGATGGTAATTTGATTGATGGCGCCGCGTAGCTCTTGAGCGAAAACACCACTCGGGACTCGGGCCCGAGTGGATCCCATCCGATGCTAAGCTTGTCTGCCGTTGTCGTCGGCGAACCGTGAGTAAGCTCGGTCCGTCGAACTTGTCTTCCAATTGCGTACCTCGACAATAAGCCGCCATATTGTCGCCGATACAAGAACCACTCTTTACGGACTGGTTGACCCACGAAGTTGAAAGTCGCGCGTACCATTAACGCTTAACGCCCGAAGCGATATGGCAGCGGAGCCCGTGGATGAGTGCTTCGTGCTCGGCGGCGTTGTTGCTGACGGAAACAATATCACGGAGGGCGTGGCGTAGCTTCTTTCGGTCGGTGATATGAGCAAAATCCCAAATTTCAGCGCCCGAAAAGCATGAGGAACCATCAAAGTACATTGTCAATACTTGAGATTCTCCTTTCTTCTTTGGGGTTTGAGCTTCGATCCACTCGCGGCAAAGTCGCCAACGCTTGGGATTTAATGGCTAGTCGAGGCCTGAACTTTATTTCAAAGGCTCCAAGCTCAAGCGCCCACTTGCAATTGTTGGTGATTGATAAGCGGCCCACCTTGTAGCAAGCCTTGGGCGATCCATGCACCGACCCACCACGTAGCAGAGGACCAGCAGGGCGTTCTCGACCGTACTAAGGAAGCCGCCCTTAACTTCGTTCTGGGCGTCCCAGAAACAACTAGGTCAAACCATGCGGCACCATATCCCTCGGGCTATCCGTGAGCCTGAGAAAATCCTCGAGTGATCCGCTTCGCTTCGTGGCGATGGCCGCTATGGCATAACCCGCGTGCTTTCTCGACCTTGGGAGGAAAACCAGATCTCCCGAGGACCCCGGCCGGGAAAATACGCCGCAGACGATCCGTCTTGTTGTTCGCCCTCTTTGGCGAGCGGCAGATGGTTATTCACGCTGCGACGCCCTCAACGGGTGGCGTAGAGCTGCTTTCAGTCGATCAAGGCTATATTGAGGTAAAGGAAAGTGCTTTCCCTTTAAAAGTTCTCCTTGAGCGGGCATGTTAAGACAAACACGTGTCGAAGACTTTCCCGACCGATTTCTCCTGCAGGCTCGATGCCCAGCGGGACCCAAGACGAGACAAGAACCTCGCCACTAAAAGCAAAGACCAGCCGGGCCCGCCGTATCGGCCTCGCGGTCGCGGCGCCTATAAAAGGAGGATTCTGGGCGTTGCGAGGCGCCAACTCAACACCAAATCCACGATCCGATTCCACTGGCCCGAGCATAGGCAACATTGGCATCCAAGCTTCCTCCACGAGTAGCCTTAGCCTTTAGCGTTACCGCTTATCAGCTTCGGGATCGGCACCTCGAGTCGATCCGGCGCCTCTATCTTTTTTCCACCATATAGTCAACAAAAGGGAGTAGAGCTATTACCCGCGGTGGAGGCTCGAACGGGGTAAATCACTTGTGTCTCCACGGTTTGCATCGTTCTTCTGTCTTCCCACAAGAAGGATCATGCCTGATCACCTAGTCGCACGGGCCCTTGTCCGGGAAGACCGCGCTGACTAACCTTCCGCAGACCAGCGCCACCCGCCGCCGAGAAGGGTTATCGTTGGGCCTCGCACCAACTACAAACTTCGTCTGCCGGTCCGTGGACCCGCTGCTCTTCAGAGCGCGATTCCCAGACACCGACAACGGTGGCGCCCGTGGGGCCCATGGCTAGCCCTCGGCCTCCGTTCCTCGGACATGCACGAGGTTCCGAGCGGCGACGAGGTCACGGGCCTCGAGTTCGATGAGTCTGACGATCTGGATGATTTGGTCCCGTCGACGATGGTGGCGGGAGGAGTACCTCGCCCGGCGGCGGCCGACGAGATGGAGGTTGATACCTCTCGCCCCGGTAAGAGTTAGCCAGAGGAGTCGCTCCGGGCCGGACCTCCGTCGCCCATGTCGTGAGACTCCATGGAGTTCGAGCCGCTGGTGACACCGCTGCCTCCGCCCGGCGACACGGGGCGTTTCCCGACCTCGCGCCGTCTCGGCTGCGTCTTGGCGGCGCGGTCGACGGCAACGCCGAGGACGAAAAGCGGAGCAAGCAATGCGCCCCGTCATGCAGGCGAAAAAGTTCTTCAATGATGCCGTCCGCCACGTCAAGGATGGGATGCGTGAGGAGGACCGTCGCTAACGCACCCGGGGCGCCGGCGGTCGACCCCTCATCGAGACAATGACCAACCCGCTCTTCTTCTGCCGCCAGAAGCGCGCCATCGCGCCATGGATTCGCGACAGAGAAGGACCCGTGGTTTCACCATAGCGGTTGGGTCCGACCATCGGCTGAAAACAGGGTACCGTACACCGTGGCATCGACCGACATCAAGAGCGTAACGGCGGCGTCGTCCGGACACATGGCGCGAAACCAATCGACCACGGCGGTACTCAAAGCCGCTCGTGCCGCCAAGTAATCGTTCGCGCCGGACCAAAGGCGGCCTCCCGTCGCCGGCTGACTCGACGCCCGGGCGGAGTGTTTTCTGCTGGGCCGCCCAGCTGATACCCTCTCCCGAAGGCGCGCCGGTGCTCTGCCTTCTCTCGCGCTCTCCGCCTGGCACTGCGGCCCCCGAGGTTCAAACCGGGCCCATTGAGAAGTTCGGCGGGGCAAGAATCCCAAGGAGTTCCTATCCGTCTACACCACCGCCATCCGAGCTATGGGGAGATGAGGCCGTCATGGTCAACTACTTCCCCACGGTGCTTTCGAGGGCATAACCCAACTTGGCTGTTCAACCAGCGGCCGGTTCTATCATGCACCAGTCACAGTTGCGGGATCTCTCCGCACGAGCTTCCAGGATGCTCGCTCGCTCTGGCGCCCTCGGGACCTCAAGCTCGTGTACTGGCCGAGGCGATGAGAGTCTCGGGACTTTGTGTGCTGATTACGTCCGAGCCCGCAACACAATCCCCAGCATCTCGAGATGAGGCCATCATCGAGGCCTTCAAGGATGGTGTGAGGGACCGGCGCTACACCGAGGACCTCGAGCTCCACCGGTCAACACATGAGTGAGCTCTTCCGCGCCGCCCTCTACATCAACGCCTCGGCGGTGGAGCGCATAGAGGGCGTCGCGAAGAAAGAAAGCTAAGGTCGGCGATGGCTCGGGTAAAGCCGCGGCATAAGAAGAAGAAGAAGCGGTAGGAGCACTGCTAAGTTCATCGCCGCCGTCGAGCCCGACCAGCCAGTGCCCGCCCCACAGCCCTCTCGCTAACGCGCGCCCGCCTCGGTGTCCGCCCGGCGTCCGCTCACATAAAGGCGGCGTGGCCGAACCCCTGGGGTAGGCCACGTGGCGGCGAGGGCACCCTCAAGGTCGACCTCCCGTCCACAACGCCAGCAGAACCGAGTGAGGACCAGGTTCCACGACCCCAACCTGTGGAGAACATAGACCCCGGTATCCACACGGCGGGCCTAAAGACCACCCGGCTGGGGATGGACCAAGTCGGGTGGATAAGGGCCATGTACCGCTCGGCCTCTAGAAGACTTGCTCGGCAAGAAAAGACATGAAGATAGAAGCCTATCCCTAATTAATAGGAAAGGTTTACTTGTAATCCAAGATAACTATAGATAGGAATCCTACCAGAACCGACTAGGACTCTTCCTTGTACCCCACCCTCCACTATATAAAGGGGTAGGGAATATAGTTCGCATCTCCAGACATCTCAGATCGGAGAATCACATCTACATCTTGGTCATCTTGATCATCTTGTACACATATACCCCATATAATTCCCAGAGCACGACGTAGGGTATTACCTCCGCCATGAGGGCTCGAACTCAGATAAATCCTTGTCTTGTGCTACCATCGAAGTTTAGATCTTGCGCAAGATCGCCCCATATATAATCATTGCGGCGGTGACCCCAGCTAGTCACCTCGTCGGCTAAGGCAGCCCGAGTAGAGGCAGCGCCAAGATCATCTTCGCCAAGCTCGATGGCATCGACCAACGGTGTCGCTGCTGCCTCGCGCCGAGTCGATCACGTCATCAACGGCCGCGACTCACTTCGGATTGGATCGGATCCAATCTAGGAGAACTACAACCATGCCTCCCTCGGGTTGGGGAACGCCACGCCATCTACTCATGAGTAGTACGCCAACGGCTCAATTCCCGACTCGGATACGGCGACGGCTCGAAGACAGATTCCGTACGTCATCTTGTTTCTTCAATTCCTGTTGATCCAGAAGGAATTTCGGGATGAGACTAGATGCGTTTGAAAGATAATTTCGTCATCTTTCCGTGAAGCCCAAGAACGCCCAAAACGGAGTCCGGATGTGTCCGGGACATCCGTTTGAAAGCAGGCTGCGCGGGATGATCGCGAATCTCGGCGAGCTCTTAAAACTCATCTGCGGAGGCTACGGCATGCGGGTATGCCATGGTACACCTCCAAGGACATCAAGGATCAGCAATGAGCTTCTCCCAATAATCGACGACCAATACTTCTTCCGTACTTGGATCCGATCTAGTATGAGGAGAACATCGACATCGCTTTGTCTGGACTCCCGTTCGGGTCGAGGAACGCCGCCGCCATCTACTCCCGAGTGGTGTGCCAGGGCTCAATTCTCGACTCGGATAATGCGAGGACTCAACCAAGGACTTCAACAATGTTTTTGACTCGACAAGATCCGATCTAGGAGGAATTCAACAGCGCCCACTCGACTCCCGGTCGTGTTAGAACGCCACCATCGCCACCCATCGACGCAGTAGTGCGCCGGGGCTTAATTCCCGACTCGGATACGGTGAGGTTCCGGCGGGAAAACAAATCCCGAGTGATAATCGCTATCAGCAGCAAATCACTCGGACTCGACAACCATGGTGTCCATCGCGGCGGCGCCGCTTCATCAACCGTGGAGAAGACGATACGATCCGTTCCCATTCAGATTCTGGATGGAACTTGCATCGTGATTTCGCTGACTTAGGAGGAGTTTCGGGTGATATAAGATGCATTGAAAGCTTATCTCTTTATCTTTCCAACGAATCCAAGAACGCCTAATTCGACTTCGGATCGCGACCGTGGCGTCTTTTTGAAGACAGCCTGCGCGAAGAGGTCGCGAATTTCGGCGAGCTCGTAAAGCTTCGCCGGTCTTGCAACGGGCGGAGGATTGTTCGTGCCACATCTCGTGGGACGGTGAAGACCAGCGAGGACCCGTCATCAACTTTCATCAAGCTAAACCAACCGCATGCAGATCAATTACGACCACGGCCAACTTCGCCGACCCGCAGGCGAGACCTCGGCGAAACCGCGTCTTTGTTAAATCGCCGACC